>OX451739.1:1172913306-1173513306 GCA_948472305.1 Vicia faba | reverse complement strand
CCATCAAAATATTGTCCAAATATCCTCTCTTGGATTCATTCAAGATTCATGTCTCTTTTGATTACCTTGCAAATATTTCGGATTCATACCATTTATTTAAATTCATACAAAGGCCATTTCATTATGTGGAAATAAAGTCAGCATACATTCCAATGTGTATTCAAATACATACAAGTCCAAATTCCATTACAATTATACATAACATCTATACATTTTTACCAAAACCTATCCTAATTTTCAATCATTCTTCATGTTTCAAACTTCAAGCTTCCAAAACTTCGTGTTATGCGTCTTTGTTCCAACTTCATATCATCTTGGTGTTTTCCTTTTGCCTTTGCTTCCCAATAGCCCTGATATGAACCAAACCTGCAAAAAAAAACATTGGATAAACTGTCATAAGCATGAACCGCATACACTACACTTCCAATTGCCAAAACCAATTCCCTAACCATTCTCTAAAGGCAGCCCTGCACATAAATTACTGCAACAGAAAACAACAAACTAATAGCTTCATAACTAACTTTTTCCTAACTTCTAACTATAACTAATTTTCCATTTCCCAAACCATAACTAACTTAACAAACCATAAACAGCATAACTAACCAAAACTGTTATAACACCTAACAACTTTTCTTAACTTTCTTCATAACTAACTTAACCACCTAACCAATTTTATAACAAACTTCTAACCAAAAAAACATCTACAACAAAATATAAATCAAAAAAAACTTTTTCAGGTAAGGACACGATTAATTTACTTCTGTGCCAACGCGTAAGTCTCCAAACGTCGAGCTGCGGCAGAAGGCGGAATTAACTTCGTCCACAAAAAACACAAACAAACAAAAACATATGAGCCGAACTATGGTAGCTCTGATTCCTCAAAACGGATACGTAGGCATTGGGGTAGGGCCCAAGCGAGCACAATTTTATTTTCCCTACATTCTTTTCCCCTTTCTTTTGCATGCATTCCTCCAGTAGTATAGTAAACAATAAGCATAGATTAAACACACGCATAAGATAGATAACAAGAGTGGATACCGTAGAGTACTACGGGCGTGTGGGGTGCTAATACCTTCCCCTCGCGTAACAGACTCCCTTACCCGATCTCTCGGTCGCAAGACCGTGACTTCTCCCTTCCTCAGGTTTTCTCGATGTTTACCTTTCCCTACATGTGGGATAAAAGACGTTCGATGGCGACTTCATTGTTTTGATGATTTTCAGCCGGTTGTTTCACTTGCCTAAAAGGTTTGCAATGAAAGTGACTGCTATAGAGGAAGCTCAGGATATCTGCAACTTAAAGGTTGATGAACTCAATGGGTCACTTCAGACATTTGAGATGGGGATCAGTGACAATGTTGATAAGAAAAACAAGAGCATAGCCCTTGTATCCAATACTGAAGATGAAAGCAAGGAGAGTGATGAAGAGAATATTTCAGAAGCTATAGCTATGCTTGGAAGGCAGTTCAACAAACTCATCAAGAGAATGGACCCAAAGTCAAGGTCAAATGTCAAGAACATTTCCTCTGACATTAGCAGATCCTATGACTCCAGCAGAAAAACTAAGTCTGAAGAAAAGGGAAATCAAAGCAGAGGAATCCAATCCCATGGATGCGAAGGATATGGGCACATTCGAGCTGAATGTCCTACCTTTCTTAAGAAACAAAAGAAAGGAATGTCTGTTACTTGGTCTGATGGTGACTCAGAAAGTAACTCTGAAGAAGAATCTGCTAAACTAGTTACTGCACTATCTGGTATTTGTAACTCTGATAATGATTCTAGTGATGAGGAAGTGACATTTGAAGAACTTGCTGACTCCTACAAGAAGCTATGTATCAGAAGTGCTGAAGTCTGTCAGCAAAATGAGAAACAAAAAGAGCTCATAGTGAAGTTGGAGGCTGAGAAGAAGGAAGACACTGCTACTATAAGCCATCTCGAAGGTGAAGTTCTAATGTTGAACTCCAAACTTGATCAGATGACTAAGTCTGTCAAGATGTTAACAAATGGAACTGACAAGTTGGAAGAAATCCTTCAGGCTGGACAAAATGCAGGAAACATGTCTGGTCTAAGATTTGTGTCTGCAAAGAAATCTGCTGTTGACAAGAAGAAGACCAGGCCTGATAAACAAATGTCAAAGCAGATGTCACAACATAGGACTCAACATCAAGAACAGAGAAATATGAAGAAAAAGTATCAAAGATGGAGATGTCATTATTGTGGAAGGTTTGGTCACATAAAGCCATTCTGCTTCAGATTATATGGATATCCTAATCAGACCCCATATGTCAAACCTAAGACTAACAAGGCACCATATACTCAACAGTGGAAGAAAAAGACTGCAGCCCTGATAGCTCACACCTCCCTTAGAGTTTCTACCAAGGAAGACTGGTACTTTGACAGTGGATGCTCTAAACACATGACTGGAATCAAGAGGAGATGGTGCTAGAGGAAAAATCAAACCTCATACTACTAGTTATGTCACTTTTGGAGATGGTTCTAGAGGAAAAATCAAAGGAGTTGGAAACTTGGACTGCCCTGGAGTTCCAAACCTAAATGAAGTGTTGCTAGTAAATGGTTTGACTGCTAATCTCATAAGTATTAGTCAATTTTGTGATCTAGGATTCAAGGTCAACTTCACCAAGTCTAAATGTCTTGTAACTAATGAAAAACAAGAAGTTGTAATGAGAGGAGTCAGATCAAAAGACAACTGTTACTTATGGGAGTCTGAGAACACTAACTACTCTTCTGTGTGTTCTATAGCCAAAGAAGAAAATGAAGTGAAACTGTGGCACCAAAAACTTGGTCATTTACATCTTAGAGGGATGAAAAAGATCATATCCATGGAGGCTGTCAGAGGGATTCCAAGGCTTCAGATTGATGAAGGGAGAGTCTGTGGTGAATGTCAGGTTGGAAAGCAAACTAGAATGTCACATCCAAAGACAAGACATCTGACCACCTCTAAGGTGCTAGAACTTCTACATATGGATCTGATGGGTCCCATGCAGGTGGAAATTCTTGGTGGAAAGAGATATGCCTATGTTGTTGTGGATGATTTTTCCAGATTCACCTGGATAAACTTCATTAGGGAAAAGTCTGATGTATTTGATGTATTTAAGGAATTGTGCAAAAGAATTCAAAGAGAAAAAGAAGGATGCATTGTCAGAATCAAAAGTGATCATGGTAAGGAATTTGAAAATAGTAAGTTTGATGAGTTCTGTTCCTCAAAAGGAATCAATCATGAGTTCTATTCACCTATAACTCCTCAACAAAATGGAGTTGTGGAAAGGAAAAACAGGACTATACAGGAATCTGCCAGAGCAACGATACATGCCAAAAAGCTTCCTATTCATTTTTGGGCTGAAGCTATGAATACAGCCTATTATGTCCATAACAGGGTCACCTTGAGAAAGGGAACATCATCCACTATTTATGAACTATGGAAAGGAAGAAATCCTACAGTGAAGTACTTCCATGTCTTTGGGAGCAAATGCTATATTCTGACAGATCGTGAACAAATGAGAAAGATGGACCCTAAAAGTGATGAAGGAATATTCCTAGGATACTCTACCAACAGCAGAGCATATAGGGTATTCAATTCCAGGACCAAAGTTATGATGGAGTCTATAAATATCATAGTTGATGATCACCATGAGGAAACAAATGTCCCATATGATTTTGAGACATTCTTTGAGACTTCAACACAAGTGTCTAAAAAGGATGATGTGCCTAATCCTACTCCATCAGAGTCTGAATCAAAGGAAGCTAACAAAGATCCTTCCATTAGAATTCAAAAAGATCATCCTAAGGAACTCATCATAGGAGATCCTAACAGTGGAGTCACTACAAGATCTAGAGAAATCATCACAAACTCTTGCTTTGTGTCTAAGATTGAACCAAAAAATGTTAAAGAGGCTTTGACTGATGAATACTGGATTGGAGCAATGCAAGATGAATTGAACCAGTTCAAGCAACATGAAGTATGGGAGTTAGTTCCTAGACCAGAAGGAACAAACATCATTGGCACAAAGTGGATCTACAAGAACAAGTCAGATGCTGAAGGAGTTGTCACCAGGAATAAGGTAAGGCTTGTTGCTCAAGGATACACTCAAGTTGAAGGGGTTGATTTTTATGAGACTTTTGCTCCTGTAGCCAGACTGGAATCAATCAGACTTCTCTTGGGAGTTGCTTGTCTCTTTAAGTTCAAGTTCTTTAAGATGGATGTGAAGAGTGCCTTCCTAAATGGGTACTTAAATGAGGAAGTGTATGTGGAACAGCCTAAAGGATTTGTGGATCCAAACTGTCCTGATCATGTCTACAAATTGAGGAAAGCATTATATGGCCTGAAACAAGCTCCTAGAGCTTGGTATGAAAGGTTGACAAAGTTCCTCACTGACAAAGGATATAGGAAAGGAGGGTTGGATAAAACTCTTTTTGTCAAGAATGAAGGAGAAAAGATAATGGTAGCTCAAATTTATGTTGATGACATAGTGTTTGGAGGAATGTCAGATAAAATGGTTAAACATTTTGCTAACCAGATGCAAGTTGAATTTGAAATGAGCCTCATGGGAGAATTGACCTACTTTCTTGGACTACAAGTCACACAGATGGAAGACTCAATTTTTCTGTCTCAAAGCAAGTATGCAAAGAATATTGTCAAGAAGTTTGGGATGGAGAATGCCAGTCATAAAAGGACTCCTGCACCTACTCATTTAAAGTTGTCCGAAGACACAAGTGGGGCAAATGTGGATCAAAGCTTGTACAGAAGCATGATAGGAAGTCTGCTATACTTAACAACCAGCAGACCTGACATTGCCTTTGCAGTTGGAGTATGTGCAAGATACCAGGCTGAACCTAAAGTATGTCACATCAACCAGGTGAAAAGAATTATGAAGTATGTGAGTGGAACTTACAATTATGGCATGTTGTACTCTCATGGATGTGAACCAATTATGTCTGGTTATTATGATGCTGATTGGGCTGGTAGTGCTGATGATAGAAAGAGCACCTCTGGAGGATGCTTCTTCTTGGGAAATAATCATGTCTCTTGGTTCAGCAAGAAACAAAACTGTGTGTCTCTATCTACTGCTGAAGCTGAATACATAGCAGCTGGTAGCAGCTTTTCTCAAATGATCTGGATGAAATAGATGTTGACTGAGTATAATGTCACACAAGATGTCATGATATTGTACTGTGACAATGAGTACTATTAACATATCCAAGAATCCTATACAGCACAACAGGACTAAGCATATTGACATTAGACATCACTTCATCAGAGATCTTGTGGAGGAGAAGGTGATTAAGCTGGAACATGTTGCCACTTAACTACTACTGGTTGACATTTTTACCAAGGAACTTGATGCTAGTCAATTTGATAATTTAAGGGGCAAGCTGGGTATTTGCCAATATGAAGAGATGTAGAAATTAATTTTGCTTAATACAAGGGTTGAAAGAGATATTTTAATCAAGTCTATTCTGATTGGGCTAATCATTTGTTTCCCTCTTTCTTTCCAAAAGTTTAATAAGAGGAATAGACATACTTATATCTCCCTCTTCTCATTTTGCTGCATCACTCTCCATTCCCTCAAAAGAAGATTTCACATACGCTGTCACTTGTTTTCTCAATCTCTCAAGATGTCTCAACAATTTATGTCATCATCTTCATCAAAGGCAACTGCATCTTCCTCACCCATTGACACCGAACCTAGGGCAATCGTAAACTGCATGGATGCTGATGTTCTTGAGATAACTCCACTTCATGAAATGGCAACTGATCCTACTAAGCTCAAGAAGCTGCGAACTAGACATGCAAGAAGATCACAAGCTTCTACATCTGGTAAATCTTCTCAACCATCATCCTCTGCTCCTCCAGAGATAGCTAATAGGGAAGGTTTTGCTTATGTGCATCAAGCTATTGCCAGACTAGTCACTAGGATTCTTAATGAGAATCACTTTGTTCCTGGTATATCTGTACCATTGAACCAAGAAACTGCTAGCCCTAATTTAGCAAGTGATCCCAATGTCACTCAGAATGTTGAGACACCTGATGACAACATTGAGAAATCTCCAGAGAAACTTGATGATCACCAGACCCCTACTGATAAGGCTGTTGAACCTCCTGTCATTGATGTTGATGAAGAATTTTATGACAATGATTTAATTGCTAATATCAACCCTAGCATAGCTAGAAGTATGATAAGTAGAAAAGAAAAGCAGAGTGCTGCCTAAAGCCCCTCCAAAGAGAAGGCTACTGAAGTTGTTCATGAGAAAGCTAGGCCTGAGAACAAGGCTAGAGAAGAAGCTGAGAAGGATCAAAAAACTGGAACTGCGAAAGGAAAGAGTAAGGTAAAAGCTAAGGTATTTGTTGGTAGTCTCTCAAAACCCTTGAGACAACCTATAGTCAAGAAAAGAAAGGCTCCTGAACCCTCTAAATCTGATGAGGAATCAGACTTTGTTTTTGATGTTGAGAGCAATGTTCCAGACATTCCTATCAAGAAGAAACCCTCTTCTAACAAACTGCCTAAGGTTCCTGAAGTTGCCATTGACAACATCTCATTTCACCATCCAGAAAATGCAAGCAGGTGGAAGTATGTGTTTCTGAAAAGGATTGCCTTAGAGAGGGAGCTGAACAGAAGTGCTATTGAGTGTAAGAAAGTCATGGATCTCATCAAGGCTGCTGGCCTAATGAAAACATTGGTAAAGTTTTACAACTGCTATGAGATTCTTGTCAAAGAATTCATAGTAAATTTGTGTGGTGGTTGTGCTGATGGAAAGTCAATTGATTTTAAGAGTGTTTATGTGAGAGGAAGGAAGGTAAATTTGTCTCCTACTATGATAAACAAATACCTAGGAAGGCCTGATGATGCTCAACCTGAGCTTGAAGTTACTAACAACCAGGTTTCTCAAACCATCACTGCCAAGCAAGTCAAGCACTGGCCCTTGAAAGGGAAGCTAACTGCAAGCAAGCTGAGTATGAAGTTTGCCATACTGCACAAAATTGGTGCAGCTAACTGGGTTCCCACCAACCACAAATCCACCATTTCCACAGGTTTGGGAAGATTTATCTATGCTGTTGGAACCAGAACAAACTTTGATTATGGTAACTACATCTTTGATCAAACATTGAAACATGCTGAGAGTTGTGCTATTAAAGGCCCTGTTACTTTTCCCTCTCTCATGTGTGGTATAATCATTGATCAATATCCTGATATTCTGGTTGAGAAGGACTCTGTGTGCAAAAGAGCCCCTGCACTTGGTTTTCACTATAAGCTGTTTCAGGGAACACATGTCCCTGACATTGTTATGACATCTGTTGAGACATCAAATGTCAAAGCTCATTCCAAGAAAGCTGATGTTATGGTTGTTCTAAAAGAAACCTGTAGAGAACTTGATGCAAGAAAAAGGACTCTTGAAGAGCTGATTACCAGTCTGGAACAGGAGGAGAATGAAGATCAAATGAGGGAAGAGGATGCTGATGAAAAACAACATGATGGTTCTGCAAGAAGCTCACCAGAAAATGCTGCTGAAAATAGTGCTTCCTCAGGGGATGACAGTACCTGAAGGTCTGTGTTTGCTGAGTTGAAAAGATTGATGCTGGAACTTGTTGCTGCTATTTGATACCTTCTCTCTGTTTCTGTGTTTTTTTTAAATTTCTTTTTGGATGACTGTATAACTTAAAGTACTAGTACCTTTGGCCTCTTTATGGCTAAAAAGGGGGAGAAGAATTATGGTAATTTTGGTAGAATTAGATATTGGTAGCTGTTATTAAAAAAATTCCGCTGCATTCTAATCTCTGATTGTTTAGGGGTTTTAGCCAAAAATATGCCAAAGGGGGAGTTTGTAAGTGTTTGTTTGTTGGCATTAATTTTTTGGTAAAACCAGATTTGCGAATGTCATGACTGATGTCATAACATTCTGGGATAAAGGTAAATTCTGCAGAAGGAATGTTCTACAGGAACAACTCAGTATGAGTGAATATCATGATGATTAAGCTATGATCATATGTACTGAATTCTACCAAAATCAGGGAGGAGGATACATGCTGTTATAGCCAATGTTAAGACATCATGTACTGATCAAGTTGTTGTGCAGATTTATTGTTCCTGAGAATTTTCAAGAATCTGTTGTGCTACTCTGAGATTGAAGTATATTGTCCAGATCAGATGCTCACGTGGATATTAGGTTAACCTTGCTTAACCCTAATCTATTATGATGAAAGCCCAAGACCAAGTCTTTAGGTTAACTTTGGTTAAACCTAGCTATTTTTATGGAAGCCCTAAATGAAGAATAGTCTGTTTATATATTTCTCACGAAGCCTAATGGTGATCAGCGCTTTTGACAGAAGATCAATAAGGCATTGTATAGTTGTGATAGTTTTAGTAACTACTGTGAGCCAAGCAATTATCAGTTTGATAAGTGACTTGGAGTAGGATTTGGTTGTAAGGGTTGTTTATCACTCAAAGCTTTGAAGCACGAGTGTTGTGTCTCTTGATTAAAGCTTTGAAGCAAAATCAAGCGTGTGTATTGAAGAATGTCTTCATAATCTTATTAATCAGTAGATTAGTATCACTGTTGTGATTGAGGGGGAGTGAGTAGGAACTCAGGTTTAAGTAGGACTTAGATTGAAGTTGCATTGGGTAGATCTTAAGTGAAGGAGATAAACTGGTTGGTTTATTCCTAAATTAATACATCATATAGTGAATTTCCTCCCTGGCTTGGTAGCCCCCAGAGTAGGTGTTGTTTTACACTGAACTGGGTTAACAATTGATTTTGTTCTTTACTATCTTTTAAATTATTGTTTTGTGTGTGTACAATTTGTCAAATACGGTGTCATAACATTCACTGTGACATTAAGTATCTGTTGCCAGAATTTCAAGGGTTAATTCGTAATCAAAGCCTAGATAGTAGGGTTGTGAGAAGGAACATGGATAGTAGGGTTACTTCGGAATAAAATCCTGGATAGTAGGGCTGTGAGAAGGAACCTGGATAGTAGGGTTACTTCGGAATGAAAGCCTGGATAGTAGGGCTTTAAGAAGGAACCTGGATAGTAGGGTTACTTCGGAATGAAAGCCTGGATAATAAGGTTGTGAGAAGGAACCTGGATAGTAGGGTTACTTCGAAATGAAAGCCTGGATAGTAAGGTTGTGAGAAGGAACCTGGATAGTAGGGTTACTTCAGAATGAAATCCTGGATAGTAGGGTTGTGAGAAGGAACCTGGATAGTCGAGTTACTTCGGAATGAAAGCCTGGATAGTAGGGCTGTAAGAAGGAACCTGGATAGTAGGGTTACTTCGGAATGAAATCCTGGATAGTAGGGCTGTGAGAAGGAACCTGGATAGTAGGGTTACTTTGGAATGAAAGCCTGGATAGTAAGGCTGTGAGAAGGAACCTGGATAGTAGGGTTACTTCAGAATGAAAGCCTGGATAGTAGGGCTGTGAGAAGGAACCTGGATAGTAGGGTTACTTCGGAATGAAAGCCTAGATAGTAGGGTTGTGAGAAGGAACCTGGATAGTAGGGTTACTTCGGAATGAAAGCCTAGATAGTAGGGATGTGAGAAGGAACTTGGATAGTAAGGTTACTTCGAAATGAAAGCCTGGATAGTAGGACTGTGAGAAGGAACCTGGATATTAGGGTTACTTTGTTTGATCATGTAGATTAGTTGACCCATTTGGTTTTGGGAACTGATTTTCTCTTGGTTGCCTGCAGATATGACATGTATAACTGATGGAATTGTTGGTGATAATTGGCTTTCCTGAAAAGACAACAGGGTTAGTTATATGTGATGCATGAAATGCTTTGTGAGATGACGTTCTCGAGATTATTCTGTATATGATATGTATGTGCATGTCATGATGTATGAGCATGGGATGTTGGTCGTGACATATCGAGTCTGGGAAAATAAATCCCTGACCGCTGCTGGAGAAAATAGAATTCCTAACTGTTGTAGAGAAATATGGCTCTTCTACTTCCGCTGGGGATGATGAAAGGAAGTGACTGTACTTCTGTCGGGGGTTGAGCTCCTGTATCCGGAGAAATAAACTCTGCTTGGGGGAGTCAGAAATTTATGATGATCCCCTCGTGATTATGGAATTTGGCCGGGGGATATAGACGTCAGGTTTCTGGGCGACCTTGGCTAGAGAGAATACTTCCCGCTTTGACAGAACTGACATCAATGCTTTGATTAACTATACTCCGTGGGGAATATAGATGTTGCAAGGTCACATGTACTGATGATTGTGCTCCAAAGTTGTCCCTCCTAGTACCTGCTTGGACAAAGTAACTGTCGGGTTTGGCATTTCCTATTTTTGCCCCCTGTTTCTGGAGTTACGAGTAATTGTCTTTGGTTTCCTTATGAAAATATTTGTGAATAGAAATCATATTCAAATGTATATGTCACGAATAAATCATTGGACATTCTTGCAAAAACAGAAAAAGAAAAACAAATAATTTTGTAAAAATGACTTGTATTAATTTTGAAGTTGGCCTATAACAGGCGCTTTTGTACAAGGAAGTTGACGCTCTAGTAAGAGAACGCCGCCATAAAAATGAAGGATATACAATATTATGTACAACAGAAAGAAAACAGCTATGTGCAACAATCCCATTGGGTTTCAAATCTGCTATTGCCACTAGCCTTCGGGCGTCTCCTCACTTTGTTGCTTGTCCGAAGCTGATTAGATTTAATTAATGCCGTTTAAGTTTGATAGTTGATACTGAGGTCAGATCGTAGGGTGATCCAATGGGACATAGTGATACGCTTTTCATCCCTAAATTTTTCCTGGACCGCCCTTTAGGGTTTTCGGTCCACCGGGATACCCTTTTTTGCCCAAGTCGCCCTTTCAGGTTTTCTACTTGCCGGGTGTAAAATTTTTTTCATTTTCATTCCTTATTTTTTCCCGAACCCTTTTGGTTCGCCGGGAAGCCCTTATTTTTGCCTAGGCCAGTTAACCTAGCGGGTCTTTTATCATGCGTAGTATTTTTTCACTATGTCTGCATTGGCAGGGTGAGGAAGGTCGTCACCGTCCATGGTGGTCAAAATCATGGCTCCACCTGAGAAAATGTTTTTAACTATAAATGGTCCTTCGTATGTGGGAGTCCATTTTCCCCTGGGGTCACCTTGCAGAAGTATGATGCGCTTGATCACTAGATCTCCGACTCGATACTCTTGACGCCTGACTTTCTTGTTAAAAGCCTTGATCATCCACTTTTGATACGTCTGACAATGGTCGGTAGCAGTAAGTCTCTTTTCATCGATTAAATTTAACTTATCAAGTCGGGTTTGGATCCAGTCGTCTTCGTTTAGGCCTGCATCTCTCATAATCCTTAGGGAAGTAATCTGAACCTCAATGGGTAGGACTGCCTCGATGCCATATACCAGAGAGTAGGGTGTTGCCCCTGTCGATGTCCTTGCTGAGGTACGGTACCCATGTAGAGCAAATGGTAGCATCTCATGCCCGTCTTTATATGTCACCGTCATCTTCTGTACAATCTTCTTGATGTTCTTGTTAGCTACTTCAACAATGCCATTCATCTTCAGCCGGTAGGGAGAAGAGTTATGATGTTATATCTTGAATTGTTTACAGAGCTCGGTGATCATTGTGTTGTTGAGATTCGTACCATTGTCAGTAATGATCCTCTCTGGCACACCATATCCACAGATCATATTATGTCGAATAAACCGAGCCACCACGTTCTTGGTTACTGTGGCAAAAAAGGCTACTTCAACCCACTTTGTGAAGTAATCAATGGCTACTAGGATGAAGCGATGCCCATTAGAGGCGGTGGTCCTGATTTCTACGATAATATCGATGCCACACATTGCAAAGGGCCACGGAGCTGTCAAGACGTTATAGGGGACCGAAGGCACATGCACCTTATCAGTGTAGATTTGGCATTTATGACAAGTTCGAGAGTGCTGATAACAATCGGCTTCCATGGTGGACCAGTAGTATCCTGCCCGTAGGATCTTCTTAGCCATGGTGTGTCCACTGGAATGGGTTCCGAGGGTACCTGCATGTAGATCTGTCATAATCCTTTCTGCTTCGCTCTTGTCTACACACCGCAGTAAGGTAGAGTCATGGCTGCGTTTATAGAGGATTTCGTGACTGAGGAAGAATTTTGCAGCGAACCTTCTCAGAAACTTCTTATTATTGACATATTCCCCTTCGGGATATTCTTGAGCCTTGAGATACCTCTTGACTTCGTGAAACCAAGGTTTGTCCGCCACTTCCTCGATATCGGTTTCACAGCAATGTGCTGGTTCATCCAACCTCTCGATGGTGATTTGGGGAGCTTCATTGTCCCACTTGACTTTAAACATGGAATACATGGTAGCTAACGCGTCAGCCAAATGATTCTTCTCTCATGGGAAATGTTCAAAGGTTACTTCCTCGAAGTGTGGGAGCAACGTCAGTACATGCTCTTTGTACGGGATGAGATTCAGATGTTTTGTATCCCACTCGCCTTTGATCTGACTTATCACCAAAGCGGAATCCCCGAATACACTCAAGAACTTCATCCTTAGGTCAATGGCAGCTCGAAGACCCATGATGCAGGCTTCATATTGCACCACATTGTTAGTGCAGTTGAAACATAATCGGGCAGTGAACGGAGTATGAAAACCCTCAGGAGATATGATTACAACACCAATGTCGTTACCCAGTGCGTTTGAGGCTCCATCATAATACATAGACCATCGGGATCCTTCCTCAGGTCCTTCATCCGGCCCACGTTCTTCACAGTCGGTTACTAACATGATATTCTCATCCGAGAACTCAAAATTCATGGACTGGTAGTCATCCATGGCCTGATGAGCCAAATGATCAGCCAATACACTCCCCTTTATTGCTTTTTGGGTTGTATATTGTATGTCGTATTCGGTTAGGATCATTTGCCACCTTGCTATTCTTCCGGAGAGAGCGGGCTTCTCGAAAATGTACTTGATCGGATCCGTCTTAGATATCAACAAGGTAGTGTGAGTCAGCATATATTGTCTCAGTCGGCGAGAATCCCATGCCAAAGTGCAGCGAGTTTTCTCGAGCGGTGAGTACCGTGTCTCACAGTCGGTAAAATTTTTTCTAAGGTAGTATATTGCATGCTCTTTTCGACCAGTCTCGTCATGCTGCCCCAACATACACCCCATTGAATTGTCTAATACTGTCAGGTACAATATCAAAGGTCTCCCTTCAACTGGAGGCATCAGAATTGGTGGTTCTTGTAGGTATTCCTTGATTCCTTCGAAAGTGGTCTGGCATTCATCATTCCACTTTACCACTTGATCTTTCTTCAGAAGCTTGAAGATTGGCTCACAAGTAGCAGTCAGATGTGAAATGAACCTGGCGATATAATTCAGGTGTCTCAAAAAACCTCTAACTTCCTTCTCTGTGCGGGGAGCTGGCATATCTTTTATAGTTTTTACCTTTGCAGGATCTACTTGAATACTGTAATGCGGTGGGAGAACTCACTTGAGGTTTTGCGTTTTTGATTACAAATGTTGCAGTTTAGCAAGAGTCGCCACCGACTTTTATTTTATCCAAAAGGAAAGGTAAGAAAGCACAGGAAAGACCTTTGAGATTGTTTTTGGGTTCGGGGGGTAGATTATGAAAAGGGAAGCTGCTAGCACCCTTTTCATCCATGGTTTTGCATGGGCTCTTAGTTACTTGGTTTAGATCACTTGCTTTTGCTTTTCAATTGTTTGAAATGGTGCTTTGTGTGATTTTGAAAGTATTTTGAAGAGAGGCCATCGTTTTGGCAATCTTTGTAATGATTCTTGTTTGTAAGAATGTATACAAAGATGTTTGTCTTTTGAAAAATGTTTCAATGTTTGAAAGTTTGTTTGGAAAAATTGTGTGTGTTTATTTGAAAATAGCAAGGATGGTTTGCAAATTGATCAAGTAACTAGAGGCATCTACCTACTCAAAAGTCTTTCCTACACATTTTTTATTCCTTTGACATTGTTGTTTTACCATTGCATTTGGTAAACAACCCTATCTTTGGATGTTAAACAGGACGGGCGTGGGTCATCGTATGACCATGATAACAATATTGCCAAGTATATTTAGTAAGTTTTAGGGACTAAGATCATTTGTTTTGGGGCAACATTTTGATAGCGTCATCGAGAGACTATGATATTTTTGTTTTGATTGATTTTGTTTTGCCAAGATACCTAGCATGCATACCATGGCCATTTTAAGGAAACAAAGTGGATGAAACCCTAATGGTGCTTATGTGCAAGGTGTTGTCATTTTTCATGCATTTTTGTCTTGTATTAAGTCATGCTATTTGTTTGATTTTTGGTCTTTTGCATACAAAACCCTAGTTTACTATCATGGTATATGAAAGCAATAAAATGCGTAAAGTAAATCTAGACTATTACATAATATTATGGGGAGGGGGATACAAGTTTTGAATAGGGGGATATTGCTCAAAATAAAAACCCTAAAACTATTACAACCAAATTGAATTTATTGTACAAATAAATAAATAAGCAAATGTTTAAATAGGAAATAAAATGTAAATGTGCAAGAAATGTTTTTTGAATTGTTTTATGTATGTAAAAATAAATTTATTTAAGTCTTAAAAATAAGAAAAAATAAAATGATTATTTTTGAAAGGGTGACAACCCTAATTTTTGATTTAATTGAAAATAGTCTATATTATTTATTTTGTTCATTTTTGTTCAATAAAAATAATAATAATATGTACAAAAATGTTAAAAAATTAAAATATGTATTGAAATTCTGGCAGCAGATACTCAATGTCACAGTGAATGTTATGACACCGTATCTGACTTTCTATAAGAGAGTAAATCAAAAAGCAGTAAAGAACACAGTCAATTGTTTACCCAGTTCAGTGTGAAACAACACCTACTCTGGGGGCTACCAAGCCAGGGAGGAAATTCACTATAAGAGATATTAATTCAGGAATAAACTAACCAGTTTATCTCCTTCACTTAAGACTTACCCAATGCAACTTCAATCTAAGTGCAACTTAAACCTGAGTTCCTACTCACTCCCCCTCAATCACAGCAGTGATACTAAACAATTGACTAATTAAATTATGAAGACACTCTTCAGAACATACACTTGATTATGCTTCACAGCTTTTAATCAAGTAACCCAAACACTCGTGCGTCAAAGCTTTGAGTGATACATAAACCTAACTTGACCTTGCTTCAAAGCTTTAATCAAGTGACACAAACACTCGTGCTTCAAAGCTTTGAGTGATACACAACCCTTACAATCAAAACCTACTCCAAGTCACTTATCACAATGATACTTGCTTGGATTACAGTAGTTAAAACTATACAGCCCCTTGTTGATCTTCTGTCAAAAAGTTGAGTTCACCAACAGCCTTCCTGTTGAATATATAGGCAGCTGTTCTTCAGTTAGGGCTTCCACGAAAATAGCTAGGGTTAATTAGGGTTAACCTCAAGACTTGGTCACAAGACTTTATCAACCAGATTAGGGTTAAGCCAAGTTAACCTAAAGTCCAAGTGAGATTCTGTTCTGGAATGTATGAACCATATTCTTGAAAAATCTCAGAATTAACAAAACTGCATAACTGTTAGATCAGTACAGGATGTCTTAACATTGGTTATAACAACAAGAATCCTATTTACTGATTTTGGTAGAATGTAATAAATGTGATCATTGCATAATGATCAGCTAAACACTCATAATGAGCAGCTACTGTATGCCATTCTTTTTCTGCAGAAAGTACCTAGTAACCCAGAATGTTATGACATCAGTCATGACATTCACACACCTGGTTTTACCAAAAATACATGCCAATAACCAAACACTTACAAACTCCCCCTTTGGCAAATTTTTGGCTAAAACCCCTAAACAATCAGAGATTAGAGAGCAACAGAAATAATATGTCTGCAGAAAAAATAATGTCTGCCAAGTATAATTAACACAAAATCTTCTCCCCCTCTTTAGCCATAAATAGGACAAAGATACGTGTACTTTTAGGTTATACAGTCATCCAAAATGAATAATAAAAACAAAAAAAAATCTGAAATCACTTGCAGCAACAGGTACCAGCAGCAAGCTTGACAACTCCACTGATCTTCAAGCACTGTCATCTTCAGAGGAGGCACTATCTTCAGCATTAAGCTGATCTTCAGCAGCATCTTCTTCCCTTCTTTGTCCTTCAGTCTCCTCATGTTCTAGTCTAGCAATTAGGTTCTCAAGAGTCCTTTTCCTTATCTCCAGCTCTTTGCAGGTTTCCTTCAGCACAACTATAACATCAGATTTCTTGGACTGAGTTTTGACAGTTGATGTATCAGCTGATGTCATGACAATGTCAGGAACATGAGTTCCCTGAAATAGCTTATAGTGCAACCCAAGAGCAGGGGCTCTTTTGCATACAGTATCTTTTTCAACTAGAATGTCAGGATACTGAGCAAGGACAATACCACATAGGAGGGAGGGAAAGGCAATAGAGCCTTTAACAGCATAGCTTCCAGCATGTTTTAAAGTTTGATCAAAGATATACCTGCCATAGTCAAATTCTGTCCTGGTTCCAACAGCATAAATGAATCTTCCCAATCCTGTGGAGATGGTTGATTTATGGTTGGTGGGAACCCAGTTGGCTGTACCAATCTTGTGCAGGATGGAAAATTTCATGCTTAGTTTACTTTCATTCATCTTGCCTTTTAAGGGCCAGCTCTTGACTTGATTTGCCGTGATGGTTTGACATACTTGGTTGTCAGTAACCTCTAGTTCAGGACAAGCCTCATCTGGCCTTCCTAGGAATTTGTTTATTTCAGAGGGAGAGAAATTTACCTTTCTACCTCTCACATAGACACACTTAAAGTCAGCTGACCTTCCATCAACACATCCATCAGATAAATTCACTATGAATTCTTTGACAAGATTTTCATAGCAGTTGGTAAACTTTACCACAGTATTCATTAGACCAGCAATTTTGATTAGGTCCATGATCTCCTTACATTCCATGGCACCATTGTTCAGTTCTCTTTCCAAGGATATTCTTTTCAAACAAATATACTTCCATCTATTAGCATTTTCAGGGTGGTGAAAATAAATGTTGTCAGTGGGGACTTCAGGAACTTTAGCCATTTTGCTTGATGGGAGTTTCCTTCTGAGAGGAATGTCTTCAGCATCAACTTCAAATTCTGATTCCTCATCAGAATCAGAAGGTTCAGGCTCTTTCCTTTTCTTTGCTATTGGTTGTCTCACAGGCTTTGAGAGACTACCAACAGGTACTCGGGTTTTCACCTTCCCTTTGGACAATCCAGTCTTCACAGTTTCTACACCAGTCTTGTCTTCAGACCTGGTTTTCTTATGAGCAACATCAGCAGTCTTCTCTTTGGTCAAACATTTTGCAGCATCCTGCTTTCCTTTTCTGTTCATCATCCTTCTAGCTATGCTAGGGTTGATATTTGCAATTAGGTCATTGTCAGAGTATTCTTCATCCACATCAATAACCGGGGGTTCAACAACTTTCTCTGAAGGGTTCTGGAGATCATCAAGATTTTCAGATGATTTCCGAATGTTGTCATCCGGTGTCTCAACATTCTTAGTGACATCTGGATTCATTTCAACATTTGGACTAGCAGATTCTTGATTTAAAGGAACAGAAATGCCAGGTACCGAGTGGTTCTCATTCAGAATTCTTGTAACAAGTCTAGCTATTGCTTGATGAACATAAGCTGAGCCTTCCCTATTTTCTATTTCTGAGGGAACAGAAGATGATGGTTGAGAGGGATTACCAGATGAAGAAGCTTGAGACCTTCCTGCATGCCTTATTCTCAGCTTTTTAACCTTAGAGGGGTTAGCTGCCAGTTCTCTAAGAGGAGTAATCTCCATAACATCAGAATCCATGCAAGTTGTGATTGCCCTAGGTTCTCGATCAGAGGATGCGGAAGAAACAATCGTCTTTGAAGAGGATGATGTCATGGATAGTTGAGACATTTTGAGAGTCTTAGAAAACCAGTAACAACGAGAGTGAAATCTTTGATTGAGAGAATGGAGATTGTTGCAGAGCCGAGAGAGGAAGGAGGTAAATGGGTGTCTATTTAACTTCTTAATAATTTTGAAAGAAATAGGGAAACATATGATTAACCCAATCAAAATAGACTTAACACAAAAATCTCCTTCATCCCTTGTTTTAAGCTAAATTAATTGCTACATTTCCTCATGTTGGCAAATACCCAACTTGCCCCTCAAATTTTCAAATTGATTTGCATTAAGTTCCTTGGTAAAAATGTCAGCCAGCTGTAGTTCAGTGGCAACATGTTTCAGTTTAATCGTCTTCTCCTCTACAAGATCTTTGATAAAGTGATGTCTAATGTCAATATGCTTGGTCCTGTTATGCTGAATAGGATTCTTGGAAATGTTGATTGTACTCAGATTGTCACAGTACAATGTCATAACATCTTGTGTGACATTATACTCAGTAAGCATCTGTTTCATCCAGATCATTTGAGAACAGCTACTACCAGCTGCTATGTATTCAGCTTCAGCAGTAGAGAGAGACACACAGTTCTGTTTCTTGCTGAACCAGGAGAACAGATTATTTCCTAAGAAGAAACATCCTCCAGAGGTGCTCTTTCTATCATCAGCACTTCCAGCCCAATCAGCATCACAGTAACCAGTCAGAGTTGGTTCACAACCATGAGAGTACAACAAGCCATAGTTGTAAGTTCCACTTACATACTTTAAAATTCTCTTCACTTGGTTGATATGGCTGACTTTGGGATCAGCTTGGTATCTTGCACATACTCCAACTGCAAAAGCAATGTCAGGTCTGCTGGCTGTTAAGTATAGAAGACTTCCTATCATGCTTCTGTACAGGCTTTGGTCCACCTTAACCCCTCTTGAATCTTTGGATAGCTTTAAATGAGTAGGTGCAGGAGTCCTTTTGTGACTGGCATTCTCCATACCAAACTTCTTGACAATGTTCTTTGCATACTTGCTTTGAGACAGAAAAATTGAGTCTTCCATCTGTGTGACTTGCAGTCCAAGAAAGTAGGTCAATTCTCCCATGAGGCTCATTTCGAATTCAGCCTGCATCTGGTCAGCAAAATGTTTAACCATTTTATCTGACATTCCCCCAAACACTATGTCATCAACATAGATTTAAGCTACCATTATCTTTCCTCCTTCATTTTTGACAAAAAGGGTTTTATCCAAGCCTCCTTTTCTGTATCCTTTGTCAGAGAGAAATTTTGTCAACCTGTCATACCATGCTCTAGGAGCTTGTTTCAGGCCATATAAAGCTTTCCTCAATTTGTAGACATGATCAGGGTAGTTTGGATCCACAAATCCTTTAGGCTGTTCCACATAAACTTCCTCATTTAAGTACCCATTTAGGAAGGCACTTTTTACATCCATCTGAAATAACTTGAACTTCAGGAGACAAGCAATTCCCAATAGGAGTCTGATTGATTCCAGTCTGGCTACAGGGGAAAAGGTCTCATCAAAATCAACCCCTTCAACTTGAGTGTATCCTTGAGCAACAAGTCTTGCCTTATTCCTGGTGACAACTCCTTCAGCATCTGATTTGTTCTTGTAGATCCATTTTGTGCCAATGATGTTTGTTCCTTCTGTTCTAGGAACTAACTCCCATACTTCATGTTGCTTGAATTGGTTCAATTCATCTTGCATTGCTCCAATCCAGTATTCATCAGTTAAAGCTTCCTTAACATTTCTTGGTTCAATTTTAGACACAAAGCAAGAGTTTGAGATGATTTCTCTAGATCTTGTAATGACTCCACTGTTAGGATCTCCTATGTTGAGTTCTTTAGGATGATCTTTCTGAATTCTGATGGAAGGGTTTTTTTTAGCTTCCTTTGATTCAGAGTCTGATGTAGTAGTGTTAGGTAGATCATTTTGTTGAGTTGAAGTCTCAAAGAATGTCTCAACATTACAAGGGACATCTGTTTCCTCATGATAATCATCAACTATGACATTTATTGATTCCATCATGACTTTGGTCCTGGAATTGAATACCCTATAAGCTCTGCTGTTGGTGGAGTATTCTAGAAATATTCCTTCATCACTTTTAGGGTCCAGCTTTCTCCTTTGTTCACGATATGCCAGAATATAGCATTTGCTACCAAATACATGGAAGTACTTCACTGTTGGCTTTCTTCCTTTCCAGAGTTCATAAATGGTGGATGAGGTTCCCTTTCTCAAGGTGACCCTGTTATGGACATAACAGGCTGTATTCATAGCTTCAGCCCAAAAATGAATAGGAAGTCTTTTGGCATGTATCATTGCTCTGGCAGATTCCTGTATGGTCATGTTTTTCCTTTCTACAACTCCATTTTGTTGAGGAGTTATAGGTGAAGAGAATTCATGATTAATTCCTTCTGAGGTACAGAACTTATTAAACTTACTGTTTTCAAATTCCTTGCCATGATCACTTCTGATTCTGACAATGCACCCTTCTTTTTCTCTTTGAATTCTTTTGCACAGTTCTTTAAAAACTTCAAATACATCAGATTTTTCCCTAATGAAGTTAATCCAGGTGAATCTGGAAAAATCATCCACAACAACATAGGCATATCTTTTTCCACCAAGACTTTACACCTGCATTGGTCCCATCAGATCCATATGTAGAAGTTCTAGAACCTTAGAGGTGGTCAGATGTCTTGACTTTGGATGTGACATCCTAGTCTGCTTACCAACCTGACATTCACCACAGACTCTCCCTTCATCAATTTGCAGTCTTAGAATCCCTCTGACTGCCTCCATGGATATAATCCTTTTCATTCCTCTTAGATGTAGATGACCAAGTTTTTGGTGCCACAGTTTCACTTCTTTTTCTTCTTTGGCAATAGAACACACGGTAGAGTAATTAGTGTTCTCAGGCTCCCACAAGTAGCAGTTGTCTTTAGATCTGACTCCTTTCATTACAACTTCTTGTTTCTCATTAGTTACAAGACATTCAGATTTGGAGAAGTTGACCTTGAATCCTAGGTCGCATAATTGGCTGATACTTATGAGATTAGCAGTCAAGCCTTTTACCAGCAATACTTTATTTAGATTTGGAACTCCAGGGCAGTCCAAGTTTCCAACTCCTTTTATTTCTCCTCTAGCACCATCTCCAAAGGTCACATAACTAGTGGTGTGAGGTTTAACATTATTGAGAATATTCTTGATTCCAGTCATGTGCTTAGAACATCCACTGTCAAAGTACCAGTCTTCCTTTGCAGAGACTCTAAGGGAAGTGTGAGCTATCAGGGCAGTAGCCTTTTTCTTCCACTGTGGAGTATATGATACCTTGTTAGACTTAGGTTTGATACCTGGGTTCTGATTAGGATATCCATATAATCTGAAGCAGAATGGCTTTATGTGACCAAACCTCCCACAATGATGACATCTCCATCTTTGATACTTTTTCTTCATATTTCTTTGTTCTCGATGTTGAGTGCTATGTTGTGACATCTGCTTTGACATTTGTTTATCAGGCCTGATCTTCTTGTCTATACCAGATTTCTTTGCTGCCATAAATCCTAGAGCAGACTTGTTTCCCACATTTTGTCCAACCTGAAGGATTTCTTCCAATTTGTCAGTTCCATTTGTCAGCAGCTTGACAGATTTGGTCATCTGGTCCAGTTTTGAGTTTAGCATTTGAACTTCCCCTTCTAGATGACTTATAGTATCAATGTCTGCCTTTTTCTCAGCCTCCAACTTTATTATGAGTTTTGTTTGTCTCTCATTTTGCTGACAGACTTCAGCACTTCTGATACATAATTTCTTGTAGGAATCAGCCAGTTCTTCAAATGTCACTTCCTCATCACTAGAGTCACTATCAGAGTTACAAATACCAGTTAGTGCAATAACTAGTTTGGCAGATTCTTCTTCAGAATTACTTTCTGAATCACAGTCAGACCAAGTAACAGACATTCCTTTCTTTTGTTTCTTAAGAAAGGTAGGACATTCAGCTCGAATGTGCCCATATCCTTCACATCCATGGCATTGAATTCCTCTGCTTTGATTTCCCTTCTCTTCAGACTTTGGTCTTCTGCTGGACTCATAAGATCTGTTAATGTCAGAAGGAATGTTCTTAACATTTGACCTTGACTTTGGATCCATTCTCTTGATGAGTTTGTTGAATTGTCTTCCAAGAATGGCTATAGCTTCTGAAATATTTTCTTATTTATCCTCCTTATTTTCATCTTCAGTATTAGATACAAGTGCTATGCTCTTGTTTTTCTTGTCGACATTGTCACTGATCCCCATCTCAAAGGTCTGAAGAGACCCAATGAGTTCATCCACCTTCAAATTTCTGATATCCTGGGCTTCCTCTATAGCAGTTACCTTCATTGCAAATCTTTTAGGCAAGGATCTGAGAATCTTTATCACCAGTTTTTCTTCTGACATCTTTTCTCCCAATGCTCCTGAGGTGTTGGCAATCTCCAAGATGTTCATGTGAAACTAATCAATGGTTTCATCTTCCATCATCCTTAGGTTCTCATATTTGGTAGTCAGCATCTGAAGCCTTGACATTTTTACTTTGGATGTGCCCTCATGGGTAGTTTTGAGAGTGTCCCAAACTTCCTTGGCCAGTTCACATTGATGTACTAGTCTGAATATGTTTCTATCAATTCCATTGAACAAGGCATTTAATGCTTTGGAATTACCCAGGGCTAACTCATCTTCTTCTTTGCTCCATTCTTCTTCAGGTTTCAGACTGATTGTCCCATCTTTCTCAGTTATGGTGGGATGGTTCCATCCTTTGTCAGCAGCTCTCCAAGCCTTCTTGTCCAGTGATTTTAAGAAGGCAATCATACGAGGTTTCCAGTAGTCATAATTTGATCCATCCAGAATGGGTGGTCTGTTTCCAAAAACTCCTTCTTTGTCCATAACGCCAGAAAGTGATATCCCTAGATCTCACCCAGTAAGACAGGCAGGGTGCCCGCTCTGATGCCAATTGAAATTCTGGCAGCAGATACTCAATCTCACAGTGAATGTTATGACACCGTATCTGACTTTCTATAAGACAGTAAATCAAAAAGCAGTAAAGAACACAGTCAATTGTTTACCCAGTTTAGTGTGAAACAACACCTACTCTGGGGGCTACCAATCCAGGGAGGAAATTCACTATAAGAGATATTAATTCAGGAATAAACCAACCATTTTATCTCCTTCACTTAAGACCTACCCAATGCAACTTCAATCTAAGTTCAACTTAAACCTGAGTTCCTACTCACTCCCCCTCAATCACAGCAGTGATACTAAACAATTGACTAATGAAATTATGAAGACACTCTTCAAAACATACACTTGATTATGCTTCACAGCTTTTAATCAAGTAACCCAAACACTCGTGCTTCAAAGCTTTGAGTGATACATAAACCTAACTTGACCTTGCTTCAACGCTTTAATCAAGTGACACAAACACTCGTGCTTCAAAGCTTTGAGTGATACACAACCCTTACAATCAAAACCTACTCCAAGTCACTTATCACAATGATACTTGCTTGGACTACAGTAGTTAAAACTATACAACCCCTTGTTGATCTTCTGTCAAAAAGTTGAGTTCACCAACAGCCTTCCTGTTGAATATATAGGCAGTTGTTCTTCAGTTAGGGCTTCCACGAAAATAGCTAGGGTTAATTAGGGTTAACCTCAAGACTTGGTCAGAAGACTTTATCAACCAGATTAGGGTTAAGCCAAGTTAACCTAAAGTCCACGTGAGATTCTGTTCTGGAATGTATGAACCATATTCCTGAAAAATCTCAGAATTAACAAAACTGCATAACTGTTAGATCAGTACAGGATGTCTTAACATTGGTTATGACAACAAGAATCCTGTTTACTGATTTTGGTAGAATGTAATAAATGTGATCATTGCATAATGATCAGCTACACACTCATAATGAACAGCTACTGTATGCCATTCTTTTTCTGCAGAAAGTACCTAGTAACCCAGAATGTTATGACATCAGTCATGACATTCACACACCTGGTTTTACCAAAAATACATGCCAATAACCAAACACTTACATGTATGAAAATAATATTTTAAGTATATGAAAAAAAAAAATAATAAATGATATTTTTATACTATTTACAAGTTTTATTAAAGAAAATGAAGTATATTATTATTAATAAACTATTTTTATGCAAAAAATAAAATAAAAAAAATATGATAAAATGAAAAAAAATAAAGAAAATATTTTTTGTGATTTTAAATGTTCAGAAAAAATAAATAAAGTCATAAAATATAAATTGTACAAGAAAATATAAAAAATAAAAGAAATTAATCAAGGGGGTGCAAAAAGTAAAAGGGGGGTGTGAATAGAAGCAGGCCCAAGGCGCCAGGCCCAGCCATCTTCATCCCTGACCTCCAGACACCATGCGCGCGCTTCTGTTATACAAATCTTGTTCTTGCTCATGCTTGCATAAAATCAAAAACTTATAACATGAAAAATGTAGTTCATCATCACACGATTCCAATGATATAAAGAACATTACCTAACTCTCAAAGATCAAAGAGAATTTTAATGGCCCTAATTTCTGACCTAGTTTTTTCAGCAACTTCAACTATCAAATACTCCTAGCTCAGTTAATATAAATGGAATCTATGCATATGTACAACTCAAGCAACTTAAAGACTACATTTTTGCTTCACAAACCTAAGCTTAATGATGCCTAAATAAGGAGTTAGAAACTTGACAAATACCTTGTTCAATTGAGTTTGGATATGTCAATGTATCAACTTTGAGTGAGGCCTGAAGGTCGTGTGAGCTTGCTTGAAGTTCCCTCAACCTTTCCCAATGCTCAGCTGGTCTTGTAGATGCTTGAATCTTCCTATAGAAGTCAACCTGCAAACTCAGAAAATGGAAATGGTGAAGCTCGAAACAGGGCACACAGTTGCTAGATAGGGCCCTGGATAGTTCAAGTGTGTTATATGGAATGTGTTTGAAGTGGTTCAAAGCAAAACGCACGAGTGAAATATGTTTTGGCTTGTGATTTGCAGAGGTTGCCCTGTTTGGGAAGAAAAATGAGATTTCTGTGTTTTAGGGTGTTTGAGAGGTGAGAAATTCGTGTCTTAGACTTGTTACAATATTCTGAACTTGTTTGAAATGTTACAAAGTCTTGTTTTTATCAGAAGGAAGAGTTGTGTGGACTTTTGCAAGTTTTTTTTTTTGTTTTTTAAGAAAGGGTGAAGTGACCAAGGCAAAGGCTTGTACATGCTAGCTCAAGGTTTTCATAGGGTTTGTGAACTTTTTCTGATGTTTATGGATCTTGTTTGCACAAAGATATTAGGTCCACGGCTCAAGATAAACAAAATTGCAAAAAGTATGCTTTATCAAAGTAGCACTGTAACCTTTATGCCATTTTCGGAATAATTCCTTGTACAAAGCTCCATAGCTCAGAACAAAGCTATTGTCCAATGTGTTTGCATTCAATTTTGGAGTTTATAAGGGATTAGAAACTGTAACCCAAGTACAAGCATGCTTAGAACATATTTGCAACTTGAACCATTGTGAAAAATGCCTTGGACAAAAGTGATAAAATTCCATTTTCATTCCTTCGATTCTCCCTAACCATAAATGATCTTGGAGAGTTCTTGGACATTTTGGAAAGCTTGTAACATGATCTACAATCCATATTTGAAATGAATTTTGAGATTCCTCTTGGAACTATGTGAAAAATTGCCATGAAGTTAGGTCAAAAATCTGGCTAAACTAAGGCAAAATTTCACCAAGTTAAAAAGTTTATGGACCCTTATTCACAAAATCATAACTTGAGATCCAAGCATCTTTTGGGAAAACTTTGTTCATCAAAGTTGTATATGTTGTGGAGGACTACAACTTTCATGTTGGAAGTTTTCTTTGAATCCAAATTCATCATGGTGAAAAAGTTGGGAAACGATGGGAAAAAATAAGAAATTTTCATAACTTAGAAAATTTCTAAGTTATAAAATTTTTCAAACTTAAACCCTAATTTCCAAATTTAAGTTTATTGGTGAACAAGTTTCATTTTTTGACACATCTTGATGAAAAATGACCCTTGGCACTTGATTTTGACCAAAAAGTCAAAGTTTGACTTTTCAGTGTACAGTTGATTTTTGATCAGTTGACTGGGAAATTCATCTGTCAATCCAATGCATTTGAGATCTTTTGAACCTTGTGATTAGGTCAAGATGATGCCATTGAGTCCTTGAAACCATGATTGAACCCAATTTTCCATTGGCTAGGTGAAAAATCAAAAATTGCCTTTCTCCAGTCAAAACCCTAATTTTGACCATTTTGCCCTTTTGATGATCTGATCAAATTTCTTGAGGAGTTGTGGTCCAAACTTGATCAAATGCTTCATATGAGTCTATAATGTTGATATGGATAAAAAATTATGATGTTTGACTGTAAATTGGCCATGGTTGACTTTTCCCCAATACAACTGATTTTTAGGTCAACTGTCCAATTGACTGGGCAAAAAAGTGATTCAAGGCTTGAAACTTGGTATGAGCAATCTTAGAGGTCCAACATGAAGTATGTAAGTCACATGAGGAATTGGAAGTCCAAAAATCCCTGTGCAAACTCAAACCCTAATTTCAGGTCATCAGTGCAGGGAGAGGTCTTGAGCTGAGCAAACCCTAATTCTGTCTGGAGTCCAAGAGGTCTTGTGAGGAAAATCTTGATAATATGAGAGGGAAAATTTTGGGGTACAACAGCTGCCCCTGTTCAATCTTCTTGAACATAAAGAGTTAGATTGGCGAGTTTGCCGTTCGTGACTCGAAGGTAAAAGATGATTGGACACTAGAGTGCCCGTAAATTTGCACTCGTCAAAATGTTGTGGAGGGAATGGGCTTAAAGATGCCACATGCAGAAATGATAGAATCTTCTCGGGGATGGGCTTAAAGAATCCATCCAAGAAAGTTTGTTGAACTGTAAGTTGTAATTCAAAAGAATGAGTATCAGAATGGTGTCCGTATTTGGAACGTATCTGAACTGTATCTGGAGACTGAGTCTGTATGAGCAATGGAATGGCGTCCGTGTCTGGAGCGTATCCGAGCTGTAACTGTACTTGAATCTGAATGAATAACAGAATGACTTCCGTGTCTGGAGTGTATCTGTATTGTATATGAATTTGAAATTTGAATAAGCGACAAAATGACATCCATGTCTGGAGCGTCTCTGGGCTAGGGAAAAAGTCAGAATAAGTGACAGAATGGAAACCGCGTCTGGGGCATATCTGGACTGGAATCTGAATGTTGGAGTCTGAATGAGTTTCATAATGGATTCCGTTTATGGAGTGTATCTGAACTGTATCTTGACCTTGAATTCGGAATGAGAAAAAGAATGACTTCCGTGTCTGGAGTCTATCTTTACTGTATCTGAATAAGAGATCTGAATGAGTAATAGAATGACTTTCGTGTCTGGAGTGTATCTGTACTGTATTTGAATAAGAGATCTGAATGAGTAACAGAATGACTTCCGTGTCTGGAGTGTATCTGTACTGTATCTGAATAAGAGATCTGAATGAGTAACAGAATGACTTCCGTGTCTAGAGTGTATCCGTACTGTATCTGAAATCTTTGAATATTTGTTAAAGATAGCTGTTAATCTTATCCTGAAAAAGGTAACATGTTAGCTAAAACACAGAGTTATGTTTCATGAAATGTATGATGAAATAAATGTGTTTTATCAATGTTTATGATATATGAGTGTAATGTATGTGCATGTAAGTTGATTCTCTATCTTGCTGAGGAAAATAAATCCTTGATAGCTGGAGATAATAAAACCCTTGATTGCTGTCGGGGGAAATAAATCCTTGACCGATGCTGGAGATTCAAAATCTTTGATTGCTGAGGATGATAAATCCTTGGTGTCTGTTGGGGATGGAAAATCCCTGACAACTTCTATGGGGATGTGAGAATCCTTCATGTCTCGAAGTTGGAGTATTGACAAAATTTGTTGTGAGAGTAATGTCAAACTGCTTGGGAAATCCAGAGAACCTTGAAGATTTCTACTGGGGGTTAAATAATGGGAATCCTTACTCGGCTGGGGAATAGGGAAAATTCTGATGATTTCTGTGGGGAACTAAGGATGAGAATCTTCGATCTGCAGGGGAACAAAATTCTGACAAATTCATGCTGGGGAGTAATGAAGACACTGGTGACTTCACTGGGGAAATGAGAATGAGAATCTTCAATCTGCTGGGGAGTGAAAAACTCTGTGGGGAAGAAGGCTTCCTGCTGGAGAGTAAGCTCAGGACTCTAGGGGAAAAAGCTTATTCCTGTTTTGGAAAAAGCTCAGGAGTTGGGGTTGTATGCCACTTTACTGGGGAATTATCCTAGGTTGGGGATAAAAGTTAACTGTTATATGGTTGATTCTCATACTTTTAAGACAACTTGCTGGGATATTTTGGGAAAATTTGAATGGTTCCCGCTGGGGTTTGATAGTTGGAGATTTGACTCGACTGGGGAAGAAGGTTTCATCTCCGCTGAGGGTCTGCAGTTCAAAGTTTTTACTCCGCTATGGATTGGGAGTTTGAAAAGTTTAACTCTGATGGGAATTAAAGGTTTGAAATTATAACTCTGTTGGGGATATGTATTTCAAGGTTTTAGCTCCGCTGGGGATCTAGATGATGTACTACAGGGGATTTCTTTTAGAATAGCCTAAAGACATTTTCCTACACTTTCAACCTGTCAGTAATTATTCTTTCCCATTTCGTTTATTTGTAAACAGCGATTATATTCAAATGCATATGCTCATTAACAAATCATTGGACGTTTTCAAATAAAACACAAGTGTAAAAAAGAAGAAAAGGCAAATAATTTTCTGCACTTTGAAGTATCTTTGTATTAACTTTGTGTAAGTATTTTGTACAAAGGAGACAGACATCCTAGTAAGAGAACGTTGTCATAAAAATGAGAAAAATTTATACAAAGAAAGATGTCTATGTGTGAAAATTCCATGGGGTTCCCATTCTGCTATAGCCTTCGTAACTCTGAATATCTTGTTTATTCATTGCTTTGTCCGAAGATAATTGAGTTGATCAGAAGCCCGGAGCTTGTCCGTGAAGAGATTGTCCTAAAATTGATCCGACGAGACATAGTCATACGCTTTAATTCCCTAACTTTTGCCTGGACCGCCCTTTCGGGTTTTCAGTCCACCGGGAAACCCTTTTTTTCCCAAGTCGCCCTTTCGGGTTTTCAACTTGCCGAGTGTACAAATTTTTTTATTTATCCCTAATTTTTTCCTGAACTGCCCTTTCGAGTTTTCGATTCATCGGGATGTCCTTTTTTTTCCCAGGTGTGTCAACCTAGTGGGTCATTTATACGTAGTATCTTTTGACTATGTCTGCGTTCGCAGGGTGCGGCAGGTCGTTGCGGTCCATGGTGGTTAAGATCATTGCCCCACCAGAAAAGATGTTTTTGATCACAAATGGTCCTTCGTAGGTAGGAGTCCATTTTCCCCTGGGATCACTTTGCGGCAAGATGATGCGCTTGATTACCAAATCCCTGACTTGATATACTTGTCGTCTGACTTTCTTGTTGAATGCCTTGATAATCCATTTTTGATACGCCTGACCATGGAAAACAACAGTAAGTCGCTTTTCATCAATCAAGTTAAGTTGATCAAGCCAAGTCTAAATCCAATCGTCTTCACTCAAACCAGCATCTTTCATGATTCTCAAGGAGGGAATCTGAACCTCGATAGGTAAAACAGCTTCCATTCCATATACCAAGGAATAGGGTGTTTCCCCAGTTGATGTGCACGCCGTGGTATGGTACCCGTGAAGAGCAAACGGTAACATCTCATGCCAGTCCTTGTAGGTGACTGTCATCTTTTGTATGATCTTCTTGATATTTTTGTTCACAGCTTCGACATCACCGTTCATCTTTGGCTGATAGGGAGATGAATTGTGATGTTAAATCTGGAACTGCTCGCACAAGGCGGTGATCATAGTGTTGTTAAGGTTTGTACCATTGTCAGTGATGATCCTTTCAGGGATACCGTACCGGAAAATGAGGTTCTGCTTGATGAACTCAACAACAACATTCTTTATGACAGATGCGAAGGAAGCTGCTTTAACCCACTTGGTGAATTAGTCAATGGCCACCAGAATGAAACGGTGTCCATTGGATGTTGTAGGCTTGATCTCCCCAATCATGTCGATCCCCCACATAGCGAACGGCCAAGGAGCTGTTAAGACATTGAGAGGAACTGGATGTATATGTACCTTGTCTGCATAGATTTGACATTTGTGACAAGTCCTGGAATGTTGATAGTAGTCAGCTTCCATGGTAGACCAGTAATAGCCTGCCCGTAGAATCTTCTTAGCCATCATATGCCCTCTAGAGTGAATGCCAAAGGTACCATTGTGCAGTTCAACCATGATCTGCTCAGCTTCAATCTTGTCCACACAATGGAGCAGAATGCAATCATGATTGTGCTTGTACAGGATACCATTGCTCAGGAAGAACTTGGTAGAGAATCTCCTCAAGAACTTTTTGTCGTTGACTGAAGCTCCTTCAGGATATTCTTGAGCCTCGAGATACCTTTTGACTTCATGAAACCAAGGTCGGTCCACTACTTCTCCGGTATTAATCTCGTGACAATGTGCAGGTTCGTCCATCCGCTCAATGGTGATTTGGGGAGCCTTATTATCCCAATTAAGTTTAAACATGGATGACATTGTAGCTAGAGCATCTGCTAGCTGATTTTCTTCTCGCGGGAAGTGCTCGAAGGTAATCTGCTCGAAATGTGATAACAATGTCAAGACATGTTCTTTGTAAGGGATGAGGTTTGGATGTTTAGTGTCCCACTCTCCTTTGATCTGACTGATGACCAAAGCTGAGTCTCCAAACACAACCAAAGATTTGATTCCCAGGTCTATTGCAACCTTGAGACCAAAGATACAAGCTTCATACTCGGCTATGTTGTTGGTACAATTGAATCAAAGTCTGGCGGTGAAAGGTGTCTGGTAACCTTCTGGAGAGATGAGAACCGCGCCGATACCGTTGCCAAGTGTATTGGAGGCCCCATCAAAGTACATGGTCCATCGGGATCCTTGTTCAGGTTCGTCATATGGTCTGTTCTCTTCAATGTTGTCCAATGTCATGATATCCTCATCGGGGAAGTCGAACCTCATGGATTGGTAATCCTCCACAGCTTGATGGGCCAGATGATCGGCTAGTACACTCCCCTTTATAGCTTTTTGGGTTGTGTATTGTATATCTTATTCCGTTAGGATCATCTTCCATCTAGCTATTCTTCCAGATAAAGCAGGCTTCTCAAAGATGTACTTGATCGGATCCATCTTAGATATCAGCAGAGTGGTATGAGTCAACATATACTGCCTTAGCCGGCGAGCAGCCCATACCAAAGCGCAGCAAGTTTTCTCGAGCAGTGAGTATCGGGTCTCACAGTCGGTAAACTTTTTTCTAAGGTAATAAATGGCATGCTCTTTTCGGCCAGACTCGTCATGTTGACCCAATACGCACCCCATTGAACTATCTAGGACAGTCAGATACATGATTAGCGGTATTCCTTCGACGGGTGGCATCAAGATAGGAGGTTCTAGCAAATATTCCTTGATTTTATCGAAAGCAACTTGACAGTCATCATTCCATTTAACTACCTGATCTTTCTTCAGCAACTTGAAGATTGGTTCACAGGTAGATGTTAGGTGAGAAATGGACCTATCAATGTAGTTTAGGCGTCCCAAGAAACCTCTGACCTCCTTCTCAGTGCGAGGAGCAGGCATTTCTTGTATAGCTTTGACTTTGGCAGGATCAACCTCGATGCCTTTGTTGTTGACAATGAAACCCAAGAGTTTACCGGACCGGACTCCGAAAGTGCACTTGTTAGGGTTCAGTCTGAGCTTGTACTCCTTCAACCTGACAAACAACTTTTGTAGATGGTCGAGGTGTTCTTCTTCAGTTTGTGATCGGGATATCATGTCATCTACGTAGACCTCTATCTCATGATGTATCATATCATGAAACAAAGCTACCATGGCGCGTTGATAGGTTTCCCCGGCATTATTCAGTCTGAATGGCATCACCTTGTAGCAGAACGTACCCCACTGTGTAACAAAAGTAGTTTTCTCCATGTCCTCAGGGGCCATTTTAATCTGGTTGTAACCTGAAAATTCGTCCATGAAAGAAAATACCTTGTGATGAGCTGTGTTGTCAACCAAGATGTCAATGTGCAAAAGTGGAAAGTCATCTTTAGGGATGGACCTGTTTAAGTCTCTATAATCCACGCACATTCTCACTTTGCCGTCCTTCTTAGGCACGGGAACAATGTTAGCAACCCATTGTGGATAGGAAGTAACAGCAAGAAATCCTGCATTGAACTGCTTCATAACTTCTGCTTTGATCTTTTCTGACATGTCGGGCCTCATGCGGCAAACTTTTTGTTTAACTGGTGGATAGTCTTCTCTTGTGGGTAGACGGTGTACCACAATGTTAGTATCAAGTCCCTCCATGTCTTCGTAAGACCGGGCAAAGATCTCAACATATTCATGTAACAGCTGAAATAGGCGCTCTTTGACATTTGTCTCTAGGTTGGCACCCACTCTAACTTCTTTTCTGTCTTCCTCAGTTCCCAAGTTGATTGTCTCTAACAGCTCCTCATGAGGTAGAATATCCCTTTATTCCTGTTTTAGCAGTCTAGCCAATTCTCCTGGCACCTCACAGTCTTCCTCACCTTCGTATTCGGCATGGTAGACCAGATCTTCAGAGTCACTAAAAGCCATACCAGAATTGTTACCCATGGAATCCGGAATGGAAGGGTACCTGCATTTGTGAGTGTGGGTATGTGTAAGGGATAGCCACCTTTAAACAAATAAAATGTAAAAAGAAAGACAATGAACACAAAAGTTTATATGTAAAAACGTCCATGATTCATTAAAATGGCATATGAAGATGAAAAATCAAACCCTTACAAATGGACCTATGTGCCTCGGGTAAGGCACAAGGTTAAAAGTGTACAAATTGTTTGAGAATTATTACAAACCAATAGAGATGTTTGAAAGATAAATTACTGCGGTATAAAAGTAATCGGAACAAAGTCTTTTGCTTCCCAGTTGCACAATCCTCCGTCAACAGTAGGGAAAATCCAGTCTTCCAAGTTGCTCTCCTCTTCACTATCCTCCAAAGCATTGACTCCATGATGGGTGATCTTCACTGGTGGCCCTCCAGCACGGATGCAGCGTATAGCCTTTTGAGTAGAAGAAGTGAATCCCAAGCCGAATTTATCTACTTTGAAAGGAAAGTCGGGAAGCTGCCCCTAGATTGTGCTTCCTCCTTCTTCAATCACAGACTTTGCATCTTTGAGAGACGACATCTGAGGCGGAGGTCTGGTAATCATGGGTACAGAAGTCACTGTCTTGGTTTCCACAATCTCCTGAGCTACCTCTTCAAAATGCTGAAAAGGGGTTTCGATGAATTCTCCATCCAATTCTACATAGCAAAAAGAATTTAGATGGCTTATCATGTATTCCTCTTCGCCGTGAACAATTATGATTTTCCCCTGGACAGGGTACTTGAGAATTTGATGCAGAGTAGAAGTGACGGCTCCAGGATTATGAATCCAGGGTCTTCCCAACAAGCAAGAATAGGAAGGACAGATGTCCATCACATAGAATGTGGAGTTGAAGGTTTCAGTTCCCACTTTAATCAGGATGTCCACCTCCCCGTGGACCATCCTTTTAGAACCATCAAAGGCTCTGACAATTATATTGCTGGGCTTCAAGATTAAACCTTCACAATCCAGTCTATCCAAGGCTTTCTTTGGCAAGACGTTCAGCGATGAACCAGTGTCTACCAGTACGTGTGCTAGAGTAGTCCCTCTATATTCCACCGAAACATGCAAAGCGTCATTATGCTTTCTCCCTTTGGATGTTAAATCAACATCGGAGAATCCTAGACCATTGTCAGCTGTTAGGCTAGCTACACATTCCTAGAACTGGTCCGCAGAGGTTTCCTGTGGCACATGGGCCGTCTTCAAAAATCTGATCAGAGCTTTAGCATGAGCTTCTAAACAAAGCAGCAGGGCCAACATAGAGATCTTTGAGGGGGTTTGCCCCAGTTTTTCCACAACATCATAATCGCTTTTCTTGATTATTTTCAAAATCTCTTCCATTTCTTTTTGAGAGGTCTCAGGGATGACCAATGGCTGAGCCCTCGTCCTGACGGGCTCTTCTTGGATCCCTTTCCCTCTATCAGCAGCATCAAAGGGGACAACCACAGGAGTTACAACTTCTTCAATAATTGGAGTTCTCGTAGATATGTTGACCGGTACAGGGGTAACCTTAGGAGCAGTTGAGGATCCAAAGGTTTCCTTCGGAGGGGCAATCTCTGGAGAGAAAATTCTTCCACTACGGGTGATTTTTCTCATTCCGGCAATGTTTCCAATGTCGGAAGTCTCTTCATCAGAACTCTCTTCAGTTGATTCAATTTTCTTAATATTGTGGTAGTAGATTTCTCCACCATAGTTCCACGGTACTGATCTGTCGTACTTGTACGGGACGGGCCCGGGGCATGGTTATCTTCAAAGGTACAGTCTTCGGAGCAGATGTAATCTTAACAGGTCTTTTGGAGACCTTGGAAAGATTGGCGGATATGGTTATTATTGAAACATCATTGATAGGAGTCGGTGTAACACGAGTCTTTTCAAAAAGGATTTCTTGGTTATCCATTAGGCGTTGGATGCCTAACTTCAACAATGGACAGTCGGTTGGTAAGGATGAACAAAGGCAACAATCTTCTTCACAACCTGGGAAAATCCCAACCTTTAGCAAATTCAACTTGATTATCGGTAGCGGAGTTATCAAATCATCAACAGTAGCAACAAAAAGGTCTTCTTCAACAGCATGGGCATTGTGGCCATGCTTTGGCATTGGAGCAGAGATTACATTCTGCTTTTCAGGGGTGTCGAATTCAACTTCTTTAGCGTCTATCAAATCATGAATCTTATTCTTGAGGGCCCAACAATTGTTGGTGTCGTGCCCCAAGCTGTCTGAATGATAAGCACACTTGGCGTTCGAATGGTAGTAAGGAGAAGCAGTATTCTGATTCTTTGGGGCCTCTTTTAGACTGGAAAGGTTTAACTTCAAGAGATGGGGTAGAACCTAAGCAGGAGTCATGTTGATCGGGTGAATTTCCGTACAGGCCTTTCCACCCTTGTTTGGTTGGTTCTGGGTTGATTGTTTATGGGCTGATCAGCTGCAGACTTCTGAATTATTACGGCCCCCACCGCTGGCCGGCGCTCAACTCTTCCTTGACATCTTTGGGAGTAGACAACTGATACTTCCTTCTTTGCTGGAAAAGTCTTTTTGATGGCAGCAGAAGCAGGTGTATCTTTTTAAATTTTCCCGCTCTTTATGCCGGCTTCAACTCTCTCACCAGTTAGAATCAACTCAGTGAACCCCGCAGACGAACTTCCAATCAGGTGATTAAAGAAAGTCCTTGACAGAGTTCCCAAGAACATGTCTACTAGCTCCCTCTCAGATAGAGGTGGTTGTACTCGTCCTGCCAAGTCTCTCCATTTATGGGCATACTCTTTGAAACCTTCATTTGAGACCATGCCCATACTCTGTAATTGAGTACGGGTTGGTGCTAAGTCCGTATTATATTGATACTGTTTGTAGAAGGCGGCCGCCAAATCCTCCCAATTATGCACATCATACCTCTCCAATTGGTAAAACCAATCCAGCTGTGTTCTCGAAAGACTGTCCTGGAAAAAGTGGACCCACAGATCTTTGTCAGAAGAATATGGTTGAATTTTCCTGACATAAGATCGTAGGTGCATCTTGGGACAAGACAACCCATCATACTTAGCAAATAGAGGTACTTTAAACTTAGGGGGGATTACAATTCCAGAAACCAGCCCTAACTTTTCAAAGTCCAGCCCAGGCACTCTCTGTATCTCCATAGCTGCCAGACGTTCTTCCAAGTTCTTGTATTTGTCATCGGCCGAAGGATACTGCTGTTCAGAATAATCCTCATCTTCCTCTTCCTCTGCCTCAGAATCAGATGGCAATGCAGTCTCTTTACCCTTTCTCTCTCCTTCCTTAGAGGTTGATGGAAAATCTAGGACCCTTTTGGCTTGACCTTCAAATCTTCTACCCATGGTAGCCACACCGGATCTCTTCTTCTTTTTTTTCTCTTTTTCCTTCTCTAGCAGAGTCTTGAGCTCCTCCTGCCCCTTGGCCAAGGTCAGAAGTAGCTGTTGAAATTGTGAATTCTGAGCTTGTAAGTCTTTGACCGTTTTTTAATATCCATCTTGCTGAAATGAACAGCAAAGAGATGAGGAAACTTGGTGTGAAGACCTGCTTATGCATATGATGAATGATGTGTATTCATGTAATGCATTCAAGGATTCAGAAATTCAAATTTGTTTTAAACAAAAAGGAACACACGTCATATTAATAAGATGGAATTTTTTATTACATCAATGCCCCATGGGCAAAATAATACAAAATTCTAAGGTAAAAAGATGTTGTGCATCCTCTTTGGTGCAATGTAGGCGTTGAGAGTCTGCTCTTCATGAAGTTGACAAGTGAGTTCCAAAACCTTCTTCTCGCTTGCATAGAATTGGGATTCAAAAGTATCGCGCTCTCCCTTGAGCTGTATCTAACTCCTTTATAAATCTTCGAGTGATGTTGGCATGTCAGGTTGTAGGAGGATGTATGGAACCTCTCCTTCCATAACAGGCTCTATAATCACAGGGAGAATGTAGGGGTAAGGCATCATAAGACTTTGGGCGCGGGTTCGTACCCACTTGAGGTAAGGCTCAAGGGGGATGGAATTCTTGTGTCCCAAGGTCTTACTGTCCACCTTGTTGGGCATCCTCCAAGCTCGGATGAACCTTTGTCGAAGTCCTTGATCGTCATTGTCGAAGTCAAAAACCAAGTCTGGAATCAACATGTCATGTGGGCTATCCCTTCGGGCATACCCAAACTGTCTCAGAGCCAATCAGGGGTTATAGGTAATGCCTCCCCTAATGCCTAGTAGAGGGACATTAGTAAATTCTCCACAACGATCAATGATGATAACATTTTCTCTAGATCGAGAACACCAATGAGCATCTGAATGTGTAAGAGTCATCAATCGTTGTGACCACCTCAAACCTTGCTCATTCTTCAAGACTGATTGGGGAAGATGAGAAATAAACCATCTTTCCAGTAGAGGAGTGCAACACATGAGAACACCTCTTTTCCTCATTGTATGAGTGTGAAAAGAGTGGAGGATATCCCCAAGCAGTGTAGGCACCGGGTTGCGAGCCATGAAGATTTTGACAGCACCTACATCTATGAGTTGGTCAGGGTTAGGGAACAAGAGCATCCCATAGATGAGAAGATCTACAATCTCCTCAAAAGCTTGCAAGTCTAGATAATTCCAGCAGCTTTGGGCCTTCTCAAACAGAAACTTTGATAAGAAACCATTGTCACCACTTCTAGTTTCCCAATGTATTGTGACATCAGATGAGTGCAAGTGTAAGGCCTGAGCAATCTCTTCTGGCTTTGGATCTCTTTCCGTACCATTGAAGGGTAGTTCATTGAGAATAGGAATCCTCAAGAGTTGAGAAAATTCCTCCAAAGGAGGCACAAGCTGGTAGTCAGGAAATGTGAAGCAATGATGCAAAGGGTCAAAGAATTGGAAGAGAACATTCAGCATATCCTCCTCAGTGTTGGTGGTGACTAAATTGAGAAGACGACCATGCCTCTCGGTGAATGGAGAATTCTCAGGAATCCTTGAAGCTAGCTCCTTGAGTTGAGGAGGAATTCTTACAAGGTTGACTTGGATAGTTTTCCTGCGAAGTGAATCCATAACCTACAAAACAGGAACAAAAATGAAAATCTAAAATCCTTGAAATGGTTAGTGGATGCATATGCTTCATGATGTCCATGATGTTATGCACAAGTATATATGTACAAACAGATCACACAAGTTCCTAGTTTAGGCTTGCATGGGGTTTCATAGGTAAGTACCCTCTTGAAGTTTAGTTGGATCAACCTGTCCTAGAAAATAGTAACCGGGTTCTAAGGAGCTCAATATCACTGGATTGTTTTCAGCGTTCATATTTTCAGTTTAGCCACTTTACTGGCGACCGAAATATTCCAAAAGAATAACCCTCAATGAGTGTAGTATCTAGTATCTACCAACTTCGGACTGCACGAAAGCCGATCATCTCACTACATCCTAAAAGGCCAAGTTGGTCAAGTAAAGGTTCTAAAAGTCCATTAATGCTTCATGACATCACTCAGCGGCCCCGTATTCTCTTTGATTAACTCAAAGGCTACCGGTACCCACAAATATGTCGCACTAATATAGATATTGCTTCAACCATGTTAGTATACCCCGCACAGTTTCCACAATGTATTGCTATTTACCTATGAATGTTTCCCAAATCTGGGTAGAGGATTCAAACCCAAACAATAGAACCAAAGTGTAAAGCATACAAGTCAAGCAAGATAAGCATGTAAAGGTGATCTAAAACCCTAAGGTGACCCGACTTTTAGAAGACTCCCCAGTTCTGTGATGCGGTGGGAGAACTGACTTGAGGTTTTGCGTTTGAGTTTGCAAATGTTGCCGTTTAGCAAGAGTCGCCACCAACTTTTATTTTATCCAAAAGGAAAGGTAAAAAAGCACAGGAAAGACCTTTGAGATTGTTTTTGGGTTCGGGGGGTAGATTATGAAAAGGGAAGGTGCTAGCACCCTTTTCATCCATGATTTTCCATGGGCTCTTAGTTACTTGTTTTAGATCACTTGCTTTTGCTTTTCAATTGTTTGAAATGGTGCTTTCTGTGGTTTTGAAAGTATTTTGAAAAGAGGTCATCATTTTGGAAATCTTTGTAATGATTATTGTTTGTAAGAATGTATACAAAGATGTTTGTCTTTTGAATAATGTTTCAATGTTTGAAAGTTTGTTTGGAAAATGTTTTGAAATTGTGTGTGTTTGTTTGAAAATAGGAAGGATGGTTTGCAAATTGATCAAGTAACTAGAGGCATCTACCTACTCAAAAGTCTTTCCTATACATTTTTTATTCCTTTGACATTGTTGTTTTACCATTGCATTTAGTAAACAACCCTATCTTTGAATGTTAAACGGGACGGGCGTGGGTCATCGTATGACCATGATAACAATATTGCCAAGTATCTTTAGCAAGTTTTAGGGACTAAGATCATTTGTTTTTGGGCAACATTTTGATAGCGTCATCGAGGGACTATGATATTTTTGTTTTGATTGATTTTGTTTTGCCAAGATACCTAGCATGCATACCATGGCCATTTTAAGGAAACAAAGTGGATGAAATCCTAGGGGTGCTTGTGTGCAAGGTGTTGTCATTTTTCATGCATTTTTGTCTTGTATTAAGTCATGCTATTTGTTTGATTTTTGGTATTTTGCATACAAAATCCTAGTTTACTATCATGGTATATGAAAGCAATAAAATGCGTAAAGTAAATCTAGACTATTACACAATATTATGGGGAGGGGGATACAAGTTTTGAATAGGGGGATATTGCTCAAAATAAAAACACTAAAACTATTACAACCAAATTGAATTTATTGTACAAATAAATAAATAAGCAAATGTTTAAATAGGCAATAAAATGTTAATGTGCAAGAAATGTTTTTTGAATTGTTTTATGTATGTAAAAATAAATTTATTTAAGTCTTAAAAATAAGAAAAAATAAAATGATTATTTTTGAAAGGGTGAAAACCCTAATTTTTGATTTAATAGAAAATAGTCTATATTATTTATTTTGTTCATTTTTGTTCAATAAAAATAATAATAATATGTACAAAAATGTTAAAAAATTAAAATATGTATGAAAATAATATTTTAAGTATATGAATAATAAAAATAAAAATATATGATATTTTTATATTATTTACAAGTTTTATTAAAGAAAATGAAGTATATTATTATTAATAAACTATTTTTATGCAAAAAATAAAATAAAAAAAATATGATAAAATGCAAAAAAATAAAGAAAATATTTTTTGTGATTTTAAATATTCAGAAAAAATAAATAAAGTCAGAAAATATAAATTGTATAAGAAAATATAACAAATAAAAGAAATTGATCAAGGGGGTGCAAAAAGTAAAAGGGGGGGTGTGAATAGAAGCAGACCCAAGGCGCCAGGCCCAGCCATCTTCATCCCTGACCTCCAGACACCATGCGCGCGCTTCTGTTATACAAATCTTGTTCTTGCTCATGCTTGCATAAAATTAAAAACTTATAACATGAAAAATGTAGCTCATCATCACACGATTCCAATGATATAAAGAACATTACCTAACTCTCAAAGATCAGAGAGAATTTTAATGGCCCTAATTTTTGACCTAGTTTTTTCAGAAACTTCAACTATCAAATACTCCTAGCTCAGTTAATATAAATGGAATCTATGCATATGTACAGCTCAAGCAACTTAAAGACTACATTTTTGCTTCACAAACCTAAGCTTAATGATGCCTAAATAAGAGTTAGAAACTTGACAAATACCTTGTTCAGTTGAGTTTGGATATGGCAATGTAGCAACTTTGAGTGAGGCCTGAAGGTCGTGTGAGCTTGCTTGAAGTTCCCTCAACCTTTCCCAATGCTCAGCTGGTCTTGTAGATGCCTGAATCTTCCTATAGAAGTCAACCTGCAAACTCAGAAAATGGAAATGGTGAAGCTCGAAACAGGGCAGACAGTTGCTAGACAGGGGCCTGGATAGTTCAAGTGTGTTATATGGAATGTGCTTGAAGTGGTTCAAAGCAAAACGCACGAGTGAAATATGTTTTGGCTTGTGATTTGCAGAGGTTGCCCTGTTTGGGCAGAAAAATGAGATTTCTGTGTTTTAGGGTGTTTGAGAGGTGAGAAATTCGTGTCTTAGGCTTGTTACAATATTCTGAACTTGTTTGAAATGTTACAAAGTCTTGTTTTTATCAGAAGGAAGAGTTGTGTGGACTTTTGCAAGTTTTTTTTGTTTTTTAAGAAAGGGTGAAGTGACCAAGGCAAAGGCTTGTACAGGCTAGCTCAAGGTCTGCATAGGGTTGGTGAACTTTTTCTAATGTTTATGGATCTTGTTTGCACAAAGATATTAGGTCCACGGCTCAAGATAAACAAAATTGCAAAAAGTATGCTTTATCAAAGTAGCATTGTAACCTTTATGCCATTTTTGGAATAATTCCTTGTACAAAGCTCCATAGCTCAGAACAAAGCCATTGTCCAATGTGTTTGCATTCAATTTTGGAGTTTAGAAGGGATTAGAACCTATAACCCAAGTACAAGCATGCTTAGGACATATTTCCAACTTGAACCATTGTGAAAAATGCCATGGACAAAAGTGATAAAATTCCATTTTCATTCCTTCGATTCTTCCTAACCATAAATGATCTTGGAGAGTTCTTGGACATTTTGGAAATCTTGTAACATGCTCTCCAATCCATATTTGAAATGAATTTTGAGATTCCTCTTGGAACTATGTGAAAAATTGTCATGAAGTTAGGTCAAAAATTTGCCTAAACTAAGGCAAAATTTCACCAAGTTAAAAAGTTTATGGATCCTTATTCACAAAATCATAAATTGAGATCCAAGCATCTTTTGGGAAAACTTTGTGTATCAAAGTTGTATATTTTGTGGAGAACTACAACTTTCATGTTGGAAGTTTTCTTTGAATTCAAATTCATCATGGTGAAAAAGTTGGGAAAAGTCGGGAAAAAATAAGAAATTTTCATAACTTAGAAAATTTCTAAGTTATGAAATTTTTCAAACTTAAACGCTAATTTCCAAATTTAAGTTTATTGGTGAAAAAGTTTCATGTTTTTACACATCTTGATGAAAAATGACCCTTGGCACTTGATTTTGACCAAAAAGTCAAAGTTTGACTTTTCAGTGTACAGTTGATTTTTGATCAGTTGACTGGGAAATTCATCTGTCAATCCAATGCATTTGAGATCTTTTGAACCTTGTGATTAGATCAAGATGATTCCATTGAGTCCTTGAAACCATGCTTGAACCTAATTTGCCATTGGCTAGGTTAAAAATCAGAGATTGCCTTTCTCCAGTCAAAACCCTTATTTTGACCATTTTGCTCTTTTGATGATCTGATCAAATTTCTTGAGGAGTTGTGGTTCAAACTTGATCAAATGGTTAATATGAGTCTATAATGTTGACGTGGATCAAAAATTATGAGGTTTAACTTTAAATTGTCCATGGTTGACTTTTCCCCAATACAGTTGATTTTTAGGTCAACTGTCCAATTGACTGGGCAAAAAAGTGATTCAAGGCTTGAAACTTGGTATGAGCAATCTTAGAGGTCCAACATGAAGTATGAAAGTCACATGAGGCATTGGAAGTCCAAAAATCCATGTTCAAACTCAAACCCTAATTTCAAGTCATCGGTGCAGGGAGAGGTCTTGAGCTGAGCAAACCCTAATTCTGTCTGGAGTCCAAGAGGTCTTGTGAGGAAAATCTTGATAATATGGGAGGGAAAATTTTGGGGTACAACAAATACCCTTGTCACTGACGATGAAACCTAGAAGCTTACCGGACATTACTCCGATAATGCACTTGTTCGGATTCAATCTCAGTTTATATACCTTCAATCTGTCGAACAGCTTTTGGAGATGATCAAGGTGTTCTTCCTCAGTCTGAGACCGGGCTATCATATCGTCGACATAAACCTCAATCTCATGGTGAATCATGTCGTGGAACAAAGCGACCATGGCCCGCTGATAGGTTTCCCCAGCATTCTTCAACCCAAAAGGCATCACCTTGTAGCAGAAAGTGCCCCACTGTGTAACGAAAGTTGTCTTTTCCATGTCTTCGGGAGCCATCTCGATCTGGTTGTAGCCAGAGAAACCATCCATGAAGGAAAAGATTTTGTGCTGCACGGTGTTGTCGATCAGAACGTCAATATGGGGAAGCGGGAAGTCATCCTTGGGGCTTGCCCTGTTCAGATCTATGTAATCCACACACATCCATACCTTGTCGTCCTTCTTAGGTACCGAAACGACGTTAGCAACCCACTGCAGATAGGAGGTGACAGCTAAGAATCCTGTGTCGAACTGCTTCATAACTTCTGCCTTTATTTTCTCTGACATTTCAGGGCACATACGGAGGACCTTCTGTTTAACTGGCGGGCAGTCTTCCTTAGTCGGCAGCCGATGTACCACAATATCAGTGTCCAAACCAGGCATGTCTTCATAGGACCAGGAGAATATCTTAATGTAGTCGTGCAACATTTGTATCAACCTCTGTTTGACGCTAAGCTCCATATTTGCTCCGATTTTAACCTCTTTTCTGTCTATTTATGTACCCAAGATTATTGTCTCAACTGGATCTTCATGAGGCTGTATAACCCTCTCTTCCTACTATAGCAGTCTAGCAAGTTCTCCAGGTACTTCACAATTGTCCTCCTCTTCTTCCTCGGCTTGGTTTATCGGATTTTCGAAGTCATAACTAGAAATAGTAGGATTGTTATCAATGGAATCCAGAGTGGATATGGATCGGCAGTTTGATATGTGAATGTGTGTAAGAGCATAGCTGTATTGATAAAGAAAAGACAAAAAAGAAAAACAAAGAGTGCGAAATTTGTATGCAAAGAAAGTCCAATGTTTCATTGATGATATATGAGATGACATGTAATAACCCTCACAGATAGAGCCGTCGTGCCTCGGGTAAGACACAAGGCTATAAAGTTTAAATTGTTCATTACAAATTTAAAAACAAATAAGAAAATTACTGCGGAATAAAAGAAACTGGCATGAAATCTCTAGTCATCCAATTACTCGATCCACCGTTGGTAGTCGGGTAAATCCAGCTGTCAAAATCAGAGTTTTCCTCACTGGCTTCAATAGCATTAACCTCTCGATTGCTGATGTGTAGGGGAGGTATTCCAACTCGAGCGTGTCGAACAACCCTCTGAGCTCCTGAAGTAAAGCCCAAGCCAAACTTGTCAGTTTTGTGAATAAACTCAGGAAGTTGTCCCCAATTGGTATTCCTGCCTTCTTCAACTATTTCTCTTGCATCTCTGAGAGAAGCCATCTTCAGAGGAGATTTGGTACTGGTAGTGGTCTCGGTTGACGCCAAAATCTGGGGGACCTCTTCAAAGTTTTGACAAGGAGTCTCTATAAATTCTCCGTCCATCTCTACATGGCGGAAGGAATTGAGGTGGCTCACCATGTATTCTTCTTCACCCTGTACTGTGACAATCTTTCCTTTCACCGGATACTTCAGCATTTGGTGAAGTGTGGAAGTAACAGCCCCAACTTCGTGGATCCAAGGATGACCCAACAAACAGGAGTATGATGGCCTGATGTCCATCACATAGAAGGTGGACTCGAACATCTGAGAGCCTACTTTGACAGGGATGTTCACCTCCTCATGCACCATTCTCTTCGATCTGTCAAAAGCCCTTACCACAATGTTACTAGGCTTTAAAGTTAAACCCTTGCAATCCAACCGGTCCAACGCTTTCTTCGGCAGAACATTCAGTAAATACCCAGTATCTATCAGCACATGAGCCATAGTGGTGCCCCTGTATTCAATCAAGATATGCAGAGGATCATTATGCTTTCTTCCCTTCGGTGTCAAGTCGGCATCTGAGAAACCCAACCCATTGTCGGCAGTCAGGCTAGCCACGTAATCTTTGAATTGATCAGCTGAAGTCTCTTGCGGCACATGCGCAGTTTTGAGGAATGCAATCAAAGCCTTCACATGGGCCTCAGAGCATAACAACAGGGATAACATGGATATCTTTGAGGGGGTTTGCCCCAACTGTTCGACCATATTGTAGTCACTCTTTTTGATTATTATCAAAATTTCCTCTAGCTCTTGCTTAGAGGCTTCCACAACAAACTTTCTAGGTGCCTCCGTCCGGGCAGGCTCACCTTCAACTTCTTTGCCACAAGTCCCAGATAACTTATCGGCAGGGGCGACAGCTGGAGTGAGAACATGAATAATAGTTGATGTGCTAGCAGGAACAACAGATGGAATGATAACAGGCTTGTTGAAAGTCTTAGGGAAAATCTCAGGAGAGAAAACCCTTCCACTTCTAGTAATCTTGTTGGTCCCGACAATGTTACCGACATCAGGATCAACTTCTTCAGCCTTCAAGTTTTGTTTAACACCATGATAGTAAATATCGGTGCCATAATGCCAAGGGACGACTTTGTCCGAGGCGTACGAGATAGGACCAGGACATGTGATTATTAGCGGAGCAAATCTCGTAGCGGGTGTAATCCTAACAGGTCTTCTCGAGAAGGCCTTGGAAGAACTGGCGGAAATGGTTACAATAGAAATGTCTTCAAATGGAATAACGAGAACCAGAGTTTTCTCGAACATAATTTCTTTACTGTCCATCAGGCGTTGAACACCTGACCTCAGCAAATGAAAACCAGAAGGTAGGAATGAACATATGTGGCAACCTTCACCACAACCCAGAAATAAACCGGCCAACAGCAAATTCTTCTTAACAGTCATAAGATGAGTGGATACTTCGTCCACCGAGGTTACAAATAAATTAGTATCAATGGCGTTAACTCCATGGTTGTGCTTAGGCATGGGAGCAGTTATGACACTGGGCTTCTCTGGAGCGTAGAACTCAATCTCCTTAGCTTCAATCAGGTCTTGTACCTTATTTCTTAAAGTCCAACAATCATTAGTGTCATGACCAGGACTCCAAGAATGATAGGCGCACCTAGAGTTCGGATTGTAACAAGGATAAGAGGTATTAGGATTCTTGGGAGCCTCTTTTAAAATTGCCATGTTGGATCTCAACAGATGGGGTAGAACCTTTGTCAATGTCATATTGATCCGGGTGAATTTCCTTTGTGGTCTTTCTACCTTTTGTTGATTATTGTGTTGTGGGGCAACCGCAGGCCTAGGTATTATTACAGCACTTACCGTTGGACGGTATCCCGCTCTGCTCCGATCTCTTGGGTCATAAATGGCACGGGCCTCCCTCTTACCAGTGAATGGTTTCTTTGTTGTGCTCGAAGATGCATCCTTTTGAATTTTTCCATTTTTCATACCGGCTTCGACCCGCTCACCAGTCATGATCAGTTCAGTAAATCCAGCTGAGGAACTTCCGATCAGGTGGTTGAAGAATGGACCTGATAAAGTGCCTAGGAACATATCCACTAATTCTATGTCAGATAGAAGGGGTTGAACTCTGCCTGCGAGATCCCTCCATTTCTGAGCATAGGTTTTGAAACCTTCACCTGTTCCCATAGACATGCCTTGCAACTGCGTCCGAGTTGGAGCTAAATCAGCATTGTACTAATATTGTTTGTAGAAGGCGGCAGCCAAATCTTCCCAATTTCAAACATTGGTCCCTTCCAATTGATAGAACCAATCCAACCGCGTCCCTGATAAGCTCTCTTAGAAGAAATGCACCCATGGGTTCTTATTAGCCGTATGGGGTTGAATTTTTATGATGTATGAACTTAGGTGTAGCTTTGGGCAAGAGACACCGTCGTATTTGGCGAAAGTGGGGACCTTGAATTTTTGTGGGATGACAACCCCTGATTTAAGTCCAAATTCTTCAAAATCCAATCCTGGTACCCTATGAATCTCCATAGCATTCAAACGATCCTTTAGATGTTTGTATTTATCATCAGCAGGAAGATATTGCTCCTCAGAGTAATCAGGTTCTTCCTCTTCCTCGTATGCTGGGTTGTTGTTCACTTCATGGGTTCTGTTTCCTTGATTATCTCCTTCACCTGATGATGTTGCAAAGTCCAAAGTTCGTCTGGCTTGACCTTTGAACCTTCTTCCCATTATCACAACACCGGTTGATTTCTTTGCTTTCTTCTTCTTCTCTTTAGCCAGTAGAGTCTTCAACTCCTCTTGTCCTTTTGTTAGAGTCAAGAGCATTTGTTGAAACTGGGCATTCTGCGCCTGAAGATATTTCACAGTCTGTTCAACATCCATCTCACTGAAATAAACAGTAGAAGGATAAGGAGACATGTTATGAGAAACCTGTATGATGTTATGATGAATGAAGATGCCATATGCAAATGATTTCAAGGAAATTAGAGATTTAAATTTGTTCAAACCAAAAGAAACACACGTTATATTAAATCCGAGCTTGAATACATCATTCTTCTTCGGGCTTATAATGAAAGAAACGAAATATAACAAAAACTCCTAAGACAAGAAGGTTGAACGCATCCTCTTTGGAGTAATGTAGGAATTCAGGTTTTTCTCTTCATGAAGCAGTTTGGTGAGCTCCAGAACCTTCTTCTCACTGGCGTAAAACTGGGCTTCAAAGGTTTCTCGCTCTTCCTTCAACCGAACCTAAGCTTTCTGCAAGTTTTCGAGAGAGGTAGGCATGTCAGGATGAAGGACAGTGTATGGGACATCTCCTTCAACAATAGGCTCTATGATAACAGGGTGGATGGAAGGGTAAGGCATCATGAAACTCTGAGCAGAGCTCGTACCCACATAAGGTAAGGCTCGAGAGGGATAGAGTTTGTGTGTCCCAAAGTTCTACTGTCCACCTTGTTCACCATTTTCCAAGCTCGTGTAAACCTCTGGTGGTAACCTTGGTCTTCTTTGTCGTAGTCGAACACCAAACCTTGGATGAGCATCTCGTGAGGACCATCTCTTCGGGCATATCCAAACTATCGAAGAGCTAAACAAGGATTGTAGGTGATACCTACCCTAATACCAAGCAGAGGTACGTTAGGGAATTCCCCACAGCGGTCAATGATAGAGACATCTTCCAAAGATCTCAAACATCAACGAATATCAGAGTGGGTGAGGGACATCATCCTTTGAGACCATGTCAGTCTTTGCTCGTTCTTCAATGATGATTGAGGTAGGTGTGAAGTGAACCACTTAGCATGTAGGGGAATACAACACAAAAAGTACCTCTTTTCTTCATGGTGCGAGTATGAAGGCAATGCAAGAGGTCTCACAGTAAAGTAGGTATAGGATTGCGAGAGAGAAAGACTTTGATGGCGTTAACATCTATGAATTGGTCCGAGTTGGGGAAAAGAACCAAACCATAAATGAGAAGAACCAGGATGTCTTCAAAAGCTTAGAAATCCATGTCGTCCCAGAATGAACGAGCCTTCTCCAATAGAAACTTGGCTAGGAAACCTTTGACCCCGATTCTTGTCTCCCAATTGGTTATGACGTCAGCTCTTTTCAAATGCAAAGCTTCGACGATGATTTTAGGTTTTGGAATCCCTTCTAGACCAGTGAACGGTATTTGATCAAGCACAGGCACCCCTAAGAGTAGAGAGAACTCTTCTAGTTTAGGTACCAACTGATAGTTCGGGAAAGGGAAACAATGATGTACGGGATCAAAGAATTGGAACAGAACACACATCATCTCCTCTTGGAAGTTGGATGTAGCCAAACTGAGAAGTCGACCATATTTCTTGGTAAAAGGAGAATCCCCGGGCACTCTTGAGGCTAACTCTTGAAGCTGAGGGTGTGTGTTTACAAAGCTGATTCGGATGGTGTTTCTTCGGCGGAAATTCATGACCTACAAAACAATAACAAAGATAAATTTCTAAATCCTTGAAATTGTTAGTGAGTATGCGTATGATGTTTTATGATGTTTATGATGTTATGTACAAGTAGATATATATACACACAAAGCAGACAAGTCCCTATGTTTTAGGCTTGTATGAGGTTTTATAGGTAAGTACCCTCTTGAAGTTTAGTTGGCTTAACCTGTCCTAGCAATAGTGATCGGGTTCTAAAGGATCTCAATATCACCGACCATTCTCTTAGGAATTGTCTCAGCATAATCAATCTTTTCTTGCGGCCAAGATATCCCAAAAGTCTGGTCTCAATGAGTGTAGCATCGAGTATCAACCAATTTTCAGCTCTACACCAAAACTGGTTGTCTCACTACGTCCTAATGGCCAAGTGTGTCAATTAAGGTTCTAAGGTCAGTTAGTGCTTCATGATGCCGCTCAGAGGCCCCGTATTCTCCTCGTTTCAACATAAGGGATATCGGTACCAACAAACGCGTCACACTAACATAGTCGTTGTTTCAACCATATCGGTCTACGTCGTACAGTTTCCACAATCTATTGCTACTTACCTAAAAAGGTGCCCCAAATCTGGGTAGAGGATCAAAACAAATCCAAGCAAGGAACCATAATGTAAAGCATACAAATCAAACAAAGAAAGCAAGTAAATGTGATCTAACCCTAAGGTAACCCCACTTTTAGAGATGTCCCCAGCAGAGTCGCCAATTCTATGATACGGTGGGAGAACTGACTTGGGTGTTTTGCATTTTGATCTCATTTGTGCGGATAGCAAGAGTCACCACCGACTTTTCTTTTATCCAAAAAGGAAAGGTGAAAAAGCTAAGGAAAGACCTTTAGAGATGTTTTTGAGTTCGGGGGGTAGATAATGAAAAGGGAAGGTATTAGCACCCTTTTCATCCATGGTTTTCCATGGGCTCTTAGTTACTCGCTAGATCACTTGCTTTTGTTTGAATGTGCTTTGTGTGGTTTTGAAATTATTTCGAAAATATAACTTTGTAATAATTCTCGTTTCTATAAGAATGCATACAAAGTTTTGTTTTGAAAATAGTTCAAAGAGGTGCTTGTGGGATATGTTTTTGAAAGTGATTTTAAAAAGGGTTTTCTTTGTAATGGCTCTCTTCTCTATAAGAACGCGTACAAAGTGTTTGTCTTTTCAAAATGTTTCAAAATGAGAGTGTTGGTGTATAAGATGTTTTGTTGTGAGCAAGCGAGCAACTAAGAGCGAATCTACTTACTCAAAAGGTCTTAATTGTTCTTTTCCCCCTCCTTTAGATGTTGCTATCTTACCATTGATTTGGTAAGAAGCCCCATCGTTGGATGGGAAGGGATGGGTGTAGGGATGTTTGTATAGTCATATAAGGCCACTCATGGAACGTTTTAGCAATGTCGTTTTAGGGACTAGATCGTTTACCGAAGGCAACATCGAGGGACTACGATCTTTTATCGAGGGTCTTTTGCTAAAATTCCCATGTTCGAGGGACATGACTATTTTTCCGATAGGCAACAAAATGGGATTACCCTAAGGGTGAATGTGTGAATAGTGTGTTTGATTGCATGCATTTTAATCTTGATTAGGGTTGTCTAATTTTGTTGTTTTTATGTCTTGCCATACATCCTATTTACTAGTAATATATGAAAAGCAAGTAAAATGCGAAAAAATAAAATCTAAGCTATTACATCGCTTTAGGGGGATGGGGGTACATATTTATGAATGAGGGTTGCAAGTAAAATTAAATCCTAAGTTACTATTACAACCATATCGAAATGGATCAGAATGTGCAAGAAACGTAAATTGCTTATTTATTTAGGAAAATAAATAAGTTTTGTTTAAGAAAATATTTTTTGGTCTTTTGTTTTAAGGAATAAAGTAAAGCATGAAAAAAATTTTTTTTGGTGTTTGTTGATTAATGAAATAGAAAGTGATAGCAAGAATAGTGAGAAAAAAGGAAAAATATAATCAACGTATTGCTGATTAAGGGAGGTCAGAAGTTCTGACTCTGGCACACTGCAAAACAGAAATCATGTTAGTGAAGAAAAAAGTAGAGTCAGAAGTTTTGAGTCCACTGGGATCACATTAGCTTTCATAAGTTCTGATACCATTAGTAACAAAGTAGGTTTCAGAAGTTCTGATACCATTAGTAACAAAGTGGATTTCAGAAGTTCGGATACCACTGGCAGAACTTGGTCTCTCTTTGCATGCTAGTCAGAACATCTGCAACTTAGTCATTTCTCCCCAAAACAGAAGATGTGCATATGAAAGTTATGGCAGGTTTCATTGCATTTCAGAAGCAAGAAATATCATAACTATAAATCAGAGGCAAGTGTGAATTTGCTAATCCTGATTCTGAGTTCTAATTTCTTCTAGAAGTTCTGAACTGATTTATTCCATACTTAGGCAGACAAATATGGGAAGCCTCAGAATATGTATAACGTTAGAAACATGATGTCTACATTGTATTTTTGAAGATGCAAATATGATAATGCTTAAGAAACATGATAAGAGTCAGCAGGAGCTTACCTTGCAGCTGGAAAAGATTCTGTAAACTGGAGGTTGGTCCTGAACTCTGGTGATGTTATGAGCAACTTCTTCACGTACTCAATAGGATGGAAGTTTTCAACTTCTGGAACAGCCATGGGGTGATACTCTGACTTCTTTGAGGTGGAGGTGAATGGAGAGTGTATGGCAGTATGAATACAGAAGTTAGAATAACTTCTAGTATGTGAATTAGCAACTGTGGGGATGGTTTTAGTCAAGGAACAATGGAGTTTTGATGGTAGAATCAAATGCTAAGATTTTGGTATTTTGGTGTTTACAGCTTTTCGGGTTCTTGGAATTTTGCAAGGATTCAAGGCTTTTTTCTTTCTTTTGGTGATTCCCTCTCTCTCTTCAAAAACCAACCCCTTGAACGTGTGATGGAACAAACTATTTATAGATGGATTTGCTGTGGTTTTGGGGGGGGGGGGGGGGGGAAACAAATGAGTTTTTAAACATTTTTGGCATATTGTCCCCTTGTTTTTAAATCACAGTTTTTGAAGGCTAATTTGGTGCAAGAAAAACACAAGCGTGGACTGGATCAACAACACCTTGGAGTGTTGTGGCAGCTGGTTGCAGGACTGTGCCATAGCAGGGCAGCAGGTTACTTAAACAAGGTTTTGGTGATGTTTTGATCGCAGAATATCAGAAGCGCAACCTCCAAATGCTGAAGGGGAATCTTCTGACCGGAGAGTTAAACACAACCTCCATATGCTGAAGAATCATGTTCTGACTGAAAGAGCATTGCTTCTGAATGTTCTGATTGAAGCGTCACATTCTGAACCGTGTTTGCAACTTCTGACTGCACTTGCATAGAGGCTGGCTCAGAAGTTTTGAAGTGTCATATTCTTTAGACACTTAGAAAATTTTCTAAATGCTTAGAAAATTTGATTTTCAAAGTAACTTCGGACTTTTGATTTTTGATGAACCAATTTCATGCCTTAATGAAATATGATTCTTGGAACTTGATTTTTGATTCAAAAGTCATAGTTTGACTCCTTTGGTGTGTAAATGACCATTTTGCCCCTGCGAACGATTCTCTTGGAAAATTTGTAATTTCAGATTTACAACTGGATGGAAGCAAACTTGAGGGTCCAGGTTGATCCTTTAAGAAATGAGAGGGCAAATTTTGGGGTACAACACCTGCGAAGTTTAAAGTCCTAGAATTCGAGAAGTACAAGGGCAACACTTGTCCTCGTGCTCATCTTGTGATGTATGTAATAAGAATGTCTACCCATACTGATGATCAATGTCAAGTGATTCACTTTTTTCATGATAGTTTGAATGGTGCTGTGCTGAAGTGGTATATGATTTTGGACAGCGTCAATATACATACTTTCAACGACTTGGGAGAAGAATTTATCAAACAATACAAATACAACATGGACATGGCGCCTGACCGTGATCAACTCAGGGCCATGGTCCAGAAAGAGAGGGAATCATTCAAAGAATATGCACAGAGATGGCGTGAGGTAGCCGCCCAAGTGATTCCTCCCATGAAAGAGAAGGAGATGACTAAGATTTTCTTGAAGACTCTGGGTGCTTTCTACTCTGAGAGGATGGTAGCAAGTGCGCCAAGTTAATTTACTGAAATGGTGGGCATGGGTATCCGTTTGGAAGAGGCTGTAAGATAAGGTCGTTTAACAAAGAGTGAAAGTTCCGAAAGCACGAAGAAGCCATCATATGGGTTTGACAAAAAGAAGGAAGGAGATACAAATGCTGTTATGCAAGAGAGGAGGGTTAATCCTCCTAGAATAAATTATCAGCGTCATCAACAGGTTGCCTCAGTGACTCTAGTTGTTGGTGTAGCTCCAACCACCGTTGCTTATCAGAGACCATCCCATCAGGGGAACCAATGGTATAATCAGAGAAGGGAGAGTTATAACCCTATCCTTATGAGTTATACAGAATTAATCCCAATGTTAATTCAGAAGAAGTTAGTTCAGACCAGACCACCTCCCGTTGTACCATCACCGTTGCCTTGGTATTACAAGGAAGACCAAACATGTGCTTTTCATCAGGGAGCACCATGGCACAATGTTGAGAACTGCTATCCTTTGAAAGCTGAAGTATAAAAATTGGTGAAGTCTGGTATCTTATCTTTCAAAGATGTTGGCCCTAATATGAAAGATAATCCTTACTCAAGCATGGAGGAGCAAATGTTGTGAACATGGTGGCCGGTTGTCCGGGCGACTTCCAGATTTTTTATATTAAATTGATTAGAGGAGATTTTGTGAAAATGAATGCATACCTCTGAGTTTAGCTATTATACATATGACCATGCCGATTATGCTATTTGGAATATGAATATACAGGGTTGCAACAAGATAAAGGCTGATTTGCAGGAGATGATGGATGAGGGCCTCATCTACATAATCAGGCCTAGGGAAGAGTATGAAGAGGAAGTAAACATGGTTTTTGGATGTCCTGGAGAGTTCAGAATCTTTAATGTGGAATATATGAATGAGGATCTTGTACAATTGCATGATACTTTCTGCCCCATGGTTGGTCAGGTAGAACATCAGTATGGATCTTGCCGAATTTGCTGTCAGGACTCCCGAGGATGTTCAATTGTAAGGAAAGGTATTCAATTGTTATTGGATAATGGAACTATCAAGGTTACATTCCAAAGGGATTATTACCCTGAAGTTGATGTGATTGAGGTTTGTTTGGCTAAAGAAGAGTCGGATGATGAGTATGCCTCTGCGGATGAGTTCTTCTCCTTAGATGAAGATATGTTTTCCAGAGATGACTTTGTATTGACTGATTATGTTGAAGAGGGAGTAAATGTTATTGTGCCTTACTTTGGTGCACCTACCACTTTTGAAGTTGAATATCATGGCAAGCCAACTATTACTCCATTGGTGATTAGTTTGTCGGGTCCTATCCCCTACAAGTCAGATAAGGTTGTACCCTACAAATATAATGCTACAATTTTAGAGGATGGTGTGGAAGTTCGCATCCAGCCAATGCCTAATATTGGAAATATTGCCGAGACTAGTAGAGTGACCTGCAGCGGTCGTGTATTTGCACCAATTGTTTGTGGAGATGTTAGTACTGGAAAGAAAATTGTTGAAGATGTTGAACCCAAGAAAGCTATGGGTGAATCTAGTGGAGCTACGCTAGAAAAATAGGTGGATGATATTTTAGAGATTATAAAGATGAGCGACTACAGGATCGTAGATCAGTTATTGTAGACTCCATCAAAAATATATATTCTGGTCTTGCTTATGAACTCCTCTGCTCACAGAGAATCTTTGATAACGGTATTGGACCAAGATTTCATGGAAAGTGATATTCCAGTAGACCAATTCAGCAGTGTGGTAGGGAATATTACATCATGTAATAACCTGAGTTTCTGCGACGATGAACTTCCCGATGAAGGAAGGAATCACAATCTGGCCCTCCACATCTCGATGAGCTGCAAGAATGATTCACTATCCAATGTGTTGATTGATAATGGATCCTTATTGAACGTTATACCGAGGAGTACTCTTATGAAGTTGAAATATCAAGGAATGCCCATGCGCCCATGTGGCATTATTGTGAAAGCATTTGATGGATCAAGGAAATCTGTTATTGGTGAAGTGGACTTGCCTATTCATATAGGCCCACATTTGTTTCAGATTACATTCCAGGTCATGGATATTATACCCGCTTATAGCTGCTTGTTAGGACGGTTGTGGATACATGAGGTTGGGGCTATCACTTCGAATTGACACCATAAACTAAAGTTTGTGCATGAAGGAAAAGTGGTAATTATAAATGGAGAACAAACATTATTGATATCTCATTTGTCCTCTTTCAGGATTGTGGAAGCGGATGAAGCTGCTGTTGGAACCCAATTCTAAGCTTTATCCATTGATAATATAAGAGGAAATGAGAATTTTATGGCTTCGTTTAAGGATGCTCAGCAGGTTGTGCATAATGGCAATAGTGAAGTATGGGGACAGATTGTTGATCCACCTGTAAACAAGAATAGAGTTGGCTTGGGTTTCTCTTTGAAGAATGATAAAGGTAAGAGCATGAAGCCGAAGTCTACTGCAGGCAAGTATCAAGACAACTTTCGTAGCAGGGGTTATCTTCATCCAACTGTTTCCGGGATTAATGCCATTATGGAAGATGAAGCAAAGCCAGAAATGCCAAATTATGTGACGCACGGAGTTAGGGTTCAGAACTGGATCACCATTGATGTTCCCTCTTGCATACATGTTTCAAAGTAATTTGTTTTTGTTAGTCTTTTTGAAAAGATTTCACTCTGCCCAAGGTGGAAGTATTAATCTTGTATGAGCTTATCTATTTGCTTTGATTTTTAAAATCAATAATAAAAGTTGTCTTTGTTTCTCAAATTGTGTCTTTATTTTTTGCTTTTTCTTGGAAAATGGTAATCAGAAAAAAACCTTTCAAAATAAGTAATAGCTGAAATTCAATCTGCATGATCACTTGTTATATGTGTCAGTTTCTAAAAGCAATCATAAATCATATGTGCAGATTAATTAAAAAACCTGTTGAATACAATGACCCAGCACCCTCTCCTAACTTTTAATGTCATGTGTATGGGGCCGAAGAAGAATACTATGATGAGATTCCAGAAGAGGTCTCACGGTTGCTTGAGCGCGAGGAGAATGCCATTCAGCCATATAAAGAGCCATTGGAAGTAATCAATTTGGGTTTAGAAGAAGATCCGAAAGAAATCAAGATTGGAGCATTGTTGCATCCTGATGTGAAGAGAAGATTGATTGAGATGTTGAAAGAGTATGTGGATATTTTTTCTAGGTCTTACCAAGATATGCCTGGTCTAGATATAGATATTGTAGAGCACCATTTTCCGCTGAAGCCAGAGTGCCCGCCAGTCAAATAGAAGTTGCGAAGAACTCACCCAGATATGGCAGCGAAGATCAAAGAAGAAGTTTTAAAGGGGATTAATTTCGGTTTTCTTGTGACATCAGTGTATCCTCAGTGGATTACCAATATTGTCCCAGTACCGAAGAAAGACGAAAAAGTTCGCATGTGTGTAGATTATAGAGATCTAAATAAAGCTATTCCAAAAGATGATTTTCCATTGCCACACATTGATATGTTAGTGGATAGCACAACAAAATTCAAATTTTTCTCGTTCATGGACGGATTTTCCTGGTATAATCAAATAAGGATGGCTCCTGAGGACATGGAAAAAACAACATTTATGACACCCTGGGGAACATTCTGTTACAGAGTGATGCGCTTTGGGTTGAAGAACGCTGGTGCAACATACCAGAGGGATATGACAACCCTATACCATGATATGATGCACAAGGAAATTGAGGTATATGTTGATGATATGATTGATAAATTCCAGACTAAATAAGGGCATGTAGAAGATTTGTTGAAGTTGTTTCAGTGTTTGAGGAAGTATTGTCTCCGCTTAAATCTAAATAAATGTAACTTCAGTGTTCGATCAGGGAAATTGTTGGGTTTCATTGTTAGCCAGAGAGGGATTGAAGTTGACCCTGATAAAGTCAAAGTAATTCAAGAAATTCCAGCACTGAGAACTGAAAAGCAAGTCAGAGGGTTCCTCGGGCGTTTGAATTATATTTTCAGATTCATTTCCCACATGACTGCAATGTGTGAACTAATCTTTAAGTTGTTAAAGAAAGATCAAGGTTGTATGTATACAGATGACTGCCAAAGGTAATTTTAAAGTATTAAAGAATATCTGCTTGAACCTCCTATCTTGCTCCCTCCCGTTGAAGGAAGATTATTGATTATGTATCTGACAGTGTTAGATAATTCCATGGGCTGTATTTTAGGACAACAAGATGAAACAGGAAAGAAATAGTATGCCATTTATTATCTCAGTAAAAATTTTACTGATTGTGAATCACGATATTCCATGCTGGAAAAGACATGTTGTGCTCTGGCTTAGGCAGCAAAACATTTGCGGCAGTATATGTTGAATCACACCACTTGGTTGATCTCCAAAATGGATCCAATCAAGTACATTTTTGAAAAGCCTGCTCTTACTGGGAGAATTGTCTGCTGGCAGATGCTGTTATCTAGACGTGTATGGCGATTCAGCTTTGGTAATAAATGAGATTAAAGGAGAGTGAGATACTCATCACCCCGGCTAGATCCCTTACAAAGATTATGCTAGAAGATTGTTACCCTTATTTAATAAAGTTGAATTCCATCACATCCCCAGAGACGAAAATCAAATGGCGGATGCTCTGGCAACTATGGCTTCTATGTATCAAGTGAATACTTGGAATAATATACCTCAAATTATAGTTCGGCGACTGGATAGGCCCGCTAATGTGTTTACAATTGGGGAGGTAGCAGATGAGAAACCTTGGTATTATGATATCAAGCATTTTCTCCAGACTTAGGAATACCCGATTGGTGCATCGAATAAAGATAGAAAGATATTAAGAAGATTGGTTGGCGGCTTCTTCCTCAGTGAAAATGTGTTGTATAAGAGAAATTATGACACGGTCTTGCTCAGATGCGTGGATAGACACGAAGCAGACATGTTGATGCATGAGATTCATGAAGGATCATTTGGCACTCATGCCAATGGACATTCGATGGCTAAAAAGACGCTAAGGGCAGGTTACTATTGGCTAACAATGGAATATGACTGTTACAAGTTTGCAAATAAGTGCCATAAATGCCAGATTTATGTGGACAAGATTCATGTGCCTCCGACGCTTCTCAATGTTATTTCTTCCTCGTGGCCCTTCTCTATGTGGGGTATTGACATGATTGGAATGATAGAACCCAAAACTTCGAATGGACACCGTTTTATCTTGGTAGGAATTGATTACTTCACCAAATGGGTGGAAGTTGCTTCATATGCTAATGTTACTAAGTAGGTGGTAGTACGCTTCATTAAGAATAATCTCATATGTCGGTATGGTGTGCCGAGAAGAATTATCACCGATAATGGCTCGAATCTGAATAACAAGATGATGACAGAACTTTGTAAAGAATTCAAGATTGTGCATCAAAATTCATCTCCGTATAGGCCGGAGATGAATGAGGCTGTTAAAGCTGCTAATAAGAATATCAAGAAGATCATCCAGAAGACGGTTGTTACTTATAAAGATTGGCATGAAATGCTCCCTTTTTCTTTACATGGATATTGGACATCTGTCTGCACTTCAACAGGAGCAACCCCATTCTTCCTTGTGTATGGAATGGAAGCGATGCTCCCAATCGAGGTTGAGATACCCTTTTTGCGTGTGATAATGGGAACCAAGTTGTCAGAGGCTGAATGGGTCTAGAACAGGTTTGGCCAATTGAATTTGATTGAAGAGAAGAGAATGACGGCTTTATGTCATGGGAAGTTATATCAGAAGAGAATGAAGAAAGCTTTTGATAAGAAGGTCAAACCTTGTGAATTCAGAGAAGGCGACCTCGTGCTCAGGAAGATCATGTTTTTTAACGCCGATTCTAGGGGAAAGTGGACTCCCAATTTTGAAGGCCCATATGTTGTCAAGAAAGCCTTCTCTGGCGGTGCATAATTCTTGAAACTATGGATGGTGAGGAGTTCCCACGTCCCATGAATGTTGATGCAGTCAAGAAATATTTCGCCTAAAGAAATAAAAGAACAGCTCGCTAAGTTGAAAACCCGAAAGGGCGGCTTAGGCAAAAAGGAGCGTCTCGGTAGGCCGAAAACCCAAAAGGGCAGTCTAGGTAAAAATTAGACACATAAACAGAATAAAATTTCCCGCTAAGTTGAAAACCCGCAAGGGCAGCTTGGGCAAAAGTTAGGGACTTTCTTGGAAAGTAACTACATCAGACAAGACTTGATCATTGAAGCAACAATCTTCTTAGATCCTCACCATACTTCAACAGAAGCTGCTGCTCAGAATTTCAAAGTTGTTAGAGGGAATAGTGGTCATTGTATCTCAATGTATCTTTTCCATTATATATTACCATTTTCCGAGCTTTGTAATCATCCGTGGAGTATCGCCATTCGCAGACTACCATTCTATCAATAAAATTTGAGCTTTTACCCAATTCTTTGTAATTCTTATTTTATTCAGCTTACAAAGACTCCATTAATTGATAATAATTTTCAAAGAAAAAAGATTAAATAACAACAAAAAATTTCAAAAATAATTTACAACTTACTTTAGATTTTGTGATTCAAGAGGAAAACAAAAGTGGTAATCCCAGGAATGGAAGAACTCCAATAATTTCGGGAAGTTTTGTTTCCCCCCGGAAAAGTTTTCTCAGGTCATTTTTGCTGGTATGCGTGTGATTTTTGTATATTGAAGATAATACCAATTGGTGTAAGGTGCAGTATTGGGTTTGTGATCCCAGTGTTCCCAGTCAAGTGTTGGTTTATTTTCTGATTTTTGGGTTTGCATGGTCTGAGGCCTCTATCCCAGATTCCCTAGAGAAGTTTTCCTTCATATGACGAAAGGTCTTGTTCCCCTGGTATGCTTAGATTGGAACTATTTGCAAAATGTCGCTCTTTCTGCAGTTTTTGCATTATTGTTGGTATTTATTTCTCAGGTAACTAGACCAGGGCAGTATATTTTCTAAGAAGTGTTGAGATAGTGGTCAACTTTTGGGTTTTCACCTGCCCAATATTGGGTTTGATTTAAAATCCGCATGAGTTTGACTCTTTTCTATAATGTTGACTTCTCGATTCCCCAGGAAGGCTATCCCAGGGCATCTTTTGTTTGAATAAGTTTGCATGATATGAAGACTCAATCTGAGATTTCCCAGTGAAGGCCTTGCTTATTTAATAGAAGTCTTTTCTCCTCATGCATGCTAAGGTTTGACTCATTTACGAAGAATCTCCCTCTCAGCAGTACTGGAATTTTGTTTGATTTCCCGATAATCAGGAAAGGGAAGTGTTTTATTTAAGAAGTGTAGAATTGGTTATCAACTTTTTGGGTTTTCACTTGCCAAGTGTTGGGTCTGATTTAAAATCCCCATAATATTGATTTCTTAATATAATGTTTGACTTCTTAACTCTCCAAGTCATTGTCCCCATGAGTTTTCATACTTTTTCCCCAGAGAAGTTGGTGCAATACTTACTCTCAATATTGAAGAACGTATTTGGTTTCCCCAGTGAAGAACGTATCTTGGTTTCCTCTCTTCGATGTGGTGTTGACCTCCCCAATGGAGTCAGCACGAGGTCCCCCATTGATATCTCGATGATGAGGCACTATCTCCCCTAGTGAAGTCTGTATGATGTTTCTTCATTGAAGTCAGCTCTATGATACGGTGGCAGAACTGACTGTTTAATACTGGTTTGCGTTTTGTGTTCGCAAAATGTCGTGGTAAGCAAGAGTCGCCACCGACTTTTATTTCATCCAACCAGAAAGGAAAAAAGTACAGAAAAAAATCCTTTTTCGAGATATTCTGAGTACGGGGGGTAGATTATAGAAAGGGAAGATGTTAGCACCCTTTCTATCCATGGTTTTCCATGGGCTCTTAGGTACTTGCTTATTTTTAAATTGCTTGTGTGTGCTTTGTTTTGAAAAATGCTTTACTTCGTGATAACCCTTGTATCAGTCCTCAAGGGTGTGACGAAGTTATTTTGAAATTTTGTTTGAAAAGTGTAAGTGTGAAAAGTTTTGATTTGAGCAAGTACCTACTAGCATCTACCTACTCAAAAAAAAAGATTGTTTCTATTCTTGTTTCCTTTAGACAATGTTATCCTACTATTGAGAAATAGGTAGCACCGATGTTGGAGTTTGTAAGGGTCAACTCGAAAGGGGCGTACGATCACTAAAGCAATATTAGGACACCTTAGTAGTAACCCTAGAGTCTTAAGATCTTATTCGAGGCAACATTTCCGAGGCAACATTCGAATGGGACATTTGATCTTTTTAGACAGGAGGGCAACCACTAAGACACCCTATGCTTAATGATCGTTTACCGAAGGCAACCGAAGTGAGAGTATACCCTAAGAGTGAATATGTGCGAGTGATTTGTTTCAGTTATTTATCTTTGCACATTAGGGTTTTCTAACCATTTTAATTTTTTCATGCATTCTTGCCATACAATCCTATTAGCATACATCTAGGCAGTTAAATATTTGCGGGAATTAAAAATGCGAGAAAATAAACCTAGCTATTACAAGGCTTTGGGGAGGGGGATTAATTACATAACCAAAAATCGGGGATTTAAACAGTAAATAAAAACCCTAAATTAACTATTACAAACCATGAAAAGTTACAAAATAATGGCAAAATAATCAACAAGCGCGCGGCGAATTAAATGTGAGGCGATTAGGGTTTTGACCCTTTGTCTAATCCTACTTGCGATTGATTAAAGGAACAAAATGTTTTTTTGTCATGTTTTGTTAATTAAGAAAATAATGGAGAATTAAATTAAAATAAAATCCTAAGTTCTAATTACTTTTAATTAAGAAAAATAACTAAGTTAACCTATTTTTTGTATTTTTATTTTATTCGCAAAAGGAAAACAATTAAATCAAGAATTAAACCTAATCTTCCTAGTGGATTTTAATTGTGAAAAACAAATTAAAGTTTCCCTAAATTAAATTAAATTAGTTAAATTAAATTTGATAAAACAAAAGACTTAATTCTAATTTTTGTGAATTCTTGATTTTGTGACTTTATAAAAAAAGTGATTAATTTTGTTAATTAAAAATAATTAAGGAAAATATTAAAAGAATTAAAAATAAGGAGAAACAAAAAAAAAGAAGACATGGGCCTGTGTTGAATAGCATGCTGGGGGTGCAGATCTAATTTTTTAAGGCCCATTAAGCATCAAGCCTGGTCAGCGCTGGATCTGGTATATGCGTTGACTTGAAGAGTATGGTGGTCTCTCATTGTTGGCACATTAGATCTGGCTAGCTGGGCATCGAGTGGCCAAGCATTGAGGGTGTATGGAAGGTGCTTGAGAGTGCAATGTATTGGATTCACCTACAATTGTTAAGAAAATTACAAAATGCACACGCATGGGATCGAATCCAGGACGTGTACATCAAAGGCAAGCTTCTTTACCAGATGCGCTGGAATGTCAATTGTTATTATTATGAAATAAATGAAACATCATGCAAACAACGTTCCACACCTCCAAAACGCGCGAAAATTCAAATGGGCCAGCCACATGTTGCCACGCCATCATCTCCTTCACTGGCCTGTCGCTTTAGGTAAAACACTTTTACCTATGGACATTTGTGCGTAACTATAAACCTGTAACATTCAAAAATCATGTACAGGCAATATAAATGAAAGGTAATGGTACCAATTAACTCGTCTCATCCTCACGAGCATCATGGTACCTGATTCAAGGCCCAATTTTCCTGCATCAAGAAACCCTAAACAAGAACAAAAAAACCTAACAATGGCAGGTGCATACATAAGCTTCAAAAATGCAATTAAACCATCCTGTTAGCTTGCAATCATGATAATAATCACAACTATGACAATTAAAATTGTTAATGATGCATAAATTGCAATAATTAAATTTGAAAAAGCTTGCAAACCGCGTGAGGTGTAGAGGAAAATTCTGAGCGCTTCAGACCTTGCAAATGGTGGAGATGGCTTCAGTGCACGCCCAAGATGTGATGAACTGCCTTGAATTTCTCTCAAAGGTCCTCTAACCTGCAAACCGAACCTCACTTTTTATCAAGATTTTTGAGTTTTGTTCTATGCCTCTCACGAAATCCAACCTCTATTTTTTGATCTGGAATCCTTCATTATATAACCTATAGTGAATTAAGTTAACAAACTTGGAATGAATCTTTGCATTTATCCAAGATTTGATTTGATTTTCAAGTTGTATGATATGTTCCTATTTTGAGCCAAATCATGCCTTTCTTGTACCAATTGGCCTTAACTCGAATTGATCTTGTAAACTCAACATATCTTGATTGCTAATCTGTCAAAAAAAGAAATCAAATCATATCTTTATTAATTTTCATCATTTATTTGATTTAATCCACTTTTAATTAATGAAAAATCAAAATAAATTGAAAAATGAAGCATATAATGGGTGAGTGAACATTTGAGTCGTGGACCACATTATAATTGAGGTGCAAGTATAAAAAGTTGGGCCCATTTAGCAAAAAATGCAAATTTGAGCATATTTGACTTTTGGCAATTTTGCAAAAATGGTCAACTTGGCCAATGCATAACTTTCTCAATTTTGATCCTAGAGTGGTGTTCTTGGACTTTTTAGAAAGCTTAGGATGTCCTCTAAGCAACCCGTTTGGTCTCATCTCAATTGAGTTTTCCATGTTCATGTATGAATCTTTGACCGAAAAAGTGTTTTAGTTGACTTTTCAAAAGGACCTATAATGTCAAAATTCATATCTTTTTGTGAGTGCATATTATGAAATTGGGAGCTGAATATTCATTGTATATAATTGCATCCTCTTCAAAATGAGCTTTGGATGGGTCATTTCTGATAAACTATGAGAAAGTTATGCTTGGTCAAAGTTGAGTTGACTTTTCTTGTAAAACCCTAATTTAGCAACTTTTGGGTTTTGATGAATTATGGGAAATCCTTGAGGAATCATGATAAAACCTTGATAAAATGATGGATAATACTTAAAAACGAGGATGTTCCCCAAAAATCTTGAAGTTTGACTATATGTGGGCCACAGTTGACTTTTGACCTAGTACAATTGATTTTCAGGCATTTGAGCAATTGACTGAGAAAACTTCTTATGCAAGGCTTGAAACTTGACATGGATGATCTTGATAACATATTAAGACAATGGTGAGCATTTGAGTCCTTTGTGGTCCACACATCTTGATGAAGATGGAAACCCTAATTTGAGGTATGCTGCCTTAGGAGAGAGTTTGTCTGGTCAATTCTTGAACCTCCTTGAGCAATTTGGGGACCTCACTTGCCATGTGTTGAGAAATATGGAAGGGAAAATTTTGGTGTACAACAGCTTCCCCTGTTCAATCTTCTTAAACCTGAGGATGTAGATTGGCTGCTCTGCCTTTCGTGATCTGAAGGTGGAAGATGATTGAACACTAGAGTGCCCAGAAATTTGCACTCGCATGAAGTGGCACTTGATTTTTGATATCGGGAATGGGCTTACAGATGCCATTCAGAGGTCAAGGATTGAGGATTTTCGGAGGTGGGCTTAAAAGATTCCATCTGAAGAGATGTCGATCGCATAAGAGATTCCTTTGCGAGAACCTGTATACCTGTTGTTGAGGAGGACTTTGCTGGGGAATGCTGGTCTCTGTCTTGGGAGAAATAGAGTTTTAGGAGCTTCAGTTGTCCGTTACTCTACTGGGGAATAACTCCAGTTTGGGGAAATGGAAGTGAATTGCGTATCTGGTCGGGGTATATGCTGCACCGCAACTTATTAGAGAGATGCGAAACCAATCGTGTTTGATCGGGTCCTAGTATTACAGTGTTATGGACTACTGTTTGGGGATAAGAGAGGAAGAACCCGGATAGTAAGGTTATGAGAAGGAACCTGGATAGTAGGGTTACTTCGAGATAAAAGCCTGGATAGTAGGGCTGTAAGAAGGAACCTAGATAGTAGGGCTACTTCGACATGAAAGCCTGGATAGTAGGGCTGTGAGAAGGAACCTGGATAGTAGGGTTACTTCGACATGAAAGCCTGGATAGTAGGGCTGTGAGAAGGAACTTGGATAGTAGGGTTACTTCGACATGAAAGCCTGGATAGTAGGGTTGTGAGAAGGAACCTGTATAGTAGGGTTACTTCGACATGAAATCCTGGATAGTAGGGCTGTGAGAAGGAACCTGGATAGTAGGGTTACTTCGACATGAAAGCATGGATAGTAGGGTTGTGAGAAGGAACCTGGATAGTAGGGTTACTTCGATATGAAAGCCTGGATAGTAGGGCTATGAGAAGGAACCTGGATGGTAGGGTTACTTTGATATGAAAGCCTGGATAGTAGGGATGTGAGAAGGAACCTGGATAGTAGGGTTACTTAGATATGAAATCCTAGATAGTAGGGTTGTGAGAAGGAACCTGGATAGTAGGGTTACTTCGACATGAGTTTGGGTAAAACTGCAGAGGGAACCTGGGTGAGGTTTCCTTGTGATTAGTCGGTGTGGTACTGCTGGAAGAAACCTGGGTAAGGTTGTTTCGTGATGAGTCTGTCTAGGACTTCAGGAGGAACCTGGGTATGGTTTCATCTGTCGCACCTATGATTACTCTGTTTAGCTTCGAGTGTTGATCATGGACTTGCTGGAAATTATTGATAATAATTGTCTTTCCTGAAAGAAATACAAGGTTAGTTATGCGCGATGCATGAGATGCATTGTGATGAGTTTCTCAAAATAACTGAGATTATGTTATATGTGATGTATGCATATGTCATGATGTATGAACATGAAATACTGGCGTAATAATCTGAGTCCGGGAAAATAAATCCCTGACTGCTGTTTGGAGAGTATGAGAAATGGTATTCTTGACTGCTGTAAAAAACCATAGCTCCTCTACTTCTGTTAGGGACTCTCATCCATTCGGCTGGTGAATATTCTGTCGGAAGAGACCCTGTCTGAGGATAACTCTGCGGGGATAACTCTGTTGGAGAGGAGATACTATGTTGATAGATCTGCTGATTTGGAGAAATAAACTCAGTTGGGGATGAGTTTCAATTGCTGGTGATAATGAATTCTGTTGGAGATCGAATTTCTGCTTGTGAGAGAAATAAACTTTGCTTGGGGAAAAATTTACTGAGTCACTCGCGATTGTGAACCTCAGCTGGAGAGAGTTATGTCCTGTTCGGGAAAGCTAACATCACTTTCTTTGGATACTTTTTTACTCTGTGGGGAGTGTATGTACCACTACTCATGTTCTCGAGCTGGCTCTATCCCGGTACCTGATGGGCAAAGTAACTGTAAAGTTTGGGCACTTCTTATTTTTTTCCTGTTCCTGGAATTACGAGTAATTGTCTTTGTTTCTCATGTAAACATTTATGAGCAGCAATCATTTTCAAATGCATATATCAAAAATAAATCATTGGACGTTCTTGCAAAACAAAACAGAAAAAGAAAAACAAATTGAAATTTCTTGTGAAAATGACTTGTATCGATTTTTGAAATTGGCCTGTAATAGGCGTTTTGTACAAGGAGGCTAACGTCCTAGTAAGAGAACGATGTCGAGAGATATAAATTACAATTTGTGTTAAAGAAAGAAAAACAGCTATGTGAAACAACCCCATTGGGTTCCAACTCTGCTATTGCCTTTATATCTTCAAGCGTCTCATCACCTTGCTACTTGGCCGAAGGTTGATCAGATTAATTGGCACTGTCCAAGCTTGATAGTTGATATCGAAAGTCTGGTTGCAAGATGATCCAATGAGACATAGTCTTACGCTTCGATCCTTAATTTTTTATTGGACCGCCCTTTCGAGTTTTCAGTCCACCGGGATACCCTTTTTTGCCTAAGTCGCCTTTTCAAGTGTTCGACTTGTCGGGTGTACAGTTGTTTTTCATTTTCATCCCTTACTTTTACCCGAACCCTTTTGGTTCGCCGGGAAGCCCTTATTTTTGCCTAGGCCAGTCGACCTATCGGGTCTTTGATTATGCGTAGTATCTTTACATTATGTCTGCATTGACGGGGTGAGGAAGGTCGTCATTATCCATGGTGGTTAGAATCATAGCTCCTCCCGAGAAAATGTTCTTAACCACAAAGGGCCATTCGTATGTGGGAGTCCATTTTCCCCTGGGATCACCTTGCGGTAGTATGATGCGTTTGATCACTAAATCCCCGACTTGATATTCTTGATGTCTGACTTTCTTGTTAAAAGCCTTGATCATTCGCTTTTGATACGTCTGACCATGACAGATAGCAGTAAGTCTCTTTTCATCGATTAGATTCAGCTGATCAAGTCGGGTTTAGATCCAATCGTCTTTGTTCAAACCCGCATCCTTCATAATCCTGAGAGAGAGTATCTGGACTTTAATGGGTAGGACTGTCTCCATGCCATACACCAAAGAGTAGGGTGTTGCCCCTGTCGACGTCTGTGCTGAGGTATGATACCCATGAAGAGTGAATGGTAACATCTTGTGCCAGTCTTTGTATGTCACCGTCATCTTCTGTACAATCTTCTTGATGTTCTTGTTAGCTACTTCAACAATGCAATTCATCTTCGGCCGGTAGGGAGAATAGTTATGATGCTGAATCTTGAACTATTTGCAGAGCTCGGTGATCATTATGTTATTGAGATTCGTACCATTATTAGTAATAGTTCTCTTTGGGACACCATATCGACAGATCAGATTGTGTCGGATAAACCGTGCCACGACGTTCTTGGTTACTGTAGCAAAGGAAGCTGCCTCAACCCACTTCGTAAAGTAATCAATGGCTACTAGGATGAAACGATGCCCGTTAGACGCATTAGGTCTGATCTCTCCAATCATGTCAATCCCCCACATTGCAAAGGGCCAAGGGGTTGTCAGGACATTTAAGGGAACCAGAGGTACATGCACCTTATCGGCATAGATTTGGCACTTATGACATGTTCAAGAGTGCTGATAACAATCGGCTTCCATAGTGGACCAGTAGTATCCTGCTCGTAGGATCTTCTTAGCCATGGTGTGTCCACTAGAATGGGTTCCGAAGGTACCTTCATGTAACTCTGCCATTATCCTTTCTACCTCGCTCTTGTCTACACACTGCAGTAAGGTTGAATCATGATTACGCTTATAGAGGATTCCATTACTGATGAAGAACTTCGTAGCGAACCTTCTCAGAAACGTCTTATCATTAACAGATGCCCCTTCGGGATACTCCTGAACCTCGAGATACCTTTTGACTTCGTGAAACCGGGGTTTGTCTGCCACTTCTTCAGTGTCGATCTCACAGCAGTGTGCAGGTTCATCCAACCTCTCAATGGTAATCTGGGGAGCCTCATTGTCCCACCTAACCTTGAACATAGAAGACATGGTAGCTAGCGCGTCCGCTAACTAGTTCTCCTCTCGTGGGAAATGTTCGAAGGTTATCTCCTCGAAGTGTGGGAGCAATGTCAGTACAAACTCTTTGTAAGGAATAAGATTTGGGTGCTTTGTATCCCACTCGCCTTTGATCTGACTTATCACCAGAGCAGAATCTCTGAATACACTCAAGAACTTAGTCCTCAGGTCAATAGCAGCTCGAAGACCCATGATACATGCTTCATACTCCGCCATATTGTTGGTGTAGTTAAAACATAATCGGGCAGTGAATGGAGTATGACAGTCCTCAGGAGATATAATTACAGCGCCAATTCCATTACCCAATGCGTTCGAGGCTCCATCAAAATACATAGACCATCGGGATCCTTTCTCAGGTCCTTCATCCAGTCCAAGTTCTTCATAGTCGGTTACCAACATGATATTCTCATTCGGGAACTCGAAATTCATGGACTGGTAGTCATCCACGGCCTGATGCGCCAAATGATCCGCCAATACACTCCCCTTGATTTCCTTTTGGGTTGTGTATTGGATGTCGTACTCGGTTAAGATCATCTTCCATCTTGCTATTCTTCCGGATAAGGCGGGCTTCTCGAAAATATATTTGATTGGATCCATCTTCGATATCAACAAGGTAGTGTGAGTCATCATATACTGTCTCAGTCGGCGAGTAGCCCATGCCAAAGTGCAGCAAGTTTTCTCGAGCAATGAGTATCGGGTCTCACAGTTGGTAAACTTTTTGCTAAGGTAGTAAATTGCGTGCTCTTTTTGACCAGATTCGTCATGCTGCCCCAGCACACACCCCATTGAATTGTCTAGCACGATCAAGTATAATATCAAAGGTCTTCCTTCAACTGGAGGCATCAATATTGGTGGTTCTTGAAGGTATTCCTTGATTCTTTCAAAAGCGGTATGGCATTCATCATTCCACTTTACCACTTGATCTTTCTTCAGCAGCTTGAAGATTGGCTCACAAGTAGCAGTCAGATGTGAAATGAACCTGGCGATGTAATTCAGACGTCCCAAGAAACCTCTAACTTCCTTCTCTGTGCGGGGAGCTGATATCTCTTGTATTGATTTTACCTTTGCAGGGTCCACCTAAATACCCTTATCATTGACAACGAAACCCAGAAGCTTACCAGACCTTACCCCGAAGGTACACTTGTTCGGATTCAACCTCAGCTTCTATGTCTTCAATCTATCAAACAGTTTCTGGAGATGATCAAGGTGCTCTTTCTCAGTCTGGGACCTGGCTATCATGTCATCAACATAAACCTCGATCTCATGGTGAATCATATCATGGAAAAAAGTGACCATGGCGCACATATAAGTTTCCCCAGCATTCTTCAACCCAAAAGGCATTACCTTGTAACAGAAGGTGCCCCAATGTGTAACGAAGGTTGTCTTCTCCATGTCCTCAGGAACCATCTTGATCTGGTTGTAGCCAAAAAAACCATCCATGAAGGAGAAGATATTGTGCTGCGTAGTGTTGTCGACTAGAACATCAATGTGAGGAAGTGGGAAGTCATACCTGGGGCTTGCCCTGTTCAGATCTCTGTAGTCCACACACATCTGTACCTTACCGTCCTTCTTAGGTACTGGAACGACGTTGGCAACCCACTGCGGATAAGAAGTGACACCTAAGAATTGTGCGTCAAACTGTTTCATGACCTCTGCCTTGATTTTCTTTGACATTTCAGGGCGCATACGGCGGACCTTCTGCTTTACCAGAGGGCAGTCTTCTTTAGTCGACAGGCGATGTACCACAATATCAGTGTCCAAACTAGGCATGTCTTCATAGGACCAGGTGAAGATCTCAACATAGTCGTGTAGCATCTGTATTAACCGTTGTTTGACACTAGGTTCCAGATTCGCACCTATTTTAACCTTTTTCCTGTCTTCCTCTGTACCCAAATTCACTGACTCAACTGGCTCTTCATGAGGTTGTATGGCCCTTTCTTCCTGCTGTAACAGTCTAGAAAGTTCTCCAGGCACCTCACAATCATCCTCACCTTCGTCCTCGGCTTGGTTGATCAGATTTTTGAAGTCATAGTTGGCAGTAGCAGAGTTATTATCAATGGGATCCAGAGTGGATATGGATCTGCAGTATGATACGTGAGTGTGTGTAAGAGAATAACTGTTTTGATAAAGTGAGAGATAGAAAATAAAAACAAGGAGCGCAAAATTTGTATGCAAGAAACATCCAATGCTTTATTAATGATATATGAAATGACAAGTAATAGCCCTCACAAGAAAATCCAAGGTGCCTCGGGCAAGGCACCGGGCCATAAAGTTTCAAATTGTTTATTACAAATCTTAAAACAAATGAGATAATTACTGCGGAATAAAAGAAATAGGTATGAAGTCCCTAGCCATCCAGTTATTTGGTCCACTGTTGGTTGTTGGGTAGATCCAGCTGTCGATGTCTGAATCCTCTTAACTATCTTCAATTGCATTAATTCCCTGATTGCTGATGTGTAGAGGAGGTCTTCTAGCCTGACCGCGCCTAACAGCCCTTTGAGGCCCTGTAGTAAAGCCCAAACAAAATTTGTCTGTTTTATGAGTGAAATCAGGGAGCTGACCCCAATTGGTACACCCACCTTCTTCAACCACATCCCTGGCGTCCTTGAGAGAAGCCATCTTTAATGGAGGTTTGTTGGTAGTAACTTCAGTTGATGCCAAGATCTGAGGAACCTCTTCGAAATTCTGACAAGGAGTTTCTATGAATTCCCCGTCCATCTCTATGTAACGAAAGGAATTAAGGTGACTCACCATATATTCTTCTTCACCTCGCACTGTGAAAATCTTTCCCTTCACCGGATACTTCAGCATTTGATGGAGTGTGGAAGTAAATGCCCCAGCCTCATGGATCCAAGGATGACCCAGCAAGCAAGAATATGACGGCCTGATATCCATTACGTAGAAGGTGGACCCAAAAGTATGAGAACCCACTTTGACAGGGATGTCCACCTCCCCGTGCACCATTCTCTTCGATCTGTCAAAAGCCCTTACCACAATGTTACTAGGCTTTAGAGTCAAACTCTCGCAATCCAACCGGTCCAACGCCTTCTTGGGCAGAACATTCAGCAAAGACCCGATATCTACCAGCACATGAGCCATAGTGGTGCCCCTGCACTCAATCGAGACATGCAGAGCATCATTATGCTTCCTTCCTTTCGGTGTCAGATCCGCATCTGAAAAACCCAATCCATTGTCAGCAGTCAGGCTGGACACACAATCTTTGAACTGGTCTGTTGAAGTTTCCTGCGGCACATGTGCAGTCTTGAGAAATGCAATCAAATCCTTCACATGGGCTTCTGAACACAACAACAGAGACAACATGGATATCTTTGATGGGGTCTACCCCAGCTGCTCGACCACATTGTAGTCGCTCTTCTTAATGATTTTCAGTATTTCCTCTATTTCTTGTTTAGAGGCTTCCACATCGATTTTCTTAGGTGCCTCCGTCCGGGAAGGCTCACCTATAATTTCCTTGCCCCGAGTCCCAGATGGCTCAGCAGTAGGGGTAACAACTTGAGTAGGAACAGGAGAAATGTCAGGAGTGCTGGTTAGAGCAGCAGTTGGAATAACAATAGGCTTGATGATCTTTGGAGCAATATCAGGAGAGAAAACGCTTCCACTTCAGGTAACCTTACTAGTCCCGACAATATTACTGACATCAGTATCAACTTCTTCATTCTTCAGATCCTGCTTAATGCCATGATAGTACACATCAACACCGAAATGCCATTGGACAACCTTGTCTGAGGTATACGGGATGGGACCAGGAACAGTGATTATTAGCGGAGAAATTCTTTGAACAAGTGTAATCCTAACAGGTCTTCTCGAGGAAACCTGGAAGGATTGGCGGAAATGGTTATAATAGCGACGACTTCAATTGGAACAACAAGGATCATAGTGTTCTCGAACAAAATCTCTTTATTATCCATCAGACGCTGAACACCTGACTTCAATAAACGACAACCAGAAGGTAGAATCAAACACATGTGGCAACCTTCACCACAACCTAGAAATAAACCGGCCAACAGCAAATTCTTCTTAACAGTCATAAGAGGAGTAGAAATTTCTTCAATAGAGGTCACAAACAAATCAGTGTCAACAGCATTAACTCTATGACCATGTTTGGGCATGGGAGCAGTTATAACATTCAGATTTTATGGAGCATCGATCTCTATCTCCTTGGCTTCAAGCAAGTCTTGTACTTTGTTTCTCAGAGCCCAACAATCGTTTATATCATGGCCAGGACTCTCAGAATGGTAGGCGCACCGCGCATTGGGATTGTATCTAGGAGAGGTAGTGTTTGGATTCTTGGGAGCCTCTCTCAAGGTTGCTAAGTTGGATTTTAATAAATGAGGTAGAACTTCAGCCAAAGTCATGTTGATGCGGGTAAACTATCATTGTGGTCTTTCCACCCTTGGTTGATTGTTGCATTGTGGAGCAACTGTGGGTCTTAGTATCACTAAAGCATTTACCGTTTGACGGTGTTCAGATCTGCTTTGGCCCCTCGGGCTATAGACTGCACTGGCTTCCTTCTTACCAGCGAAAGGCTTCTTAGTTGAACTTGAGGAGGCATCCTTCTGTATTTTACCACTCCGAATTCCAGCTTCTACTCTTTCTCCAGTTAAAATCAACTCGGTGAAACCAGACGACGAGCTATCGATTAAGTGATTGAAAAATGGACCAGATAGTGTCCCTAGAAACATATCAACCAACTCCCTATCTGACAACGGGGGTTGAACTCTCCCAGCCAAGTCTCTCCATTTTTTAGCATAATCTTTAAAACCTTCACCCGCACCCATGGACATACTCTAGAGTTGAGTACGAGTAGGAGCAAGATCGGCATTGTACTCATACTGCTTGTAGAAAGCAGCAGCAAGATCTTCCCAGTTTCTGACACTGGCTCCCTCCAACTAGTAGAACCATTCAATCTGAGTCCCTGACAAGCTATCTTGAAATAAGTGCACCCACAAATTTCTATCAGCGGTGTGGGGTTGAATCTTCCATACATACGAACAGAGATGGAGTTTTGGGCAGGACACTCCATCATACATGGCAAAAACTGGAGCTTTGAACTTATGAGGGATGACCACTCCCGACACCAGACCCAATTCTTCAAAATCCAACCCAGGTATCCTCTGAACTTCCATGGCACTCAGACGATCTTCCAACTGCTTGTATCTATCCTCAGCGGGAGGATATTGCTCATCATTGTAATCCGTATCGTTGTCAGAAACTGCAGGACTAGGATCCTTTCCCCTTCTTGGTTCTCCCCTTCCTTGGATGAAGAGGTCAGATCAGTTTGTTGCTTCAACCTTTCTCCAAACCTTCTGCCCATATTCAGAATACCGACAACCTTCTTCTTCTTCTTCTTCTTTTCTTTCAGAATGAGGGCCTTCAGATCCTCCTTCCCCTTAGCCAGACTTATGAACATCTGTTAGAACTGGGCGTTCTGTGCCTGGAGATCTTTGATGGTTTGATCGGAAGACAATTCTGCTGAAATAACAGCGAAGAAGATGAGAAACTTGTAGTGGTACCTGTAATGATGTGTATGATAATGGGATGCGCATGTAATGATTTCAAATACTTCAAGAAATTTAAATTTGCAAACCAAAATAAACAAGAACTTTATTAGCTTAAATTTGAAGGTTCAATATGCCTTTAAGGCGTTACAAATAAGTAAATAAAACAAATCTAAAACTATAAAAGAAAAATCAAAAGTCCCATGGATGCTTCCTCTTTGTGATGATATAATCATTGAGCACTCTTTCCTCCTGGAGCTTCCTGGTGAGCTCTAAAGCCTTCCTCTCTTTATCATGGAACTGTTCCCTGTAAGTATCCCTCTCATTCTTCAGCTGAATCCAAGACCTTTGTAACACCCCAAGATCGGTGGGCATGTAAGGACAAAGAATCGTGTAAGGAATGCCTTCTTCAGTAGTTGGCTCCACAATCACTGGTAATACGGCCATATAAGGCATCATAAGCTTCTGGGTACGAGCTCGTACCCATTGGAGGTAAGGCTCCATAGGAATGGAAGTCTTTGGTCCCAATTCTTTGGGGTCTGATCTGTTTACCATGCCCCAAGCTCGTATGAACCTCCGGCGATACTCATTAACATCATCCTCATAGTTGAATACAATGCTCTCAATAAGTAACTCATGGGGACCATCCCTTCAAGCATGACCAAATTGTCATAAAGCTAGACAAGGATTGTAAGTTATACCCCCTCTGATACCAAGTAATGGGACATTAGGGTATTCCCCACAACGGTCAATAATAGCAATGTCTTCCATAGCTCGGCAACACCAAAGAATATCCGTATGAGCGAGTGACATTATCCTGTGCGACCAACCCAAACCTTCTTCGTTCTTCAGTACTGACTTAGGGAGGTGAGAAATAAACCACCCCGACAGCAACGGCATGCAGCACATAAGAGTCCCTCTTCACTTCATGGTACGAGTATGGAGAGTGTGCAAAATATCTCCAAGCAAGGTAGGCATAGGGTTGCGAGAAAGGAAAATCTTGATAGCATTCACATCTATGAAGGAGTCCGGATTAGGGAAGAGAACTAAGCCATAGATAAGAAGAGCCAAGACCTCCTCGAAAGCCTGAAAATCCAAATCATCCCAAAATAGCTGAGCTTTGTCTATCATAAATTTGGCTAGAAAACCCTCGACTCCACTTCAAGTTTCCCAATTGGATACCATGTCGGCCCGTTTCAAATGCAAAGCTAAGGCAATGACTTCTGGTTTAGGAACTTCTTCTATACCTATGAAGGGTACCTGTTCAAGAATGGGTATACCCAATAGCTGAGAGAATTCTTCCAAGGTGGATACCAACTGATAATCTAGAAAGGTGAAACAGTGATGCTTGGGATCGAAGAACTGAAAAAGTACGCTCATCATCTGTTCATCAAAGTTTGAAGTAACCAGGCTGAGAAGTTGACCGTGTCTCTTAATGAAAGTAGAAGTTTCAGAAACTCTTGATACTAGCTCTTTAAGTTGGGAAGGTATCTGCACAAAGATGATTCGGATAGTATTTCTATGCACGGAAGCCATGATCTGCAAAATAGAACAAAGATAAATTCCCTTGGTCTTTGAAATGGTTAGTGTAATAAAGTATGAATGCCATGTTATGATGCATGATGTCATGATAAACCACAGGTATAGCAAACACAGGTATTGCAAACACAATCAAATCACACAAAGCCCTTAGGTTTAAAGCTTGCATGAGGTCAAAGGTAATACCCTCTTGAAGTTAAGTTGGTTTCAAACCTGTCCTAGAAAAGTAACTGGGTTCTAGAGGATCCCAATATCACTGACCGTCCTTTATCGGTCATGGTTTCAGCTCACGCAATCTTTTCATGCGGTCGAAATATTCCGAAAGTATAACCTCAATGAGCGTAGCATCGAGTATCAACCAGTTCTCAGCTTTACACCGAGGCTGGCTATCTCGCTACTTTCTAATGGCCAAGTTGGGCAATTAAAGGTTCTAAGGTCAGTTGATGCTTCATGATACCATGCAACGGCCCTGTATTCTCCTCGTTTCACCACAAGGGATATCGGTACCAACCAAAGTGCCACACCAATGTAGCTACTGCTTCAACCGTATCAGTCTACGCCATACAGTTCCCTCACAGTCTATTTCTACTCACCTAAAAGGTATTCCACAGATCAGGGTGTAGGATCTATAGTAACCCCCAACAAAACCCTCAAAAATAAAGCAAACAAAGAAATCAATAGAAGTAATTTTGATGACCTAGATCCTAAGGTATACCCCACTTATAAGTCCCTAGCAGAGTCTCCAGTTCTGTGATACGGTGGAAGAACCAACTATTTAATACTGGTTTAAGTTTTGCGTTTTGTGTTTGCAAAATGTCACGGTAAGCAAGAGTCACCACCGACTTTTATTTCATCCAACCGGAAAGGAAAAAAGTACAGAAAAAATCATTTTTCGAGATATTCTGAGTACGGGGGGTAGATTATAGAAAGGGAAGGTGTTATCACCCTTTCTATCCATGGTTTTCCATGGTCTCTTAGGTACTTGCTCATTTTTAAATTTCTTGTGTGTGGTTTGTTTTGAAAAATGTTTTACTTCATGATAACCCTTGTATCAGTCCTCAAGGGTGTGACGAAGTTGTTTTGATAATTTGTTTGAAAAGTGTAAGTGTGAAAAGTTTTGATTTGAGCAAGTACCTACTAGCATCTACCTACTCAACAAAAAAGATTGTTTCTATTCTTGTTTCCTTTAGACAGCACTATCCTACTGTTGAGAAATAGGTAGCACCGTCGTTGGAGTTTGTAAGGATCAATTCGAAAGGGACGTACAGTCACTAAAGCAATATTAGGACACCTTAGTAGTAACCCTAGAGTCTTAAGATCTTATTCGAGGAAACATTTCAGAGGCAACATTTCCGAGGCAACATTTCCGAGGCAACATTTCCGAGGCAACATTCGAATGGGACATTTGATCTTTTTAGACAGGAGGGAAACCACTAAGACACCCTATGCTTAATGATCGTTTATCGAAGGCAACCGAAGTGAGAATATACCCTAAGAGTGAATATGTTCGAGTGATTTGTTTCAGTTATTTAGCTTTGCACATTAGGGTTTTCTAACCATTTTAATTTTGTCATGCATTCTTGCCATACAATCCTATTAGCATACATCTAGACAGTTAAATATTTGCGAGAATTAAAAATGCGAGAAAATAAACCTAGCTATTACAAGGCTTCGGGGAGGGGGATTAATTACATAACCAAAAATCAGGGATTTAAACAGTAAATAAAAACCCTAAATTAAGTATTACAAACCATGAACAGTTACAAAATAATGGCAAAATAATCAACAAGCGCGCGGTGAATTAAATGCGAGGCGATTAGGGTTTTTACCCTTTGTCTAATCCTACTTGCGATTGATTAAAGGAAAAAAATGTTTTTTTTCATGTTTTGTTAGTTAAGAAAATAATGGAGAATTAAATTAAAAGAAAATCCTAAGTTTTAATTACTTTTAATTAAGAAAAATAACTAAGTTAACCTATTTTTTGTATTTTTATTTTATTTGCAAAAGGAAAACAATTAAATCAAGAATTAAACCTAATCTTTCTAGTTGATTTTAATTGTGAAAAACAAATTAAAGTTTCCCTAAATTAAATTAAATTAGTTAAATTAAATTTGATAAAACAAAAGACCTAATTCTAATTTTTATGAATTCTTGATTTTGTGACTTTATAAAAAAAGTGATTAATTTTGTTAATTAAAAATAATTAAGGAAAATATTAAAAGAATTAAAAATAAGGAGAAACAAAAAAAAAGAAGAAATTGGCTTGTGTTGAATAGCATGCTGGGGGGTGCAGATATAATTTTTTAAGGCCCATTAAGCATCAAGCTTGGTCAGCGCTGGATCTGGTATGGGCGTTGACTTGAGGAGTATGGTGGTCTCTCATTGTTGGCACGTTGGATCTAGCTAGTTGGGCATCCAGTGGCCAGGAATTTAGGGTGTATGGAAGGCGCTGGATAGTGCAATGTATTGGATTGGCATGCAATTGTTAAGAAAATAACAAAATGCACAAGCCTGGGATCGAACCCAGGACGTGTACATTAAAGGCAAGCTTGTTTACCATCTGCGCTGGAATGTCAATTGTTATTAATATGAAACAAATTAAACATAATGCAAACAACATGCCACGTCTCCAAAATGCGCGAAAATTCAAACGGGCGAGCCACATGCTGCCCCGCCATCGTCTCCTTCACTGTCCTGTCGCTTTAGGTAAAATACTTTTACCTACGGACATTTGTGCGTAACTATAAACCTGTAACATTCAAAAATCATGTACAGGAAATATAAATGAAAGGTAATGGTACCAATCAACTCATCTCATCCTCACGAGCATCATGGTACCTGATTCAAAGCCCAATTTTTCCTGTATCAAGAAACCCTAAACAAGAACAAAAAACCCTAACAATGGCAGGTGCGTATATAAGCTTCAAAAATGCAAGTAAACCATCTTGTTAGCTTGCAATCATGATAATAATCACAACTATGACAATTAAAAGTGCTAATGATGCGTAAATTGCAATAATCAAATTTGAAAAAGCTTGCAAACCGCATGAGGTGTAGAGGGGAGTTCTGAGCGCTTCAGACCTTGGAAATGGTGGAGATGGCTTCAGTGCACGCCCAGGATGTGATGACTGGCCTTGAATTGCTCTCAAAGGTCCTCTAACCTGCAAACTGAACCTCACTTTTTATCAAGATTTTTGAGTTTTGTTCTATGCCTCTCACGACCTCCAACCTCTGTTTTTGATCTGGAATCTTTCATTATATAACCTAGAGTGAATTAGGTTAACAAACTTGGAATGAATCTTTGCATTTATCCAAGATTTGATTTGATTTTCAAGTTGTATGATATGTTCCTAATTTGATCCAAATCATGCCTTTCTTGTACCAATTGGCCTTAACTCGAATTGATCTTGTAAACTTAGCATATCTTGATTGCTAATCTGTCAAAAAACAAATCAAATCATATCTTTATTAATTTTCATCATTTATTTGATTTAATCCACTTTTAATTAATGAAAAATCAAACTAAATTGAAAAATGAAGCACATAATGGGTGAGTGAGCATTTGAGTCGTGGACCACATTATAATTGAGGTGCAAGCATAAAAAGTTGGGCCCATTTAGCAAAAAATGCAAATTTGAGCATATTTGACTTTTGGTAATTTTGCAAAAATGGTCAACTTGGTCAATGCATAACTTTCTCAATTTTGACCCTAGAGAGGTGTTCTTGGACTTTTTAGAAACATTAGGATGTCCTATAAGCAACCCTTTTGGTATCATCTCAATTGACTCTTCCATGTTCATGTATGAAGCTTTGACCCAAAAGGTATTTTTGTTGACTTTTCAAAAGGACCTATAATGTCAAAATTCATATCTTTTTGTGAGTGCATATTCTGAACTTGGGAGCTGAATATGAATTGCATAGAATTTAATCCTCTTAAAAATAACCTTTGGATGGGTCATTTCTGATAAAGTATGAGAAAGTTATGCTTGGTCAAAGTTGAGTTAACTTTTCCTATAAAACCCTAATTTAGCAACTTTTGGGTTTTGATGAATTATGGGCAATCCTTGAGGAATCATGATAAACCCTTGATAAAATGATGTATTATACTCCAAAATGAGGATGTTGACCAAAAATCTTGAAGTTTGACTGTATGTGGGCCACAATTGACTTTTGACCTAGTATAGTTGATTTTCAGGCATTTGAGCAATTGATTGAGCAAACTTCTTCTGCAGGGCTTGAAACATGACATGGATGATCTTTAGAACTTATTAGGAAAATGGTTAGAATTTGAGTCCTTTGTGGTCCACACATCTTGATGAAGATGGAAACCCTAATTTGAGGTATGCTGACTTAGGAGAGAGTTTGTCTGGTCAATTCTTGAACCTCATTGAGCAATTTGGGGACCTCACTTGCCATGTGTTGAGAAATATGGGAGGGCAAATTTTGAAGATGTGAAAAACACAATAAGGGGGGGTTGAATTGAAAACTTTAAATTAAAATTTCAATGACACAATATTTTTATTCTGGTTCGTTTGATCTCAAACTACTCCAGTCCACCCGTCAAGGTGATTTCGCCTCTTTCCAACGAGGTCTTAATCCACTAATCTCAAAAGGATTACAATCACTACTTTAACAACTATTAAAGTCTTCTTGAGTACAACCACAATCCGGTTAATCTCAAGGAACATTGTTTCAAAACTATTATACAAGATGTGTGTTGTTGTTTTTCTTACAAAAATTGTTTATCACAACTGTGATAATTTACACAAGATTATTGCTTGGAAATGTAAAGAATATTGCTTGCAACTTTGAATATGTGTAAGTGGTTATGTAGAAAATCGTCTTTGATTTTGAATACTGACTTTGTTTATATAGGTAGTGGAATAACATTGATCATCTAGCATGTTTAATGTCATTAACACGCTTTCCATTTGGAGAAGATCCTGTCTGAAAGAAGTCGTTGGTATTGATGCTGTCTTGAATGATCAGTAATGCTTCAGAATTTCATCTCCTTCCTTGTTGATGACTTGGATTAACATGTTCTTGTTCAGAAACAGAGTTTGCTTTGCTTTAACGCAGGTTCTGGTCATCAATCTTCAGTGCATGATCTGATTGCTTCAGCGTGTAGCACTTTTGCTTATCTTCTGATGCTTCTATGGTTAGAACTTCTGCATACACACAACATAATTTTTTGGGTGCATATTTGTTCTTTGTATTTTTCGATAGTTCTTTTTATTTGTTATCATCAAAACTCTAACTAAGGGTTGTAGAATCAAACTATGTTCTAACAATCTCCCCCTTTTTGATGAGGATAAAAACTAGAATTTTCAATTAAAAATAAAGAACAAAAGGTTTAAGAGAAACTCCCCCTGAGTTGATTACTTCCCTTAAGTTCCTTGAGCTTCAGAGTTTAGTTGCATCTTTCATCAGAATTTGTACCTGTTCAAACTTTTCAGAAGATAAAGGTTAAGTAATTCAGAATGTTTGAGACTTCTGTCTCGGTAAAACATTATTGAAAATATCTTACTTTCTCCCCCTTTTTGTCAGTTATCAAAAAGGCAATATAATCAGAGCCAAAATAGTTGAATTATATTAAAAAACATGATGCAATGATAAGTTCCAGAACAGAAGAGGTAAAAATTAAGCGTTACAGATAAACATATTTAAAACATAAATCTAAGAAGAAGGGGGAAGTCGTGTGAACAACGCTTCTAGCAAGCTCTTGATCTGAGTATTAGACTCTTCTTGCTTGCCCAAAATGCTTTTAATCACTTTGTTCGTGTCCTCCTGCTTATCCAACCTTGCATGGATTAGAGCATTTTCTTTCTTCAACTCTTCCAGAGTTTGCATGACTAAGGAAGGTGCTGGAGTTTCTTCAGGAGTTGGACGTTGCTCAAAGCATTTCGTAGCTTGTTCAGAGTGAACCATTTCTTTTGCTCTGATCATGTCTTTTGTAGCAACAGTCAAGGAGAGACTTTCTGATTCTGGTTGAACTTCATTTGAGGGATGATGCTCTATCCAGGGAGCATTATCCAGAGATAGGATATCTTTCTTGAGCAGTTGGCTCAGAACTTGGTCTTGAAAAGCCTTCAGCTAAGCACTACAGTTATGTTGAACATGTTCATAACTCTGTTCCTTCAGCTTCAGCGTTTCAGAACTAAGAGAGTTTCTGAATTTTGTCCATATATAATCAGAATCAGCAGGATTAGTCATCGCTTGACTAGCATGCTTCAAAGAATTTATCCATTCCTGCATTCCTGTTTCAAAAATAAAAAAACTTGTACCAACATCTGATGTGGTTTCAGTTGGTTTAGGTTTGGGAATGGAAGTGTTGTGTGAGATGGAAGCTAGTCTTTCCAGCACAATTGGATCAATGACAAGTCTTACATTGTCAGCTGGACTGTTAGTGGGTGAAGGAGTGGGGGAGTCAGGTATGACGATTGGTCTAGTGGGGGTGTTTAGAGGAGTGGATTCCATAGATGAAGGGATTTCTGGAATGTCGTGGATGGTGAGATGCATGCGAATAGGAAGTGGTTATATGATTCTAGGTATTGGGATTATATCAGAATCTGAATGAGGTTCTTCAGATTGGTTTGTTGAAACATGGTGAGGTTCTGGTTCATGGATATCAGAAGATTGATTCTCATAAGGTTGAGCTTCTGGTTGTTATGAGATGGAGTTCAGATCTTCTGGTTGTGGTATTTCAGGTTGAGGTGATTGTGGTTGTTAAATTTCTGGTTGAGAAATTTCTGGTTAAGGTGATTGTGGATGAGGAATTTCTTTTTGTGGAGAGTGAGGTTGTGGAATTTTTGGTGTGGTATCAGAGTTTGGATTTTCAAGGAGTTGAGAATTTGGATTTTGAGCGGAAAGGTCTTGGTCAAATAAATCAATGTCAGACAGAACTTTGGCAAGTTCTGGTTGGGTTTGTTCAGGATTTGGATTATGAGAAAGGGAGTGAGTTTCATTCAGACCTAGAGTTTCTGATGGATCAAACCCTATGTCAAAGTCTTCAAATGTTTGTGGTGATGGGTTTTCTGGTTGAGAAGGCATGGCTTCAGATGTTGATACATTTATTGATTCTATAACAGTAACAAAGGAAGGATTACCTTTCTTTTCGGCAGCTTTTGGAGTCCTCTAAGATGGTCCTTCTGCTGCAGCTTTCCTCTTCTTGGTCTTCTTCAAAACAACTTCTGGAGCAGCCTTATGCAAATCCTGGATGTTGATTTCTGGTGCAGTACCATCTGCCTTACAGGCGTCCATATATCTGACTATTATTTCTGGCTTGGAGTCAATCTCAGAAAATAGAGGAAAATCATCCAAAGGTATCCTTCTTGAGGTGATGGTTGCATAAGAAGTAACAGTAGGTTCCTTCTTGATATTCTCAATGATTTTCATCTTCTTCATATTTTTAGCATCCAGGGGCTTCCCAGTGGTTGCTTCCAATGTGCTGATTTCTTGGGCTTCAGTCAAATGTTCTATCAGCCTATTCTTGAGTCTTCTTAAGGGTATCCAGTCCCTCTTGGTCCATTCATCTTCTCTTGTTTCCTTCACACTAGTTCTAAGATGATTAAACAACAAGTGTGGGAGGTTTACCTTAGTCCTTTTGGCAATGAAATAGATTAGAAACTGCTGATCAATGTTGATGTAATCAGGAGAGCTAGTTGGCTTTCTGTGGTTGATTCACCCCAGAATAATTCTTGCCCAAATTCTATGGTGATCCTTCAGATCTCTGATTTTGCTGGAGGGTAGTCCATGAGTAAATATTTCCTTTGCAATAGAACTTACGTCAGAGCATCTCTCAGCCATGTCAATGCATCTGACACCTCCACCATTGTATCCAAGAAGCTTTGCAGTTAGGTCTTCTGTAATAACAATTTTATTCCCCATGACATAAGAAGTAACCTGATGATTTGAAGAAGAAGCATGTATCCAGAATTCTTTGACAAGAATGGGAAATGTTGGACCAACCAGATGGTCAAAGTACCTGTTCCATCCTTGAGCAGTAACGTCTTCATACAGATTGAAGCCATTTTCTTGAAGACTCCCAAAATCAACAATCAGTTCAGAGAGAACTTCCAGATTATTAATAGGAGTGAGGAGCGTTCTGTAGGGTCTTCATACTGTTCCATTGAAGTAGATTCATGAGCACTGACATTTGTGACACTTGAAGAAGCCATTGTTCACACGGGATTTTGAGGAAAAGGGTTTTTTGAAAACAAGAGCTTGAAACGATAGAAAATATTGAGAGAGTAAAAGTGAAAGAATATAAAGAGTGAAATTTGAGTTTAAATAGTTTTTCTTGAAAGTGTAAACAGTAAGAGAGAGAAATAATTAGTCATGATTATAAGCATTAATGACAGCTGAAATTAGGGGATTTAGAAAGATACTGGAACGGTTGCCCATGACATGTGTCTCAATGCACCCAACCAGCGCTTTTGACCTTTCAGAAAAGTGAATGCGTGTTCAGCCTCATAAAGTAGCTGATGAATGGATGACAACAGTTTGATTATGTGAACTGCAAGCTTCAATCCTTGAAATGAAACGCTCAGATCTTCATGGATAGATTCTTATGCAATCTGTACTTTCTAAACTCTGAAGGAAGGTTGATCAGTAGTTCACAGAAAATAATAAAGTTCTGATGGTTAAGATATGTAAATAAAACAATTTATTCTAGGCATAGCTTCATGCTAAGATGTTTCAGAATGAAGTTAAACCTATCTTTAGAAAGAGGTTTTGTAAAGACATCAGCCCATTGATGGTCTGTGTCAATAAATTTTAAGCTAAGAATCCCTTTCTGAATATAGTCCCTAATAAAATGATGTTTTATTTATATATGCTTAGCCCTAGAATGAAAAATTGGATTTTTACTGAGACAAATAGCAGAAGTATTGTAACAGAGGATAGGAATGTTACTCTCAAATATGTTGAAGTCTTCAAGTTGACTTTTCATCTAGAGAATTTGTGTGCTACATCCAGCAACTGCTATGTATTCAGCTTCTGTTGTTGATAGTGCTATTGTGGATTGTCTCTTGCTGGTCCATGAGATCAGATTTTCTCCTAGAAACTGGCAGCTTTTAGAAGTGCTTTTACGTTCTACTCTGTCTCCAGCGAAGTCAACGTCACAATATCCTACTAAGTTGTAATCATTTGATTTTCTATAAAATAAACCCAGATTAGTAGTACCTTTCAGATACTTGAAAATTCGCTTAACTGCTGTTAAGTGAGTTTCTCTAGGATCTGATTGGAATCTATCACATAAGCAAACACTAAATAAAATGTCAGGCCTTGAAGCCGTCAGATAGACAAGAGAACCAATCATACCTCTGTAGACCTTCTGTTCTACCATTTTACTTACCTCTTCCTTTTCCAGAATGCACGTGGGATGCATTGGAATCTTTGAGGGCTTACATTCTGAGAGATCAAATTTATTCAAAAGTTCTCTGACATATTTGCTCTTATGAATGTAAGTTCCTTCTGGAGTTTGGTTTATCTGAATGCCAAAAAATAATTTGAGTTACCCCGTCAAGCTCATCTCAAACTCTGCCTGCATACATTTAGAAAACTCTCTTCCTAGAGAGGGTTTAGTAGATCCAAAGATGATGTCATCAACATAAATCTGACATACTAACATGTCATTCTTAACTGTCTTAGAGAATAAGGTTGTGTCCACTTTCCCTCTAGTGAATTCCTTTTCTTACAGGAAGTTACTTAGTCTTTCATACCAAGCTCTGGGAGCTTGTTTCAGACCATAGAGTGACTTCTTTAGTTTGAAAACATATTCTGGATTTTTGGAATTCTCAAACCCAGGGGGTTGGTGCACATATACCTCTTCATCTATATAGCCATTTAAGAAAGCACTTTTGACATCCATCTGATATAGAGTGATGCCATTATTTACAGCAAATGATATTAAAAGTCTGATAAATTCTAACCTGGCAACTGGAGCAAAGGTTTCTATATAGTTTATCCCCTCTTGCTGACTATAACCTTGTGTTACCAGTCGTGCTTTGTCTATGATGACTTCTCCTTGCTCGTTCAGTTTATTTCTGAACACCCACTTTGTTCCAATGACGCTGAATCCTTTTAGTCTGGGAACCAGATCCCATACGTCATTTCTGGTGAATTGATTCAATTCCTCCTGCATTGCCAGAATCCAGTCATTGTCCAGAAGCGCTTCATCAATAGTTGTTGGTTCAATCAGAGAGACCAGTCCCATGAGGGATTCTTCAGAGTTCCTGAATGTTGATCTGGTTCTGATTGGATCATCTTTCTTTCCCATTATTGTATCTTCTGGGTGATCAATGCTGCTTCTGGATAGCCTTTTCTGAAGTTGATCAATAGAATGTGCTGGATTGCTTGCAGTAACTCTTTCTGATGTTGAGGGAGCGTCTATGTTGAGAACTTCTTATGAGTTGTCTTCAGTACCTATGAGTTAAACTTCCATACCTGCAAAGAATTCATTCTGCTTTGACTTTTGAGAGTCAAGCTTATCATCAATCCTAACACTGATTGACTCTTCAATAATCTGTATTTTTGTATTGTATATTATGTACCCTCTTGAGTGTTCAGAGTATCCTAACATAATAAACTTTTGTGCTTTAGAGTCAAACTTGTTCAAATAATTTGTTGTATTCAGAATAAAGCATGTGCATCCAAATGGATGAAAATAAGAAATGTTGGGCTTTCTATTCTTCCACAATTCATATGGAGTATTTTCCAGAATAGGTCTTATGGAGATTCTATTCTGAATGTAACACGCTGGTTAATTGCCTCTGCCCATAAGATCTTAGCAATGTTAGTCTCATTGATCATGGTTATGGCCATTTCTTGCAATGTTTTGTTCTTTCGTTCTACAACTCCATTTTGTTGGGGAGTTCTAGGACAAGAGAAGTCATGCAAGATGCCTTTTTCATTAAAAAATAATTCAAAATTTATATTTTTAAATTCCCCACCATGATCACTTCTGACTTTGATAATTCTAAGATCCTTTTCATTCTGAACTTGGTTACAGAAGGTAACGAACACAAAGTATGACTCGTCCTTGTGTCTTAAGAACGTTACCCATGTCCATCTGTTATAGTCATTTATGATTACTAACCCATACTTCTTTCCACTGACTGAAGCAGTTTTTACTGGTCCAAATAAGTCAATGTGTAGAAGTTCTAATGGCTTAGAGGTGGAAACAAAATTTTTGGATTTGAAAGCTGGTTTTGCAAATTTGCGTTTGTGATATGCTTCACACAGAGCATTTGAGCTGAACTTCAAGTTTGGAAGTCCTCTGACCAGATTGAGTTTGTTAATCTGAGATATTCTTCTCATACTAACATGCCCCAATCTTCTGTGCCAGACGCATTTCTCGTTGTTAACAGAAAGTAGGCATTTTACATTCTGACTCTTTAGTTCAGAAAGTTTTATTTTATAAATGTTGTTTTTCCTCTTTCCATTAAATAGGATAGTCCCATCTTTTTGACTAACTGCTTTGCATGAATTTTGATCAAATATTATATCATAACCGTCATCACTTAATTGACTTATGAATAACAGGTTATGCATTAATCCATCAATTAATAATACATTATTTATAGAGGGAACATTTCCATTACCTACTGTTCCAGAGCCAATGATCTTTCCTCTTTGATTACCTCAAAAGCCCACGTAGACTCCAGGCTTAAGTTCCAGGCATTGGAACATATGCCTTCTTCCCGTCATGTGTCGCGAGCAGCCAGAGTCCAGGTACCATGATTGGTGTCTTAGCCTTGCTGCTAAAGATATCTGTTACATGTATAATTTTATCCTTAGGTACCCACATTTTCTTGGGTCCTGATTTGTTAGTTTTACCAAAATTCTGATTGAATTTTGGTTTGACAGAATAATCACTACTTGTGTATTTTATGTCATGTGTGTGCCCATATATAAAATGTGAATTGAGTGGTGTGCGTTTTATAACTAAGTCCATGGCATTTTTTGGTGTAGATACCTTACCTTGATATCCTATCCCTTTTCTGCCATTTCTTCTAACTCCATAGATCATTGAAGCCATCTTGCTTTTGTCTATGTTTTTAGCTAGAAACTTCTGAAAGCTGTGATCATACTCTTTGATAATCTCATCAGCATTACTGGGAGTTTCAGAGATTGTTTCCTTCTAAGTGTTTTGAAAATCATTTTCTAATTTTGAAATTTTTTCTTTTAACTCATAATTCTCTAATCTGAGACTCTCATACTTTTCAGAGTCAGAGGCAAGGTTCCTTTTCAGGTTCCTGAATTTGACTCTGATTTGCTGATACCTTTCCAGAATTTCATTTAGGCTTTCTACAAGTTCAACCTTAGTAAAATTTATGGTAAAATCAGGAAATACCTCTTCAGTGTCTGATTCTGAGTCTGAACCAGAAGCTTCACTGTCTTCTGATACGTTTTCCATGAGAGCTATGTTTGCTCTTTCATCATCTGATTCTGAGTCAGCTTCAGAGGTGTTAGAATTATCCCATGTAGCCATGAGGCTTTTCTTCTTTTCCTTGAAGAACTTCTTTTTGGACTTCTCCTTCTGAAGCCTTGGGCAATCACTTTTGTAGTTCCCTTGCTCGTTACACTCATAGCAGATGATGTCCTTATTATTTGGCTTTCTGTATCCTGAAGAACCTTCAGATCTTCTGTGTCCAGACGAAGACTCAAACTTTATGTATCTGGAGGAGGATTCATTCTGATTCTCTGATCTTCTGGGAATTATGAATTTCCTTTGTCTCTGCTTCCACAGTTGGTTCACCCTTCTGGAGAGGAGAGACAGTTCATCTTCTTATGATGAGGATCCATCAGAAGTTTCTTCCATAGCCTGCAAAACCTTAGAGTCGGATTTTCTGTTAGATTTTAAAGCTAGTGGCTTACCTTGATTTTGAGGCTCATCTTCTTCTAGCTCTATCTCGTGACCTCTGATGGAGCTGACAAGTTACTCCAGAGATATTTTGTTGAGATCTTTGGCTAGCTTAAGTTCTATGACCATTGGCCTCCATTGCTTGGGCAAGCTTCTGATGATCTTCTTAACATGATCAGCAGTAGAATACCCTTTGTCAAGAACCTTCAGTCCAGCAACAAGGATTTAGAATCTTGAAAACATAGTTTCTATTGATTCACTATCTTCCATCTTGAATGCCTCATACTTCTGAATGAGTGCAAGGGCCTTGGTTTCTTTGACTTGAATGTTGCCTTCATGCGTCATTCTCAGAGAGTCAAACATGTTCTTGGTAGTCTTTATGTTTGATATTTTCTCATATTCTGAGTATGAGATGGCGTTGAGGAGTATTGTTTTGGCCTTGTGGTGGTTTCTGAATTCACGCTTTTGCTAATCAGACATCATTTTTCTGTCTATCCTCTGACCACGTCCATCCACTGGGTGCGTGTATCCATCAGTCACCATGTCCCACAGATCAGCATCGTGGGCCAGAAAAAAAATTTCAATTCTGTCTTTCCAGTAGTCAAAGTTTTCTCCATCAAAGATTGGAGGTTTTCCACTGAATATGTCCTTGTCTTCATGGTTGTCATTGCTGATGTTTTGGCTTGTTCCCACCATAGTGTTTTTCTGAAGCTTGGATCTTGTACTGACACGGTTAAGTGTTTAAGCTCAGAATCAGGCACTCTAATGCCAATTGAAGATGTGAAAAACACAAGAAGGGGGGTTGAATTGAAAACTTGAAATTAAAATCTCAATGACACAGTATTTTTATCATGGTTCGTTTGATCTCAAACTACTCCAGTCCACCGGTCAAGGTGATTTCGCCTCTGTCCAACGAGGTCTTAATCCACTAATCTCAAAAGGATTACAATCACTACTTTAACAACTGTTAAAGTCTTCTTGAGTACAACCACAATCCGGTTAATCTCAAGGAGCACTGTTTCAAAACTATTATACAAGATGTGTTTTGTTGTTTTTCTTACAAAAACTGTTTATCACAACTGTGATAATTTACACAAGATTATAGCTTGGAAATGTAAATAATATTACTTTCAGCTTTGAATATGCGTAAGTGGTTATGTAGCAAGTCGTCTTTGATTTTGAATACTGACTTTGTTTATATAGGCATTGGAATAACGTTGATCATCAAGCATGTTTAATGTCATTAACACGCTTTCCATTTGGAGAAGATCATGTCTGAAAAAAGCCGTTGGTATTGATGTTGTCTTGAATGATCGGTAACGCTTCAGAATCTTATCTCCTTACTTGTTGATGACGCTTCAGAATATTGATGACTTGGATTAACATGTTCTTGTTCAGAAACAGAGTTGGATTTGCTTTAACGCAGGTTCTGGTTATCAATCTTCACCGCATGTTCTGATTGCTTCAGCGTGTAGCTCTTATTCTTATCTTCTGATGCTTCTATGGTCAGAACTTCTGCATACGCACAACATAATTTTTAGGGTGCAATTTTTTTTATTTGTCATTAGTTCTTTTTATTTGTTATCATCAAAACTCTAACTAAGGGTTGTAGAATCAAACTATGTTCTAACAATATGGTTTCCATCCACCTTATTTGAAATCAGTGTTGCAATCCCCAGTAGAAGTGCGGACCGTGAAAGCATTTGTTTTCCCATTGAAGTCTGAGTGCTATTCCCTGGTGAAGCCTGGAGAAGGATGTTATATCCTTGTATCTATATTGTTTTGTCGCTATGATTTGATTACTTCCGGATTATGTTCCTTCCCAGTGAAGTTAAGCCGCGAAATAGGATTTTGTTTCCTCAGTTGGTGCTTATTTTCTTATGGAATGTTCATCTTGGATGAGATTTAGCCGAGTGTTGTTGGTGCTCGAGTTGGTTTTTTCTGGTTACTCCCAGTGTTATATGTCTGTTTTGTCAGCATATACATGATAACACTCATACATTTATACATACATCGTACATAGTTGAATTTAGCAAATCATTGCTCATTCACATTCGTTAATATTTTGTTGACATATTACCTTGTTTTGTAGAGTTATGTTGTCCTCTCTCCAATAGAGTGTCGGCCTTAAGAAGAAAGTGCATATTATTTCAATTTCCCCACTGAGTTATCCTTAGTGGAAGATTTTCTACTTTAGCCTTCCTGTACAACTCTTTGTCTGGATAGATTGGGTTTCCCTCTTGAGTTTATTTCTCAAGGGATGTATTTTGGTTGACTATTTTACTCTAGTTTATTTCTGGTTTGAATATTTATTTCCCCATCGATATTATTACTATGGATCTCTGCAAGCTTCGAGCTTTGGTTGGAAAATGTGCATTTACTTTTGCACAAGAAGGCTTTATCTCCTCAGCAGGAATATGTTGGCATATCCCCAAGAAGTCATGATTCATTCCCCAGGAAGCCATTTTGTTTTCCCCAGAAAGTCGCTTTTATAATCCTTCCTATAACAGCAAGTAGTAGGTCTCTTTATTTGAGCAACTGATACTTCCCTGTAAAAGTTGGCGTTACTTTTTTCTATCTTCTCTATGAGCGGATAGTTTGCAATTTGTTGTCAAATTACTCCAGTGGATGGCAAGTCTTTCAATATGGCAGAGACAACCCATTTTGAAAAATTTGCAAGTGGTAGTCTCTTTATTTGAGACAACTTATATATTACCCTTTCTAGGCAGAGTGCCTCGATTAAAGAAGAATTTGAGACCCTTTCTAGGTGAAACGCCATGATTTTGGGGAAACTTGTTATCTTTTTTCTACCTTCAGTGAACGTTGGTAGTTCACTGCCAGTGAAAGGCAGTGCTATGAAATTTCTCTTCTTCTACCTTTAGTGAAAGTTGGTAGGTCACCATCAGTGAAAGTTGGTGATTGTTATCTTTTTGCTACCTTCAGTGAATGTTTGTAGTTTATTGTCAGTGAACGACAGTGCTATGATATACCTTTCCTTCTACCTTCAGTGAAAGTTGGTAGGTCACCTTCAGTGAAAGTTGGTGATTGTTATCTTTTTGCTACCTTCAGTGAACGTTGGTAGTTCACTGTCAGTGAACGGCAGTGTTATGATATTTCTTTCCTTCTACCTTCAATGAAAGCTGGTAGGTCACCATCGGTGAAAGTTGGTGATTGTTATCTTTTTGCTACCTTCAGTGAATGTTGGTAGTTCACTGTCGGTGAATGGCAGTGCTATGATATTTTCTTTTCGCTCTACCTTCAGTGAAAGTTGGTAGTTCATCGTCAGTAAACATCGATGTTTGTCTCTCTACCTTCAGTAAACATTGGTAGCTTACCATCAGTGAATGTCGGTGTTGTTAATCTTTTCTATTTCTACCTTTAACAAATGTTGGTAGTTTCGCCTTCAGTAAAAGTTGGTGTATCCTTTGGTCTTTTACCATTCTCTATGAGTCGGGTCTTTTTGATTCACCAGTGATTTATTTTCCTGGTTGGGTTTATCTTTTGATCCTTATTTCCTTTACTACATCCCTAGTGGTGTTTTGCTTCCCTTTGAAATTGTTCATATGAATTCATACTCATAAGCATTGCATGGCATCTTAGGGACAAAAATAGGGTTTGTTTTATTTTTAAGTATCTTCCATCTTGTATCTCCGGATAAAAGAAACTTAAATAAGGGCAGCTGTTGTACCCCAATTTTTGCCCCTAAGATCCCTTCATCATACCATATTGATTCAATCACAACAAGATCACATTAGGGCTTTTGGTTCTCCTCCATATCTTTAGCTTTGCTCTTTGAGGCATCACCAAGCACCTTGACTTGTTTTTCTTTTGTGATCATGCATGTTTTGTTTTGAATTTCATTTTAATTAATAAAATGCAATGTTGGTTTGTCTTACTTGTTAATAATGTAGGTAAAGGCAATGTGGCTTAGCAAGTTGATTCGTGGGTTCATGAGTGTGATATGGTGGGAGAACTGACTTTGAAGTTTTATATTTGTGTTTTCAAATGTTACGGTTTAGCAAGAGTCGCCACGAACTTTTCTTTTATCCAAAAGGAAAGGTAAAAAAGCACAGGAAAGACCTTTAGAGATGTTTTCTTGAGTTCGGGGGGTAAATTATGAAAAGGGAAGGTATTAGCACCCTTTTCATCCATGGTTTTCCATGGGCTCTTAGTTGCTTGCTAGATCACTTGCTTTTGTTTGAATGTATGCTTGTGATGTGAGTTTTGAAAGTATTTTGAAAATGTGACTTTGTAATGGTTCTTGTCTCTATAAGAATGCATACAAAGTGTTGTCTTGAAAATAGTTCAAAGAGGTGTTTGTGGAATGTATTTTTGAAAGTGATTTTGAAAAGGGTTTCCTTTGCAATGGCTCTCGTTTCTGTAAGGACACGTACAAAGTTTTGTCTTTCAAAAATGTTTTCAAAATGGGAGTGTTGGTGTATAAAATGTTTTTGTTGTGAGCAAGCAAGAAACTAGGAGCAAATCTACCTACTCGAAAGGTCTTAGATGTTCTTTTCCTCCTCCTTTAGACGTTGCTATCTTACCATTGTTTTAGTAAGAAGCCCCATCGCTGGATGTGAAGGGACGGATGTTGGGACGTTTGTATAGTCATAGAAGGCAACCTATGTGACGTTTTAGCAATGTCGTTTTAGGGACTAGATCATTTTACCGGAGGCACCATCGAGGGTCATCGAGGGACTACGATCTTTTTTATCGAAGGGGTCTTTGCTAAAACGTCCCATATTCGAGGGGCATGACTATTTTCTGAAAGGCAACAAAATGAGATTACCCTAGAGATGCTAGTGTGCGAGTGTGTTAGTTTGCACGCATTTTGTCTTGTATTTGAAAGGTTATCTACTTGTTGATTTTATCTTGCCATACATCCTAATTACTAGCAATATATGATAGCAAGTAAAAATGCGGAAAATAAATCCTAATCTATTACATCAATTTAGGGGGATGGGGGTACAAATTAACAATGGGGATTAAGTGGAAACTGAAATATTACAACCATATCGAATAATAATGAAAACAATGTAAAAACAGTGCAAAATAAAGGAAAAACGCATTTTGAACTGCTATGTGTCGACACATGCTGTTATGCATCGACACATAGCTTTTCCTCGTCCCTGTAAAATCTGACCAAACTCAGTATGAGTCGATGCATACTGAGATGTGTCGACTCATGGTTCTTCTTGTATCGATGCGAAACGCGTATGTGTCGACTCATGTAGCTTTCACGTTTATGTTTTTGGAGATTTTTTACAGTATGAGTTGATGCATAAGGCTATGTGTCGACTCATACTCTGTTTTTCCACCTAGAAAGGGTCGACGCATGTGGGTACGTGTCGACTCATCCTGCATTTTTTGCCTTAAACATGGTTTTTCTTGTCTGTATAGGTTAGTTTACAGCATATGATGGATGAACATAAACAACAAATGATTTGATAAGCCTAAACACTAAGCAAATAACTAGTTCAAAGGGATAATAAAACACTACATCTTATCTTCAAAAGCAAATCATCAATGATGTATGAAATGATATCAAGTCAGGAAGACTTACCTTTGGGTTGCACTGACTATTTTAGATCTGAATGCTTTTCCGAATTCTATGATAGCGCTAATGAATCTTCAGAAAGTTGCTCTGGACTGTTGAAACTAAGTTAGACTATGCTGTAATGTTTTGGGTGTTTTGAGGGTGAAAATGGTAGCACTACAGGGACTGTTTTTATGTTTGGACCATCTTTGTATGTGATGAGGTGTTTGGTTTATGGGAGAGTTTGTATGGTGGAGTAATGGGTTGGGATTATGGTTTGAATAAGAACTAGTGCTGGTTTGAAAATGAATGAGTCAAGGTTACAAAGAATACTGTTTTTTTCTGCTCAACAAAACTCTCTCTTCTCTCTCTCGAATTTCCTGCCTTTGAAAAAAAAAGCCAACCCCTATGACTTGTGAGACAGTCCTTTTTATAGACCTTTGACTGAAGTTTAAGGGGGAAACCAAATAAGTTATTTGAATTGTTTTTTCCTACTGCTTTGATACTTTCTTCACACAACCATTTTGGTGCAATCTTGGGGCTGTTATGATGCATGTTTGGGCAGATTGCATGGAGCAATTTTGGACTGTATAGGATAACATAGCACAAGGTTTCTTGTGGGGCAGCAATGGAGCAGGTTTTGGGGTGTTGTGACAATGTAGCATAACACACATTGTTCAACTTGGACAGTGTGATTTGTAGCATGAAACAAATTTGGTCTTGTGGAATATTTTATGCACATTATATCAAGGGCAAAATATTGTGGCAAGGTTTTGAGAAAATTCAAGACATATTTTTAGAATTTGTAATTTTGCAAAAATTCCACTTTGTAATAACTTGAATTACTTGCATCATTTTGAATTATTTGGAATTGTAGTAAAAGATGTCATGAAGTCAATGAATTTAACCAAGTATAGAAAATGCTTAGAAAATATTCAAAGTCTTGCAAAGTTGGATTTTTTATTCTCTTGATTTTTGATGATCAAATTTCATATTTTTGGATGTCTTGACATAATGTGATTTTTGGGACTCAAATTTTGTCAAAAAGTCAAAGTTTGACTTTTTTAGCGTCCAGTTGACTTTTTCCAACTGAAACTCCGATTTTGCTCATTTTGCCCCCTTTTGACAATTTGAATGATCCTTCTTAGAAAATTATGATCTGAGGTTTACAACTTAAATGATGTAATTCTAAGAGTCCTTGAGACATGAGAGGGCAAATTTTGGGGTACAACAGCTTCCCCTGTCCAATCTTCTTAAACCTGAAGAGTTAGAATGGCGAACCTACCATTCGTGACTTGAAGGTGGAAGATGATTGAACACTAGAGTGCCCAGAAATTTGCACTCGATGATGTGGAGGTTGATTGTGCAGGGAATGGGCTTAAATGATGCCATTTGGAGAAATGATGGAGAATTGTCGGAGATGGGCTTGTAGATGCCATCCAGAAAAGATTGGTTGCACCAGGGATTCTTTGGCGAGAAATCCTGTTCCTGCTGTCGAGGAGGACTTCGCCGGGGAATGTTGGTTTATGTCCTGGGAAGTAAAGTCTAGGAGCTTCAGTTGTCCATTACTCTACTGGGGAATTAACTCCTGATTGAGGGAGTGAAAGTATAATGTATAACCGGTCAGGGTCTAGGCTGTACAGCAACTCGTTGGGGAAATATGAAATCGACTGTATCTGATCGGGTCCAGGCCTTACAGTGTTGTAACCTGTTGTCTGGAGATAAGGGAGAAGGAACCTGGATAGTAGGGTTACTTCGAAATGAGAGCCTGGGTAGTAGGGCTTGTGGGAAGGAACCTGGATAGTAAGGTTATTTTGAAATGAAAGTCTGGATAGTAGGACTAAGAGAAGGAACCTGGATAGTAAGGTTACTTTGAAATGAAAGCCTGGGTAGTAGGGCTTGTGGAAGGAACTTGGATAGTAAGGTTACTTTGAAATGAAAGCCTGGGTAGTAGGGCTTGTGGAAGGAACCTGGATAGTAAGGTTACTTTGAAATGAAAGCCTGGGTAATGGGGCTTGTGGAAGGAACCTAGATAGTAAGGTTACTTTGAAATGAAAGCATGGGTAGTAGGGCTTGTGGAAGGAACCTGGATAGTAAGGTTACTTTGAAATGAAAGTCTGGATAGTGGGACTAAGAGAAGGAACCTGGATAGTAAGGTTACTTTGAAATGAAAGCCTGGGTAGTAGGGCTTGTGGAAGGGACCTGGATAGCAACGTTACTTTGAAGTGAAAGCCTGGGTAGTAGGGTTGTGAGAAGGAACATGGGTAGTAGGGTTACTTCGTTTGATCATGTAGATTAGTTGACCCATTTGGTTTCGGGAACTGATTTTCTCTTGGTTGCCTGCAGGTATGATATGTATAACTGCTGGAATTATTAGTGATAATTGTCTTTCCTGAAAAGGTAACAGGGTTAGTTATATGTGATGCATGAAATGCGTTGTGAGATGATGTTCTCAAAATAAACGAGATTATGCCATATGTGATATGTATGTGCATGTCATGATGTATGATCATGAGATATTAGTTATGACATATCCGGGTCTGGGAAAATAAATCCCTGACTGCTGCTGGAGAAAATAAAATTCCTAACTGTTGTAGGGAAATATAACTCTTCTACTTCCGCTAGGGATGATGAATGGAAGTGACTGCACTTCTGTCAGGGGGAAATTCTGTTTGAGAATAACTCTGCGAGGACCAAACTTGGAAGGTGAAGAGATACTCTATTGGTAGACCTACTGATCTAGAGGAAGTAAACTCAGCTGGGGATGAAATTTACTGACTCGCTCGCGATTACGAAGCTCGATTGGGGATAATGAATGGAAATGACTGTGCGAGAGATTATTCCTCTGTTGTTTGTGAATATTCTACCAAGGAGAGACCCTGTTTAAGAGTAACTTTATGGGAAGAATGACTATGTTGGAAGGTGGACTTCCGATAGATGAAGTAATTGGCTCTGTCGGGGATTGAGCTCATGTATCTAGAGAAATAAACTCTGCTTGGGGAGTTGGAAGTTTATGATGATCCACTCGTGATTATGAAATTTATCTAGGGGATACAGATGTCAGGTTTATGGGTGACCCTGGAGGTCATTTCCCGTTATGAGAGAGCTGATATCAAGGCTTTACCTCTGCTCCGTGGGGAATACATATGTTACAAGGTCATATGTAGTTGATGACTGTGCTCCAAAACTGTTTCTGCCCTGGTACCTGCTGGACAAGGTAACTGTCGGATTTGACATTCTAGTTTTTCGTCCTTGTTTCTTAAATTATGAGCAATTGTCTTTCTTTTCCTATGCAAACATTTGTGAATGGAAATCATATTCAAGTGCATATGTCAAGAATAAATCATTGGACGTTCTTGCAAAAACAAAACAAAAATAAAAACAAATAGTTTTGTAAATTGACTTGTATTAATTGTTGAAGTTGGCCTATAACAGGCGTTTTGTACAAGGAAGTTGACGCTCTAGTAAGAGAACGCCGCCGTAAAAATGAAGGATATACAATATTGTGTACAACGAAAAGAAAACAGCTATGTGCAACAATCCCATTGGGTTTGAAGTCCGCTATTGCCACTATGCCATCGAGCATCTCCTCACTTTGCTGCTTGTCCGAAGCTGATTAGATTGATTGATTCCATTTGAGTTTGACATATGATATTGAAGTCAGATCACAAGGTGATCCAATGCGACATAGTGATACACTTTTCATCCTTAACTTTTTCCTGGACCGCCCTTTCGGGTTTTCGGTCCACCGGGATACCCTTTTTTGCCCAAGTCGCCTTTTCAGGTTTTTGACTTGCCGGGTGTACAATTTTTTTTTTCATTTTCATCCCTTATTTTTGCACGAACCCATTTGGTTCACCGAGAAGCCCTTATTTTTGCCTAGGCCAGTTAACCTAGCGGGTCTTTTATCATGCGTAGTATCTTTTCACTATGTCCGCATTGATAGGGTGAGGAAGGTCGTCGCCGTCCATGGTGGTTAGAATCATGGCTCCACCCGAGAAAATGTTTTTACCATAAATGGCCCTTTGTATGTGGGAGTCCATTTGCCCCCGGGGTCACCTTGCGGCAGTATAATGTGCTTGATCACCAAATCCACGACTTGATACTCTTGGCTTCTGACCTTCTTATTGAAAGCCTTGATCATTCGCTTTTGATACGTCTGACCGTGGCAGATAGCAGTGAGTCTCTTTTCATAGATCAAATTTAGTTGATCAAGTCGAGTCTGGACCCAGTCGTCTTCGTTTAAACCTACATCCTTCATAATCCTGAGAGAAGGTATCTAGACTTCGATGGGTAGGACTGCCTCCATGCCATATACCAGAGAGTAGGGTGTTACCCCTGTTGACGTTTATGCTGAGGTACGGTACCCATGAAGAGCAAAGGGTAACATCTCATGCCAATCTTTGTATGTCACCGTCATCTTTTGTACAATCTTCTTGATGTTCTTGTTAGCTGCTCCAATAGCGCCATTCATCTTCTTCTGGTAGGGAGAAGAGTTATGATGATGTATCTTGAATTGTTTATAGAGCTCGGTGATCATTGTGTTGTTGAGATTTATACCATTGTCGATAATAATCCTCTCTGGTACACCATATCGACAGATCAGATTATGTCGGATAAATCGCGCCACAACGTTCTTGGTTATTGTGGCAAAAGAGGCTGCTTCAACCCACTTCGTGAAGTAATCAATGGCTACTAGGATGAAGCGATGTCCATTAGAAGCGGTGGGCCTGATTTCTCCGATTATGTCGATGCCCCACATTGCAAAGGGCCACAGAGCTGTCAAGACGTTCAATGGGACCGGAGGCACATGCACCTTATCAGCATAGATTTGGAACTTATGGCAAGTTCGAGAGTGCTGATAATAATTGGCTTCCATAGTGGACCAGTAATATCCTGCTCGTAGGATCTTCTTAGCCATGGTGTGTCCACTGGAGTGGGTTCCGAAGGTGCCTTCATGTAGATCTGTCATGATCCTCTCTGCTTCGCCCTTGTCTACACACCGCAGTAAGGTAGAGTCATGGTTGCGTTTATAGAGGATTCCATTACTGAGGAAGAACTTTGCAGCGAACCTTCTCAGAAACTTCTTATCGTTGACAGACGTCCCTTCGGGATACTCTTGAGCCTCGATATACCTTTTGACTTCGTAAAACCAAGGTTTTTCTGTTACCTCCTCAGTATCAATCTCGCAGCAGTGTGCTGGTTCATTCAACCTTTCAATGGTGATTCGGGGAGCTTCGTTGTCCCACCGAATTTTGAACATGGAAGACATGGTAGCTAACACGCCCGCTAACTGATTCTCCTCTCGTGGGAAATGTTCAAAAGTTACCTCCTAGAAGTGTGGGAGCAATGTCAGTACATGCTCTTTGTATGGGATGAGATTCGGATGCTTCGTATCCCACTCACCTTTGATCTGACTTATCACCAGAGCTGAATCCCCAAATACACTTAGAAATTTTACCCTGAGGTCAATAGCAGCTCGAAGACCCATGATACATGCTTCATACTCCGCCATGTTGTTGGTGCAGTTGAAACATAATCGGGCGGTAAATAGAGTATGACAGCCCTCAGGAGATATGATCACAACACCAATGTCGTTACCCAATGCGTTTGAGGCTCCATCAAAATACATATACCATCGGGATCCTTCCTCAGGTCCTTCATCCGGTCTAGGTTCTTCACAATTAGTTACTAACATGATATTCTCATCCGGGAACTCAAAATTCATGGACTGGTAGTCATCCACGGCCTGATGAGCCAAATGATCAGCCAATACACTCCCATTTATTGCTTTTTGGGTTGTATATTGTATATCATATTCAGTTAAGACCATTTGCCACCTTGCTATCCTTCCGGAGAGAGCGGGCTTCTCGAAAATGTACTTGATCAGATCCATCTTTGATATCAACAAGGTAGTGTGAGTCAGCATATACTGTCTTAGTCGGCAAGCAGACCATGCCAAAGCGCAACAAGTTTTCTCGAGCAGTGAGTATCTTTTCTCACAGTCGGTAAACTTTTTTCTAAGGTAGTATATCGCGTGCTCTTTTCGACCAGACTCGTCATGCTGCTCCAGCACACACCCCATCGAATTGTCTAGCACCGTTAGGTATAATATCAAAGGTCTCCTTTCAACTGGAGGCATCAGAATTGGTGGTTCTTGTAGGTATTCCTTGATTCTTTTGAAAGTGGTCTGGCATTCATTATTCCACTTTACCACTTGATCTTTCTTCAGAAGCTTGAAGATTGGCTCACAAGTAGCAGTTAGATGTGAAATGAATCGGGAAATGTAATTCAGGCGTCCCAAGAAGCCTCTTACTTCCTTCTCTGTACGGGGAGCGGGAATTTCTTGTATAGCCTTTACCTTTATGGGGTCTACCTGAATACCTTTTTCATTGACGATGAAGCCCAGAAGCTTACCGGACCTTACCCCGAAGATGCACTAGTTCAGATTCAACCTCAGCTTATATATCTTCAACGTGTCGAACAACTTTTGGAGATGATCAAGGTGTCCTTCCTCAGTCTGTGACCTGGCTATCATATCATCAACATAAACTTTGATCTCGTGGTGAATCATATTGTGGAACAAAGCGACCATGGCTCGCTGGTAGGTTGTCCCAACATTCTTCAATCCAAAAGGCATCATGTTGTAGAAGAAAGTGCCCCACTGTGTAACGAAAGTTGTCTTTTCCATATCTTCAGGAGCCATCTTGATCTGGTTGTAGCCATAGAAACCATCCATGAAGGAGAAGATTTTGTGTTGCGCGGTGTTGTCAACCAGAACATCAATATGGGGAAGCGGGAAGTCATCCTTGGGGCTTGCCCTGTTCAGATCTATGTAATCCACACACATTCGTACCTTGCCATCCTTCTTAGGTACCGGAACAAAGTTAGCAACCCATTATGGATAGGAGGTGACAACTAAGAATCCCGTGTCGAATTGCTTCATGACCTCTGCCTTGATCTTCTCTGACATTTTAGCGTGCATACGGAGGACCTTTTGTTTAATCGGTGGGCAGTCTTCCTTAGTCGGCAGGCGATGTACCACAATATCAGTGTCCAAACCAGGCATGTCTTCATAGTACCAGGCGAAGATCTCAACATAGTCATGCAACATCTGTATCAACCTCTATTTTACGCTAAGCTCCATATTTGCACCTATTTTAACCTCTTTTATGTCTACCTTTGTGCCCAAGTTTATAGTCTCAACTGACTCTTCATGAGGTTGTATAGCCCTCTCTTCCTGTTGTAGCAGTCTAGCAAGTTCTCCAAGTACCTCGCAATTGTCCTTATCTTCATCCTCATCTTGGTTGATCGGATTTTCGAAGTCATAACTGGAAATAGCAGGATTGTTATCAATGGGATCCAGAGTGGATATGGATTTGCAGTTTGATACGTGAGTGTGTGTAAGAGCATAGCTGTATTGATAAAGCAAAGGCAGAAAAGAAAAATAGAGAGTGCAAAATTTATATGCAAAGAATGTCCAATGCTTCATTGATGATATATAATATGACATATAATAACCCTCACAGATAAAACCATTGTGCCTCGGGTAAGACACGAGGCCATAAAGTTTAAAATTATTCATTACAAACAAGTAAGACAATTACTGCAGAATAAAAGAAACTGGTATGAAATCTTTGGTCGTCAAATTACTCGGTCCACCGCTGGTAGTCGGGTAAATCCAGCTGTCAATATCAAAGTCTTCCTCACTGTCTTCAATAGCATTGACCCTTCGATTGCTGATTCATAGGGGAGGTTCTCTAACTCGAGCGCATCGAACAGCCCTCTGAGATCCTGAAGTAAAGCCCAAGCCAAACTTATCATTTTTGTGAATAAATTCAGGGAGCTGTCCCCAATTGGTATTCCTTCTTTCTTCAACTACTGCTCTAGCATCCTTGAGAGAAGCCATCTTCAAAGGAGGTTTCGTGCTGGTAGCGGTCTCAATCGACGCCAAAATCTGGGGAACCTCTTCAAAGTTTTGACAAGGAGTCTCTATAAATTCTCCGTCCATCTCTACGTACCTGAAGGAGTTCAGGTGGCTCACCATATATTCCTCTTCGCCATGCACAGTAACTATCTTCCCCTTTACCGGATACTTCAGCATTTGGTGTAGTGTAGAAGTAACAGCCCCATCTTCGTGGATCCAAGGACGACCCAACAAACAAGAGTATGATGGCCTGATGTCCATCACGTAGAAGGTGGACTCAAAAGTATGAGAGCCTATTTTGATAGGGATGTTCACTTCCCCATGCACCATTCTTTTCGACCCGTCAAAAGCTCTTACCATAATGTTAATAGGCTTTAAAGGCAATCCCTCACAATCCAACCGGTCCAACGCCTTCTTGGGCAGAACATTCAGCGAAGACCCAGTGTCTACCAACACATGGGCCATAGTGGTGCCCCTGCATTCAATCGAGACATGTAGAGCATCATTATGCTTTCTTACCTTTGGTGTTAAGTCTGCATCTGAAAAACCCAGCCCATTATCAGCAGTTAGGCTAGCCACACAATCTTTAAATTGATCAGCCAAAGTCTCTTGTGGCACATGCGCAGTTTTGAGGAATGCAATCAAATCCTTCGTATGGGCCTCGGAGCACAACAACAAGGATAACATGGATATCTTTGAGGGGGTCTGCCTCAGCTGTTCGACCACATTGTAGTCACTCTTTTTAATTATTTTCAATATTTATTCTATCTCTTTCTTAGAGGCTTCTACAACAATCTTTCTAGGTGCCTCCGTCCGGGCAGGCTCACCTACAGCTTCTTTGCCTCGAGTCTCAGATGACTTATCAGTAGGGGTACCAACTGGAGTAAGAACATGAATAGTAACTGAAGTACTGGCGGGTGCAGAAGATGAAACAACGACATGCTTAGTGACAGACTTCGAGGAGATCTCAGGAGAGAAAACCCTTCCACTTCTAGTAATCTTGTTGGTCCCAACAATGTTACCAACATCAAGATCATCTTCTTCGGTCTTCAAGTTTTGTTTAACGCCATGATAGTAAACATCGACGCCATAATTCCAAGGGACAGCTTTGTCCGAGGCGTACAGGATAGGACCAGGACATGTGATTATCAGCGGAGCTATTCTCGTAGCGGGTGTAATCCTAACAGGGCTTCTCGAGGAGGCCTTGGAAGGATTGGTGTAAATGGTTATAATAGCAATATCTTCACACGAAACAGTTGGAATCAAGGTCTTTTTGAACAAAATTTCTCTATTGTCCATCAGGCGTTGGACACCAGCCTTCAGTAGATAGCAGCCCGAAGGCAGGGATGAACATATGTGGAAATCTTCATCACAACCTGGAAATAAACTAGCCAACAACAGATTCTTCTTAACAGTCATAAGAGGAGTAGAAACTTCATCAATTGAGGTCACGAACAGATCGGTATCAACGACGTTAACTCCATGATTATGCTTAGGCATGGGAGAATTTATGACATTAGGCTTCTCCGGAGCGTCGAACTCAATCTCCTTGGCTTCAATCAAATCTTGTACTTTATTTCTTAGTGCCCAACAGTCATTTGTGTCATGACCAGGACCCCCAGAATGATAGGTACGCCGAGCGTTCAGATTGTATCGAGGAGAAGAGGTATTAGGATTCTTGGGAGCCTCTTTAAAAGTTGCCAAGTTAGATCTCAGCAGATGGGGTAGAACCTCTGTCAATGTCATGTTGATCCGGGTGAACTGCCTCTGTGGTCTTTCCATCCTTTGCTGATTATTGCGTTGTGGGGTAGCCGCAGGCTTATGTATTATTACAGCACTTACCGTTGGACGGTATCCTGCTCTGCTATGATCTCTTGGGTTATAAATGGAATTGGCCTCCTTCTTACCAGTGAAGGGTTTCTTCATTGTGCTCGAGGATGCATCTGTTTGAATTCTTCCACTTTTTATACCGGCTTCGACCCGCTCGCCGGTCCTGATTAGTTCAGTAAATCCAGCTGAGGAACTTCCGATCAGGTGGTTAAAGAATGGACCTGATAATGTTCCTAGGAACATATCCACTAATTCTCTGTCAGATAGAGGGGGTTGGACTCTTCCTGCCAGATCCCTCCATTTCTGAGCATAGGTTTTGAAACCTTCACGTGTACACATAGATATGCCTTGCAATTGCGTCCGAGTTGGAGCTAAGTCAGCATTGTACTGATATTGTTTGTAGAAATCGGCAGCCAAATCTTCCCAATTGCGAATATTGGTCCCTTCCAATTGATAGGACCAATCCAACTGCGTCTCTGAACAGCTCTCTTGGGAAAAATGCACCCACAGACTCTTATCAGCCATATGGGGTTAAATCTTTCTGACGTATGATCTTAAATGCAGCTTCGGGCAGGAAACACCATCATATTTAGCGAAAGTGGGGTCCTTGAATTTCTGTGGGATGATAACCCCTGAGACAAGTCCTAACTCTTCAAAATCCAGTCTGGGTACCCTCTAAACCTCCATAGCATTCAAACGATCCTCTAGCTCCTTGTATTTATTATCAGCAGGAGGATATTGTTCCTCAGAGTAGTCAGGTTCTTCTTCTTCTTCGGATGCTAGGTTGTTGTTCACTTCTTTGGTCCTATCTTCTTGATTATCTCCTTCACCCGATGATGTTGTAAAGTCCAAAGTTTGTCTGGCTTGTCCTTTGAACCTTCTTCCCATGATCACAATACCGGTTGGTTTCTTTGTTTTCTTCTTCTTCTCTTTGGCCAGTAGAGTCTTCAACTCCTCTTGCCCTTTTGTCAGAGTCAAGAGAATTTTTTGAAATTGGACGTTCTGCGCCTAAAGATTTTTCACTGTCTGTTCAATATCCATCTCACTGAAATAAAGAGTAGAAGGATAAGGAGATCTGTTGTAAGAAACCTGTATGATGTTATGATGAATGGAGATTCAATATGCAAATGATTTCAAGGAAATCAGAGATTTAAATTTGCTCAAACCAAAAGTAACACACATTATATTAAATCCAAGTTTGAATACATCATGCCTCTTTGGGCTTACAATGAAAGAAACGAAATACAACAAAAGCTCCTAAGATAGAAAAGTCGAACACATCCTCTTTGGAGCGATGTAGGCATTCAGATTTCGCTCTTCATGAAGCAGTTTGGTGAGTTCCATAATATTCTTCTCACTGGCATAAAATTGGTCTTCAAAGGTGTCTCGCTCTTCCTTCAATTGAGCCCAAGCTTTCTGCAAGTCTTCGAGAGAGGTAGGCATGTCAGGATGAAGGACAGTGTATGGGACGTCTCCTTCAACAACAGGCTCTATGATAACAGGGAGGATGGAAGGGTAAGGAATCACGAGTCTCTGAGCGTGAGCCCGTACCCACCTAAGGTAAGGCTCGAGAGGGATAGAGTTTTTGTGTCCCAAAGTCCTACTGTCCACCTTGTTCACCATTCTCCAAGCTCGTGTAAACCTCTGGCGGTAATCTTGGTCTTCTTGGTCATAGTCGAACACCATACCTTGAATGAGCATCTCATGAGGACCATCTCTTAGGGCATACCCAAACTGTCGAAAAGCTAAGAAGGGATTGTAGATGATACCTCCCCTAATACCAAACAAAGGGACGTTAGGGAATTATCCACAGCGGTCAATGATAGAGACGTCTTCCAAGGATCTTGAACACCAACGGATGTCAGAATGGGTGAGGGACATCATCCTTTGAGACCATGTCAATCTTTGATCATTCTTCAATACTGATTGAGGTAGGTGTGAAGTGAAACACTTAGCGAGTAGGGGAACACAACACAAAAGAGTACTTCTCTTCTTCATGGTGCGGGTATGAAGGCAATGCAAGATGTCTCCCAGTAAGGTAGGTACGGTATTGCGAGAGAGAAAGACTTTGATGGCATTAACATCTATGAATTGGTCTGAATTGGGTAACATAACCAAACCATAAATGAGAAGAGCCATGACGTCTTCAAAACCTTGGAAATCCATGTCGTCCCAGAATGAACGAGCCTTCTCCAATAGAAATTTGGCTAGGAAGCCTTTAACCCCGCTTCTTGTCTCCCAATTGGCTATAATGTCGTCTCTCTTCATATGCAAAGCTTCGGAGATAACTTCAGGCTTTGGAATCCCTTCTAGACCGGTGAACGGTATTTGATCAAGCACGGGCACCCCTAAGAGTAGATAAAACTCTTCCAGTGTAGGTACTAACTGATAGTCCGGGAAATTGAAACAATGATGTACGGGATCAAAGAATTGGAATACCATACACATCATCTCTTCTTGGAAACCGGATGTAGCCCAACTGAGGAGTCAACCGTATTTCTTGGTAAAAGGAGAATCCCCGGGAACTCTTGAGGCTAACTCTTGAAGTTGAGGGTGTGCTTTTACAAAGTTGATTCGGATGGTGTTCCTTCGGACGGAATTCATGACCTATAAAACAAAAACAAAGATAAATTTCTAAATCCTTGAAATGGTTAGTGAGCATGCTCATGATTCTTATGATGTTTATGATGTTATGTACAAGTAAATATATACACACAAAGCAAATAAATCCCTATGTTTTAGGCTTGCATGAGGTTTTATAGGTAAGTACCCTCTTGAATTTAGTTGGCTCAACCTGTCCTAGTAATAGTGATCGGGTTCTAAAGGATCTCAACATCATCGACCTTTCCCTTAGGCATTGTCTCAGCATAATCAATCTTTTCTTGCAGCCGAGATATCCCAAAAGTCCATCCTCAATGAGTGTAGTATCGAGTATCAACCAATTTTCAGCTCTACACCGAGACCAGTTATCTCACTAAGTCCTAATGTCTAAGTTGTTCAATTAGGGTTCTAAAGTCAATTAGTGCTTCACGACGCCACTCGGCATCCCTGTATTCTCCTCGATTCACCACGAGGGATACCGGTACGCATAAATGCGTCACACTAACATAGCCATTGTTTCAACCATATCGGTCTATGTCGTACAGTTTCCATAACCTATTGCTATTTACCTAAAACGGTGTCCCAGATCCGGGTGGAGGATCAAAGCAAGCCCAAACAGAGAACCAAAATGTAAATTATACAAGGCAAACGATGAAAGAAAGTAAACATGATCTAACGCTAAGGTAACCCCACTTTTAAGTTCTTCCCCAGCAGAGTCGCCAGTTCTATGATACGGTGGGAGAACTGACTTTGAAGTTTTGCATTTGTGTTTGAAAATGTTGCGGTTTAGCAAGAATCTCCATCGACTTTTCTTTTGTCCAAAAGGAATGGTGAAAAAGCACAGGAAAGACCTTTAGAGATGTTTTCTTGAGTTCGGAGGGTAAATTATGAAAAGCTAAGGTATTAGCACCCTTTTCATCCATGGTTTTCCATGGGCTCTTAGTTTCTTGCTAGATCACTTGCTTTTGTTTGAATGTATGCTTGTGATGTGAGTTTTGAAAGTATTTTGAAAATGTGACTTTGTAATGGTTCTTTTCTCTATAGGAATTCATACAAAGTGTTGTCTTGAAAATAGTTCAAAGTGGTGTTTGTGGAATGTATTTTTCAAAGTGATTTTGAAAAGGGTTTCTTTTGTAATGACTCTCGTTTCTATATGGACGCGTACAAAGTGTTGTCTTTCGAAAATGTTTTCAAAATGAGAGTGTTGGTGTATAGAATGTTTTTTTTGTGAGCAAGCAAGCAACTAGGACCAAATCTACTTACTCTAAAGGTCTTAGATGTTCTTTTCCTCCTCCTTTAGACGTTGTTATCTTACCATTATTTTGGTAAGAAGCCCCATCGTTGGATGTGAAGGGACGGATGTTGGGACATTTGTATAGTCATAGAAGGCAACCTATGTGACATTTTAGCAATGTCGTTTTAGGGACTAGATCGTTTTACTGGAGGCACCATCGAGGGTCATCGAGGGACTACGATCTTTTTTATCGAAGGGGTCTTTGCTAAAACGTCCCATATTCGAGGGGCATGACTATTTTCCGAAAGGAAATAAAATAAGATTACCCTAGAGATGCTAGTGTGCAAGTGTGTTAGTTTGCACGCATTTTGTCTTGTATTTGAAAGGTTATCTACTTGTTGATTTTATCTTGCCATACATCCTAATTACTAGCAATATATGAAAGAAAGTAAAAATGTGGAAAATAAATCCTAAGCTATTACATCACTTTAGGGGAATGGGGGTACAAATTAACAATGGGGGTGAAGGGGAAATTGAAATATTACAACCATATCAAACAATAATGAAAACAATGTAAAAACAGTGCAAAAAAAGGAAAAAAATGCATTTTGAACTGCTATGTGTCGACACATGCTGTTATGCATCGACACATAGCATTTCCTCGTCCCTGTAAAATCTGAACAAACTCAATATGAGTTGATGCATACTGAGATGTGTCAACTCATGCTTCTTCTTGTATCGACACGAAACGCATATGTGTCGACTCATGTAGCTTTCACGTTTCTATTTTTGGAGATTTTTTACAGTATGAGTCGATGCATAAGGCTATGTGTCGACTCATACTCTGTTTTTCCACCTAGAAAGGGTCGACGCATGTGGGTACGTGTCGACTCATCCTGCATTTTTTGCCTTAAACATGGTTTTTCTTGTGTGTACATGTTACTTTACAGCATATGATGGATGAACATAAACAGAAAATGATTTGATAAGCCTAAAGAATAAGCAAATGACTAGTTCAAAGGGATAATAAAACAATGCATCTTATCTTCAAAAGAAAATCATCAATGATGTATGAAATGATATCAAGTCAGGAAGACTTACCTTTGGGCTGCTGTTTACCTTGGGTTTTGGTAAACAACCGCTGATCCTCCAAATGGTTACTTATTTGGTTACTCGCAGGATCGATCAGATTGATCCTATGGACATAGGTTGATTTTGAAGTTTGATTAAGTTGGATAAGGCTTTAAATAAAAGGTTTCAAGTAAATTGCATAAAGGAAAGACTTGGTAAAATAAACAAGGCTTTAAAGTAAAGGTTCGACAGGAAATGTGAAGAGAAAAGCAAGTAAAATTCTGGGAAAGTAAATGACTTTAATTGATAAAATTGGTGTTTCACACATACATTTCTCAACAATTCTTTCTCACACGCTGGGTACTCGAATCTATATGAGTGACTTTGTATAGAATTGTGAACACACGCGAGAAACTACATGTCTACTCCTATTTATATTAAAACATTCCAAGTAACCGTCGGGCAGTTACACTGCTTCGAGATCGATCCACTTGGCACGTTCTCCATGCTTGACGCTCCAGATCCTTGCACGTTTGCACGTAGTAACTGCTGGAAACCGTTCTCCCTCCAAAAAGCTTGAATTTCAAACTGCTCCACTCTGGACCATCGAACACGTTCGTCAAGAGACATCTTCGACGAGAAACTCCTTCGACGTCGAAGGCAATCAGCCTTCTTCCTTGGAAGAAATCTTCTAAGTATTTTGCCATCTTTCGACAGGCATTTCGACAGAGTTAGCCAGTCGCAGACATTCTTCAGCTTTAATGGCTGTCATCAATCAAAACAAAGGTGTCGAATTTAGGAGCCAACAAATTGCCCCCCAAGAATGCCTTATTTCGACTCTGAAAGAAAAAGGCATTCTTTGAAACGCCATTCGACACCTGTCTTTCCACGCTTAGTCACAAGTTAACTTGTGCACTTTTTGTTGCTTTTTACCAACTATTAGCAATCCCAAGAAAACCATCATTGATTTGATCCTAGGACGTCACTTTCAGTACGGCGTGCAGTACCAAACGTCACTTCAGAATTTGTCATTATGACAATTCTCAAAAACGAGGACGCACGCTGTGTCTCTCTACTTCTGCAGAAACGGCCAAAACAACAAGGGGCTGCCACGCGTCCCACTAATTCCTGCAGCATTAAATGGCATTTAATGTCCTCGTTATTGGGGATTTCTCCCACTACTATAAATAGCAGTGAATATCCCATTGTGGGACTTTTTACGCCAACTAGCCTTCAAACTTCCTTGTTTTCACATAAGTTTGCTATCTTTGCAGAAAACTCCTCCTCTTTCACTTCATCTTCAACCTCGCTTCAAACTCAACACTACATCCATGGCATCTGGTTCTACTGCCCCTAGTGCTAAAACACCAACTGAACAAGTGAAACCCAAGGTTTTCGTCACTGCCCCAGTAGTAAACTCTACAGGCAACCGAAGGGTTCCTGAACCTTCTGACATCGCCGTTCGCGATGCTTACTCGCGCCACTTGATGATCCCGGTTGGATACTCCAACCAGATCTTCGCAATGTCTGGCCCCATGAATCCAAGTATCTCTGAAGCTCTGAAGATCAAGAGCTATTTCCCAATAGTCGAGAAACTCAAACCAGTAGCATGCGCCAAGAAAGACGCAGAAGACAACGAAGACCCTACACGTGAAAAAATCGACCTCCGCTTCTTCAACAGAGGTGTCAGGGTCTTCAGGTCTTGCCCTAACCTTACCTCAGATTATGTTGCTTGGCTAACAAAGTTGGAGAAGCATCAAACTCCAATCTGGAAGGATATGGGAATCTTCGACCTAGTGATGCTGTCGAAGACAGGCTTAAACTACTCCCCGGAGATGCTTATAGCTTCACTGTTGTTCTGGGACTACTCCCATTTTACTTTTCATATTCCATGTGGGATGCTAACCCCCACACTCTTTGATGTGGCAGCTATTACTGGCCTTCGACCAACCGGAGATTACTTCGATCCGGAGGAGATGTCGGAGGACCAAATTGGCTTCTCTGAGACCAAGCCAACATACACCACTTTCATCAACCATTATCACGACAGGTCGACAGATACTGTGTCGGATGTCGAACACATAGCGTTTCTAGCCTTATGGCTAACTCGCTTTGTGTTTTGCTCGAAGTCTCTACAAGTGACCAAAAAGATGGTCACTCTTGCTACCCAACTGCATCACCGCCAAAACATCTGTTTGGCAGAACTGATTCTGGCTAGCCTCTACGATTCGATCAGCAATGGGGCAACTCTTCTGAAACATATCGAGGACAGGGCCAGTTTGCTACTCGCTGGGCCTTTTTGGCTACTTCAACTGTGGCTCAACGCCACTTTCGAATCTTTCTTGCCCAAGAAGGCTCAGATAAATGAACAGGCTCCGGCGATAGCGAATAGACGCATCGAAGGAATCAGGCTGGCTCTGCTGACACCTGTGGAAGATGGCCTGGAGTTTCAACAAACCTTCACCAACTTCGTTCTCATGTTTGCTCGAAGGAAGGAGTTTGTTTCAACTATGGCTCCATTTGCTCAACGGCGGGTGGGGCCAGCATGGTTCACAAGGCCACATCCAAAGGAGTCGAGTGGTCCCAATGTTGATGAACACACAATACTGTGGGAGGCGTTCCTTACACCGAGGATCATGCCTCTTCGATTTAAGAGTTCTAAGACTCATTTGAGTCTGCTTTCCTACCAACCAAATCTGGTATCTCGCCAGTTTGGTATTATCCAAACCCTACCTTCTCCGATTTTTCAAAGAGAGAAGTCAATGTTGTACTTCTGCAACGATTATACAGAAGAAGTTGCCATCAAGCATATCGGAAGATATGCTGGTCGAACAATCCTCTCGTTGTTTGACTACCAGCTTAATTTCCTTTGCTCACCATCCTTCGAGGAGTGGTGGAGAAGCTATTATGCTGAGTACTTCTTCGACGAGAAGGACTTCATGGATGAGTTGCAGAAGTCTTTTGTCCTTGTGTTGGACAAAGTAAAGAAATGTAAGTTCATGCCCTCACATTACTTTTTGTCTTTCTCTTCGACTGCTAGCCTATTAACTTTTTATTTGCTTCCAGTTGTTCGAAAGCCTGTAGCCAAGAAGGCTACAGAAGGCCAACAGGGAGGAGTCCCTACAACAAAACCTCCACCGCCGGTGAAGACTACAGCGCCGGCGAAGACCACAGGCAACCAACAGGGGGAAGGCTCTTCGAAGAGGCCTCCTATATCGGTAACCAGATTTTCTTCATTTTTCTTCTGGCTTTCGATTTTGATTTTCGATGTAATTATCCAATCGAATTCCTATTGGTTTTCTAGGCACCTTCGCCCAAGAAACGGCCAGGACTGGTGGTCGAATCTGGGAGTGATGAAGAAAGCGATTCTCCTCCTGCCCCCTTAAAAAGGCGAAAGTTGACGAAGGATGCTTCTGTCCCTGCTCCTGCTCCTGAAGGTCGAACCGTCAGAATAAAGGTCGATGTGAGAAAGCCTAGGCCACCTCCAGTGATCATCGAGGAGCCAACTGAGGAGGAACTGAACGTTCTTCTTAACAAGCCTGTCGAAAGTGACAATTCCAGCCCTGGGGCTGAAGTTAATCCACAGGTAATCCCTTAGATCTTTTTTATAACTTAGGCATAAATACCCGTATTCGATTGTGTCTCTTTCGACATCTGACGATTTGTCTTCTTTCCCTTTTCAGGACACTACTGAAAGTTCTCCGCCAAGGACTTCAGAAACGCTGGAATCTGCTGAACTTAGCAGGCCTCAGGAAAAAGGCTTGGGCAATGACGAAGCCCATACTGAGAATGAGGCCAATGCTGAAACAGTAGAGAAACCAACAGAGGAACCTATGGTGGAGGAACAACAGCCAGTGGAGGAACAACAGCCAGAAATGGTTCAGGTGGTGGACCTGTCAGAAGAGAATCATGAAGAAAGGGACCAAGGCAATGGCGAAGAGAATCAAGATGCTGTTGACGAAGAGAACCAAGGTGGTACCGGCGAAGGACACCAGGGTGACGCTAGCGAAGAGCCACAAAATGACGCTGGCGAAGGACCCCAGGGTGATGCTAACGAAGAACCACAAGTCGACGCTGGTACCGCCTCAGTCCGAGTCGAAGAGCAACCAATCGAGACACTTAGCATTCAACAGCCTCAAGCCCAAGATAATACTGTGGCAAGGGTTACCTCCTCGAAGCACAGGTCAAAAGAGGACTTGGAACTCTTGAAACAAACTGACCCTGTCAGCTACCTCAATGCAATCATCGAGAGTAAGAGTTCGTCTGACACTAGTCAGGAAATTCCTACCCTGTCGGGGAAGTCTACTGAAACTTCTCCTCTTGATGATGCTTTGGCGAAGGTTAAGGCCCAGTTCTTCAAGAGGGACTTGATGAAGACTTTAGAGGGGGACCCCACTGCTCCATCGTGCTTAAAAGAGGTCTTGAATGCTGTCGACTTTGAAGCTGTAGCCCCAGAAATCTCAGACTTGATCATGGAATTACATTCTATGATTGATCAAGTTTCAGCAGATTACAGGCGCCAAAGAGGGTTTAACAGTCAGCTTGAGGTGTTGTATGGCAGAAGCTCCTCTGCGTGGACTGCTGTCTCAAATTCGACTTCTCGAATTGCTGAGTTGTCGAAACAAAAAGCGTCTGCGCAGGAAAGAGTCGATGCCATTGATCGAGAGAATGTTTCCTTCCGGGCACAAATCGCAGAAATAGAGGCGAAGATAAACGCCAACACTGTACTCAAGGAGGAAATTCTTTCGACCATCTCAGACACTGAGAGCCAGACTGAGATCAAACAAGGCCTGGAATTCGCTGAGAGGGCCCAAAGCCTCGACGCTCAAATTGCCAAACTAGTGCAGGAAAACTCCTGGTGCAAGAAGAGGTTGGAGCTGCAACATGCCAAGTATCTTCGACTCAGGAACTCTCTTACCTTTTGATTGATTCTCTTTTGTAACCACATTCTGTAATCGTTATTCGACAACAATTGCCATCTTGGCTGAAATTAATAAAATTTCAATTTTGGCATTTTTATGGTTAATTTAGACTTGCTCTTTTATTATTTTATTTTTATCTCTTGAAGTATAGGTTTGTATTTTTTCAAATATTTACCATTTACTCTCAAGAGCCTTTTATCTCCACTTAACTCTTCGACTTCATAGGCTCCACCAGAAAAAGTTTGGATAACTCTGAAGGGTCCTTCCCATTTGGGTGACCATTTCCCCATGCTTCGATCCCTTCGATCCATGGGAAGAATTACCTTCCAAACTAGTTCTTCAGGCAAAAATACCTTAGGTTTTACCTTTTTATTATAAGAGTCTTCTACTCTTTTCTTCTGAAGCCTGAGTAAGTCGAGAGCGCGTAATCTCTCTTCGTCTAAATCCACCAGTTCATCTAACATCATGTTCCAATAAACTTCAGAAGGAATATCATAATGCCTCTGAACCCTTGCAGATTGAAGACAAATTTCTGCTGGTAACACTGCATCATGGCCAAAAGTTAGCCTATACGGTGTTGTACCAGTGGCTTCTTTTGGGGACGTTCGACAAGCCCATAAAATCTGGTCTAACGTCTTGTGCCAATTCTTTGGTTTCTTCCCAACATGTTTCTTTATCAAGCCAATCACCACTTTGTTAGCTGCTTCGACTTGACCATTCGCCTGTGCGTAATAAGGCGTTGATGTTAGGAGTTTGAAACCTGTTTCCTGAGCAAATTCCTGCATCTTTCGACCAGTAAAAACTGACCCTTGATCAGTTGTTATCGTCTCAGGGATTCCATACCTAAATATAATGTTCTTTTGAATGAATTCAATGACATTTTCTTGGTCTACATTGACTAAAGGGACAGCTTCGATCCACTTAGTAAAATAATCAATGCCTACCAATATGTATTTCTGACTCTTTGATGATGCTGGTCGAATCTCTCCAATGAGATCCAACGCCCATCCTCTAAAGGGCCAAGGCTTCACTATCGAGTGAAGTTCGCTTGCTGGTACATGTTGGATGCCTGTATGGATTTGACACTCTTGACAACCTTTGGCGAACTCAACACAATCTTTCAGCATAGTGGGCCAATATAGTCCTTGTCGAAACAACAACCATTTCATCTTATGGCCTGCTTGGTGAGCCCCACATGCCCCAGCATGCGTCGTCGAAAGGGCTATGTATGCTTCAGTTTCACTTAAACACTTTAGCAACACCCCTTCAGGCGTCTTCTTGAATAACTCATTACCCATGAGTACAAAACTCAACGCCCTGTATTTTGTTTTTCGTTCTGTCGAAGCTCCTGGATTTTGAAGATAGTCCACAATGGGTTTCCTCCAATCTTGCTCTGACAAATTATCAATGAACGAAATCTCGAAGTTACTGTGATCAGCATATCCCAGTCTCGTCGATTCCAAGTCTGTTGGTGATAGACAAGTTGCTTTTATCTTCTCTCGAACTTCGATTGCTCTTTGTAATCTCGTTTTTTAAATCTTATACCCAGATGCAATTTGTGCCAAGTCATTGGCTATTTGATTTTCGACTCTGGGTATGTGTCGAATATTGACACTTTCAAATTGTTTCAATAAACGATTTGCTATCACAAAGTACATAATGAGATTCTCTCTTATGCATTTATATTCCTTTGTGACTTGCTTAATGACTAACTCTGAGTCTCCCATTATTTCGACTCGAGTTGCCCCCAATTCCAACAATATCTCAAGGCCAGTAATTAGAGCTTCATACACAGCCTCATTGTTCGAACAAGAACCTGCTATTTTGTACTTGAATGTTGTTGGAATTTTATCTGGAGAAATAATCAAGACTCCTACCCATGTTCCATCTTTATGGCTGGAACCATCGAAGTAGAATTTCCAAGGCTCTATCTCCACATAATTAATATCCTCGACTTGAATTGAGTGGTCGACTATGAAATCTGTAACCACTTGTCCTTTTACTGCCTTAAGAGGCATAAAGGTCAAGGAGTATTCAGTTAATGCTAATGCCCACTTGCCAATTCGACTATGCAAGATAGGTTTCGACAACATATATTTGAAAACATCAAAATGAGACGAAACATAAACATCAACTGGTTTTATATATTGTTTGAGTTTTGTACAAGAAAAATACAGACATAGACACAATTTTTCAACTTCGCTATATCTAGTTTCTGCATCGTTCAAAACTCGACTGAGATAATAAATAGGTCTTTCGACTCCATTCTCATCCTCTTGGGCTAACATACTTCCCAGAGTTTTGTCAGATGCAGCTATGTACAATCTCATACTCCTATTGCTACAAGGAGGCACCAAAATAGGTGGCTTAGTGAGGTACTCTTTGATTTTGTCGAAGGCTTCTTGTTGCTCTTGCCCCCATTCGAACCCCTCTTTATTCAGTCGAAGTAAGGGTGAAAAGGCCTGAGCTTTCCCACTTAGATTAGATATAAACCTCCTTAAGAAATTTATCTTGCCTAAGAGAGATTGCAATTCCTTCTTATTCGATGGCGCTTTCGCTTCCAGAATTGCCTTCGTCTTGTTCTGATTGATTTCGATTCCTTTCTTGTGGACAACGAAGCCCAAGAAATCTCCAGCTTTCACACAGAACGCACACTTCAAAGGGTTCATCTTCAGACCATGTTCTCTCATTCTTTCGAATGATTGTCGAAGGTGGTCAATGTGACTCTTCCTGGAAACAGATTTTATAACAATATCATCAATATAAACTTGCATAAAAGTGTTAATAAAATCATGGAAGATAGTATTCATTGCTCGCTGGTACGTTGCCCCAGCGTTCTTTAGGCCAAAAGGCATCACTACCCATTCGTAAGTGCCTAAGGCCCCAGGGCATCGAAAAGCTGTTTTCGACACATCCTCTTCAGCAATGAATATTTGATTATATCCTGAATAACCATCGAGCATACTCAGGTATTCATAACCAGCGGCAGAATCGACTAGCATTTCCGCCACAGGCATAGGATATTCATCTTTGGGGGTGGCAGCATTCAAATCTCTGAAATCTATGCACACCCTTAATGTGCCATTTTTCTTAATTACTGGCACAATATTTGCAATCCATTCGACATACCTTGTAACACGGATGAATTTGCATTTCAGAAGTCTTTCGACCTCCATTTTGATCTTCGACAGTATTTCTGGAGCGAAGCGCCTTGGATTTTGCTTGATTGGCTTCTTTCCAGGTTTGATTGGCAACTGAAGTTCTACCAATCCTCTGTCGAGACCAGGCATTTCGTCATAATCCCATGCAAAACAGTCTTTAAACTCTTTCAGCAATTGGATTACTTCCAACCTAAGTTCTGGATCGATTTTGGCGCTGATGTAAGTTGGCCTTTTCTCTGATCCTTCGCCTAAGTTGATTTCTTCTAAAGGGTCTTGTGCTAACATTTTAATGTTGTTCGCCAAGGGATCCTTTTCGAAGCCCAAAGGCTCATCGTCATAGATAGCGTCGAGCCTCTGTTCCTGCATTTCTTCTGGCATGATATCAGGAGGTTTTGGATCGAAATCCTTTCTTGGGCCAACAGCAGATATTTGTTGATCATTGGCCTGTGTGGCCATGTACTTTACTTCGGCTTCGAGAGCCGTTATCATCTTGGTTTCGGCTACATAAGCCGAAATTCGCTTCAAAGATTGTGACTCAGTCATTATCACTGAATTCACTTCCCCAACCAGTTGGTTGGATATCAGTTAACCCACTGAAGTCTATGTGGGACAAGTCTTCTCTGTCCCATTGGAAACCATGCTCAGGATGCAGGTATAGGGAACAAAAGGTGTTTGGCGCTGGCGCCATGTCGAAGTCAGGTGTTGGACATGGCCCTATGTGAGCCAAGTTTTTGTCGAAATCTGCCACACCCAAGTGATTCACTTCGCCAAGGTAGTAGCTTTGATCTGCCTCTATGTTTTCGACCATCCCATCTGGACGCCATAGCAACAGTCTTTGATGCATCGATGAAGGCACAGCGCCAACACCATGAATCCATTCACGGCCTAACAAAAGGTTGTAGTTAGGTTTGGCCGATATGACCATGAACATCGTTGGTCGAAGGATAGACCCAACTTTGATATCTAGCTGGATCACTCCCATGGTGGTCCCAATGCCGCCCTCATAGTTCGACAAGACCATATTGTGAGGTTTAATTTCCTCATCCCTTTTGCCAATTTTCCTTAGCATAGAGTGAGGGATAATATTGATAGTTGCCCCACAGTCGACCAATATTTTATTCACAGTAGTTTCTTCGAGCTTAGCCCTTATGAACAAAGGCTTGAGGTGATTCTTCATCGCCTCTGTAGGTGGCTCGAAGAAGCCATTTTGTTCCTCAGTAGTGCCATTGTCCATGACAAAATAGCACACTGGCCTATGTTTGGCCATTTCTTGTTCCACTTCCCAGTCACTTGCTTCGACTTCTACCTGTCGATTGAATTCCCTGGGCAGCACTGAAACAATATTCACCATTATATCCAAAGTATCGTCAGACTCAGCATCTTCTTCGTCTTCGACTTCGCTCTGGTTAGGCCAAACTAGCTTGTTGGTAACTGGCTCTCTCTCTAGAGGCTTTCTTTGTTTCCTTTGAGGAACATTCGAACTAGTTTCTGCCTTAGGTTCGTTGGCAGCCTCCCTTTCAGCTTTTCGTCTCCTTTGATATCTCCTCCACTGAGATCGAGACATAGGATTTTTACCCTTGTAGTTGTTGGACACTTGTGCAACCTTAGGTGCAGCAACTTGAGGCTCTTTCTTCTGAGTCAAAGAGGAACCTCTTGGCACATCGAAGGAATGCCATTTCTCCTCACTTGGCCTTTTCCGGCCAGAGGTTTTGTACCAAGTGTCTACTGGCACATTTGTTGGAGGCCTAAAAGTCAATGGCCTCTTGTCTTGATTAGAACCCCTTCTGGGATCATGTCGAAGGTCAGCATTCTCCCTTCTCTTATTCGCTGCTCTCACGCCTTGAATGTGCTCAGCAGCTTTCTTATCAAAGATCGAACTGCATCTTGGACACAGCATCACCTCTGATTTCTTCTTCTGGCATCTTTGTAAAAAATCTGCCAAGTTTTCGTTTTTCCGAGGGAAAGCCGTCTTATTAGCCTGCTCTTGCCTTATGGCCTCTTCTGATGCTTTTGGGTCAGAAAGTTCAACCATGTTGATATTCATTGTATCTTTGCTAGCAAGAGTTAACTGCTTCATTTGTGTCTCCAGATTCTCCGTCTGGCCTTGAACAGTGGCCAAGTGGGAACTGGGCTTTGATCCAGTTTTTTGTGCTTCAGCAGTCTCCGACTTCGGGTTCTCGACCGCTTTCTGGACAGCTTCAATTGTCTTCCTGGATAAATTTCCAGAAAAACTGCCAAAGATTGGCATGTTGATGTGGTCCTTTGAGACTTCGACCATGGTAATGCCTGGCTTCTTCGACTGGATCCTGGTTGCCTCTATCATGTTCACCTCAGAGGGTTCAGCATAGTGGGCTTCAGCCTTCAGTGCATTGGAGTCGACAGCCATGGGGGATTTGTCAGCAAACTTTAATCTCCCTTCCTCAATAGCGTCTTGCACAAGATTCCTGAAAAGAAAACATTGAGAAGTTTTATGGCCCAGAAAATTATGATATTTGCAAAAACCTCTCTTCTTTCTTTGATCAAGAGGAGGCACTTTTACCCCAGGGGGTACTATCATTTGGCCATCTTTAATTAGCAAGTCGAATATTTCATCACATTTTGTGATGTCAAAACTATAAGTCTTTTTTGGGAACCTATCGTTGGTCTTTTCTGGACCAATGGGATTTTTCCCATTTGAGGGGACTAACTGTTTACAAGAGTATGGTGGCCCTTGTTTTAGTTCTGCTAAATTGACTTCTCCTTCTTCGACAGTTAAAGTATCGTCGAAGGATTCTAGATCTTCGTCATCCATCTCAACGTACGCTATTCTTTCTCTTTTGTGAGTTTTCGTTGCCTTAGCTTTTTCAGCTTTGAGGCGTTCGACCTGTCGAACTCTATCGGCCAGTTGGGCCATGTCTCTTAGGTATTGGGTGTCTAGCTTCTTCCTAATGGAATAATCTAAACCGCTTGCGGCTATTTCGACCAACTCATGTTCTGGCACTTGTGTAAAACATCTCGCCTTGAGCAACCTAAACCTATTCAGATATTCGTCTATAGGTTCAGTGAAACGTCTCTTCACACTGGCCAGTTCTTTCAGGCTTATCTTGGTTTGCCCCATATAGAATTGTTCATGGAACAATCTTTCCAACTGGGTCCAATGATGGATCGAATTGGGGGGGAGAGTTGTGAACCAAGTAAAAGCGTTCTTGGTTAAAGAACTTGGGAAGTACTTGATCCTCAGGTTTTCATTATTTGAAATGTCTCCTGCTTCGATCAAATACCTCGCCACATGTTCGACAGTAGATTCTGTCGTGTCCCCAGAGAACTTAGTAAATTTGGGGACTTTGCATCTAGGAGGTAAGTCCGTTTCTAACACATATTCTGATAATGGAGATGTAAAGTTGGGCCTTCGAAAGCCCATGTTCATCCCATTCTGAGTCATGATCCTTTCAATCATGGTTGCCAGATTGTTTTCCAAACCCATGTTTTGGTATTGGACATGCTGAACCACTTCGTCAGCATTTTGGTTTCTGTTAACTAACCTTACCTCTGGGGCTATTACCCTAGGCTCTTCGACAGGTTGTTCCAACCGTGCCCTAAGGTTTTCTTTGATAGGCTGTTGAGCCTGGTTAATGGTGGTTTCTTCCTCTACAAATATCCCCTGATTTCCCCTTATTTGCGCCCTTTGGGGCTGTCGAATAGGTGGGGGTACTCCAAAGAAGTCAGCCAAACGCGTCATTTGCGCTGTAACTTGCTGATTCGATTGAGTAGTATTTTGTATTAGAGGATTTAGCACTGTACTCAAAGTTTGTGCCAACATTTGCACCATATCATGGTTGCTTTCGTCCATCTGTTGCCTCAAGACTGCTGTCGAGGCATTTGTAAGGCCATGGGCTACTTGGGACGTTCCTCCTAAGAGTTGGGTCCTATTTCTATTCGCCATGCCTACTCCAGAGCCTTGGAGTGGCGAAGAGGCACTCACGAAAGGGTCTGAAAAAGTGGACGCAGCATTCGTCAGGCTTGCCACTTCAGAAGTTGGCATACCATAGAATGGAATAAATCCTGGGGGAACCACAGGCCTTGTGCCTAAATTTCCCCTTGGTGGGGGAGTTCCCAAAGGTATTCTGGGGCCTGTTAACGAAGGTATTGGCCCCGTGGTTGTGACCGACACTGCTGGTGTCGAACCAACGTTTGTCGCTTCACTTACGGTCATATTAACCGTTGCTCCTACACTCGTTTGTGGGATTTCGTTATTGTTTGGCGGATTCGCCATCTCTTCCCTCCTTCTGGCAGTATTGTTATCGTTAGTGTATATTCTACCACTCCTCAATAACATACAACTCGAAAAGATGAGATTATTTTCAACAATCAACACACGGTCCCACCAGGTGTGCCAATTTGTTTACCTTGGGTTTTGGTAAACAACCGCTGATCCTCCAAATGGTTACTTATTTGGTTACTCGCAGGATCGATCAGATTGATCCTATGGACATAGGTTGATTTTGAAGTTTGATTAAGTTGGATAAGGCTTTAAATAAAATGTTTCAAGTAAATTGCATAAAGGAAAGACTTGGTAAAATAAACAAGGCTTTAAAGTAAAGGTTCGACAGGAAATGTGAAGAGAAAAGCAAGTAAAATTCTGGGAAAGTAAATGACTTTAATTGATAAAATTGGTGTTTCACACATACATTTCTCAACAATTCTTTCTCACACGCTGGGTACTCGAATCTATATGAGTGACTTTGTATAGAATTGTGAACACACGCGAGAAACTACATGTCTACTCCTATTTATACTAAAACATTCCAAGTAACCGTCGGGCAGTTACACTGCTTCGAGATCGATCCACTTGGCACGTTCTCCATGCTTGACGCTCCAGATCCTTGCACGTTTGCACGTAGTAACTGCTGGAAACCGTTCTCCCTCCAAAAAGCTTGAATTTCAAACTGCTCCACTCTGGACCATCAAACACGTTCGTCAAGAGACATCTTCAACGAGAAACTCCTTCGACGTCGAAGGCAATCAGCCTTCTTCCTTGGAAGAAATCTTCTAAGTATTTTGCCATCTTTCGACAGGCATTTCGACAGAGTTAGCCAGTCGCAGACATTCTTCAGCTTTAATGGCTGTCATCAATCAAAACAAAGGTGTCGAATTTAGGAGCCAACAGCTGCACTGACTGTTTTAGATCTGAATTCTTTTCCAAATGTTATGATAGCCCTAATGAATCTTCAGAAAGTTGCTCTGGACTGTTGAAACTAAGTTAGACTATACTGTAATGTTTTAGGTGTTTTGAGGGTGAAAATGGTAGCACTACAGGGACTGTTTTTATGTTTGGACCATCTTTGTATGTGATGAGGTGTTTGGTTTATGGGAGAGTTTGTATGGTGGAGTAATGGGTTGGGGTTCTGTTTTGAATAAGAACTGGTGCTGGTTTGAAAATGAATTAGTCAAGGTTACAAAGAATACTGTTTTTTTCTACTCAACAAAACTCTCTCTTCTCTCTCTCTCTCTCGAATTTCCTGCCTTTGAAAAAAAAAATCCAACCCATATGTCTTATGAGACAGTCCTTTTTGTTGACCTATGACTGAGGTTTAGGGGGGAAAACAAATAAGTTATTTGAATTGTTTTTGCCTACTGCTTTGATACTTTCTTCACACAAATTTCTTTTGCCATTTTGGTGCAATCTTGGGGCTGTTATGATGCAGGTTTGGGCAGGCTACATGGAGCAGTTTTGGACTGTATAGGACAGCATAGCACAAGGTTTCTTGTGGGGCAGCAATGGAGCAGGTTTTGGGGTGTTGTGGCAATGTAGCATAACACACTTTGTTCAACTTGGACAGTATGATTTGTAGCATGAAACAAATTTGATCTTGTGGAATATTTTATGCACATTATATCAAGGGCAAAATATGGTGGCAAGGTTTTGAGAAAATTCAAGACATAGTTTTAGAATTTGTAATTTTGCAAAAATGCCACTTTGTAATAACTTGAATTACTTGCATCATTTTGAATTATTTGGAATTGTAGTAAAAGATGTCATGAAGTCAATGAATTTAACCAAGTATAGAAAATGCTTAGAAAATATTCAAAGTCTTGCAAAGTTGGATTTTTTATTCTCTTGATTTTTGATGATCAAATTTCATATTTTTGGATGTCTTGATATAATGTGATTTTTGGGACTCAAATTTGGTCAAAAAGTCAAAGTTTGACTTTTTTAGCGTCCGGTTGACTTTTTCCAGCTGAAACTCTGATTTTGCTCATTTTGCCCCCTTTTGACAATTTGAATGATCCTTCTTAGAAAATTATGATCTGAGGTTTATAACTTGACTGAATTAATTCTAAGAGTCCTTGAGACATGAGAGGGCAAATTTTGGGGTACAACAATGAGTTTATTTCCATGCCCTAGTAAATAAAGCTTGAGAAATTCAAACCTCACCATTGAAGATGTTTTGGAGGAAATGGCATGGCAAGGTTTATTTTTGTTCACCACATTATAAAGTTATCAAGATTGATTCAAAAGTACAAGGGGGTTGATTGAAGAAGTTATCATGGTTGGACAAGGCTTTGTTCCCATTTGTCACAAGTGCATATTTCTCTCAATTCTCAAGATATGGAAGTGGTTTTGGTGTAAATGAGTTCTCATTATCATCCTCAACAACTTCTATTTACAAAGCAAAAATGTTGGTACAAGAAGGTTGTTCAAAATTGTCAAAGTTCCTCAAAGCATTTTCTTGATCTAGGAGCTAGTGTTTTGAACTTCAAAGAAGTATATCATGCTCATCTTTTGGTATTTTTGAGTTATTCCAAAAACATCCTTCTCTTCAAAGTTTTATTAACAAATCACTTCAAAAGTTTCAAGGAGTTTTCATGTGGAAGAAACTTGATGATGAAGAAAGATTACAAGTCCTCCAAATGAACCCCCAATTTCCCATGTGTGACTCAAATGATCATAACTTGGTCAATTTTTATCACCTTGAGCCCACTATTTTTCCACAATGATCTTGAGGATGTGAAATTTATTACTTCTTTTATGTGTAAAGTGAGAAAATGGATGGAAGATGCCCTAAGGATACAAAAGATTATATGTCATTTCATGATTTTTTTCCAACTTTAACAATTCATAACTCTCTCAATTTTTGGAGATTTTGAATGGTTCAAGTCTCAGAATGACATTCAAGATATCTATTTCATGCCATCTTTTTTGGTCAAAAACAAATTCCAAGTGGAAGGCCATGTTTGGATGCAAAACATTATAGGTCACTTTTGAATAAAAACTTGAAATATTTCTAAGTGTGGAAAGTCAACTTCTTTTTCCCAACTTTGACTCATTGCAACTTTCAGCTCAAACATCAATTTGATTCCATTCTTTTCTCATTGCAAATCTTGTAATCTCATCTTTCTAAAGCATCAAGAACCATGCCTTAAGACCCCTTGAGTTGAGAATTCCATTATTTTGAATTTGGTAACTTGAAACTGCAGTTTCTTCAAAAGTCAAAATTTGAAATCCTTGATTTAGCTTCTAAACACATTTTTCTGCGTGTTTTTGCTTCTAAACATGTTTAGTGAACTTCCATAAGTGATTATCATAGAAAAACGCGTGTGTTGGATGAGCTTTGATCAAAATAGAATTCACACTTTTCTAGTTTGCAACTTCACACGATTTCCCTCCAAACTTCATCATTTCACACGCTTGAACATTCCATTTGATTCCCTATAAATAGAGGGTCATCCCTCATTCATTTCCTCAAGCTTGAACAGCCAAAATCACCCTGCCAAACTCATTCCATAACTCACTTTTATGAAACTTTGAAATTAGTGTTCAAGCCTTTTTCAATCCAATTTTTCTATCAATTCACCTTCCTTGATCTTCGCTGAAGCTAACCAAACAATTACCTTTAAGAATCGTGGCCTATATTGATCCATAGAAGTCCAGTTTCAAAGCTCTGCAACTCAACTTTAATACGTAGATTTCTCCATCAATTCTTCAAAAATTTGATATCATTGTGAAGCTCTCATTGCCCTGATTCTAATTGCAACACTTGCTTTTATCTAGAAACACGTTTTGACCATGAAATTTCAAATTCCTTTTCAAAACTTTCCTTCCAAATTGCTTGAGCTGCAATTTATATAAATTTTTCGCGAAGGTGTGGTTGTCTTTGTCTTGAAGGGACGAAGCTAATGACATAGGTCTCGTGGTCTAATTTTACAGTTTAAGTGACCTGGTTTTGGGAATGGCTTGAGGTTGAAGATGACCAATGTGTCATCTTCCAACTAATGATGGCGTGCCATTTGTTTTTTTAAAATCTAATTTTACATTTGACAATGATCAGATGGCCCATAATTGTTTGGTTGATATTTTATTTTGTGATTTTTATTTTAATTGTTTTAAACTTTAAAAAGTCATAGAAAATTCATTTTTAGTCCAAAAAATCTGAAAAATTATGAAAAATATTTTTGATTTTTCTCTTTCTGATTTTCATTTTTTCACAATTTTATTTTGTGTTTTGATATTTTTTATAAATTTTCACTTTATTTGAATTATTTTAAATGTTTAAAAATACTTTTATGCATTTTTAAAGTCTGAAAAAATATGGAATGATTCAATGATATTGTGACAAATATTGGTGACCTCAGTTATTTTTTATTTTTGAGTTTGTTATTTTTATCATTTTTGGTTTAATTTACTCATTTCTTTTAATTTTAAAAATAGTTTCTGACTTTAAAAAATTACCAAAAATTTTATAAAAAATATTTGAGTTCATTTCTGATTTTTCTATGGTCTTACTTCATATTTCTTGATTAATTTGAACATAGTTGATATTTTTCTTTTTTATTTCTATTTTAAAACATTTTAAAATCCTTTTTTAATATATATATTAAATTCAATATTATTTTGTGATTATTTTCTGGCTGACCTTGGGTTGAATTTTTGATCATGAACTTTATTAACATCATTGGATCCATGGTGTTGAGTTTAACTCCATAAAAATGGATGAATGATTTTAATAATAGTTTGATTAAAATTAAATCAAATGTGGTTTGTATATTCTTTCCCACCCCACTTCATCTTATCCCTTTCTTATTGCACTAAATGTTATTGGAGCATGATCTCTATATCATGTCTCAAAAAAATGGTGCATAGATTTCTATTGATCGGCCTCAAAATAGGTGCAACTTCTATAAAAGTCCACTTACGATTGGCGCTAAATTTTGTCCCGATTCGAATAAGTGATCATCCGTGGCCCAAACCCATGTTTGTAAGCCCAAGTGTGTTAATTTGACCTCTTTGATCCAATAACCTTGATATTCATTGTGTGGAGGCTTTGGTTCTACCAATCCTCTAATGGATCTACATTACTTTTGGTCAATGCGAATCACTTAAACATTGTTGATCATTAAATGGTACTTGTGAGGATTCCAAATGGATGATATACTTGAAAAAAAGCAAATGCAACTTGTTGTGTGGAGGCTTTGGTTCTACCAATCCTCTAATGAGTTTCAAATGCAAGTTTCAAGATGGTCATCCAACTAACCACTAATTACTAATAATGGACTTTATCTTGTGTTTTTTTTATTAAATTCCCTTTTATTTTATGCACCATTTACTTTTAGCATTTACATTTCATGTTATTTTCATCTTTGCTCATTTGAGCATTTACTTCCTTGTCATTTTTATTTTGCTCACTTGAGCTTTTCTTTTCTTTTTTAAGATACTTAATAATCAACATGAACCATAAAAATATTTAATGATACTTGGACTATTTGGTTACTATCCTTGGCATTATGGAGTATTGGACTTCTTGGATTTAGGATCAGAAACCTTGGCCCATGTTGGAGACCTTGTGACCTTAATTGATATTTTGTCTGGAGTTCTTGAGGTTTACCTCAAGACATTGGGTTGTTTGTTTGTTTTGTGTGCAGGCTATTATGATTACATTCTTTGTTTGTAATCTAGAATTCACCCGTATACAGCTGTTACTCTACCCAATTTTTGTGAAGACTTAATACACTTGAAGTTTGGTTCTCTTAAGAGGTCTAGTATCTTTGCTTGTTTTGTTTCAATCCAAGGAATGGGAATTCTATCTTGACTCATAATGTCAAGTATTGGCTTCTTGTTGGTTAGATGGTTCTTATCCCTATCTTTTACCTTATACTTTAGGATTGTCTCTTCTTCTCCTCCCATCTTCTTTAATTTCAAAAATCTTCTCCCTCCTTTTGAAAACTCTTCTTGTTTTGAAACTTGAACCACTTTCATAATAAAATTGGACTTAGGTCCATGAATTTTCAAAACATTTTTTGTAAGTAAACTTCAATCAACTTAATAATACCTTGACATTTTTTGTGAGAAGACTAAAAGTCAATCAATCTCATTTCAAACCATTTTGCCACTTTGGCCTTTTATTTTAAAACTTCTCTCAAAAGATTGGACTCTTATCAATCTTTGTAGTGATGCAAACAACTATACTTCTACAATATGCAATGAAGAGAGATATTTTCCACTTGGGTGTTGAGTGAGGCATTGTTGATTTTTAAAAATCCAAGCCATATCCTCCACTTTGAGATGATACAAATTCTCCTTTCTCATGATTGTGGGTAATAAGTATGTTTTCCACACGGACAATGACGATACTGTCTTATCTCATAAAATCAACCAACACATTTGTGTTTTAAAATTTTTTAAAGGTGAACTACGAGTACCCTGATCCCATATTGCACGGAAGGTGGTACGTAGGTACTAAAGGTTCGTAACCGCGGCGGGTGAAAAATCATAAAAAATATGTTTCTTTTCTCACCTCCACCATCTATTTTAAATAAAACATTTTATAGCGAAAATATACAGATTTTTCAAAGAGGTTCCTGTGGAGTACCGTAGATGCTTAGGGTGCTAATACCTTCCCTTTTCATAACCAACCCCCTTACCTTGAAATTTTTTCCCCACTTTTTGGGTTATTCGCTCTTTTCCCATTCCTTTGGAAACAATAAAGCGCGGTGGCGATTTTTACTTTGATCTGTATAAGTCTAGACAATCTAATGGCTTAGTCTTAAACATTTCTACCGCTACACGGGGCACTTTGGTCCATTTGTTAAGGTTTTTATTTATGTTCATATTGTCATATGATCATTCAATACAAACCATTGGACTTTTTGCATTCGAACTTTTGTGCTCATTATTTTTCTTCAATGCAATTTTCAAAATAGCCATGTATCTTGCATGCACACACACACACACACACACGCACACACGCACACACACTGTTGCAGGTCCTTATCCACTCCGGATCTCATTGCCAATGATTCTACTGTTGCCAACTATGACTTCAAACGTCCAGTTATCCAAGCCGAAGACAAAGGCTAGGAAGATTGTGAAATACCGGGAGAGCTAGCCAGACTTCTATTGTAAGAAGAAAAAGCTATTCATCCACATGAAGAGTCAGCTGAAGTCATCAACCTAGGTACAGATACAGAGAAGAAAGAGGTTAAGATCGACGCCAACCTAGGAAGCAGTGTCAAAAGTAGATTGGTTCAGATGTTGAATGACTATGTGGAAGTGTTTGCTTGGTCATATAAAGAAATGCCAGGGTTGGATACTGACATTGTAGTTCATCGTCTACCGACAAAGGAAGATTGTCCTCCTGTTAAACAAAAAGTTCGTCACATGAGGCCTGACATGTCTGAAAAGATAAAAGTTGAAGTGATGAAACAATTTTATGCATGATTCCTAGATGTGACATCTTACCCGCAATGGGTTACCAACGTGGTGCCAGTACCAAAAAAAGACAGAAAAGTTTGTATGTGCCTAGATTACAGAGATCTGAATAGGGAAAGTCCCAAGGATGACTTCCCTCTACCGTATATTGATTTCTTGGTCGATAACATCGCTCAACACAAGGTCTTATCTTTCATGGATGGTTTCTCCAGCTATAATAAAATTAAGATGGCTCCTGAAGACATGGATAAAACCACCTTTGTTACACAATGGGGCACCTTTTGTTACAAAGTAATTTCATTTGGACTGTAGAATGCAGGAGCAACATATCAAAGGGCTATAGTGGCTTTGTTTCATGATATGATCCATCATGAAATAGAGGTATATATGGATGATATGATTGCAAGGTCACAAACTGAAGAGGAGCATCTCAGTCACCTATACAAGCTATTCGAGAGGCTGAAAAAGTACAAGTTGAGGTTGAATCCTAATAAGTGCACATTCGGAGTAAGATTTGGAAAACTTCTAGGTTTCGTTGTCATTATTAAAGGAATCGAAGTTGATCCTGCAAAGGTAAAATCCATTCGAGAGATTCCAGTCCCCTACTCTGAAAAGGAGGTTAGAGGATTCTTGGGTCGTCTTAACTACATCGCTCGCTTCATATCTCACTTAACTGCTACTTGTGAACCAATCTTCAAACTCTTGAAGAAAGATCAAGTAGTCAGATGGAATGATGAATTCCAGTATGCCTTCGACAAAATCAAAGAATATCTGCAAGAACCTCCCATCCTCATGCCTCCAGTTGAAGGAAGATCCTTGATCATGTACTTGATGGTGCTAGAGAATTCTATGGGGTGTGTGTTGGGCCAACATGATGAGTCTGGCCGAAAATAGCATGCTATTTACTACCTGAGCAAAAAGTTTACCGACTGTGAAATCAGATATTCACTGCTCGAGAAAACTTGCCGTGCTCTGGCACGGGCTGCTCGCTGGCTAAGACAGTATATGTTGACTCATACCACTCTACTGATTTCTGAGATGGACCCTATCAAGTACATCTTCGAGAAACCCGCTCTTTCTGGACGGATAGCTAAATGGAAAATGATCTTGACTTATTACGATATTCAATACACAACATAAATGGCCATCAAAGGAAGTGTATTAGCAGATCATTTGGCCCATCAAGCTGTTGATTATTATCAGTCTATGAACTTTGACTTCCCGGATGAGAATATCATGCTAGTGACCGACTGCGTGAAACCTGGACCGTATGATAGACCTGAACAAGGATCCCAATGGACTATGGTCTTCGATGTAGATTCTAACGCTTTGGGTAACAAAATTGGTGTTGTATTAATCTCCCATGAAGGTTTCCACACTCCTTTCACTTCCAGACTTTGCTTAGATCATACGAACAATATGGCTGAGTACGAAGCCTGCATTTTGTGTCTGAAGGCTGCCATTGATTTGAGGATCAAGCATTTGAACGTGTTCGGGGATTCCGCTCTAGTGATTAGCCAAGTAAAAGGATATTGGGACACTAAACACCCTAACCTCATTCCTTACAAGGATTTTGTGCTATCTCTGATCCATTATTTCGAAGAGATCACCTTTGAACACTTCCCTAGGGAAGAAAATCAGTTAGTTGATGCTTTGGCCACAATGTCTTCTATGCTCAAGGTCAAATTGGACAAAGAAGCTCCTATGATTACAATTGAGTGATTCGACGAACCTGTGCAATGTTATGAGCTTGACACTGACACAGAAAAGCCATGGTACCATGAGGTGAAGAGATACCTTGAAGCACAAGAGTATCCCGAAGGAGTTTCCATCAATGACAGAAAGTTCTTACGAATATTCGCAGCCAAATTATTCCTAAGTAATAGAATCCTGTACAAACGCAGCCATGATTCTACTTTACTCCTATGTATGGACAAGAAGGAGGCATAGGAAATTATGGAAGACATGAATGATTGTCTCTTTGGGACTCACTCTAGCGGACATACTATGGCCAAGAAAATCATGAGAGTTGGTTACTATTGGTCCACGATGGAGGCTGATTGCCATCACCATTCAAGGACTTGCCACAAATGCCAAGTCTATGCTTACAAGGTCCATGTGCTTCCTATTCCTCTAAACATCATGACCGCTTTGTGGCCATTTGAAATGTGGGGCATTGATATGATTGGAGAGATCAAACCTACCGCTTCCAATGGACATCACCTCATTCTTGTCGCTATTGATTATTTCACTGAATGGGTCGAAGTCTCCTCCTTTTCCTCAGTCACCAAGAGTGTGGTATCCAGGTTCATCAAACATAACCTCATATGCCGCTATGGTATCCCCGAAAGGATCATCAATGACAATAGGAATAACCTTAACAATGCTATGATTACCAAACTTTGCACTCAGTTCAAAATCAAGCATCACAATTCTTCTCCTTATAGACCTAAGATGAATGGCACAGTGGAAGCGGCCAACAAAAACATTAAGAAGATTATGCAGAATATGGTAGTAACATACAAATACTAGCATGAGATGCTATCGTTTTCTCTTCATAGCTATCGTACTTCGGCGCAAACATCAACTGGGGAAACTCCATTTTCTTTGGTCTATGGCATGGAAGGTGTCCTTCCAGTGGAAGTTCAGATTCCCTCACTAAGGATCATGAATGAAGCAGGCCTAGGCGAAGATGAATGGATTTAGACAAGATTGGATCAGTTGAACTTGACCGATGAAAAATGACTGGCTGCCATTTGTCATGGTCAGATGTACCAAAAACGTATGATCAAGGCTTTCAACAAAAAGATTACGCCTCGAGTATATCAAGCTGGTGACTTGGTGATAAAGCGCATCATTCTTCCACAAGGCGACCCCAGGAGCAAATGGACTCCCACCTACGAAGGGCCATTTGTTGTCAAGAGATTTTTCTCTGGTGGTGCCATGATGTTGACTACCATGGACGGGGAAGATTTCCCATATTCTGTGAACGCGGACATAGTTAAAAAATACTACGCATAAGATACCCGCTAGGTTGACACACCTAGGCAAGATAAGGGCATCCCGGAAAACCAAAAGGTTTGGGCAAAAATTAGGGACATATGCAAAAGATTGTACACCCGGCAAGTTGAAAACCCGAAAGGGCGACTTGGGCAAAATGGGTATCCTGGTGGGCTGAAAACCCGAAAGGGAGGTCCAGGCAAAAGTTAAGGATTTAAAGCGTATGACTATGTCCCGTGGAATCACCACAGTCAACTTTATTATCAAGGTCAGAGTTCAAACGGTCCAAGATCAGTCCAATCAACTTCTGTCGATGGCAAGGGATATTTGAAGACATTGGGGCAATAGTAGAGTTCGAACGCAATGAGATCACTTCCACATGTCTATTATTTTTGTTTCCAATTTTGTTTTCCTTTCGACGATTTATTCTTACTAGGATCTCTGTCCCTTTGTACAAAAACGCCTATTTACGGGCAAAACATCAATACAAATATACTTTGAAGTGCAAACTTTCTATTTTGAATGAAAAGATGTCCAATGACTAAAATTGAATGAACATATGCATATGAACATAATTAAAATTATTTAGCACATGTGTCCTGCCAAGCCGCAGCAAGTATTTGTTTAATGCAGTTGAGATGTCCCCACAGAGTTATCTCATTAGCATTATCCCCGCAGGGCCAGCTACAATAAACCTTTCCCTAATAGAGTTGCCAACAAAGTCCCTTTGCATAGGTTGCTCCCCAGCCTGAGTCTCAATCTCTTGACAGCCTTCTCCCCAGCTGAGTTGGTCCTAAAATAAGAAGCCTCGTGAATCTCTTCCTAAAAGAACTCACCTTGTCAGTAGTTCGTCAAGTGTTCCTTAACATGGTTTATTTCCCCAACTAAGTCTGTCTTCCATGGCTGAGTCTATCATCTCCAATTTGAGTTTGCCTCTCAGACTATTACAAATCAGAGGACCACAACCCTTGATCCCCAGTGAAGTCACCAAAGTCATTGTTATCTCTGAAAGTTGTTGTGAAGCCTGGACCCGACCAGATAATAGTTTAACCATAATAAGTTTCTATGAAACCTGGATCCGACCAGATAACAGTCAACCTCCTTCTTCTAAATAAGTCACTATGAAGCCTGGACCTGACCAGATAATAGTGTAACTTTTCAAATGCTATGAGACCTGGACCCAACCAGATAATAGTTCAACTTTCAGTCACTATGAAGCCTGAACCCGACCAGATAATAGTGTAACTTTTCAAATTCTATTAAACCTGGACCCGACCAGATGATAGTACAACTTTCAGTCACTATGAAGCTTGGACCCGACTAGATAATAGTACAACTTTCAATCACTATGAAGCCTGGACCCGGCCAGATGATAGTTTAATTTCTCAAAATACTATGAAGCTTGGACCACACCAGATAATAGTTTAACTCTTCGAGATATTGAAAAAAACCTGGACTCAACCAGACAAGGGTTTAACTTCTTTTCCCCGGTAGAGTTTGACTCTACCCCAGCAAGTTACTGTGAAGCCTGGATCTGACCACATATCAGTTCAACTTTATCTTTTCAAAGTGAGTTATTGTGAAACCTGGAATACGACCAGATAGCAATTGACTTTATTCCCTCAGAAATTTGTTGTGAAGCTTGGAATCCAACCAGATAACAACTAGTTTCAAGCAAGTTACTGTGAAGCCTAGATCCGACGAGATATCAGTTCAACTTCATCTATTCAAGCAATTTATTATGAAGTATGGATTCTGACTAGATAGCAATTAACTTCATCCTCCCAAGAAATTTTCTGCGAAGCCTTGAATCTGACCAGATAACAGTTAATTTAATCTCCCCCAATAAGTCATTGTGAAGCCTGGAACCCGACCAGATAACAGTTCAACTTCAAGCAATTTTCTGTGAAGCCTGGATTCCAACCAGATAACAGTTAATCCAAATCATACCCTACAAGTCAGTGCAAAGCCTGGAATACGACCAGATAGCAGCCAACTTCATTATCCACAACAAATTGCTGCCAAGCTTGGATTTCGACCACATAACAGCCAACATCCGATGCTCTCCAGTCGGGAGTAATTCCCCAGTAGAGTGTTGAACAACCAAAATTCCTAAACTCTTTTCCCCAAGCAGAGATTGACACTCTCCACAGAGTCTTCTTAAACAAGCCAATTTTCCCCAACGGAGTTTCTCCTCAAACAATGGAACAGGATTTCCCAGCAAAAACAGTCTAAACAAAGTTGAAGATACGCCTACTCTCCAACAATAGTTCAAGTCTCAGCCTCCCAAGGCTTTCCATCATGTTGTCAAGGATTTATTTTCCTAGACAAAGACTCGCTGTAATAAATGCATCACATTCAAAAATCATAACACATACATGACAAATACATATAGTATAATCTCATTTATTTTGAGAACATCGTTGCGCCATGCATACATCTACATACAACTAATCCTTTCCTTGCAGGAAAATCAACAGGCCAAGGACATCTACTATTTCAGTATAAAATCAACCAAAGGATTTATCCTGATACTCTCCCCAGTCACTCTGAATGGCATCTCGGAACCCATTCCCTACACAGTCAACTAACACATCATCGAGTGCAAATTTCTGGGAACTCTAGTGTTCAATCATCTTCCACCTTCAAGTCATGAATGGCAGACTCGCCAATCTAACTCTTCAGGTTTAAGAAGATTGAACAGGGGAAGCTGTTGTACCCTAAAATTTCCCCTCTCATTTCTCAAGGATTATCTCACAAGATCTTCCATGACATCAAGTTTGCAGCACTGATACATCAATTTAGATTTGGAATTGGCACAAGGGTAAAATGGTCAATTACACATTGAAAAGTCAAACTTTGAATTTTGGATTAAAATCAAGTTTCAAGAATCATATTTCATCAAGATATGTTAAAATTTGAAGTTTGTTTCATTAAGAAAATCAAAATTCAAAATTCTAAATACTTAGAAATTTTTCTAAGTGTTTAGGAACGATGATAAGTTCAGAACTTCTGGCCGGGTTTTCACCATGATGCAAGTTGATTATGGAAGAACTTATGACACAAGAGTTGTAGATATCAATGAGATTTAAAACATTGCAGAACATAATTTCTCCTAGAAATGCTGGGATTTCAAGTTATAAATCCTCAAAGACACGTCCATGAAACTGAAGCACTCAGTAAATTCTGGGCATTTCCAAGACAAAATTTGGTTAGAACTTCTGGGCCAGTTTTCACGTAGGTTCAATCAGAATTTGCAGGAGTAATTAAAAGAGGGTCTACAAAGCGTGTTACAAGCTTTTGGGAAAGTGTGAGAACTCCTTCAGAACATGCTGGAGCTGGGAGATTCAAAGATCAAAAGTTGGATATTTGTTCTAAGTTACGTTGATGTTGAACTTCTGATCCAGACTTAAGCTATGATGCATAATCACATATTGCAGATTTTCTATTTTGATAAATCTCATCATCATTTAATGCTCACACCCACATTTGAGTCTTTATGCTGGGCTCATGCCTTAATTTTGCTTCTGAGGGTACTTTTCCATAATTCATGCTTACAAATTCATATTAAGCACGGCTAAAGCTGCTAACCACCCTAATTTGTGCCTTGAACCATACTTGTTTGAACTTGCTTCAAGAACAAGTCAGCGCCCTAGCATATGATGGTTGTACTCTTGACTTCTCCAAACTCCAAAATCCTTGCCTATAAACTGAACTTCATTTGCAACTATTAGAGAGGTCGAGAATTTGAGAAAAAGTCTTGAATCCTTGCTGAAATTTCAATGAATTTGAAACTAAAGACATAAACACAAAAACCTATTAAGCTTCTATTTATTTTACACCCAAACTATAATTTTCTTGCGCATCTCTTGGCCAAATCACCCACTCAGTTTCTAACATACATTTAGAACCAATCCCAACTTCTGTTTACAGACTTTAATAAAATCTCCACCAACCTCCATTTCAAGAATCAGAACTTTGCTTCTTGGTTGTTCCAGAATTTTCCAGCCATTCATAGCTCAAGTTAAAGGTTGTTCCAACCTTCTGAGCACGTGAGAAAGTTGACCAAAACATCACAACAGCCTGAACCAGACTCTAATTCAGAACAATCTCCAGAACCAAGGTAAGTTCCTCCTGACTGTTATCTCATTACTTAGACATTGATAGACTTGCATGTCCAAAAATACAATGTAGACATCCTGACTCTGATTCTATACAAATTCATATATTTCATGTATTTTTGCCTAAGTAGAGATAGTTTCAGTTCAGAACTTCTTGAGGAAATTAAGATTCAGAATTAGGATTAGCAAAATTCATGCTTTCCATATTTACAGTTATGATACTTTACATTTCTGAAACCATGATGAAATCTGCCATAACTACTATGTGTGCATTTTCTATTTTGTTGAGAAATGACTAAGTTACATATGCTCTGGTTAGCGTGGAGAAGGGGATGAAATTCATCATCAGAACTTACTTTGTAATATATGTTTTTGTTTTTGCTCCTGATACCGGATGTATAGCCACCCCAGTGGTAGAGAGTGGATGCTTAAGACATTAGTATTAGGGGTCCTAAGTTCTAGCCCTAGAAACACTTTTTTTATGTTTATTTCCTGACATTTCTACCCCATTAGTTGGACCAGAACTTCTAGATACACTCGCACAATAGCATTGGCATTTCACTTACTCATTATTAGAACTTCTAGGTTTCCAGCTACATTAGAACTTCCAGACTCTCTCAACAACCAGAATATCGGACTCACCAGTAACATTAGAATTCCTAGGCTTTCAGTTACATCAAAACTTCTAGGATTTCCCTTATTCTCAGTAACCCTAGAACTTTAGTGTACCTGGACCCGTAACTTCTGGACTTCCCCTTTTCTGCTAACATTTTCTTTTTTGCAGCGTATCAGAGTCAGAGTTTCTGCCCCTTACTTTTGTTCTCTCTTATTTCAACAATGCGTTGATTATGATTCTTTTCCCTTTTATTATTTTTAATATCACTTCTATTTTCATTAATGAAAAACACCAAAAATATTTTTTATATTCACATACTTTATTTTATTTCGTTTGAAACAAAAAGACTTAAAATATTTTCTTAAGCTAATTCGTTTCTTCTCTTAACAAAAACAAAACAAGTCCATTTTACATTTTTTTCAATATGGTTGTAATAGATAATTAGGATTTTAATTTCTTGCAATCCCCATTGGTAAATTTGTAAACCCCATCCCCCTAATGATTGTAATAGCGTAGAATATTTACCTTCCGCAATTTATCGCTTTCATATAAATGCTAGTAAAGTAGGATTTGTATGGGAAGATAAAATCAACAAGTAGATAACCCTTAATCAAACACTAATTGCATGCAAATAAAACACACTATTCACACATGCACCCCTAGGATAATTCCACTTGTTTCCTTATAAAAATGGTCATGTTATGCATGTGAGATGTCTTTGCAAAAACAATTAAAGTACAAGATCATAATCCCTCGATGACGCTTCAAATGTTACCTTACAAATGATCTTAGTCCCTCAAGAGAAATGCTAAGATATCTCACAACATTGTTATCATGATTATACGATGACCCGTGACCGTCCCTTTACATCCAACAATTGGGCTTTTTACTAAAATCAATGGTAGAATATCAACATCTAAAGGAGGAGGAAATGAACAAATACTTTTGAGTAGGTAGAAACGTTCTTAGTTGCTTGCTCATTTTCAAAACAAACATCCTTTCAAACACACACCAAACACTTTCAAAACATGAAATATTTTCAAAATTCCAACACTTTGTATACGTTCTTAAAGACAAGAATCATTACAAAGTTTGCCTAAACGAAGGTGCTTTTCAAAAATAATTTCAAAAACCACACCACAAAGAACACTTTCAAACAAAAGCAAGTGATCTAGCAAGCCACTAAGAGCCCATAGATAAACTATGGATGAAAAGGGTGCTAACACCTTCCCTTTTCATAATCTACCCCCCGAGCTCAAGAAAATAAATCTCAAAGGTCTTTCCTGTTCTTTTCACCCTTTCCTCTATTGGATAAAAGAAAATTCGGTGGCGACTCTTGCTAACCACAACAATTGCGATTAAATGCAAAACATCCCAAGTCAGTTCTCCAACTGTATTACAGTTAGCATATCCATGGATTTCATTATGGGACTGCCTCGTACCTTGGGTGGACATGATTTGATATGAGTGATTGTCGATCAGTTGACCAAATCTGCATATTTATTGCCTGTTAAGACCACTCATAAGGTTGTTTATCTCGCAAGACTTTTTGTAGAAGATATTGTGAGATTTCATGGTGTACCATCTAGCATTGTATTGCATGGAGACCCAAAGTTCAGTTCGGGGTTTTAGAAAGATCACTTATCGTTGGTAGAACTTGCATACAACAATAGTTACCACTCAAGTATCGGCATAACACCATATAAAACCTTGTATGGAAGGAAGTGTAGATCACCCTTGTGTTGGTCAAAAGTTGGTGAAAGAGGAATTATTGGACCTAAGATAATTCAAGAGATGACAAAAAATATCAAAATGATCTAAGAAAAGATGAAGAAAGCGCAAGATTTCCAAAAGAGTTATATGGATAAGAGGAGAAAACCCTAAAAATTTGGGGAGGGTGATCATGTGTTTTTGAAAGTTACTCCAAGGCTAAGATTGAAAAGACTATTCAAGAAGCGCAAACTTAGCCCGAAATATGTTTTACCTTATCAAATCACGAGACGGGTAGCTGAAGTCATATAGCAGTTAGTGTTTCCTCCTTCACTATCTGGGTTGCATAACGTTTTCTATGTGTCTCAGCTTTGGAAGTTCGTAACAGATTCCTTTCATCCTATCCTTCCAGATATGATTGAGATAGAACCAAAGCTTTCCCCAACTGCAACCCATCTGCATTATGGAGTATGCTAGTAAATATTTGAGGAACAAGGAGATACCTCTTACGAAGGTGTTATGGGAAGAGTCACATCCTAAGAAAGCTACATGGGAGCTCGAATCAGAGATTCGAGAGACTTACCCTCATTTATTCTGGTAAGTTTTTGAATTCGAGGATGAATTCTATCTAAGGGGGGATGTAATACCAGATATAATTATTCCCTAATGACTATTACTAATTTTTTTATGATGATTATTAGAGGATAATCATGCTAAGTCCATTAATTGGTGTATTGTGAGAAATATACTAAGTGGGAGATTAGGGGTATTATTGACCTATCACTCTCTTAAGTGAACAAGATAGGGACATGTTTGGCTTAACTCCCATTCATTCATCTGAACAAAAATCAGATTTTGGAGATAGAGAGGGAGAGAAATAGGAAAAAGAGGGAAAAAAGAGAAGTTCCATTTTCTCAAGTTCAAGCTTCAATATTGCATGCACTAATACCCATTTCAATTTCTTGTTTCTTCATTATCTCTTTTTGTTGTACAAATTATTCTTCTTCAAATCAAGGTGGGTATCTTAGTTAGAGACTTATGGTTTTGTGGGGATTTGTAGAATTGGGGATTAAGGGTTTTGTATGAGAAAAACCATTAGATGTTTGATTCTAATGATGAATATAATATATCCTTGTTATTTTATGTGTTTAGAAGTTACGGGTACATGGATTAAGGTGCAAAAATGGGGATTTGGAACCCCAAGTTCGTATTCTGCATTATTCTGGGTTTTTTGCGCACAGAGGAACGCCTTTAACGCACTCCCTTGAACATAATTTTATTATTTGCTTCCCCTTAATGCAGTTTTGTTCCATAGTGGGAACCAAACTCCTCATTACTCTTTTGTGACTTTTAGAATGTGTTATGAAATGCATGATGTTATGATATGATCACTCTTATGCCATTTGTACATATATGTATATGCTTGGATAAATACATTCTGATGGTAAATTCTATGATGTGGCCGTTTAAGTGTGTTGTTTGTAACACCCCATTTCTACCCGACAAATTATAAAAAATCAGAATTACAAAATTTTCAACAAACAAATGGAATACTACACTTTCAACTTAGAAACAACAACATTCAATCACCTATAGTTCAGATACATAACACATAAAATTTGGATGAACCAATGACAACTTGTTTAGTCTTTAAAAATAAAACAACTTTCGTTGCTACGCAGTGGATTCACAAATTCAACTGAAAACACCATAACATCTTGTCCAACTCAAAACGGCTTTAAGACAACAAGTCTTTAATGAAAACAACATAAAAAATTCAACAACATAATGAAAACCAACAATAAAGAAAACATGCGTTCATCCCCTCGAATGCTACGTACCATAGTGACACACCGACTCGAACTAACGAAGGTAACATCTATCCTTCTTGATTACCGGCACGTTACCAACAGAGGGAAACATTCAAATAGAAGGGGTGAGATATTAAACCATATAATTGAGTGTATGATAAACAATTTATTAGATCAGATTATATAAAATTACCACTTCACAACTTTTAACTAACATCAATCATCACAAGTCAACAACACAACATGTTAAATATGCAACACAGAATGTGACTCATTACAATGCACATGCATGTGGAACCAATGGAGCAAAACTCCCAACTTAGAAATCTGTCAATTAATATAGGCATCAACAAGGCATAAGCCTTCAAATTAATTTGCCACTCCAAGCCAACTTACCGAGTATCAGCTCTAACTTGATATGCTATGTATGCGACCCAATATGAATGTCAGGATAGCAACAACAAAATTCCATAGCAACATAACAAAAAACGAATGTTGGTCATAAGCCCATAACTTAATATTTTGCTCATAAATAGAGGCAATTCAACAAGATACAACATTACCTGCAAATTCACATTGTTCAACAAATATATAACACACCAACATCTTACACTGGCAACTCTAAACATGTCAGAATTATGCGAAACAATTAAAATATGATATGTAATAACTCAAAACAACTCTAACAACGCTATTGACAATTCTAACAAATCTATTGACAACTCTAACAACTCTATTGAAATTGAAAAAAATTTAAATTAACTCGTTAATCTAATTGTTTATCTCTAATTTCAAAACTCTTAAAATTATTTTATTAATAATATTAAATCATTAATATTATTATTATTATTATTATTATTATTATTATTATTATTATATCAATGAAACATTAATATATTATAAATTTCAAAACGTGATTCTCAATTAATGAATTCTGCCTCTACAGTATAAAGTATATTGATCTAGCTTATAAAATAGAGATCTAGCTATACAATTCCACTACTGTACTAATTGATTATGCTCAAATTAATTCCTAACTGGACATCACTATAGTATATATATATATATATATATATATATATATATATATATATATATATATATATATATATATATATATATGACGCCACTATATTGTTCCAAACAATGCATTTATCACTATTTACTAGCCAAACAGGTCGTTATAGTAAAATAATTATATAGGTAGTAGCACTTCAATTTACACATCTCATAAAATATATGTGCTACAACGGAAAGAATTTTATATATATATATATATATATATATATATATATATATATATATATATATATATATATATATATATATATATATATATATATATATAATAATAATAATTATTATTATTTTGTTCCGCTACAATATGTCAAGCATATAGGCACTATCATTGTCGATACAATATGTCAAGTATATAGGCAATATCATTTTCGCTACAGAGAAAATAATGGTACTTCAACTCTTCATATCTTTATGCGCTATAAGTAATGCATTAACTACTCATTATTTTTAGTGTATCATATAAAATCTAATTAATTGATTCTAAACAAAATTAATCATCACATATTCAAAGATTATCCTTTAAACCTAACAATTACAAAACCATAGAAATTAGGGGTTTCAATCTAAATATGTTTCTACCGATTAATACACTATTATAGAGTCAGAACCCCACCCTTAGCTTGGATTAAAGGTTGCTCTAACTCTCTAATTGCACCTAACTTTGCCTCCTCTTTGCACTTCTACATATCTCTTCCAAAACCCTTATTTTCCTCTTCTGCCAAAACCTATTCTTCGTTCTTTCTACTGATACTTCTATTTTCCTATTATTTCTAAACATCTATTATAATATGACTACTATACTATTCTTCTTATTTTGCCTTGTTGGGCTTACATTTCTATACCTCCCTTTCTACTACTTCTAAAATTAAAATAGACCCACATAAATAATAATAGTATTATTCAATATTAATCCTACAACTTAATCAACTAATTAATTCAACTAAGAACGATACAACTTAAATCAATATTTCACAACTTCAAAAATTTAATCGGAAAAATATTCGAAAATATTTAATTAAATAATTAATTAAATTCTGGGCGTTACAACTCTTCCCCACTTAGAATATTTTCGTCCTCAAGAATTTTCCTTATTCGAACAACTCATGATAGGAGTCCTGCATCTTGCTTTCCAACTCCCACGTCATGTGTTGCGATTGGTTTTAAATACAGAGTCGCCACTATCAGTTTTCATCCTAAGGAAGGGCATCTAATAGGAACCCTAATTCACAGGCAGAGATTCTAGGTTTCGGACTTCATTAGACGAAAGGAATGTGTTAGGCACCTTTCATCTACCTTTTTCACAAGGATACTAGGTTTAGGTTTGAGGTAAAATATGGTTTTAAGTATTATTGGGCGAAAAGGGTTTTAATTTTTAATAGAGGAACTCGCCACGATTTTTGATCGTATGCCTACGTATCCTCTTATGAGAAATCAGAGTCCCAATTTATAGTTCGTATGGGTTGGTGTTTTTTAGGGGTTGCAAATGTATTTTGAATCACCTTGCATTTGACCGGGAATAGTGATTTCGGAGATTTTGGCTAAATGCGTGATTAGTCAAAATCCGTTTGATACCCTTTTGCAAAAAAATAGTTGTTTAGATTAGTTTGTTGCGAAAAATAGTTTGATGTTTGTTAGTATTTTTAATCGTATTAATTGCAAAAACTCTTGATTAATGCATGATTAAAAAATATATAATGCAATATATAAGAAATTAATATATTCATGAGTTTTTAAAATAAAAATAATTTATTTATGCTAATATAATAATATTTACATATAATAAATAATAATAATATACAAGTTAATATTAATAATAATTATTATTATAAAAGAAATAAATAATAAAAAAAGAAAATAGAATTAAAAGATTTATAAAAATATAGAAAAATAGATTAATCAGGGGGGTGTAGTTCTAGCTGCAAAGTAAAATAGAAGGGGTGCTGATAGCTATGCTGGGCTAGGCCTAAAACAGTTCTGAAAGGGGGGTGCAAGTTGTTTTGTGATTTTAGTAAAACTACTGAAAGGGGGTATACGAAGTAGTTTAGCCTGACCCATCAAATAAATTGAGAGGCCGGTTGGATCGAGTGGGTGAGGGAGTATGTGTTTACCATAGGACTTGTCCTATCGGTCGTTCGATCATGATCTAAGGGATAATAATGAGGGAGCATGATAATTAGGATAGGCTAGCGCGTACGGGATTGATATAGTACACACATTGTTTTTTATTCATTTCTTTGTTTTGATTACAGTAAAACTCAATCTTCCTCTCTCTCACGTTTCAACACACAAACCCTCATCTTCTTTTAACCCTAGATCTCTCTTCCTCTATCTCATAAACATCATCGCGGCACCGTAAATCCTAACCCAATTCCCCAATCAATAATCAAAAAGAACACAAAAGCTAAGTTACCCCTCACGATGTATTTATCTTTGATTTTTGAGCTCTTTCCGACTCATGTGCTAAGCTTTTCTTCTCCTCCGTTTCTTGCAGGTTTCGGTGGTGATTAAAAGTTGTGATGAGCGATAGAAGTCGGCTATCAACGGAGGCGGTTTACACTGTGTTTAGGTTTTAGTATTTAAACCCCAACCGTTCTCCCTCCGGGTCTTCGTTTGGCTCAGCGATTCTTCCCTGGATTTCTTCCTTTTGTATTCCTTTTCCTCTGTCTTTGTATTTTTCTTCTCCTCTGTATTCGTCTTCTTCGCAGTGTTTCACAGTAATCGCCCCCCTCTTCAAAAATTTCTCTTCTGTATATATAGTGGTTAGTATTTAGGGTTTTGAATTTATTGTTACAAATTAGCATGAATTAGGGATTAGAAAAATTAGGGATTTTTAGTTGTTGTAATTGATTGAGTATTGAATGATTCTGTAATATATTTTATTTTACTGTCAATTTCGGATTTGGTTTGTAATATAGATTAAATTGATTTTTGATTTTCTGTTCAATAAAGATTTGATTATTTCTATAATTTCTAGATTTAGATTGCAATTGATATTTTCTAGAGATTTAATTGATTCTGCGGATTTGATTTTCTATAATATATCCTTTGATTTAATTTTAATTTAAACAATATCTGTTGCTTGCAAAAATCATGCGGCTAATGGGGTTTAATTGGAACAATGATTGTTAGTCCATTTGGGCCAGCATATGCGTTTTCACTTAGCCCAGCAACATTGTTTCTTTTTTTTATTACAACAAAAAAACAAATTTCCAATTCAATTGGGCTTGTCTATTACCTATCTTATTCAGCCCAGCAGCACTGTATTTTCTCACACCAAACATTTTCTTTTCAATTCAGATTGGGCTTCAATTGGCCCAAATAGAAACTTTTAACTAAACTAGTATCCTTTTTATTAATTAAACGTTTTATCAGCAAGAAAATAAAAAAAAATATTATATTTTCTTTTAATAAATAAAAATATATTATTTATTTATCCTTATAAAAAGTTTTAATATTAATACCCTCTTTTTCTAAACAAGACAGCAACATATAACAAGTTTGTTAATCTGAAATTACACCCCCCTTTCTGCTGTTTGGGTAACAAAAATGGAAATGGGCCAACTAAGTAAATTGCAACCACACCCCCTTTTTTACTGACAACAACAAACACTTAAATAGGCTTATTTAATATATAAATTCAACCTTCGTTTCACTAATAACAACTATTTAATAATTAAGAACTTAATGGTTTAGTAACTTAGTATTATCATCTTTTTGAAATAATTTTCTATTTTCGAATCGCATGGGCCATAGGCCAACATGCTTTGCGAATAGGTTTATGAGTCTTCCTGATTTAAAAATCCCCACTATCCTGGGTTGAAATACACCCCCTAGTCTTGGATAAATACGGGCCATCAGATATTGTTGTACCAACTTTAATTAAACATTCTTTCTATTTTAATCTTAAAAAATAAAATCATCGAGGTAGGGAAAATTTGAGGTACGACAGTTGCCCCTATTCAATTATCTTCCAATCGAATAGCGTGAGAAAACGCGAGTCTTGCGCATTCTGATTGGGAGTTTATTGAATACTTGGGATACCCCAAAATTTGTTTGACGAAGCATAAGGTTACGTTGATATAACATACCCTTACGAGTCTTTAAGGAAGTAGGCAAAGCTAATGATATATCGCTTACCATGGTTTGATGATGAAGTAGATAGTCTTGAACTTTGAGAGTGATTGTGATACGGTGGGAGAACTGACTTGAAGGTTTTATGTTTTATTACAAATGTTACGGTTAGCAAGAGTCACCACCGACTTTTCTTTTATCCAAAAGGAAAGGTGAAAAAGCACAGGAAAGACCTTTGAGATTATTTCTTGAGTTCGGGGGGTAGATTATGAAAAAGGAAGGTATTAACACCCTTTTCATACATGGTTTTCAATGGGCTCTTAGTTACTTACTAGATCACTTGCTTTTGTTTGAAAATGTTCTTTGTGTGGTTTTTGTAAGTATTTTGAAAAGGCGCCATCGTTTAGGCAAACTTTGTAATGATTCTTGTTTGTAAGAATGTATACAAAGTGTTGATCTTTTGAAAATATTTTTCAAGTTTGAAAGATGTTTTTTGAAAGTGTTGGTGTTTGTTTTGAAGATAGCAAGGATGTTTTTGGTTTTGAAATTGAGCAAGCAACTAGGAACGTTCTACCTACTCAAAAGTCTTTCTTGTTTATTTTCTCTTTCCTTTGACATTGTTATCTTACCATCGATTTGGTAAACAACCTTATCTTTGGATGTAAACGGGAAGGGCGTGGGTCGTCGTATAACCATGATTTAGAAATGTTGCAAGGCATCTTAGCATCTTTCTCTAGGGACTAAGATCATTTTGAAAGGAAACTTTTGATAGCGTCATCGAGGGACTATGATCTTGTGTTTGTTTGTTTTTGCTAAGATACCTCAGATGCGTAACATGGCCATTTTGTAAGGTAACCAAGTGGATCTTACCCTAGGGGTGCTTGTATGCAAGTGTGTTGATTTTCATGCTTTGTTTAGTCTTTGATTAGGGTTTGCTAATTTATTGGTTTTAGTCTTTCCATACAAAACCCTAATTACTAGCATTTGTATATAAAGCGATAAATTGCAGAATTTAAAATTTCCACGCTATTATAATACTTGTGGGAGGGGGTATAAATTACAAATGGGGATTTCTAGAAAATAAACCTAATTATCTATTACAACCATATTGAATTTGGATAAATAATGTACAAAAATGAACAAATATACAAGAATGTAAGATGGAAAGAAAATGGACTTTTGTTTGGATTTTTTAGGAAAAAGGGTTTTGTTTTAACCTAATTAAGAAAAATAATTAATTAAATTAGTAAAAAGTAAACCTAAATTTAACTAGGAAAAGAATTTAAATAAAACTCTAATCTAAATATTAATTGATTAAAAAAAGAAATTAAGTTTGTAAGAAGAATATTTTTGGTATTTTTGTCTTAAAAATAATTTATAGTATTATAAAATATTTTTGGTCTTTTTATATTTTAAAATAATATATTTTAATTGTGTAAAAGAAAATAACTAAAAACCTAGTTTCTAATTAAATTTGTAAATTAATGAGTAAAATAAATAAAATATGATAAAAATAAAAGTAATTTTTATTGTAAAAAATAAATAAACTATATCAAAATATAAATCTAATGTTTTTATATTATTTTCTGATTTTTTTAATATTAAATAAAAAATATTTAAGAAAACAAATAAATAAAAATGATAAAACAAAATAAAATGGGCCAGGGGTGTGAATAGTCAGCAAGGGAGTCAGAAGTAAAAAAAAATACGAGGCCCAAGGGGATGAGGCCCAGCGCTGCAAAAAAAAGTCAGAACATGTGAAAAATATGAAAAATCACAAAAGGTCACGTTGGGGCTTGAACCCAGGACCTAAGGGTGAACAAGCGCGCGCTTTACCACTGGGGTGGCTATGCATCTGTTCATATAAACAAAACAATAAATATATATTAGAAATCAAGTCCATGGCCTGAACTTCATCTTCAACCTCACGCCCAGCCAGAGTACCTGCATCTTGTTCATCTCTCATCCATTTGCAAAAATTTAAACATGAATCTTGTAGCAAATGTCCTCACGATTTCAGAAATGCAAAGTGATAAAATTATAGATAAAAAACAAGCATGAATTTTAAGGGTCCTGATATGAACCCTAAAAATTTTAGAAACTTCAATCCTAAAATTCTCTAAGCTCAAGCAACATAAATGAAAACTATGGACATGGTTAGCTTTGGAGCAATGATACCTACATTTTTCATTCACAAATAAACCATTAATGATGCGTGTATGAAGAGTTCAAAGTTGAGATAACTTACCTCAAAACTGGAAATCGTGTTCTGCAAATGAGAACTCCTTAAGGTGTTGTGATGATCAGAATAGCTCCACTGAGGTCCCAGGAAGCTAATGCAATGATTAGCTAGGTTGGAGAGTGGCTGAAATGGTCTGGAGAAGTCCACTTGCAGTTCTCTATTTTTGAACTTGGAAATGGAGGAAGATGGTGTTACAGAACTCTAACAGGGTAAGGGATGACTTCTAAATGATGTTTAGAAGCTTTAGGAACAAAGAGGATTGAAAACGCACGGGGGAGTTATGAGTTTCAAACTTTTGGTCAGGTTATGTGAAAATGGAGGTATGAGATGCAAATATGAGTTCTTGGTGTTTTCATGGCTCAAGCATGCATGGTATTTGTGAAAAATTACTTGTGTATGTATAAGCAAAAGGCTTGAGTGCTTGGGAGAGTCAGAAGTACAAGTTATAGGCTGATTGGTATGTTACTTGATTTTGATGAAAAGTGGGAAATATGGTTCCAAGAGGAGGTACAAGCATGGGCTGAGTGATTGTAAGTATTGAGATCAACTTCTCTTGAGTTATAGGACATGTGTAATCAGAAGAAAACAATTGCAAGGCTCAAGAACAAGTTTTGTGCAAAAATCTACTTTATCAAAATGGCATTGTGCACTTTCTTCCCAAAATGGATATAAAGCAAGGCCTTGCATTGAATGCTTGAATTGAGACCTCTAACAGCTGTGAAAGCAATTAATTATGGAGCGCCTAACAAGTTTGAGGCCTGTAAATTAGAGATTATGCAGCATAGGTTTGAAATTTGAATCTTGTTTATCACAAAATGACTTGTATTTCAAGTGTGAAAACCCTAAATTCATCTCTTTGATTCTCCATGCTCAAGAATGATATCAAGGAGTTCTTGGATATTTTCGAAAGCTTGTAATATTCTCTACAACCCCTATTTGAATCACTTTTGAAAATTCCCCTTGTAACTATATGAAAAAGTGCCATGAAGTTAGGTCAAAATCTTGACCAAAACTAGGGCAAAATTTCACTAAGTGTCCAATTTCAAGACCATAACTTTAGGAATTAATAACTTAAGATCCAAGAAATTTTAGGAGAAGTTGTGTAAATAAATGTTGTAGATATCATGGAGATCTAAAACATTCATGTTGAAAGTTTCTTCTGAATCCACTTGCATCATGGTGAAAATTTTTCCCAAAGTTATAAAAAAACATGAAGTTTAAACACTTAGAAAAATTTCTAAGTTAGAAAACTTTGACTTTTCAAAATGAAATCTTGACTTTTTGATTTCTTGATGAATAAGTTTCATATTTTAACATGTTTTGATGAATTGTGATCTTTGACATTGAATTTTGACCAAAAAGTCAAAGTTTGACTTTTCAGTGTACAGTTGACTTTTTGATCAGTTGACTGAAAATTCACTATCAGTCCAATTGATCTTGAGAAATGTTTTAGGTCATAACATTAGGTCAAAATGATGCAATTAAAATCTTTAGATCATACTTCAAACCAATTGACCATTTCCTAGGTCAAAAATTAGAAATTGCCCTCTTTTAGTCAAAACCCTAATTTTGACCATTTTGCCCTTTTGATGATTTGATCAAATTTCTTGAGGAATTGTGGTCAAAACTTGATAAAATGATACATATGAGTTTATAATGTTGATGTGGATCAAAAATTATGAAGCTTGACTGTAAATTGGCCATAGTTGACTTTTCCCCAATACAATTGATTTTTAGGTCAACTACTCAATTGATTGAGCAAAAGTGTGATCCAAGGCTTGAAACTTGACATGAATAATCTTGAGGGTCCATAATGATCCATGAAAGTCATATGAAGCATTGAAATCTCAATTATCCTTGTGCAATCTCAAACCCTAATTTTGGTCATCAGTGCTTAAGGAGGGGTCTTGAGCTGATCAAACCCTAGTGCAATCTTGAACCAAGAGAGGCCTTTGTGAGAAAATATTTGATAAATGAGAGGGAAAATTTTGGGGTACAACAATGATATTATATGTCTTGGTTTTTCTTTAGCTTATTCATCTGTTTGAGGGATGGATAAAACAACAATTGATGAAGCATGACAACTTGGAGACTGAGGCGATGGGTTATGTTTGCAAATCGCTGCATGACTTCTTAGGCGATAAGCTAGATTTTGGTTTTTCGAGCATCGCTGCATGTCAACTTAGACGATGATCTGTGTTTCAAAATAAAGAAACACATTGATGCACAACGTCTTATGCAATGGTCTGTATTACGTAACGAGGAACCGTATTGCTGCACGGCGTCTTAGGCAATGGGTTAGGTTGCATTGTTGCCCGAGGTCTTAGGCAATGAACTATGTTTTGGTTTTTTTAACATTGTTGCATGTCATCTTAGGTGATGTTTTGTGTTGCAGAATAAAAAAGCACATTGTTGCACGACGTCTTAGGCAATGGTCTATATTACTGAACAAGGAACCGCACTGATACACGATGTCTTAGGAAGTGGGTTAAGTTGCATTACTGCCCGAGGTCTTAGGAAATGAACTATGTTTTGTTTCCTAACATCATAGCATGTCATCTTAGGCGATGGTCTGGGTTATGGAATAAAGAAGCACATTGATGCACGACGTCTTATGCAATGGTCTATATCAACGAACAAGGGACCACACTTCTGCATGATGTCTTAGGAAGTGGGTTAGATGAGGAGAATACATTGCTATGTGGAGTTTTAGGCAATGTACCGAGTGTGATACGGTGGCGGAACCTACTTGGTTGTTACTAGTTTTTCATTTGTATTCTCAAATGTTTCGGTAAGCAAGAGTCGCCACCGACTTTTCTTTTATCTAAATTAAGGAAAGGGTGAAAGGAATAGAAAAATACCTTTTCGAGATTATTCTGAGTAAGGGGGGTAGATTATGGAAAGGGAAGGTGATAGCACCCTTTTCCATCCGTAGTTATCTACGGGCTCTTTGTTGCCTGCTAGTTCACTTTGCTTTTGTTTGAAAATGTGCTTTGTGGTGTGGGTTTGAAAATATTTTGAAAATGTATTTGTAATGGTTCTCGTCTCTATAAGAATGCGTACAAAGTGTTGGTTTTTAAAAATAGTTCAAAGAGGTGCTTGTGGAATGTGTTTTTGAAAGTGATTTTGAAAAGTGCCTTTGTAATGATTCTCGTCACTATAGGAATGCGTACAAAGGACTTTGACATAGAGACGCTTTAGTAATGTAGAGACGCTTTAGTAATTTCTGTTTAAGGACTAGATCATTTACCGAAAGGCAACTGTAGGGTCATCGAGGGACTATGATCTTTTGATTTATGGGTATTTGCTAAAGCGTCCCTGTTTCGAGGGACATGACTGTTTATTTCTGAAGGCAACCAAAGTGGGGTACCCTAGAGGTGTATATGTGCAAGTGTATTATGTTTCAGTTATTTTTGTCTTTTTGTTAAGTTTGCTAACATTTTGTTATTAGTCTTATCATACAAACCTAGTTACTAGCAGTTAATATATATACAGGAATTTAAAGTGCAGAAATGTAAAATGCGGGAATGTAAATCCTACGCTATTACATGGCTTTGTGAGAGGTACATTATAAAATTGCGAAAAGTAAAGTCCTAGTTACTATTACAGACTGGGAAGCAGTTACAATAAGATAAAAAATGCGAGAATACATAAATGTTATATATATATATATATATATATATATATATATATATATATATATATATATATATATATATATATATATATATATATATATATATATATATATATATATATATATATATATATATATATATATATATATATATATATATATATATATATATATATATATATATATATATATATATATATTAAAGAAAATAAAACTTAAGTCTATTTAATTTTAAATTAAGGAAAAGGTTAAAATACTTAATTTATTTATTTAAAAATTAATTTGATTATTAAAAATTATCCTAATGTTTTTTGTGATTTTTTTATTTAAATAAAAAAAGAAATTAATAAATAAATGAAAACAAAAGTAAAAATGCAAAGGGAGGCATCCTTCGATTGCAGGAGAGATAGGGGCTTCGATTCAGAGGATGTTGCCTTTCGATTCTGTGAAGGGTGTTACCCTTCAATCCAGTGGCAAGATATGGCTTTCGATCCAAAGGGCGTTGCAGGGAGGGTCTGATGGTGCACCTGTGAGGGCACTGCATCTGCAAAGATATGTTAGCAAAATAAAAATGTAGGACATTGGTGTCGAACCCAGGTTCTTTGATCCTGTGTGTGTTGGCTTGCTCAGGTTGTATCTACAGTAAGTGTTAGAAATAAAACAAATGCAGACCTGGGATCGAACTCAAATCCTTAATCATGATTACAAATCGAATGACTACAAGTATTAATGTATCATGAAAATATAAAGTTTGATCTTTTATCCACTCTTACCCATAGTTGCAAACTTCAATTTGACACTTTCTGGATATGGAGACACTTGCTTAAGGGCTGGGGATGATTGGAGAAGCCTCAAGAAACCTCCAAGAATTTTTTTTTAAATTTTGTGTGAATCTCTCTCCGGTTGTGTCCAACCTCCTTTGGAGCTTGCTAGTGTTTTCTTTATATAGAGGGAATGGAGGGGAAAGATAACAAAGGTTTAAACATCCATAAACAAGTGTTTTCAAAGCCATGAATGATGTTTTATCACATTGCAAAAGTCATGGAAACTTGTCTCTTTTTGAATTTGAATGAATCTGGACATTTTGGCTCCTTCGAATGCCCTCCAGAGTTGCTATTCGATGGGCCTATTACCTCCTTGATTGGACCTCTTGTATAGGCTTCGAATGGGCCTTTTGTTGCCTCCTTAAAAGGGGTCTTCTTGAGTGTCTTTCGAATGGTTCCTTCGTTGGACCCATCTATTTGCCTTAGTTGCTTGATTCTAATAGCCCAAGTGAGGACTTTATTTTGGCCAATTGAAGCCTCCTTTGTCATGAATGTAATGGTGCATGGGGCTTGGGTTGGGCAGCATATAATCTCTTGCCTAGCAAGCATCTTGAACCAAACCTCATCAAAAGGAAAAACAAGTTTATCTCCAACAAATGTGCGTCTTTCGAGAAGACCAAATGTATGTCCTTCGAAGGCATCATTTGTGTGTTCATAATGTGAAAATCTTGTGCTTGTGAAATGAAAGCAGGAATGAAGAGGGAACCTTTTTCCTTGTGAATTAAAGGCAAGTCTAGAGAAAACCTTTGCAAGGCAAGTCGAAAGGGGCCTTTGCCTTGAACGAAGCTGGCATGCAGGAACCCACTGTTTTGAGAATCAAAGTAAGCATGCAGGAGGTCACTGCTGGTGGATCGAAGGGAGCTTGCAGGGGGTTCTCACCTGAATGAAACTTGGACTAAGGCTTGCTCGAAGGATACTCAACACCTAATCGAAGCTGGTGTGCAGGAGTTCATTTCCCGTTGAACTGAAACACACTTGTAGAGGATTCTTTCTTTGTATGCTAAAGGCACGCATAGAGAGAGTATTTTCCTGGCCAAAGCAGGAATCAAGCTGGCTCTAAAGAAACCAAATGCCCAATCGAAGCAGGAATTAAGCTTGCATGCGTGTAGCCATGGCATTGTCAATCAAGCCAGCATGCAAAGTCAATGGTGCAATCGAAGGAGCACTAATAGGAGGCCATACCCTTTTGGATTGAAGGAGGCTGTTTCAAAGGAAACACATGCCCAGTCGAAGCTTGTATACAGCAAACAAGCAAAAGGCCAAGGATTCAATCGAAGCTTGGAAATTTGAGGCAAGCTTGGAGGAGGTTAGGCGCTCAATCGAAGCCTGTTAAAATGTCAATCGAAAGACACATTGTTCATCTTCAAAATTTTATTTTTATTTAAACAAGTGCTTGTGACCACCCATATAATGAAAAATCTTTGAAAACACGAGAGAACAAATTTTAGGGTACAACAGTTTCCCCTGTTCAATCTTCTTAAACCTGAAGATGTAGATTGACTTGTTTGCCTTTCGTGATCTGAAGGTGGAAGATGATTGAACACTAGAGTGCCCAAAAATTTGCACTCGCATGAGGTAACACTAATTTTTGATGATGGAGGGAATGGGCTTACAGATGCCATTTGGATAAAATGACAAAGAGTCATCGGAGATGGGCTTAAAAATGCCATCCAAAGTAGATGCTGATTTCACACATGGCTCCTTCGGGGGTTCCTGTTCCTGCTGTTTGAGGAGGATTATGTTGGGGAATGTGGGTTTCTGTTGTTCTCCTGCTTGAGGAAAACCCTGGGGAATAGAGTTTAGAAACTTCAGTTGTCCATTACTCTATTGGGAGTTATCTCTTGACTGAAAATGTATTAGAAAGAGCCTGCGTAGGGCTGTTTCAAGATGAGTTCGTGTTGGACTTCCTCTGGAGGGTTATAATGAAGGAATCTTTGACGATTGCTACCTCAACAGAAAATGAAGGAATCTTTGACGATTGCTACCTCAACAGATAGTGAAGGAATCTTTGACGATTACTACCCTCAACAGATAATGAAGGAATCTTTGTCGATTGCTACCTTAACAGATAATGAAGGAATATTTGACGATTTCTACCTCAATAGATAATGAAGGAATATTTGATGATTGCTACCTCAATGGATAATGAAGGAATCTTTGACGATTACTACCTCAACAGATTATGAAGAAACCTTTGAAGATTGCTACCTCAATGGATAATGAAGGAATCTTTTACGATTTCTACCTCAATAAATAATGAATAAATCTTTGACGATTGCTACCTCAATGGATAATGAAGGAATCTTGGACGATTTCTACCTCAATAGATAATGAAGGAATCTTGGACGATTGCTACCTCAACAGATAATGAAGGAATCTTTGACGATTTCTACCTCAATAGATAATGAAGGAATGACAATTACTACCTCAATGGATAATGAATGAATCTTTGATGATTTATACCTCAATGGATAATGAAGGAATATTTGACGATTGTTACCTCAATAGATAATAAAGGAATCTTGGACGATTGCTACCTCAATAGATAATGAAGGAATCTTGGATGATTGCTACCTCAACAGATAATGAAGGAATCTTTGATGATTTCTACCTCAATAGATAATGAAGGAATCTTTGAAGATTGCTACCTCAATGGATAATGAAGGAATCTTTGACAATTGCTACCTCAATGGATAATGAGAAATTCGTCTGTGTATGGACTTTACCTGAAAAGATAAAGATTTAGTTGCATGCAATGTCATGATGCATGAAGTGCAAATGAAGTTCTCAAAATGAACGACATTTGAAATATATGCATTTGTGTTGCCTATGATATGAACTATTTAAAATGATGTATGAATGCAATGCATGAATGTGTCAGTCATTTTATTGCTGTATTGTTGAACTAGAGAAAACGAATCCCTGATTGTTGCTGAAGAGTACCAGGAAGCTGAATCCCAAACTACTCTTGGTGAGTAAAGAAAGTGATTCTTCAATTTTCGATGGGGATAATTAATGGAGATAGTTTTATTGGTGATTACCTTTCTCTGCCTAGGATCTTCTACTTCTATTTGAGAATGATTTTACCGAGGGGAAGAGTTTTGTTAGAAGATTTCACCAATTTGGAGAAACAAACTCCGTTGGGGATTGAACTTCCGTAGATAGAGAAATAAACTCTACTGGGGATAAGGCTTTATAAACTACTTGAGACTTATAAAACTCTTTTGGGAAGGTGAACTCCATAAACTGCTTGGGGATTTTGTTGAAATCCTATAGGGGAATCTTTAGAAGCTTGGCGACTTCAACTGGGGAACTTTTGGATGTCGAAGCAGTAGTTGGAGAATCTTGCTCCGCCGAGGATATGAGATCCCTTGACCTTATTAGGTTGTTTACTGAGAATATGACGGTGACCCTTTTTTAGGAGGATGCCCCTGTAAGTACGAAGTGCGCCTAAGAGGGGATGAATTAGGTACTTTAAAAAATTCTGGTTTTAGTGATGATGGGTATTATTTTTCTGGTTAATGGTGAGTTTAGGAAAGAGTAAAGTGCAGAAAAATAAAGAGACACTGGCGATATATCCTGGTTCCCCTCACAGTCCGAGAGTACTCCAGTCCCCTTTCAACATGAAAGAGATTTCCTTATTGTGGCAAACTTAAACAAGAACTACCAAAAAGCCAAGAACAATCCTCTTGGATTTTGACTATGTCAACAATGAGAACAATCCTCTCAAAGTGACTACACTTGTATCCAACAATCCTGGAAAGACAAGATTTTAAAAACACTTAAACTTATTTCCAACAATCCTGGAAAAATAAGTAAGTAACTATCAATATTTGATTTTGAGTGAGTTGAGTAGTATTGATCACTTAGAGTGATTTAACAATGAATGATCTTCTCTTCTAATAATAATATTGTACAATGAGTCAAGATATAATTGCTCAAAGTTTTATGCTTAACAATGTATAAAAATGTGCAGAAAACTTATGTATGAAAGTGAAGAAATGCTTGAGTTTGTATTTTGAAAATTCAGGAAATATATTTGGAAGAGGTGTTGAAAATGATTTTGAAAATGAATATTTATATGTTCATAGCACCCTTTTGAAACACCATAAAGTTCTGAAAATGAATCATGAACAAATGCCAAGATTGAGTGAAAGGTTTCAATGAAAAGGTATTATGAACAGGCATGTGAAAAGTTTCCGTTTTTCAAAATCGTGCAGCATGCAATCGATTTCACCCTTTGTGTAAATCGATTACACAAGGTTTCAACAGCTATATTTTCAAAAGTTTTAAGTGTGCAAGCGATTGCACAAGAAATGTCAATCGATTGCATGTAAAGTCAGTAGAAAATAATTAGTGAGTGCAATTGATTGCACAAGCAATGTAAATCGATTGCATGAGAAACAGAAGCAAACGTTTTGAAAATTTTAAGTATGCAATTTATTGCACAAGCAATGTAAATCGATTGAACTGAGAAACAGAAGCAAAAGATCTAAAAAATTAAAGGATGCAATCGATTGCACTAATATGCAAATCGATTGCACTCAAGTGAAAAATGAATTTTAAATTTGAAAAACTTGAGTAATTATTTATAAAACATTTCTTATTTACCATTGAGCAACTATATCTTAAGATCAAAGTAAATAATATCATTATACCTTGAAAGTTGTTAAGAGCTTTGAACTGAACATTTTGTCCATAGATGCTTTGAGCTTGATCATAAATCTTTGCCTTCTTTGTCAATCATGGTTTGTCTTCATCAAAACAAAAGTTTATTTGAGAAGCTTGCTTTTACATTCTCCCCCTTTTTGATGATGACAAACAATCTTGCTTTATGCGATGTCGTTTCCGGAAAGAGCTTTTCTCCCCCTAAGATGCAAAACTCCCCCTATGTATGAGAAGGTTGGAAATATTTGTATTTGTTCATCTTGGTTGGAGAGTACCTTTACAAAATTAAGACAAGGAAAAAATACAAGCATAAAGTACCACATATTTCTCCCCCTTTGACATTATCAAAAAGAAGGGAAAGATGCACAAAACAAATAGTAATAAAAGCAATATATTGAGAAAACTTTAATTAAACAAGCAACACAAATTGTTTAACAATTACACAGAAATTTAACAAACAAAACATTGAATAACAAGACAAGGACATAACAGAAAATAGAGTTAGCCAGAACTTCAAGGATGATGCATGTCCTGGTGGTTATAGGACCAAGAGCCTTAATTCAGAAATTGTTGTTGAAGTGGAGGTTCTATGTAGTGTTGAGGAGGTGTAGCTGGATTATTTGGATCATGCGGTGGAATGTGAAGATGAGAATAAAGGTATGAAAATTGTTGATTCACATCTGTGCGGAAGTCATTAATCCGGGTTGTAGTAGAATCATTGATCGCATTCCATTGGTTGTTGATGTTGGTGTTCATGGAAGAAAATTATTGAGACATGTAATCCATAAGCTCTTAATTGCTTGGATCAGAGGGAGCAGTAGGTGGAGGAGGCACAGCTTCACCGCCTTCGACTTCGTGATCATTCCCTTCATCACCAACAACATCTTCACCAACGTAAGTGATAGTTTTTGTTTCTGGATTGTAATGCACGCCCATTATGGAGTCAACATTCTTGATGGAAATTTTTTTCAGATTTGGATCCATATTCACTTTTTCAAACCCAGCAAAATCCACTCCAAATTCCTCCATAATTAAACTAACAAAATAAGCATATGGAAGAAATTTAGATTTTGCATTGACTCTCAGCATTTACACCATTATAAGTCTTGCCCAGTTAACACTTATTCCTTTCTTTCTTGTATAAATCAGTTGCATCTCCAGGTCGGTCACAGTGCAGTGGTTTCCAGCTCTTGGAAACATGATATAGACCATAAAGTAATGAAATAGGCGATCGTCTATATAGAAGTTACCTGCACTCCAGGAGTCTCTGGATGGAATTACTCCGCCTAGACCACGAATCTGTTTGGCGCGGAATTCAGCTTCACTTAACCTCCCAATGCTGTAAAAGAAATCCTTTTTCCGGTAGTCATCCCATACCTCGTTTTCAGGGTCATATAGAGAACTTCCAGTGTAAGGAATATGAAGAATATTACCAACAACCTCAGGAGTTAGAGAGATACGAGTACCCAACACATATGTCACCATTTTGCCTTTATGTGGAGTTAAATTGCTGAAAAACACTCTTACCAAATCCGGATAATATGGACCGAACAATGAAATTAATGGTTCTAGACCATAAGCAGCTAAATCATTTTGAAAAGAGAAGCATTCTTGGGGAAAGGATGATAGCATGCCATATTTAGGATTGGACACTATTTTCCTTTAAAAGTCCTTTGTGAATCTGACTTCTTGTTCTTCGGTGAGAGATAAAAGTAATGGATTAGAAGATGAATCAACCTTTTTCTTCCCTTTTTCCGAAGCTGACACCTTTCTTTTTTGTCTTGAAGCCATGGATAAGGATTTTAGGGTTTTGAGGGTTTTAGGTTTTTTGAGAGAGAAAGGTGTTTGAGAGCTGAAATTTGGATATGATTTGAGTAGATAGGAAATGAGTGGGTTGTATTAAAGTTTATTTGGCTTGGGAATATGAGAGAGAGGAATTCTGACCAACACAATTTTTTGTCATAAAAGCAAGTTACAGAACGTGCAATCAATTTGCATACAAGTGCAATTGATTTGCACATAAAACAGAATCAAAATAAAACTGAAACGCATAGAGTGCAATCAATTTGCATTGATGGTGCAATCTATTTACACTTGAAACAGAAAGGTCAGAGTTAAAAATACTCAGTGAGCAATCGATTTGCACTCTTTGTGCAATCGATTTGCATCAACCAAAAATGACCAAAACCAAATTTTTCTTAAAAATTAAAAAACCACTTAACATATATTCACATATAGCATGTTTAAAACATATATATAACAACATAACAAAGATAGAAGGCACCTTATATGTCATGTTCGTCAAGTATGCCAAGCTCTTGTTGAATCTTGTAGAACGGATCTCTTGCCAAAGGTTTGGTGAAGATATCGGCAAGCTGATTATGAGCATCTACAAAGGTTACCTCGACATCTCCTTGAAGTACATGATCACGGAAGAAATGATGTCGTATGTCTATGTTTTTAGTTCTTGAATGCATGACGGGATTCTTCGTAATGTTTATTGCACTTGTATTGTCACACCATAGAGGAATGCATCCTAGATCGAGTCCGTAGTCACAAAGTTGTTGTTTAAGCCACAAAATTTGAGCGTAACTACTACTCGTTGCAATATATTAAGCTTCGTCCGTGCTAAGAGCAACGCATGCTTGTTTCTTGCAAGCCCATATACTAATGCATTACCAAGGATGTGACAAGTACCACTTGTGATTTTTCTATTAGTTTTACAACCTGCATAATCTGCGTCAGAATAACAGACTAAGTTGCAAACACTACCTTTAGGATACCATAGTCCAACATTTGTTGTTCCTTTGAGATACTTCATGATCCTCTTTACCGCCGTGAGATGAGATTCCTTTGGATTAGCTTGAAAGTAGGCACAGAGACAAACACTAAACATTATGTCAGGACGCTGTCAAATACAATAAGGAGCCAATCATACCTTGATACTTTGTAATGTCGATGGAAACACCTAATTCATCTTGATCAACATATGAACTGGAACCCATTGGTGTAGACATTTCCTTACAGTTATCCATGTCAAATCTTTTCAAGAGTTCCTTGTAATATTTGGATTGGTTGATGAAGATGCCATCTTTTAGTTGTTTGATTTGAAGTCCAAGAAAATAGTTCATTTTATCCATCATAGACATTTCAAATTCTCCTTGCATCATTGCTGAAAATTCTTCACACATTTCTTGATTTAAAGAACTGAAAATGATATCGTCAACATAGACTTGTGCTAGCAAGGTGTCATCTTTGATTTTCTTGATAAACAGAATCTTGTTAAATTTTCCCTTATCAAAACCTTTTTTGCATAAGAAGTTTCTTAAACGATCATACCATGCCCTTGGTGCTTGTTTCAATCCATAGAGAGCTTTTCTCAATTTAAATACATGAGATGGATTCTTGAAATCTTCGAACCCCTGGGGTTGCTTAACATAGACTTCTTCATTGATATATCCATTCAAGAATGCGATTTTGACATCCATTTGGAAAAGCTGGAAATTTAATGAACAAGCATAGGCAAGTAAGAAACGAATAGCTTCTAACCTTGCAACCGGAGCGAAAGTTTCTTCAAAATCTATTCCTTCTTCTTGATTATAGCCTTGTGCTACCAACCTTGCTTTGTTACGAACAATTATTCCATTCTCGTCAAGTTTGTTTTTAAAAACCCATCTTGTTCCAATGATGTGTTTTTTGCTTGGCCTAGGGACAAGTTCCCAAACTTGATTCCTTTCAAATTGATTTAATTCTTCTTTCATAGCGATAATCCATTGGTCATTGCCTAAGGCTTCATCAACTTTGGAAGGTTCATTTTGAGAGACAAACGCCATGTTTAGGAAAGCATCTTTGAGATTTAATCTTGTTGTCACACCTTGAATTAGATCACCAATTACTTTATCGATAGGATGATCTCTATGAGTTCTCCATTCTTTTGGTAGATCATTGAGATTTGATTCTTGTTGGGGTGACTCTTCGTGTTGAATTGGTTGATCTTTGGAAGAATTTTCTTGAGGACCTTCTTCATTGGATTTTTCATCAAACTTACCAAGGTTATCTTTGTCGTTGTTTAAGACAAAGAATTTTCATCCGAAGATGTGAAAGAAAGCAATGTTTGGTTTCCTCCCTTTTAAGATTTCATATGGAGTTTTCTTCAAGATCGGTCTTATGTTAACTCTATTGCTAACAAAACTTGTCGTGCTTACCGCATCTGCCCAAAAGTATTTTGGAAGATTTGAATCGCTAAGCATTGTTCTAGAAAGTTCCACAAGAGACCTATTATTTCTTTCTACCACTCCATTTTGTTGAGGAGTCCTTGGTGCCGAGAAGTTGTGAGATATTCCATGTTCTCCACAAAATTCTTCAAATAGAGCATTTTGAAATTCTCCTCCATGATCACTTCTTATGGAGGCAATTGTTAAAGACTTCTCATTCTGAATTTGTTTAGCATAATTCTTGAACGCCTTGAATGCATCACATTTCTGTACTAAAAAGAATGTCCAAGTATATCTAGAGAAATCGTCAACAATAACCAAAGCATATACATTACCTATGAAACTCCTTGTTCTTGATTGACCAAATGATTCCATATGTAACAATTGTAGTGGCCTTGTAGAGGACACCACATTCTTAGATTTGAAAGTTGATTTAGTTTGTATCCCCTTTTGACAAGCATCACAGAGTATATCTTTGACGAAATTTCTCTTAGGCAATCCAATGACAAGATCATGCTTGATTAGTTTATTCAAGTGTTTCATGTAAATATGAACAATTCTTTTGTGCCATAGCCATGAATCATCGTTGTTTTCCATGAGACATTTAACCTTCAAATACGGATCATCACGGGAAATCATGAATATATTATTGATTCTTTTACCTTTAAGTATAACCTTATGTGTGACTCCGTCTTCTATCAAGAATTCATCCTTGGTGAACTTGATCTTGAAGCCTTTGTCACAAAGTTGGCTAATACTAAGAAGATTGTGCTTTAGTCCTTCAACATAAAGAACATCTTCAATGGATGTGAAAGATGGAGCACCAACTTGTTAGAACAAAGTTTGAATCTACTACCCTATATTTAAATTTTGATGATAACAAAGTGAAAAGATATAGTATTTATAAGATTCATGTATGAACTATCTGCTGCCTAAAATTACTATGTTCTGACTTGCAGATACTCTGATTGATATAAGCAAGATCACACCTATCCAGCATCAGAATTTGGTTTCAGACATCAGCATCAGAAGTTGCCATATCAGAATATCAGAATCAGATGATCAACTCACGTACATGCTGAAGCCTGATGAACAAGACTGCGCTCAACACTCTGATACCGAAACACAACAGTTCATCAGCAGCTAAGTAGAGTCAGAATGAGCCAAGCCAGAACTTGCATTAAATAAGCAACGGTACTATGCATTGAAAGCAAATTAATACCAACGGGTTCATTCCAGACAAGATCTGCTCGATAAGGAAAGTTTGTTAATAGCATTGAATCAAGAATATTGCATCCAACGTTCAACATCTCAGTGCTATATAAACAAGACTTTGAAGATTGAATTGGCTAATGCTCTCCAAATCTTTACACGCATAAAAGCTGATCAAAATCTTCTTTCTCTTAGTTTTTCTAAACACTACACATTCTGATATTCTATCATTGTTTAGCAATCTAGTTTCTAAGCTTTAAGTTGTGTATACATCACAGTTGTGATACAGTTTTGTAGAAAACATTCACACACTTAGATTTGATTTCTCTATAAGAAAGTGTTTCCTTGACAAACCGGGTTGTGGTTTGCATCAAGAAGGCTTTAGCAGTTGTTAAAGCAGTCTGTAATATTCAGTTGAATATAGTGGATTAAGACCTCGTTGGAGAGAGGCGAAATCACCTTGACGGGTGGACTGGAGTAGTTTGAGATCAAACGAACCAGGATAAAAATATCTTGTTCATTGCATTAGACTTCAGTTTTACAATTCAACCCCCCTCCCCCTTCTTGTGTTTTTCACCACTTCAATTGGCATCAGAGCGCCTGGTTCTGAGCTAAAACAGTTAACCGTGTCAGTACAAGATCCAGCGTCAGAAAAACACAATGGCAGGAAACAACTCTCACATCAGCAATGACAACAATGAGGACAGAGACAGATTCAGCGGCAAACCTCCAGTCTTTGATGGAGAAAACTTTGATTACTGGAAAGACAGAATTGAAAGCTTCTTTCTGGCACATGATGCTGATCTGTGGGATATGGTGACAGATGGATACACGCACCCTGTGAATGCAAGCGGTCAGAAGATTGATAGAAAAACAATGTCTGATCAACAAAAGCGTGACTTCAAGAATCACCACAAGGCCAGAACCATCCTCCTCAGCGCCATCTCCTATACTTAGTATGAAAAGATCTCCAACAGAGACACAGCAAAGAATATTTTTGACTCACTTAGAATGACGCATGAGGGTAACGTTCAGGTCAAAGAAACAAAAGCTCTGGCGCTCATTCAGAAGTATGAGGCGTTCAAAATGGAAGAATCTGAATCCATTGAAACCATGTTCTCTAGATTCCAGATTCTGGTAGCTGGTCTCAAAGTTCTGGACAAAGGATACTCTACTGCTGACCATGTCAAGAAAATCATCAGAAGTTTACCCAAGCAGTGGAGACCTATGGTTACAGCTCTGAAGCTAGCTAAAGATCTCAACAAAATCACTCTGGAGGAACTTATCAGCTCCCTCAGAAGTCATGAGATAGAGCTAGAAGCTGACGAGCCTCAGAAGCAAGGTAAGCCTTTAGCATTAAAATCTAACAAAAAATTTGAGTCTAAAGTTTTGCAGGCAGTTGAAGAAACATCTGATGGATCCTCATCAGAAGAAGACGAACTCTCTCTCCTTTCCAGAAGAGTAAATCAACTGTGGAAGCAAAGACAAAGAAAGTTCAGGAATCCCAGAAGATCTGATCAGAACGAGTCTTCTTCCAGATACAGAAGGACAGATTCTTCCTCTGGATACAGAAGATCTGAAGGCTCCTCCAGTAGCAAAAAGCCAAACACCAAGGACATCATCTGCTATGAGTGCAATGAGCAAGGACACTATAAGAGTGACTGCCCAAAGCTTCAGAGGGAAAAGCCCAAAAAGAAGTTTGGAAGAGAGAAGAAGAAAAGTCTCATGGCTACATGGGATGACTCTGACTCGTCTGAAGCTAACTCAAAATCAGATGATGAGAGGGCAAACATAGCTCTCATGGCTAACATCTCAGAAGATAGTGAAGCTTCTGAATCAGACTCAGAATCAGATACTGAAGAGGTATTTCCTAACTTTGCTGTTAACTTTACAAAGGCTGAACTTGCTGAAAGCCTTAATGAGATTCTGGAACGGTATCAGCAAATTAGAGTTAAATTCAGAGACCTGAAAAGGAATCTTGAATCTGACTCTAATAAGACTGAGAGTCTCAAATTGGAGAATTCTGAGCTGAGAAATAAGATTTCAAAATTAGAAAATACTTTACAAAACTCTCAGAAGGAACCAATTTTTGAAACTCCCAGCAACGCTGATGAGATCATCAAGGAGTATGATCACAGTTTCCAGAAGTTCCTCGCTAAAAGCATAGATAGAAGCAAAATGGCTTCAATGATCTATGGAGTTAGCAGAAACGGCAGGAAAGGAATAGGATACCAAGGTAAGGTTCCTACACCAAAGAATGTCATGGACTTAACCATTAAACACACTCCTCTGAATTCACATTTTGTATATGGTCACACACATGATATTAAATACACTAGCAGTAAGCACTATGTGAAACCAAAATTCAACCAGAGTTTTGGTAAAACTAACAAATCAGGACCCAAGAAAATCTGGGTACCTAAGGATAAAATAATACATGTTGCAGATATCTTTAGCAGCAAGTCAGAAACACCAGTCATGGTACCTGGACTCTGGCTGCTCACGACACATGACGGGAAGAAGGCATATGTTCCAAAGCCTGGAACTTAAGCCTGGAGGCCACGTTGGCTTTGGAGGCAATCAGAGGGGAAAGATAATTGGCTCTGGAACTGTAGGTAATGGAAATCTTCCCTCTATTAATAATGTTCTGCTAGTAGATGGATTGATGCATAATCTGTTATCCATAAGTCAATTAAGTGATAACGGTTATGATATAATCTTTAATCAAAAATCATGTAAAGTTGTTAGTCAGAAAGATGGGACTATCCTGTTTAATGGTAAGAGGAAAAACAACATTTACAAAATCAAACTTTCTGAACTAAAAAGTCAGAATGTAAAATGCCTTCTGTCTGTTAACAACGAGCAGTGGATCTGGCACAGAAGATTGGGGCATGTTAGTATGAGAAGAATATCTCAGATTAACAAACTCAATCTGGTCAGAGGACTTCCTAATTTGAAGTTCAATTCAGATGCTCTGTGTGAAGCATGTCAGAAAGGCAAGTTTGCAAAACCTTCTTTTAAATCCAAAAATGTTGTTTCTACCTCTAAGTCATTAGAACTTCTGCACATTGACTTATTTGGACCAGTTAAAACTGCTTCAGTCAGTGGCAAGAAGTATGGGTTAGTAATCGTAGATGACTATAGCAGATGGATATGGGTAAAGTTCTTAAGACACAAGGACGAGTCACACTCTGTGTTTGTTACCTTCTGTAACCAAGTTCAGAATGAAAAGGATCTTAGAATCATTAAAGTCAGGAGTGATCATGGTGGAGAATTTGAAAACAAAGACTTTGAGTCATTCTTTAATGACAGAGGCATTCTGCATGATTTCTCTTGTCCTAGAACTCCCCAACAAAATGGAGTTGTAGAACGAAAGAACAGAACATTGCAAGAAATGGCCAGAACCATGATCAATGAGACAAACGTTGCTAAGACCTTCTGGGCAGAGGCAATAAACACAGCGTGCTACATTCAGAATAGAATCTCAATAAGACCTATTCTGGAAAAGACTCCATATGAATTGTGGAAGAACAGAAAGCCCAACATTTCATATTTTCATCCATTTGGATGTACTTGCTTTATATTAAATACAAAGAATTATTTGAACAAGTTTGACTCTAAAGCACAGAAGTGTATTATGTTAGGATACTCTGAACGCTCAAGAGGGTACAGAGTATACAATACAGAAACACAGATTGTGGAAGAATTAATCAGTGTTCGTTTTGATGATAAGCTTGACTCTGAAAAGTCAAAGCAGAATGAAGTCTTTGCAGGTATAGAAATTGAATTTACAGGTTCTGAACACAAGTCATCAGAAGCTCTCAACACAGACATTCCTTCAACGTCTGAAAGGAGCACTGCTAGCAATCCTACAACAGCTGCTGATCAACCTCAGAAGAGATTACCCAGAAGCAGCTTGGATCACCCAGAAGAGACTATCTTAGGAAGAAAGGAAGATCCAATCAGAACAAGAGCAAGCTTCAGAAACTCTGAAGAAACTCTCATGGGACTTGTGTCTCTGATTGAACCTTCTTCTATTGATGAAGCACTTCTGGATAATGACTGGATTCTGGAAATGCAAGAAGAGCTGAATCAATTCACCAGAAACGACGTATGGGATCTCGTTCCCAGACCAAAAGGATTCAACGTCATTGGAACAAGATGGGTGTTCAGAAACAAGATAAATGAACAAGGTGAAGTCATCAGAAACAAGGCACGACTGGTTGCACAAGGTTATAGTCAGCAAGAGGGGATAGACTATACAGAAACCTTTGCCCCAGTCGCCAGGTTAGAATCTATCAGACTTTTAATTTCATTTGATGTTAATAGAGGCATCACTCTGTATCAGATGGATGTCAAAAGTGCATTCTTAAATGGTTATATAGAAGAAGAAGTTTATGTACACCAACCCCCTGGTTTTGAAAATACAAAACATCCAGAACATGTTTTCAAACTAAAGAAGTCACTGTATGGTCTGAAACAAGCTCCCAGAGCTTGGTATGAAAGGCTAAGTAACTTTCTGTTAGAAAATGAATTCACCAGAGGGAAAGTGGACACTACTCTATTCTGTAAATCAGTTAAGAATGACATCTTAGTCTGTCAAATTTATGTTGATGATATTATTTTTGGTTCTACTAATCCTTCTCTTGGAAGAAAATTTGCTAAGTGTATGCAGGAAGAATTTGAGATGAGCCTCATGGGGGAACTGAAATTCTTTCTAGGAATTCAGATCAATCAAACTCCAGAGGGAACTTACATTCATCAGAGCAAATACATCAAAGATCTTCTGAAGAAATTTGACCTCTCAGAATGTAAGCCATCAAAGATTCCAATGCATCCCACGTGCATTCTGGAAAGAGAAGAGGTAAGCAAAAATGTAGAACAGAAAGTCTACAGAGGTATGATTGGTTCTCTCCTCTATCTGACTGCTTCAAGACCTGACATATTATTCAGTGTTTGTATCTGTGCTAGATTCCAATCAGATCCTAGAGAATCTCACTTAACAGCTGTTAAGCGAATTTTCAAGTATCTGAAAGGTACTACTAATCTGGGTTTGTTTTATAGAAAATCTAGTGATTACAGCTTAGTAGGCTACTGCGATGCTGATTTTGCTGGAGACAGAGTAGAACGAAAAAGTACTTCTGGAAGCTGCCAGTTTCTGGGAGAAAATCTGATCTCTTGGTCCAGCAAAAGGCAATCAACAATTGCACTATCAACAGCAGAAGCTGAGTACATAGCAGCAGCAAGATGTAGCACACAAATGCTCTGGATGAAAAGTCAGCTTGAAGACTTCCAGATTTTTGAGAGTAACATTCCTATACTCTGTGATAATACTTCTGCTATTTGCTTAAGTAAGAATCCCATTTTACATTCTAGAGCTAAGCATATAAAAATAAAACATCACTTCATTAGGGACTATATTTAGAAAGGTATTTTGAACTTAAAATTTATAGATACAGACCATCAATGGGCTGATATCTTTACTAAACCCCTTTCAGAAGATAGGTTTAATTTCATTCTGAAACATCTCAGCATGAAAATCTGTCCAGAGTGAAAATGTTTTAATTCCATATATTTACCTTCAGAATGTAATTGTTTTACTGTGAACTTCTGATCAATCTTCTTTCAGAAAGATAGAACATGCAGATTGTATCAGATGCAAGTCTAAAGATCTGAGAGTCTAAACTCAAAGACAGACGTGTTGATCACTACATCAAACAAGTGTCATCCAATCATCAGCATATCTCTGAAGCAGAACGCGTGCACGCTTCTGAGAAGGCAAAACGCTGATTGGGTGCATTGAGACACATGTCTGGTAACCGTTTTTAAGTATCTTTCTCAAATCCCCCAAAATCAGCAAGCATTTAATGAAAAGTAATCATGCTTTTAAAATGCAATCATGATTTTTCTCTTTCTTAAAAACGTTTATCTTTTCAAAATATTTTGAAACTCTATTTAAACACATTAATCTCTCATTCTCATTCTTTACGTTTTCTCACTAATACTCAAGCATTCTCTGCATATTTCTGTAATCATCTCTTGCAAAACCCTTTTTCCTCAGTTTCTTCTCAAAACCTTTTTAGTGTGAACATGGAAACCTCCAGCAGTGCTTCTGCAGGTCCTCAGAAGAAAGCATCATCTTAGCAATATCAAGTGCCATTCAGAACACTCCTCACTCCTGTGAAGAATCTTGAAGTGCTTTCTGAATTAATCATTGATTTTGGAAGCTTGAAGGAGAACGGTTTTGACCTAACTGAAGAAGTTAGGGCACAGAAGTGGGAAAGGTATTTTGACAGGTTGGTTGGACCAACATTCCCTATGTTAGTCAAGGAATTCTGGATTCACGCCAAGGCTTCAACGCATCTAGTCACCTCCTTTGTTATGGGGAAGAAGATTGTGATCACTGAGGATCACATTGCAAGGCTAATCGGTTACAGTGGCGTCCGTTGTGTGGACATGGCTGAAAGATGTGCTGATGTGGGTGTGATAGCTGCAAGGATTTTCACTCATGGGGTGCCCAGCAGCAAGATCAAAGATCTGAAGGATCATTACAGAGTTTCGGCTAAGATAATTCTGGGGTGCTTCAACCATAGGAAGCCAACCAGTTCACCTGATTACATAAATGTGGATCAGCAGTTTCTGATCTACTTTATTGATCAGAAGGTAAAAATCAATTTGGCTCATTTTCTGTTCAACCACCTCAGAACAAGTGTGAAGGAAACCAGGGAAGAAGAAAGAACCAAGAGGGATTGGATACCCTTTGGAAGGTTGATATCAGATATTCTGACAGAGAATAGGCTGATAGAGCATCTGATAGAAGCTCAAGAGCTAAGCACCATTGAACCAACAGTTGGGAAACCTCTGAACGCAAAGAACTTGAAGAAGATGAAGTTGATAGAAAATATCCAGAAGGAACCCAGAGCTACTCCTATTGCTGATATCACCAGCAGAAGAGTTCCTCTGAGTGACTTTCCTTTATTTTCTGAGATAGAATCCAAACTAGAGGTGGTTCTCAGATACTTGGATGCGTGCAAGGCAGATGGTACAGATCCAAATCTGATTATCAAAGCTCTGCATCAACCTCAGCAAGAAGTGACTCTGAAGAAGACGAAGAAGAGGAAGGCACCTTCAGAAGGATCATCCCAGCAGACACCCAAGAAAAGAGGTAATTTATCTGCTGCTTCTGTTTTAAATTCTTCTACTATTCCAGCATCTATTCCTCCTCAAACCTCTCATAGAATCTCAATCCCCATCCCTACCATAGATGAAACTGTACCAGAAGATGACCCTTCTGAGGCATTAAAACTCAGAAGACCCAGAACCAAACATCCCAAACCAACAATCTCAACAACATCAGCAATTGACAAAGTGTTGTCTGACATTGATCAACACACTTCTGATCAACCAACCTCTGAACCACAAATTGTCCCTCCTCCACAACCAGAACAACAACAATCTGCTGAAGAACCAGAACAACAACAACCACTTTCACCCATTCCAGAAGAACCCCGTATCCCTGAACAATCAGAAATTCCAACAACTTCTCCTCAATCAGCAATTCATTCTCCCTCTCCTCAACCAGAAATTAATCCACCATCACCTCAACCAGAGTTTCATCACTCTGAAACTCCTTCTCCTCAACCATCTGAACCTCATTCACCTCAACCATCACCTTTGGCAATCCAGCTGCCAGGTGGAACAACTATCACCTTGGCACAATTGCCATCCTCATCAGAATCCACACCACCAAATACTCCCAAAACACCACCCAGTCCAATCATAATTTCTGATTCTGAAACTCCATCTCCAAAACAAACTACTGCCAAGAAAACCTCCGAAAACCCCAGCAGGACCTTCATAGACTTAACCAGTCTTGACCGTCTTGCTGATCTGAAACATAAAATTGCCATCCCTAAACCAAAACAACCAGATGTTGGCTCTGGTATTATGAATTTTGAAACAGGTGTGCAGCAATGGATTGCTTCTTTGAAGCAAGTCTTTCCTGGAATGATTGACCCAGCTGCTTCTGATCAGCTCTGGTCACAATTCAGACTTTGGGTACGTGCTGAAGCCCTCAAGTTGCAGGATATCAACTATGAGCAGGCACAACAGAATTTCAGCAAGCTTCTGAATGAAGTTGGAAGTCAGCTTCTGAAAGAAGACGTGCTCCCTCTGGATAGTGAACCTTGGTCTGAGAAACAGCCAGCTTCAAAGGTGCAACCAGAAGAAGACAAGACCATTCAAGATGAAGAAAGTCAAGCAGAAGATGTTGCTGAAAGCTCTCAGAAGCTTCCTGCTTCTGATGCTTCTCAAGCTGCCTTGGACAGGCAGACTCTGGAAGAACTAAAGCTGAATGACATGCGTCTGCAGCAGAGGATGGATGAAAATGACCAGAAGATGAAAGAAAGAATGGATGTGCAGGATAGCAAGATTGACACTGTTGTCAGCATGATGCACAAGCAGAATGAGACTGCTGATCAGATCAAAGCCATGCTGGAGAACCTGTTCACACGCTTGCCTCCTCAACCTTAGTCTTTTTTCATTCATGTCTTTTTCATGTTTTCTTTGAGTTTCTGATGTAATGTTTGAATGTGTTTTGTACTATTTTCATGTTTTGATTCTGAACCATTTCAATATGACAAGTTTTTCTGATCTTAATTGTTTTAGCACTCACCTACACTTTTTGATTGCTGACAAAAAGGGGGAGAACAAGAATGATATTTTAAACAATAATGGCTAACTAGACAGAAATTCTCAAACATTCTAACTCTATTACTTGAAAATGTTTTTTTCTGTTTTGCTTAAAGTCTACAGGTACAAGGAAGCTCCTGGACACTCTGAAGACTAGAAGCTCTGATCACTAAGAAGCTCTGATCCGCTCTGATACTCTGATCCAAAGTAAAGCTCTGACAAGAAAAGCTCCGAAGCTCTGCTGATCTAAAGCTTCTGATAGTCAAAGACTCTGATACTCTGATGTTCAAAGAAAGGCAAAAAGATCTGATCCTGAAGAACACTTGTAATCAAAGGGAAGTAATAAACTCAGGGGGGGGTATCTCTCAACTCTAATATCTTTTTACTCCTTATCTTTTTACCTCTTACTCTGATGCATCTTTCTGATACCTTTTCACGTTATTTTTATTTAAAAATATCTAGTTTTTGTCATCATCAAAAAGGGGGAGATTGTTAGAACAAAGTTTGAATCTACTACCCTATATTTAAGTTTTGATGATAACAAAGTGAAAAGATATAGTATTTATAAGATTCATGTATGAACTATTTGCTGCCTAAAATTACTATGTTCTAACTTGCAGATACTCTGATTGATATAAGCAAGATCACACCTATTCAGCATCAGAATTTGGTTTCAGACATCAGCATCAGAAGTTGCCATATCAGAATATCAGAATCAGATGATCAACTCACGTACATGCTGAAGCCTGATGAACAAGACTGCGCTCAACACTCTGATACAGAAACACAACAGTTCATCAGCAGCTAAGCAGAGTCAGAATGATCCAAGCCAGAACTTGCATTAAGTAAGCAACGGTACTATGCATTGAAAGCAAATTAATACCAACGGGTTCATTCCAGACAAGATCTGCTCGATAAGGAAAGTTTGTTAATAGCATTGAATCAAGAATATTGCATCCAACGTTCAACATCTCAGTGCTATATAAACAAGACTTTGAAGATTGAATTTACTAATGCTCTCCAAATCTTTACACGCATAAAAGCTGATCAAAATCTTCTTTCTCTTAGTTTTGCTAAACACTACACATTCTGATATTCTATCATTGTTTAGCAATCTAGTTTCTAAGCTTTAAGTTGTGTATACATCACAGTTGTGATACAGTTTTGTAGAAAACATTCACACACTTAGATTTGATTTCTCTGTAAGAAAGTGTTTCCTTGACAAACCGGGTTGTGGTTTGCATCAAGAAGGCTTTAGCAGTTGTTAAAGCAGTCTGTAGTATTCAGTTGAATATAGTGGATTAAGACCTCGTTGGAGAGAGGCGAAATCACCTTGACGGGTGGACTGGAGTAGTTTGAGATCAAACGAACCAGGATAAAAATATCTTGTTCATTGCATTGGACTTCAGTTTTACAATTCAACCCCCCCTTCTTGTGTTTTTCACCACTTCACAACTTTTCCTTTTACAAGGATTCTTCCCTTATTATTGTCTCCATAAGTGACAAAACCCTTGGCCTTTAGCACTAGATTTGAAAATTGGGTTGTATCTTCTGTCATATGCTTTGAACAACCACTATCAAAAAACCAAAGATTGCATGTGGTCTTCAAGCATACCTGCAAAACAAATTAGGCTTTGTTAGGTACCCAAGTTTCTTTTGGTCCTTCATAATTAGTGCCTTTCTTTACCCACACATAATGCCCACTTGCCACACTAAAGTTTCCAACATAGCAAGCATTAGGTGTATGGCCTTTAATGCCACAATAAAAAAAAGTAGGTTCAAAGTTACTTCTATATCTAGAAGGATAAGATTTATTTTTAGGAAATGTTTTCTTTTTAGGATAGTGATGAACTATTTTAGGTTTGTTCACTTTCTCTTTGGATGATTGATCACTAGGCTTAACAAAGATAGTTTTGTTAGAACTTGGTTTTGAAAACTTTGAATATCCAAGTCCACTTATATCATTGGAGTATCTTTGTTGGCTAAGAACACCTTCCAATCCAATTTGGCATTTTTCATATCATTCAATGACTCTCTTTAATTGGACAATTTGGAAAGAGAGTGATTCACAATTTTTGCATACAAAATTCTGTTTTTGTTCATCACTTGATTTTTGCTTTTCTTCTAAGGATGAAATTTGTTTCTTTTGTGATGAAATAGTTTTATATAGAATTTTGAATTTATTCAATAGTTCATCTATAGCACCTTGTGCATCACTATCAAAAAGAGAAAATTCATTACTAACCTCATTGTCTTCATCATCAGAGTGGTGTGAGGCCATCAACGCTAGATTTGCACTTTCATCACTATCGGAATTGGATGAGGAACTTATTTCATTTTCCTCCCATGCAACATAAGCCTTTTTGTTCTTGAATCCCTTTTTGCTCTTGAGGCCACCTTTCTTGGAGAGTTTTGGACAATCCGACTTGATATGACCTTGCTTACCACATTCATAACATGTGATTTCTTATGTTGATGTGGAAGCTTCCTTTTTCTTAAATTGTTTCTTTCCTTTTGAATGAGAAAAGGGTTTGTCATTTCTACCAAAGAACTTACCAAGCCTTTTAAGAAGAAGCATGAAATTTTCATCTTCTTCTGGATTGTCTTCCTTTTCAACTTCCTTGGAATCTATCTTCAAAGCAATATTCTTGGATTTCTTCTCTTGATTCTCATGCTTTTCAAGTCTTCCGAGTTCCATTTCATATTCTTGAAGTTTTCTAAACAATGTTGCGGGTGTCATGGAGGAGAGACTTTTCTTTTCTGAAATTTCTGTTACCTTTGGTTGCCATTCCCTAGTTAAGGACCTAAGTACTTTTAGATTTAGTTCATCATTCGTAAAAGTTTTACCAAGAGCACTTAGATGATTTTTCAAGTGCACAAATCTCTTTTGTAGGTCAAGAATGGTTTCTCCGGGCTGCATTCGAAATAATTCATATTCTTGACTCAGGGTATTTAGTCTTGATCTTTTTACTTCAACCGTTCCTTCGTGAGTTTTTACCAAGGTATCCCATATTTCTTTTGTTGTCTTGCATGACGAGACACGGAAGAATTCATCCATGCTAAGTGCACCTTGAAGAAGGTTTATTGCCTTTTTATCATAGAGAACTTTCTTCTTATATTCATCATCCCATGCAACTTTAGGCTTTGATGAGCCAACACCATTGATTACTGTTATAGGGATAAATGGACCATTCTCGACGACATCCCATATTTCTTCTCCTTGTGCTTCTAGATGTGCCTTCATGCGTATTTTCCAAAAGTCAAAATATTCACCACAAAATAGAGGAGGCTTGTTTTTACTACCACCATCTTTGAAAATGGGATTTTGATTTGCGGAAGCCATTTTGGATCTTTTAGGAGCGGGTTACCTATAACCTGCTCTGATACCAATTGTAAGTATGAAGTGCGCCTAAGAGGGGGGGTGAATTAGGTACTTTAAAAAATTATGGTTTTAGTGATGATGGATATTATTTTTCTGGTTAATGGTGAGTTTAGGAAAGAGTAAAGTGCTTAAAAATAAAGAGACACGGGCGATATATCCAGGTTCCCCTCACAGTCTGAGATTACTCCAGTCCCCTTTCAACATGAAAGAGATTTCCTTATTGTGGAAAACTTAAACAAGAACTACCAAAAAGCCAAGAACAATCCTCTTGGACCAAGAACAATCCTCTTGGATTTTGACTATGTCAACAATGAGAACAATCCTCTCAAAGTGACTACACTTGTATCCAACAATCCTGGAAAGACAAGATTTTAAAAACACTTAAACTTATTTCCAACAATCCTGGAAAAATAAGTAAGTAACTATCAATATTTGATTTTGAGTGAGTTGAGTAGTATTGATCACTTAGAGTGATTTAACAATAAATGATCTTCTCTTCCAATAATAATATTGTACAATGACTCAAGATATAATTGCTCAAAGTTTTCTGTTTAACAATGTATGAAAATGTGCAGAAAACTTATGTATGAAAGTGAAGAAATGCTTGAGTTTGTATTTTGAAAATTCAGGAAATATATTTGGAAGAGGTGTTGAAAATGATTTTTAAAATGAATATTTATATGTTCATAGAACCCTTTTGAAACATCATAAAGTTCTGAAAATGAATCATGAACAAATTCCAAGATTGAGTGAAAGGTTTCAATGAAAAGGTATTATGAACAGGCATGTGAAAAGCTATTGTTTTTCAAAATCGTGCAGCATGCAATCGATTGCACCCTTTGTGTAAATCGATTGCACAAGGTTTCAACAACTATATTTTCAAAAGTTTTAAATGTGCAATCGATTGCACAAGCAATCTTAATCAATTGCATGTAAAGTCAGTAGCAAAAAACAAGTGAGTGCAATCTATTGCACAAGCAATGTAAATTTATTGCATGATAAGCAGAAGCAAACGTTTTGAAAATTTTAAGTATGAAATCGATTGCACAAGTAATGTAAATCGATTGCACTGAGAAACAGAAGCAAAAGATCTGAAAAATTGAAGCATGCAATCGATTGCACTAATATGCAAATCGATTGCACTCAAGTGAAAAATGAATTTTAACTTTGAAAAACTTGAGTAATGATTTATAAAACATTTCTTATTTACCATTGAGCATCTATATCTTAAGATCAAAGTAAATAATATCATTATACCTTGAAAGTTGTTAAGAGCTTTGAACTAAAGATTTTGTCCATAGATGCTTTAAGATTGATCATAAATCTTTGCCTTCTTTGTCAATTATGGTTTGTCTTCATCAAAACAAAAGTTCATTTGAGAAGCTTGATTTTACAGCCCCTGCCTCTGTATCTACTGGAGGAGGTATCTGCTGAGATTTTTTAGACGGTTTGACTGTTATCCCAACTCTTGGAGACCTTGGTGAATGTTGATCAGGATAATAAACCTTCTAATGATAGACAAGTGACGAGATGATTGGATATAGTCATACACTTTAATCCCTAACTTTTGCTTGGACTGTCTTTTCAGATTTTCAGTCCATCAGGATATCCTTTTTTGCCCAAGCCACCTTTTTAGGTTTTCGACTTGCCGGGTGTATAGATATTTTCATATGTATATCCCTATTTTTTTCCTGAACCCTTTTGGTTCGCCGGGATGCCCTTATTTTTGCATAGGCCAGTCAACCCAGTGGGTCTTTTTTATGCGTAGTATTTTCCGACTGTGTCCATGTTCACCGGCTACGGGGAATTATCATTGTCCATAGTAGTAAGTGTTACCACACTACCAGAAGATGTTTGTTTGATCGTACATGATCCTCTGCTGGAATTCATGTCCAATGCCCCAAGTGATTCAGATGGATATGTGCCCTTGGCTATTTGGCACTTTTGAGAGATTCCTCGAATCTTGATTTGACTGCCCCAGATCAACTGGACACCATGTCATGCCCCTTGATTAAGAAGGGCCTGTTATTGGAATGTCTTTTCCGTCTGAGGTAATTCTGTTCATTGAGAGGATCTTCGTTCACTGAATATTCGTTGTGCGAATTTCTCTGCTATTTGAACAATTATCCATATGCAAACAATGTCATTTAAAGAATGCAAAGCTTATGTCTGTCTTGAAGTTTGAAAATTCATTTTTTAGTAAAACAAACAAATTTTGTAACAGTGTGATATCAGCTCAGGATTTATACCGAACCCTACAGGAGTCAGGATACCTTTTGTAACATTATGCTTTTGAACTAACCCATGCTTCAGCTAGGACTTTTAAGGGTTATAACGCGGTCTGGTTCACGGTTCAAGAAACATAGGATAAAGGCTCAAATTTCATTTTTACCCAACCCGCTCTTCGTGATGTTCTTCAATCCTATGCTCAATTAATTGTGCGTTTAGATCCCAATTTATTCTGGAATCTTTGCTCTAATGTTTGGTGATGGTTTAGAAATTGAACGTTTGTTTGAGAAGGCAGTAATTTTTGTACCCTTTTTTTTAGGATTTGTAGGACCTCTTTTTTTTTATTTTGTTATCCCTACTTTTTCCTGAACTGTTTCTTTTGCGATTACAGCCAGCGGGATGCCCTAGTTTTTCTTAAGTCTCCTTCATAGGTTTTGAATTAGCGGGCTTTTATTTTGAGAGATAATGACTGTCAGCTTTAATGATTATGCAGAACCATCACCATCTTTTGGAAGGTATCTTCTACACTATTTGTTGGTTATGAAGGACGAGCTTGCGACTGAATGCACCTCTGAATTAACTGAGAAGGCTACCCTGGCCCAGGTTATGATTAAGGATTTTAATTTGTATCAAAAGAAAAACTCCTACTTCTTAGGCTCAAAGGAGTTGACTAGGGATTATCTTCCTTATAACTCCATTGTTTAGGATTTGAAACAATGCTTGTACATCGTCAGCAGGATCTATTCAAAAGCATATTGTAGAGACTATGGTATTGTTTTCGTCATCCTCCCTCTAAAGGCTTAGAGCTTTTGACCGAGAGTTGAATATCACGAAAAACAAGTAAGAAAGCAGTTTAAATATAGTGAATATGAATTAATTGATTCAAAACAGACATATGCAATGCATTGATAAAATAACAAAGTTTGACATGAAACAAATGTTCGAACAATCAAAAGAAAATTACAACTTGAAAATTCTAATGAATAAAATCCTTCTTGTCTGAACTTGTCACTTTAGATGATGTGCCTTTGAGGAGTGGTAGAAGAATTCCAGTTGACCATCTTGTGTGAATTCCAGTTCTCCTTCATTGATAAGGTCTTGAATTTTATATTTCAATGTCCAACAGCTATCAGTATCATGCCCTGGACTGTTGGAGTGATATGCATATATTGCATCAGGATTGTAAGTAGGAGCAGAAGTATTAAGATTCCGAGGAGGATCCATCAATGTGACCAAATTTAACTTCAGCATGTGTTACAAGACTTGCGATATTGGTATATTGAGTTTGGTATATTTCCTAGTGAATGAATCCCGCTTACGCCGATTTCTCTGTGTTTGTTGGCGAGGTTATGGTTGGGCTTGCAACGTAGCAGCAATTTGGAAATCTCTACTCTCTAAACCAACATTTTGTCCCATGACTTGATCCCCAGCCTCGACTGTTTGCCTCATACGGTTACGTCCGTCTTGATGAAGCTTGTTGACAATGCCCGTCAGCTCTTCTTGCCCCCAGGCTAGGCCTTGGATAAGAGCCATCTTCCCTAGCATCTGGATTCTCATTGCTTCTACCCCGGCTTGCAGTTATTCCAACTTTTCATCCTTGTTATTGTCAGGATATTTCTTGGTCAGATTCCCGGTGAGAAATTCTTTTAATTCTTCATGCCCCTTGGAGAAGTTGAGGAACATTTCCATGAACGGAGCCTCCTGAGTCTGGAGATCTCTGTTGTTCTATTCGAAAGCCACTGCTGAAATAAACAGCAAGAACATGAGAGACTCGTACTGAAAGACCTGTTATGTAATGACATGCATCATGTGTAAATGTTTTCAAGGATCTCGTGGGGTAAACGCAAGAAAATGTTAGGCGTTGAATTTTGCAGCTTTGATTGAAGAGCTTCATATCGTTGAAGGTCCTTCTACGAGAGTGAAGCTCACCATATCAAGTGGGTCATAGCCCCTGGCTCAAGTTATTGTGTTTTGGTATTTTGAAGGCATTATCTAGAGGAAAATAAATCCCCTTACCCCTTGTTAGACATCTAGTTCATCATAACATGCATTACAGACCCTAAGGATCCTTGAAATGGTTAAGGAAATGCTATGGTATGATTTTTATGATGTGTATGCTATACGTCAAGCAAAAATGAAGGGTGATGAAGACATGTATGTCTTGCAATAAAACCAGTTTATTGGATAATGACTGTAAACAAATCCTGTAAGGAAATCATGTTGTTAGATGATAAAACCCTGTAAGTAGTTCAAGTTGAAAGCAAACAAATCACACAAGCAGCCTTAGGTTTAGGCTTGCAAGAGTTTAAAAGGTAAGTACCCTCTTAAAGTTTCAGTTGGTTCAACCTGTCCTAGAAAGAGTAATCGGGTTCTAAGGGATCTCAATATCACTGATTTTTCCCACATGTTTTGTTCCGATTGATAACTGACTTGCTACCAAATAAAACTCGGGAGTCAAATCTCAATGAGTGTAGTATCAAGTATCAACCGACTTAGGACTACACCAAAGACGGCTATCTCACTACTTCCTAATGGCCAAGTTGTTAAATTAAAGGTTCTAAGGTCATTTGATGCTTCATGACACCACGCAACGACCCCGTATTCTCCTCGACTATTCAAGGGCTACCGGTACCAACCAAAGTGTCACATCAACGTAGTTATCGCTTCAATCGTGTCGGTATACCCCCACACTGTTTCCAAGATCTATTGCTACTTACCTAAAAGGTGCCCCAGATCCGGGTGTAGGATCTATAGTAACAACCCAAACAAGCCCTCAAAAGTAAAGCAGACAAAGCAAACAAAGAAGTTTAAAATGAACTATACTCTAAGGTAACCCCACTTTTTATTTATCCCCAGCAGAGTCGCCAGTTCTGTGATACGGTAGCAGAACCGACTTGGTTGTTACTGGTTTTACGTTTGTATTTGCAAATGTTGCGGTAAGCAAGAGTCGTCACTGACTTTTCTTTTATCCAAATTAAGGAAATGGTGAAAAGAATAGAAAAAGACATTTTCAAGATTATTTTGAGTAAGGGGGTAGATTATGGAAAGGGAAGGTGTTAGCATCCTTTCCATCCATAGTTATCTACGGGCTCTTAGTTGCTTTCTAGTTCACTTTGCTTTTGTTTGAAAATGTGTCCTGTGGTGTGGGTTTGAAATTATTTTGAAAACGTCTTTGTAATGGTTCTCGTCTCTATAAGAATGCGTACAAAGTGTTGGTTTTTAAAAATAGTTCAAAAAGGTGCTTGTGGAATGTGTTTTTGAAAGTGATTTTGAAAATTGCCTTTGTAATGATTCTCGCCTCTATAAGAATGCGTACAAAGGACATTGACTTTTGGAAATGTTTCAATTGAAAGTGTATGTGTAAAAATGATTTTTTTTTGTGAGAAAACAAGTAACTAGGAGCATCCTACCTACTCAAAAAGGTCTAATATTCTTTTCCTCCTCCTTTAGATGTTGTTATCTTATCATTGATTGATAAGAAGCCCCATCGTTGGATGAATGAGGGATATTCTAAGGGACATACAGTCATAAAGGCAACAATGTAGAGACGCTTTAGCAATTTATGTTTAAGGACTAGATCATTTACCGAAAGGCAACTGTAGGGTCATCGAGGGACTATAATCTTTTGATTTATCGGTCTTTGCTAAAGCGTCCTTGTTTCGAGGGACATGACTATTTTATTCGAAGGCAACCAAAGTGGGGTATCCTAGAGGTGTATATGTGTAAGTGTATTATGTTTTGGTTATTTTTGTCTTTTTGTTAAGTTTGCTAACATTTTGTTATTAGTCTTGTCATGCAATCCTAGTTACTAGCAGTTAATATATATACAGGAATTTAAAGTGCAGAAATGTAAAATGCGGGAATGTAAACCCTACGCTATTACATGGCTTTGTGAGAGGTACATTATAAAAATGTGAAAATTAAAGTCCTAGTTACTATTACAGACTGGGAAGCAGTTACAATAAGATGAAAAATGCGAGAATACATAAATGCGCAAACAAATTAAAATTGATGTCTAAATCCTAAGGAAAAGAAATCTTTTTGTTTATTTTTTTATTTATAAAAGAAAATAAAACTTAAGTCTATTTAATTTTAAATTAAGGAAAAGGTTAAAATACTTAATTATTTTATTTACAAATTAATTTGATTAATAAAAATTATCCAAATGTTTTTTGTGGTTTTTTTTATTTAAATAAAAAAAATAAATTAATAAAGAAATGAAAACAAAAGTAAAAATGCAAAGGGAGGCAGCCTTCGATTGCAGGGAGAGATATGGGCTTCGATTCAGAGGATGTTGCCTTTCAATTCTGCAAAGGGTGTTACCCTTTGATCCAGTGGCAAAGTGTGGCTTTCGATCCAAAGGGCGTTGCATGGAGGGCCTGATGGAGCACCTGTAAGGGCAGTGCATCTGCAAAGATATGTTAGCAAAACAAAAATGTGGGACCTGGGTGTCGAACCCAGGTCCTTTGATCCTGTGCATGTTGGCTTTCTCAGGCTGTATCTGCAGCAAGTGTTAGAAACAAAATAAATGTAGACCTGGGATCGAACCTAGATCCTTAATCCTGATTACAAATCGAATGACTATAAGTATTGATGTATCATGCAAATATAAAGTTTGATCTTTTACCCACTCTTACCCATAGTTGGAAACTTTGATTTAGCACTTTTGGATGTGGAGACACTTGCTTAAGGGCTGGAGATGATTGGAGAAGCCTCAAGAAACCTCCAAGAATGTTTTTTTTTTTAATTATGTGTGACTCTCTCTCTGGTTGTGTCCAGCCTCCTTTGGAGCTTGCTAGTGTTTTCATTATATAGAGGGAATGGAGGGGACAAGAGAACAAAGGTTTAAACAGCCATAAACAAGTGTTTTCAAAGCCATGAATGATGTTTTTCAACGTTGCAAAAGTCATGGAAACTTGTCTCTTTTTGAATTTGAATGAATCTGGACATTTTGGCTCCTTCGAATGCCCTCCAGGGTTGCTCTTCGATTGGCCTATTGCCTCCTTCGACTGGACCTCTTGTATAGCCTTCGAATGGGCGTTTGGTTGCCTCCTTCGAAGGGGTCTTCTTGAGTGTCTTTCGAATAGTTCCTTGGTTAGACCCATCTATTTGCCTTAGTTGGTTGATTCCAATAGCTCAAGTGAGGACTTCATTCTGGCCAATCGAAGCCTCCTTTGTCATGAATGTAATGGTTCATGAGGCTTAGGCTGGGAAGCATATAATCTCTTGCCCATCAAGCAGCTTGAAATAAACCTCATCAAAAGGAAAAACAAGTTTGTCTCCAACAAATGTGTGTCTTTCAAGTAGACCAAATGTATGTCCTTCGAAGGCACCATTTGTATGTTCATAATGTGGAAATCTTGTGCTTTTGAAACGAAAGCAGGCATGAAGAGGGAACCTTTTGCCTTGTGAATTGAAGGCATGTCTGGAGAAGCCCTTTGCAAGGAAAGTCGAAAGGGGAATTTGCCTTGAACGAAGCTGGCATGCAGGAACCAATTGTTTTGTGAATCAAAGTAAGCACGCATGAGGTCACTGCTGGTGGATCAAAGGGAGCTTGAAGGGGGTTCTCTCCTGAATGAAACTTGGACTAAGGCTTGCTCGAAGGATACTCAGCGCCTAATCGAAGCTGGTATGCAGGAGTTCATTTGTTGGTGAATCGAAACACACTTATAGTGGATTCTTGCTTTGTACGCTGAAGGCACGCACAGAGAGAGTATTTTCCTAGTAGAAGCAGGAATCAAGCTGGCTCCAAAGAAATCAAATTCCAAATTGAATTAGGAATTAAGTTTGCATGCATGCAGCCATTGCATTGTGAATTAAGCCATCATGCAAAGCCAATGGTTCAATCGAAGGAGCACTAACAGGAGGCCCTTCCCTTTTGGATCTAAGGAGGTTGTTTCAAAGGAAACACATGCCCAGTCGAAGCTTGTATACAACAAACAAGAAAAAAGGCCAAGGCTTCAATCGAAGCTTGGAAATTTGAGGCAACCTTGGAGGAGGTTAGGCGCTTGAAGCCTGTCAAAATGCCAATCGAAAGACACATTGTTCATCTTCAAAAAATTTATTTTTATTTAATCAAGTGCTTGTGACCACCCATATAAGAAAAAATCTTAGAAAACATGAGAGAGCAAATTTTGGGGTACAACACCGAGCTTCGTACATTACTGCATGGGGACTTAGGTAATGAACTAATTTGTAAGGAACTCATCTTTTCATGGAGACTTAGGTGATGGGCTGAATGCATCACGACATGGAGACTTAGGTGACGGGTTGAATCGTAGGAGAAGTATTTTGTTGGTTGACCCTTAGATAACTAAATCGTGGGTGAGATTGTTTACTTGTTGGTTGATATGGAACCCTGAGTGTCTGTGTATTGTATGAATGCAAAAATGTATGTATGTATGCTTTGGATATGCAGAATATGTGTGTGAAATCTGTGTAAAATGCGTGTATGCCTTGAAATGTTATGAAGACTATTTCTGGAATTCTCTCTTGTAAACCATTGATTTTGAATTACCAATTCCTTGGTGTTATACGTTGCATTGTTGTAGCCTTTTTGAATTTGATTTGAATGCGGTGAAAGGTGTTAGCAAGATTTTGAGCATTGGTTTTGTTGTTTCTGTAAGCGCGAGCATAGACGTAGACGTAGATGTATGAATTGGCATATGTATAGATGCAGGCGCAGGTGTAGACGTATGTATTGGATGCATACTTTTTTGTGTTGTGAGTGTAGACGTAGGAGTAGACATGTGTATAGACTTTGTATTACGGGCGTAGACGTAGGAGTAAACATGTGTATGGACGTAGACGTGGATTTTCTTTTTGATAATTTCTGACCAAAATGCTTTTTCAATGTTTTGTCAAATGTTTTTATTTGTTAATTCCCCCGAAATGATTTCAAGACAATATTCACAAGCAATAATCGTAGTATTTTTCAAATAAGTCTAAGAAAAAAAACAATTTGAAAGATGAAAATAAAAGTGGATATTTTATTAATATGCCTGTGAATAGGCGAGAGCTCAAGATGCAATTCCTAGAAAGAGGTAATTACAGAAATTTTTGAAACTGTAAATGGCAATGAAAAATGATAATTGCTGATGTTGTTCCCTAATATCCTTTTAATATCCCTTATCTCCTTCGCTTATGAGTTGTATGATTTAGATCCATCTCTCTCTTCGTGGTTCGTAGTCGCAGTTCTTAGATCACAGTCTTTTTGTTCTTTATTTCTTTGTATGAAATCCCTAATTTTTGCTTAGATCGCCCTTTCGGGTTTTCAATCCACCGGGATAGTTTTTTTTTGTTTATATGCCCCTAATTTTTGCCTGGATCTCCCTTTAGGGTTTTCGATCCACCGGGACGCTCCTTTTTTCCTAAGTCACTCGTTTAGGGTTCGAGCTTAGTGGGCTTTTTGTACATAGTATTTTTTTTCTGCGTCTGAACTTGCCGGATGCGGTAGCTCTTCCTCATCCATTGTTGTGAGGATGAGACCACTGTAGTTGGGTGTCCATTTACCACGTGAATTGAGGCGAGGTAGTAGAATCTTCTTGAGTACTAAACCATGTTGTAGTTCCTCTTGTGCAGTACACCATTACTCAGAAAGAATTTCGAGGCTGATTTCCGTAGAGTTCATTTGTCAATGATAGAGGCATTTTCTGGATATTCTAGTTTTTTGAGGTATTTCCTGATGTCATAAAACCAAGGCTTATCATCCAGTCTTTCTTTGATAGCAAGATAATATGAGGGCTCTTCGAAGTTCCTGATTGTAATGCAAGTTTCGTGGTTTGGCCAAGTTACTTTGAACATAGCTGATAGGGTTTCCAGGGCGTCTTCCATTTGATTTTCTTCTCATGGGATGTGACTGAAAATGATCTCTGTGAATTATGTAGTCAACTTTAAAACATGATACCGATATGGAATCAGTTTTGGATGTTTAGTATCCCATTCACCGTTGACTTGGTATATGACTAATGCGGAGTCCCCAAATACTTTGAGATGCTTTATTCTCATATCAACGGCAGCTTCCAGTCCTAGTATACAAGCTTCGTACTTAGAAATGTTGTTGGTGCAGTCAAAATATAATCTTGGGGTATATGGCTTGTGATAATTCTTTGGAGAAGTGAAGATTTCCCCTATACCGTGCCCCAACGCATTTGAAGCCCCATTGAATCACGAGTGTCCAGTGTGCCCCTGGCTTGGGTCCTTCGTCAGGTCCCAGTATCTCATAGTCACCTATAGCCACGACATTTTTGTATGGAAAGTCGAACATCATAGGTTGATATTCTGGAAGCGGTTGGTGAGCTAGATAATAGCTTGATCGACCTTTCTTTGGCGCTCTGCTCTAACATTGGCCCTAGCTTAATTTTTTCAGATCTTCCCATGTGCCCAGATTAATGGTTTCAATAGCCTCTCGATATGGTTATATGTTGTCAGCCTTTCGTTTTATTTCCCTTGCCATTTCCTCAGAGAGTTCAAGATCTTCGTCATCTTTCTCTTTGGCTTGGTTGATAGGAGCATCAAAATTATATCGGGTCACAGCAATAACATTATCGGCGGTTTTGGGCATGGATCTGCACCTTTATCATGTTTTGGTGCAAATTTTAGTATGTGAATTTTGAAAATGCATATGCAGAGAAAGTATTGCCATTTTTTAGATTAAAGAGATAAATGCAAAAGAAAGACAAGGATATTAATTGAAAACAAAATATAACTTTTATTAATTATAAATATGGTCTGAAACAAAACGGGGGGAGACCCTTGCAAGCAACCCCTATGCCTCGGGCTTGACATAGGTTATTTTTAAAACAAGAAAAATTACTTAGGAAAGAAAAAAGATCTTGGGAATCTCCACGGTAGTCCATCTTTTGAGTTCTTCTCCTAGGGCATATTCTCAGATGAAGTTAGTTGCCCTTTTGGCATTGACCTTGTTAGATATCATCGCCATATGTCTGCCATGCTCTATTCCCTTGTGGACGAAGGTCTCTTGGATTGGAGGAAACCGTGCTTTACCCTTCAGAGTAGCTACATATTTTTCTTCAGAGTATGGTCTGAATTGGAATATCCCCTGGTCCACTAACTTTTACAGAGTTTTCTCGAAGGCTTTGTTATGCTCCAATAGGAACCCACATTCCAACAAATATTCCTTCAATGAGTTTATCGGGGTTTTTACTTGTCTGATTGCCCCAAAGTCGGTGACTACTTCAATTGCATTTATTGTCGGCCCATCGTGCAGAGGCATAGGATTTGATTTGATGTTAGGTTTCTCGAATGTGATGTCTTGAGATTCTAACAAATCTTAGACCATATGCTTGACTGGCCAACATTTCTCTATGGTATGTCCAAGAGAATTAGCATGATACTTACATCTAACGTTGGCATTGTACTTTCGCGGGAGCGGCCCGACTGGGGGAGCCAGAGCCTTGAGTTCCACCAAGGATGTCTTAACCAAGTGTTGTAATAATTGGCTGGGTGGCATAGGGAGCAGATAAAATTTTCTTTGCGGCCTTCTGCCTTGTTGTTATCCTTGTGGGACCATTAATGTTTGTGGTGCCCTTGGTTGTGAGGCTACGACATTAATTTATCCCTCTTGTCTTTTTGGTGAGTCTGAAGTAGGCATTTTTGGATTGTGGGGGGAATTTGATGGTCCCCCTGGTATTTTCCCACTCCTTATTCCAGTCTCGATTCTTTCTCCAATAGTCAATAGATCTAAGAACCCCGAAGAGATACTTCTAACCATCTTCTCATAATACAGCCTTTGCAAAGTTCACATGAACATGTCTACTAATTCCTTCTCTAACAGTGGTGGTTGCACACGGGATGCCATCTCCCTCCATCTCTGAGCATACCCTTTGAAGGACTCTTCTTTCTTCTTGGACAGATTCTGAAGTTGCATGCGGGTAGATGCCATGTCCAAGTTATATTTGTAATTCTTTAAGAAAGCATTAGCAAGATCTTCCCAGGTTCTAATATGTGTTCGCTCCAATTGCATATACCAGTCTAAAGATGCCCCACTCAGGCTATCTTAAAAATAGTGAATCATTAGCTTCTGATCATGGGCATGGGCATGCATCTTCCTGCAATACATGCGCAAATTATTTCATGGACAGGTGAGCCCTTTGTATTTTTCAAAGTCATGCACTTTGAACTTTGGCAGAATTACCACATCAGGAACTAGGCCCATTTCGAGAGCATCTACTTCGAAGGCATCAAAACCCTCTGCAGCTTTTGACCTTTCCTCCAGAGCTTTATACTGATTCATCACTAGTGGATTATTAACAGCATGAAAACTAGACGTCTTTAAGGGTGTCTTGTTGGTATCCTCTGGGTCGTGGTCTCTGTATTGCAGGTCCAAATAGTTGTCTGCATTGTTGGTGGGAATTCGTAGGGTGTGAGATGCCCCTGCTTTTGATGGCGGTGGGATAAACCCTTCGATTTCAGCTTCTCTGGTTTCTTGTTGGGCCATGACGGATTTTTGAGGTCCCGTTTCTGGCTCTTTCCTCAGTTGGTGACCTCTTGACGCACCAATTATCTGGGCTACTTCTTCGAAATCTACCCTGGGAATTTGATCTTGTCCGTCGATGATGTTATTTAAAGCTAGGAGAACTTGACTCACATCTCTTTTCATTGAACTTACATCACCTTTGACTTGGTTTAGGTCCTCCTTGAATGCAACCTGATTCTCCTCGATTTGTTCCATTGCTATTTGTTGGTAGGCCCTTGTTTGATATGGGGCCAAGGAGGTGGTGATCTTTTTCTACCAATGGTTTACTAGAGAGATTTTTTTTTTGAAAAAAATGAGTTTTGATATGATATGCTGGTGTTTATGAATGCATGCATGCAAATGAATATGTATGAACAATGTAATGGTTACTTGTTTCAAATGTCTTATTCACTCAGGTATATATTTATCTTTTTCTTCTTATATTTATTTGGTGAATGTCTTAAAAATAGATACGCAAACGAGATACGGAAACAAAATTCCTTTATTGAAAGTAACATAATCCAGATATTAAAAAATATTACAACTTAAAATCAAAACTAGTTTGCATGAAACATAAACAAAAGGGAAATAAATCTTCTAAGCTCACCTGCGGATGTCTTCTCTGGAAACCGTCCACCTTTGCTTGAAAAATCTTGAGAAAGTCGTCAGTACATTATTTCCCTTTTGTGGCTTTGATTTCAGACATGTTTGGGCATTGACGTGGACAAGTTGTTTCCTTTGGTATCCATTTTTAAGACAGTCATTGAGCTCTTGATTTTTTATTATTTTTTGTACCCTGTGAATAAGACAAATAAAAAGAAACGGGTGATGAATATATGAAATGTATGACAAATGTATAAAATGTATGAAGGCATGGATGTAGGGTTTAGTGACGGGATTTTGTGATAAGTATCCTTATAAGGTAGGCTCCTTAGTTTTGAACTACGATTAATCTACCCTCCCAAAAGGTGGATTCCTTAGGTGGAGCCTATCATGAATAACACCAGAGGGAAAAGGCACAATGGCCTCCCTTAGGTGGAGCCTATTTACGGACCGAGACTTTCGTCTCAAAGTCGTGAAAGGTCTTGTCATGAGATGTTGGTTAAGGTCGTTACAAAGAGTCATGGGTGTCCTTCCAAAGTCCTACTCGTCAAGAGGATATCTCTCAATAAGTATTCCTTTTTCAGGATGTCCATCGACTCTAGGCGAGGTCGTCACATAAACTCGCAGCGATGATGTATCCCCTAAGCTAATAGACGAACCTTCTTTCTAAGGGTTATATGAGAATATTTTGAGATGACAGTCCCGCAATAGAGTAAATATATAATGATAAAAATAATTGACAATAAATAAATAAATGCAATAAAATAGATAAATGCAATAAATAAATAAAGCAAATAAAAATAAAATCCCTAAAAAAACCTAAAACCTAAGGTTGAGGAGTCCCCAGCAGAGTCGCCAGCTGTTGCGATTGGTTTTAAATACAGAGTCGCCACTATCAGTTTTCATCCTAAGGAAGGGCATCTAATAGGAAACCCTAATTCGCAGACAGAGATTCTAGGTCTCGGACTTCATTAGACGAAAGGAAGGTGTTAGGCACCTTTCATCTACCTTGTTCACAAGGATACTAGGTTTAGGTTTAGGTTTGGGGTAAAATATGGTTTTAGGTATTATTAGGGAAAAAGGGTTTTAATTTTTAATAGGGGAACTCGCCACGATTTTTGATCGTATGCCTACGTATTCTCTTATGAGGAATCATAGTCCCAATTCATAGTTCGTATGGGTTGGTGTTTTTTAGGGGTTGCAAATGTATTTTGAATCACCTCGCATTTGAACGGGAATAGTGATTGCGGAGATTTTGGCTAAATGCGCAATTAGTCAAAATCCATTTGAAACCTTTTTGCAAAAAAACAGTTGTTTAGATTAGTTTGTTGCAAAAAAATAGTTTGATGTTTGTTAGTATTTTTTAATCGTATTAATTGCAAAAACTCTTGATTAATGCATGATTAAAAAATATTTAATGAAATATATAAGAAAATAATATATTCATGAGTTTTTAAAATAAAAATAATTTATTTATGCTAATATTATAATATTTACATATAATAAATAATAATAATATAAAAATTAATTATTATTATTATTATTATAAAAGAAATAAATAATAAAAAAAGAAAATAGAATTAAAAGAATTATAAAAATATAGAAAAATAGATTAATCAGGGGGTGTAGTTATAGCTGTGAAGTAAAATAAAGGGGGTTTTGATAGCTATGTTGGGCTAGGCCCAAAACAATTCTGAAAGGGGGGGGGGGGGGGGGGGGGGGGGGCAAGTTGTTTTATGATTTTAGTAAAACTAGTGAAAGAGGGTGTACGAAGTAGTTGGGCTTGGCCCATCAAATAAATTGAGAGACCGGTTGGATCGAGTGGGTGAGGGAGTACGTGTTTACCATAGGACTTGGCCTATCGGTCGTTCGATCATGATCTAAGGGATAATAACGAAGGAGCATGATAATTAGGATAGGCTAGCGCGTACAGGATTGATATAGTACACACATTGTTTTTTATTCATTTCTTTGTTTTGATTACAGTAAAACTCAATCTTCCTCTCTCTCACGTTTCAACATACAAACCCTCATCTTCTTTTAATCCTAGATCTCTCTTCCTCTATCTCCTAAATGTCACCGCGGCGCCGTAAACCCTAACCCAGTTCCCCAATCAACAATAAAAAAGAACACAAAAGCTAAGTTACCCCTCACGATGTATTTGTCTCTGATTTTTTAGCTCTTTCTGATTCCAGTGCTAAGCTTTTATTTTCCTCCATTTCTTGCAGGTTCTGGTGGTGATTGAAGGTGGTGATGAGCGATAGAAGTAGGCTATCAATGGAGGCGGTTCACACTATGTTTAGGGTTTAGTATTTAAACCCCAACCGTTCTCCCTCCGGATCTTCGTTTGCCTCAGAGATTCTTCCCCGAATTTCTTCCTTCTGTATTCCTCTTCCCCTGTCTTCGTATTTTTCTTCTCCTCTGTATTCGTCTTCTTCACAGTGTTTCATGGTAATCTCCCCCCTCTTCGAAAATTTCTCTTCTGTATATATAGTGGTTAGTGTTTAGGGTTTTGAATTTATTGTTACAAATTAGCATGAATTAGGGATTAGAAAAATTAGGGATGTTTAGTTGTTGTCATTGATTGAGTATTGAATGATTTCTGTAATATATTTGATTTTACTGTCAATTTCGGATTTGGTTTGTAATATAGATTAAGTTTATTTTTGATTTTCTGTTTAATAAAGATTTGATTGTTTCTGTAATTTCTGGATTTAGATTGTAATTGATATTTTCTGAAGATTTAATTGATTCTGCATATTTGATTTGCTATAATATATCCTTTGATTTAATTTTAATTTAAACAGTATTTGTTGCTTGAAAAAACCATGTGCCTAATTGTGTTTAATTGGAACAATGGTTGTTAGTCCATTTGGGCCAACATATGCATTTTCACTTAGCCCAAACATTGTTTTTTTTATTACAGTAAAAAAAAATTTCCAATTCAATTAGGCTTGTGAATTACCTATCTTATTAAGCCCATCAGCACTGTATTTTCTCACAACATTCTTTTCAATTCAGATTGGGCTTCAATTGGCCCAAATAGTAACTTTTTACTAAACTAGTATCCTTTTTATTAATAATAATATCTATTTTTCTAAACAAGACAATAACATCTAATGGGCTTGTTATTCCGAAATTACACCCCCCTTTCTGCTGTATGGATAACAAAAATAGAAATGAGCCAACTAAGTAAATTGCAATCACACCCCCTTTTTTACTGACAACAACAAACTCTTAAATGAGCTTATTTAATATATAAATTTAACCTCCCTTTTAATAATAACAACTATTTAATAATTAAGAACTTAATGGTTTAATAACTTAGTATTATTATCTTTTTGAAATAATTTTCTATTTTCGAATCGCATGGGCCATAGGCCAACATGCTTTGTAAATAGGTTTATGAGTCTTTATGATTTAAAAAGCTCCACTCTCTTGGGTTGAAATACACCCCCTAGTCTTGGATAAATACGGACCATCAGATATTGTTGTACCATCTTTAATTAAACATTCTTTCTATTTAAATGTTAAAAAATAAAATCATCGAGGTTGGGAAAGTTTGGGGGACATCATGCTTTCTCCGAAAGCTCCTAACCAGACTACTTTCACCAAAGCAATCTCCTTGCCTCTTAGAGTTTTCATTTCACGATCTGCAATTCGTACATGCATCATCTCCATAGTAAGATTATCCTGTATTTGCGCATCATCCATGCGAATCTCATGAGATAGATCTGAAATATACTTCCGGAGTTGTGACACATGAACACATCGTGAAAATTTGAAAGATTAGGCGATAAAGTCACTCTATATGCAACCTTGCCAACTCTGTCCAAAATCTGATACGGACTAATAAAACAAAGAGTGAGCTTCTTAGACTTCAATGCACGCCCAACACCAGTCACAAGTGTAACTCTAAAAAACATGTGGTCACCTGATTTAAATTCTAAATCTTTCCTTCGCTTGTCATGATAACTCTTATGTCTACTTTAGGAAGCTTTCATATTTTCTCGAATTAACTTCACTTTCTCGGTAGTTTCTCGAACAAGTTCAGGCCTAAGTACTACGCTTTCCCTAGATTCATGCCAACATAAAGAAGTTCTACATCTTCAACCATACAAAGCTTCAAAAGCTGTCATTCCAATACTAGAGTGGTAATTTTTATTAAAAGTTAACTCTATTAACGGAAGATAAGTATCCCACGAACCTCCCTACTTAAGAACACATGCTCTCAATAAATTTTGCAATGACTGAATAGTCCTCTTCGTCTGACCATCCGTCTGAGGGTGATACGTCGAACTCAACCTCAACTTAGAACCCAACACCTCTTGCAAACTCTTCCAAAAATATGAAGTAAACCTCAGATCTCTATCTGAAACACTAGTGTAAATCTCCACCAACTTTGATACTGGAAAACTAATATTAATATGAATAAAATGAGCCGAATTTGTAAGCCTATCAACAATGACCCAAATTGTATCATGCCCTCTTGAAGTATTACGTAACCCCGTCACAAAGTCCATCGAAATGCTATCCCATTTCCATTCTGGAACTTTTAACGGTTGCATCAACCCTGCAGGCTTTTGATGTTCAACTTTCGACTTCTAACAAGTTAAACATGCATACACAAACCGAGCCATATCATTATTCATTCCAAACCACCAAAACAAATTCTTCAAATCTTGATACATTTTTTAGCTCCTGGATGAATGCTCAACTTACTTCTATGACTTTCCTCGAGAATCACTTTCTTCATCTCCGCATCATTTGAATTACAAATTTGATTACAGAATCTCAACACACCTTGCGCATCTAACTTAAAATCTTCATTCTCAGACTGATCGATCCCAACCATCGAGTCTACCAATTTCACATCTAACTTCTGAGCTTCTTTGATACTTTCCAGAAATTCATTGTTAATTTTCCACATTCCCAACATAACACTCTGTGGTGTCACTTCGCAAACTAAGCTCATAACTCTGAACTATTCAATTAATTCCAACTCTTTAACCATCATTACCGACATATGTAAAGTCTTTCGACTTAATGCATCGGCCACCACATTTGCTTTTCCTGGATGATAATTCAAACCGAAATCGTAATCCTTTAACAAATCCAACCATCTTTGTTGTCTCATGTTCAATTCTTTATGATCAAATAGATATTTTAGACTCTTATGGTCACTAAATACTTAAAATCTAGAACCATAGAGGTAGTGTCTCCAAATCTTCATCACAAAAACAACTGCAGCAAGCTCTAAATTATGCGCAGGATAGTTCTTTTCATGAGTCCTCAACTTCCTTGACGCATCCGCAACTACCTTTTCATTCTGCATAAGCAAACCTCCTAAACCCATCTTAGAAGCATCAAAATATACCACAAAAGGTTCTCCTGGATTAGGTAATGTAGAAATCAGAGCTGACGTCAATCTTTTCTTCAATTCTGTAAAACTTTCTTCACACTGAACATCCCATACAAAAGCTCTGCCTTTACAAGTCAACTTAGTTAACAAAAGTGCCAACTTAGAAAAACCTTCGATAAACCTTCTATAATAACAAGCTAATCCCAAAAAGCTTCTAATCTCGGTAGCCAACTTTGAAGTTTCCCATTGCAACACAGCATCTAATTTAGATGGATCTACAACAATGCCACTACCTGAGATAATATGACCAAGAAAACTAATCTTCTTTAACTGAAATTCACACTTAGACAAGCATACAACTTATTCTCTTTCAAAACTTGCAATACTATTCTTAAGTGTTCTGCACGCTCTTCTTCCGATTTAGAGTAAATCAAAATGTCATCAATGAACACCACTACAAACCGACCCAAATAAGTATGAAAGATATGGTTCATTACTCCATGTATACTCCACGCACATTAGTAACACCGAAAGGTATCACCGAATACTCATAATGTCCATAATGCATTCTGAAATCCGTCTTCTGGATATCTTCACCCTTCACTTTAATCTGATGATAAACCGACCTCAAATCAGTCTTACTAAACACTTGAGCACCCACCGATTGATCCATCAAGTCGTCTATCTCAGAAGCGGATACTTGTTCTTAATTGTCACTTTATTCAAATTTCAATAATCAACACAAAGTCTCATACTTCCATCTTTCTTCTTTACTAGCAACACTGGAGCTTCCCACGGTGATACACTTTTCCAAATTTTTTCAAGTAACTCTTCCAATTGCTTCTTTAATTCTAGTAATTCAGATGCAGACATCTCGTATGATGCCATAGAAACAGGTCTGATACCAGGTACAAGATCAATAGCAAATTTGACTTCTCTCTCTGGAGGAACATCAGGAATTTCATCAGGGAAAACTTCAGGAAATTCACGCACCACTTGCAATTCCTCAATTATAGCTTGATTCTTGATAGATAGCAACGCCATCAACGAGAACATCTAATCCTCTTCTTGTATCAACTGCCTCAACTGTCTAACAAACAATAGACCAGCTTCCTCCTCTTCAGAAGTAGAAAACCTCACTGACTTGTTATAACAGTTAATATGAACATAGTTATGTTCTAACCAATCCATACCTAAAATCACATCTAACCCACTTAAAGGAAAACAAACCAAATCAACAGCAAAGTCTTTGTCGAAGATCGACAAAGGACACTTTAAACACACAAGAAAAGTAGTCATTAATCCCTTATCTAGAATGTCGACGACCATTTCTCCATTCAAAGAAGACAACATAAGACCCAATCTTTCAACACAGTCAGCAGTAATAAAGCAATGAGTATCATCGATATTAATAATAGTAATTAAAGTAGTACTATTAATGAAACATGTACCTCTGATGAGTCTATCCTCATTAGCTATCTGAATCCCAGCCAATGCAAACACTTTACCACTGGTTTGCGCCTTCTTTGGTTTCTGACACTGACTACCAATGTGTCCTTCTTCACAATAATTGAAGCAAATCATCTCTTTATACTTGCACTCAAATATAGCATGTCCAGTCTTACCACAACGAAAACAGCTCTTCACCTCAGCAGTACACACGTTGCTCTTATGACCAGGTTTTCCATATTTGAAACAATACACACTAGCATGAGCATCTCCCTCACTAGTTCTCTGACCCTGAGCAACTTTCTGTTTACCTTTACTAGTTGGGGCATCGTAAGGCTTACCATGGTTCTATTGGTGCTTACCCCTCTTCTCATTGATAATCTTATAGTGAGCATTATTATCTTCTTCATAGATCCTGCAACTATCAATCAAACCGACAAAGATATGAATCCTCTGATATCCAACTGCCTTCTTGATCTCTGGGCGCAACCCGTTCTCAAACTTGATGCACTTTGAAAACTCAGCATTTTCCTCATTGTAGTGCAGGTAAAACTTAGCCAACTAAACAAACTTTGTAGCATATTCAGTGACTGACATACTCCCTTGCTTCAACTCAAGAAACTCAATTTCCTTCTTACCACGAACGTCTTCAGGGAAATACTTCCTCAAAAATTCCCTGCGGAACATAGCCCAAGTGATATATTCACCTGCAACTTCCAACCTCTGATGAGTCTCTAGCCACCAATCATCAGCCTCAACTACTGGCATATGAGTACCATATCGAACCTTCTGCATTGAAGTGCAGTCCATCACATGGAAGATTCTCTCAATCTCTTTCAACCCATCTAATGCTCCATCAGGATCATACTTAGCGTTAAAGGTAGGCGGATTCTCCCTCTGGAAGGTCACCAAGCTACAAGGTCCAGCATTCCCGTTAGTGTTCGGCTGATTCTCCATAGCATACGACATTGCTTCCAAAGCAGCAACAAGTCTAGTGTCATTCCTTCAAACCATCTCAACTTATCACTCCAACATAAACAACTGTTAGAACTCAAGTTAACAATACTCGATTGTTAGACAAAACTACGACTCGACAACTTGGTCGGACGGACCAACCTGCTCTAATACCACTAATGTAACACCCTATTTTTACCCAACTGATTATATAAAATCAGAGTTACAAAATTTCCAACAAACAAATGGAATGCTACACTTTCAACTTGAAACAACGACATTCAATCACCTATAATTCAGATACATAACACATAAAATTCGGATGAACCGATGACAACTTGTTTAGTCTTTGAAAATAAAACAACTTTTGTTGCTACGCAGAGGATTCACAAATTCAACTGAAAACACCATAACATCTTGTCCAACTCAAAACAGCTTTAAGACAACAAGTCTTTAATGAAAACAACTTAAAAATTCAACAACATAATGAAAACCAATAATAAAGAAAACATGTGTTCATCCCCTCGAGTGCTATGTATCATAGCGATAACACTGACTCGAACTAACGAAAGTAACAACTATCCTTCTTGATTACCTGAACATTACCAACAAAGGGCAACATTCAAACAGAAAGGGTGATATATCAAACCATATAATTGAGTGTATGATAAATAATTTATTAGATCAGATTATATAAAATCACCACTTCACAACTTTCAACCAACATCCATCATTACAAGTCAACAACATAACATATTAAATATGTAACACAGAATGTGACTCGTTACAATGCACATGCATGTGGTACCAATCGAGCAAAACTCCCAACTTAGAAATCTGCAAATTAATAGAGGAATCAACAAGGCATAAGCATTCAACTTAATTTGCCAATCCAAGTCAACTTACCGAGCATCAACTCCAACTTGATATGCTATATATGCAATCCAATATGAATGTCAGGATAGCAACAACAAAATTCCATAACTACGCAACAACAAACCAACATTGACCATAAGTCCACAACTTAATATTTTGCCCATAAATAGAGGCAATTCAACAAGATACAACATCACCTGCAAATTCACATTGTTCAACAAATATATAACATACCAACATCTTAGACCGACAACTCTAAACATGTCAGAATTATGCAAAACAATTAAAATATGACTTATAATAACTCAAAACAACCCTAACAACGCTATTGACAATTCTAACAACTCTATTGACAACTATATTGAAATTGAAAATAATTTAAATTAACTGGTTAATCTAATTGTTTATCTCTAATTTAAAAACTCTTAAAATTATTTTATTAATAATATTAAATCATTAATATTATTATTATTCTTATAGCAATGAAATATTAATATATTATAACTTTCAAAGCGTGATTCTCAATTAATGAATTGTGCCTCTACAGTATAAAGTATATTGATCTAGTTTATGAAATAGAGATCTAGCTATACAATTCCGCTGCTGTACCAATTAATTATGCTCAAATTAATTTCTAACTGAACATCGCTATATATATATATATATATATATATATATATATATATATATATATATATATATATATATAATGCCCCCATATTCTTCCAAACAATGCTTAGTATCACTAGTTACTAGCCAAATAGATCGTTATAGTAAAACAATTATATAGGTAATAACACTTCAATTTACACAATTCACAAAATGTATGTGCTACGATGAAAAGAAGTATATATATATATATATATATATATATATATATATATATATATATATATATATATATATATATATATATATATATATATATATATATATATATATATATATATATATATATATATATATATATATATATATATATATATATATATATATATATATAGTCCTTATTTTGTTTCGCTACAGTATGTCAAGCATATAAGCACTATCGTTGTCGATACAGTATGCCAAGTATATAGGCAATATCATTTTCGCTACAGAGAAAACAATGGTACTTCAACTCTTCATCTCTTTATGTGCTATAAGAAATGCTTATACTACTCATTAATTTTAGTGTATCATATAAGTTCTAATTAATTGATTCTAAACAAAATTAATCATCACATATTCAAAGATTATCCTTTAAACCAAACAATTATAAAACCATAGAAATTAGGGGTTTCAATCTAAACATGTTTCTACCAATTAATATACTATTATAGAGTCAGAACCTCACCCTTACCTTGGATTGAATGTTGCTCTAACTCTCCGATTGCACCTAGCTTTGCCTCCTCTTTGCACTTCTACGTATCTCTTCCAAAACCTTTATTTTCCTCTTCTGCCAAAACCTATTCTTCTTTCTTTCTACTAATACTTCTATTTTCCTATTATTTATAAACATCTATTATAATATAACTACTATACTATTATTCTTATTTTTCCTTGTCGGGCTTAAATTTCTACACGTCCCTTTCTACTACTTCTAACATTAAATAGTCTCACATAAATAATAATAGTATTATTCAATATTAATCCTACAACTTAATCAACTAATTGATTTAACTAAGAACGACACAACTTAGATCAACATTTCACAACTTCGAAAATTTAATCAGAAAAATATTCAAAAATATTTAATTAAATAATTAATTAAATATTGGGCGTTACATTGTTCCTTTTTGTTTCGGTTGAATGTTCGGAGATTTTGCTTGAATGTGGCTTCATGTGTATTGTGATGATGATCATTTGTTTGTTTTGGTTGAACATTCGGGTGTGAATTGATGTATGCTTGAATTGAAGTAAATCTAAGCTACTAGGTGGTTAATCACATATGACTGTGGACTGTGTGTCCAACTTACTCTTACCGTTGCGATATCCTGAGTGGGTCCATAGGGGCATTTCCACCGGGCGATTAAACATCGGTGTTCTTGGTATGTCATACACACCTGAGTTACCACTATGATGTTCTTGTGAGGGTATGAAAGGGCGCTTCCCACTTACAGAACCTTACATATCAACGTGCTTGGTATGGCGGGGTCTTGATACCATGTAGGAAATATCACTTTGGAGCTTACTCACCTCTAGTGGTGCCATACAGGAAATACCTCTAGGATTTCACCCAGTGCGCTTGTGATGTCAAGAAGGTATGTTTTTACACTTGCGGAACCTTACTCACATGTGTTTGGATGATTGACAGGGTTGTGGCACCATATAGGCAATGTCACTTCGGAACCTACTTGTCACGGATGGAATTCCACTTAGGAATGATTTGACTCATCATGTTGTGGGCTCGTGAAAGTCTCTTGACGTGTTACACTTGGTTACTCATCGAGGGCGTGGTTTGTGGCCTAAGTAGATAGGTAGAACTTACTTATGGATTCCTCGTACACGGATACAGGTTTGTATACTTGTTTGTGTTTGTATATTTATTTATTTATTTATTTATTTATTTATTTGTGATTATTTGTATTTTTGTTTTAGCACAAATATACAAATATATGTACAATGTGATGATTAGTTGATTTGATTGTATATTTTTGGATTAATTGAGTTTAATTGGTTGATTCCTTAAGAAAGGAAGTGTATTGCATTTAATTGAAATATTTATGGGTGGTTGTCTAAATTTATCTTATTAGATGATAGGACGTATCTAGAAGGGGGTCGAATAGATACTGTGATTTTTTTTTATAAAATTAATGAAAACTTAAAATGCAGTGAAAACTACCTAGATACACTCGTCTAAAAACGATCCTCTATTGAAAAGACTAGATATGCGTAAAACAGAATGGAATGAATCAATGAGAATTGATAACACTTAATTCAATTATAATTGATTACTTCTACTTTTTTTAACTGTAGTCAATTACTCCCAATGAATTGTTGAGTATAAATCCCACAAATTTGCACTTTTGGACTTTTATCGAACACTTGGTATGCGTAATCACACCAAGTCCAATCTATCTTAATTTGTAGTGTTAAAACCAATTATAGCAATCAAAGTGATTGCTATAGTCCTTAGTAATAGTTCTATCATACTACAAATCCAGACACTTGGAACCACAAGTGAAAATTCACAAATTATAGAAAATAAACGATAAAAGACGAGAAAGAAAAATGACACGCGATTTATTTTGGAAGTTCCCCCTGTCATTCTCGCGTGGGGTACTCTATTACTAATTCTAAAATTTAGAATTAGGATAATTGTTATTATGATTGCAAAGTTTATACAAGAGACAGAAAATAGTCACCACAATTCAAACCCAATATGTTGAATTTAAAACTAGGCTCCTCTCTTCCCTTGATTCGATTTGTACCAAGTATGTCACCAATCTTCGATAAACCTCCGATTATAGCTACCTTGTTGAGAATCCAAAATGTTTCTCAAAACCTCTGCTCGGCTGATTTGATCGCCAGATAGTGACCCCAATTCTTCCTTCACAATCCTCCGATTGTAGCTACCTTGTCGAGAAAACCCACGGTTACTCAATCCCTTAAGCGCAGCTGAATTTGGATGAAGCAAAGAATTAACAAAACCCCCCAAATCCATAAGTCTTTGAGGACAAAAACCTCAGATTTTATTTAAGAAAACCCATAATTAATCAACCCGAACAAGATCGCAATCTTCTACTTCAGACGTTATCAACACACGTTTCGCACCTTGATCGACAAAAAATATCATACGTAGTTGTCAATGGATGAGTGAGAGGTTGAAGATGATGAGTACCTTGTGTATCTATTTCACTTTTCTTGTTGGAAACCAAATGATAGAACCTAACAAGATTACATATGTTATCTCAAGTCAAAACCCAAACTGTCAAGCTGAAAAACAGATTTAATGAGCAAACGGTTGACCTATGCCAAAAGGGGGACTCGACCTGAGCATTCCCGAGAGTGACAGAAGAAAAAGTGTGCGATCCATGTGTTGACCACTCTAGGGCTGTGTGTCGACACATAGTTCCTAAAGATTACTCTCAGGTTGATTCGACCACATAGTCGACGTGAGCAAACCCGAGACTTCCCCAAGGCACAAATTTCAATTCATGCATCGACCGCTCTAGGGCTACGAGTCGATGCATAGTTCCTAAAAATTACTCCCAGGTTAAGTCGAGCAAACAGTCGAAGTGAGCAAACTTGAGACTTCCCTAAGGAGAAACTTTCAATCATGCATCGATCAAAGCTTTCTTTGAGTCGACTCAGAGCATAGAAATTTCCAAAAATACCAGTTCTCAAAGACTTTTCATGCTTCCTTGTCCACCATATCATCTAGCAACATTTCCAACATATAATGAAAAGTTTTGACATCATTAAAACCATTATTGAAGGAACCTTTCCCTCACATACTCCCCCTTTTTTATGATGGCAAAACTTGTCATTAGTACCAAGTATTAGAATCTTAATCTCAGAGATTTCTCCCCTATCTTTGTGCACCCTTTCATTTCGTTTTGTTTTAGATTTCATATCACCGGTTCTTGGCTTCCACATGCTTCTCCCCCTTTGACAACATCAAAAAAAGATAAAGCAATAGGTGAAAAATAACAATAATCAATACAAGTAATGTTAGACCATTATCTACTTTGGTAATCAATAACTCTAACAAACAAACACATAAAGAGATGTTAGAGAAAGTCATAACAATGAAAAAAACATAAATAGAAACCAATCACATAGTTTAGTTACAAACCGGTGTTCAAAGAGAGACAAACACAAAGTAAGTCATAATCCAAAAATAATTAATCAACAAATACTAGCCAAAGTTCATGAAAATAGAAAAGTACAAGACCAAAAAAAACATTAATTTTTATCACTCTTATTTCCTTCTTGAGGTGGTGGATTTAAAGGTTGGTTAAAAGGGAAGTGTTGCATGAAATTTTTGGTGAAGTTGGTGAAGTTGTTTGCTTGAGACTCCATCATCCCATACAAAGTATTGTATCATTGATCTTGAATGGTAGAGTATGCAGAAAATTGTTCACCGTGTACCCTGACATGGTTTGAAAGAGTAGTAAGTCTCTCATTTACAAGCGAAAAGTTCTCCTCTTGTTGAAGACGCATAGACTAAAGCAAGTTCAAAATGGTAGCATTGTTTCCACTCGGCAATTCACCTTCATCCATGGCAGAAACATTCTCGCCTTCCTCATTTTCTTAATCATGTTCGTTGTCACTATCATCTCGTTGCTGCAAGCACACATTATTACTTCTTACCACATATCAATATCGTTACTGACGCGCATCCCACTGGTGACCCGTCATAGTCAATGTCTTCTAAGTGAACTCTTGATCAGTTGATAATCCAATTAAGGGAAGACCCGGAACACCAATAGCGGCCTTTTTAGGACATGTTGAATAAAGGAAGCATAGCCCAACGTTGTTCCTCTACCCGAATCTTTCAGATTATATATTCTACTCGCAACATAGTAAGGCCAATTGATCCTCATTTTGTTCTTGATAGCATATACCAAGTGCACCTCAGGCCAATCAACCCTTGAGTATCCACCCCTCTTAGGGCGAATGATGCGAGAGACAATCCACTGCAGAATACAGTCAAGCGGTTTTAATGCACCCGTTGCGACCGACTTTGGAAATAAGTTTCTATTCATAACACTTTCAGAGAATGGATGTTTCAGTGTTGAATTTAAAGCAACCTTAAAGTCATGTCCCTCAAAGTTATCGATATCGGTGATTTTAATAGCAACCGAACTTGGAGGAAACATTTCAAACTCCATCCAAATCTCAAAATTAACAATATAAACCTTGTTATTCATCTTATATCTAAAATTGATCCCATCAAAACTACCTTGAAGACCATCATAAAATAGTTTGATCAACTCTTCATTATACGCAGTATCACATTCCAAAAAGACACCGAGTTTCTGAAATCTCAATAACTCAACAACATGTGGTAGATTCAAACGACCTAGGGTTTGCTTGTACACTACAAATTGCTTAACAATTTTTCTCTTACTAAAGTTCTTTGAATAAGACTCAACCAAATCATCAAAAAGTAGAGACAAAGCAGTTACCAGATCAGGGTTTTGTTGAGAAGAGGAACTTCCTTTTACCAATCTTATCTTTGTAGGTATTGATGAAGCCATGGAAGGAAGCTTGAAGAGTTTGAGACTTGTGGGTTAAAGATGCTCTTAGGGTTATTGAGAAGGTTTTTGGGGAAAATGGAGTAACTGAGGGTGAATGAGTAGAGATGATAAGATAAAAACACACTAGTCACACAAAATTGCTAAAGTCATTGGTTAAAATATCATGCGATGTGTCGACCTATACAGGTCATGCATCAACGCATAGGGCCTTAATTTTGATTTTGAGAAACACAGGTTCCAATATGCATCGACGGTCCTCATCCATAGGTCGACCGACCCAAGCATGGCTATTTTTCAATTTTGCAAATATTCATGAATTTCAAGACACAATAAAACAGAAATAACCACCTAAGTATAGATCACACATCACAAAGATTGAAAAGCGCATATCACAAGGAATAATTTTTTTTACAAGTTTACCACTTTGAGTTATCAAGAGTAGAGTTAGAGTTAGAATGATATTACCTATATGAAGCAGGATGACATTTTGCCTTCACAAATAACTTGATAGAAGAGTGTAGACAATTCATGAGAGTACAAGTATAAATAAGAGCAATGTAACTAATGCAGTTGCAACCTATCTGAAATGTTGATAACAACAAGTTCCCTACGGATATGGAAGAAAGGCTCAATCGCAAGAGGTTTTTTGAAAATATCTGCAACTTGATTAGTGCTATCAACATGCTCAAATACGACGTCACCTTTTTCTACATGATCCCTAAGGAAGTGTTGCCTAATCTCAATATGTTTTGTGTGTGAATGTAAAACCGAGTTTTTGGTTAGTTTTATGGAACTTGTGTTATCTAAAAAGATCGGAATATGATTGAGTTTGACATTAAAATCAAGTAGTTTTTGTTTGAGCCACAAAATTTAGGCACAACAATTACCGGCTGCAACATATTCTGCCTTGGCAGTTGACAAAGCAACGAAAACTTGTTTCTTACTATGCCAACTTACTAAGGAATTTGAAAAGAAGTGACACGTACCACTAGTAATTTTACCATCCAACTTGGAACCGGCAAAGTAGGAATCGGAATAGCCAACCAAATAGAAATTACTACCCTTAGAGAACCATAACCCATACTTAGTCGTACCACAAAGATACCTAAGTATGCGCTTAACGACTTTTAAATGTGACTCCTTGGGGTATGATTGATACTTAGAACACATACATACACTAAACATAATGTCGGGACGAGAAAAGGTAAGGTAAAGAAGGAAACCGATTATACCTCTATACCTTTTTACATCAACCGGCTTACCATGTCCGTCACGATCAAGATTAACCGCGACAGGCATTGGAGTGTCAATGACCTTTGATTTTTCCATATCGAAGCGCTTTAATAGTTCTTGACAATACTTGGTTTGACTCACAAAAGTCCCTTCCTCGAGTTGATTAATTTGAAGCCCAAGGAAGTACTTTAATTCTCCCATCATACTCATTTCAAATTCTCCCCGCATCAACTTAGAGAACTCCTTGACCAAGGATATATTAGTAGATCCAAATATGATATTATCTATATAAACTTGTACTAAAATTGAATGTTTTCCTTGGCGCTTAATGAAAAGAGTTGTATCGACCTTTCCTCTTGAGAATCCTTTTTTTAACAAAAACTTGCTAAGGCGTTCATACCAAGCCCTAGAGGCTTGTTTGAGACCATATAAGGCACGTTTTAGTTTTAAACATGATTAGGATACTCAAAGTTTTCAAATTTGGAAGGTTGAGATACATAAACCTCTTTATTAATATAGTCATATAGAAAAGCACTCTTAACATCCATTTGATATAACTTGAAATTTTGTGAACATGCAAAGGCAAGCAAAAGGCCTATAGCCTCGAGTCGGGCGACCGGTGCATAAGTTTCCTCATAGTAGATTCCCTCCTCTTGGTTATACCCTTGAGGAACAAGGTGAGCCTTATTGCAAGTTATTATTCTGTTTTCATCCAATTTGTTCCTAAATACCCATTTAGTGTTGATTACACGATGGTCTCGTGGAGGAAGGACAAGGTCCCAAACCTCATTTATCTTAAATTGGTTTAGCTCATCTTGTATAGCTAAAAACCAATGTTCATCGAGTAAAGCGTCTTTGGAGTTTTTAGGCTCAATTTGTGAGACGAAAGTAAAATGATAACAAAAGTTACTTATCTTGGACCGTGTAGTGACTCCTTTTGTGATATCTCCAAGGATATTGTCGATGAGATGATCCTTGATAGATTTCCATTCCAATGGGAGATCATTTTCATCGCTTTTAACATCCAGATATTTATTCTTGATAGATTTCCATTCCAATGGGAGATCATTTTCATCGCTTTTAACATCCGGATCTTTAAGTATACTTTCCGAAGATACACCTGCACCATCAAACACAATACCTTTTCCGACCGATCTCAGACAAGATTCATCAAAAGCTACATGCACGAACTCCTCAACAATTTGTAACCTTTTATTAAATACCCTATAAGCTTTACTAGATTTAGAGTATCCAAGAAAGATGCCTTCATATGCTTTTGAATCAAACTTACAAAGATTTTCCTTTCCATTGTTCAACATAAAACATTTACATCTGAAAACGTGAAGGTGTGAAATATTAGGCTTTCTTCCTTTCAGTAGTTCATACAGAGTTTTGTTTAGAATTGGATGGATTAGGATCCTATTCAAAACATAACAAGCCGTACTTATGGCATCGACCCAAAAATACTTAGGAAGGGCATGTTCATTGATCATAGTTCTTCTGAGTTCTTCTAAAACACGGTTCTTGCGTTCCACTACTCCATTTTGTTATGGAGTATGTGGTGCGGAAAAATTATGATCAATTCCATGTTTTTCACAAAATTCCTCAAAGAGATGGTTTTCAAATTCACCCCCGTGATCGCTTCAGATTTTAACAATGTTAGTGTTTAAATCATTTTGGAATATCTTAGCAAATTTTTCAAATGCAGAAAAAGTGTCACTTTTGCTAGCCAAGAAAATTGTCCAACAAAATCTAGAGAAGTCATCTACTATAACAAAACCATAATAATTACCACCTAGACTTTTTATTCTAGATGGTCCAAAAAGATCCATGTGGAGAAGTTCAAGTGGTTTTATTGTAGAGATAATATTTTTATATTTAAAAGAAATTTTTGTTTGTTTGCCCATTTGACATGCATCACATAAGTGATCTTTAGAAAACTTTATTTTGGGTAAACCGACAACTAGATCTTTTGATACAATTTTGTTTATAAAGTCAAAATTGACAAGTGTTAATTGCATATGCCAAAGACACGAGTCTTCACTCATGGAGACAAGACATTTAGATCCGGTCAAACATACTGAAGGGTGAGAAAACACTTAGAAGGGGGGGTTAAATAAGTTTCTCTTTTTCTTTTTCTTAAAGGCTCAACAATAAAGGAAAGACAAGGTTATTTTTATCCTGGTTCGTTTGAACTTAAACTACTCTAGTCCACCCGCCAAGGTGATTTCGCCTTTCTCAACAAGGACTTAATTCACTATAATCAACTGATTACAATCACACAACAACTGTTGTGACTAACAATGCACAAGTAATCTTACAAGTGACTCACACCACTAAGACTTAAACTATTCCTAGTCTACTTGAGAAATCTGACCAAACATGGTCTCTCAAGGAACAATTACAAGAGTTAAATATTTAAAGATAGTGAAACAAAGTTTGCTTCTTAGAAAGCTATATCACAACTGTGATTTTTCACTAAGAATAGTATTGCACAAAGTGTATGAAAAAAATGATTTGTGAGCCCAGAATATTTTCACGTAGTTCTTGCTTCTTTTGAAATTGATAAGTCATTGGCTTGAAATTAATGTTCTTCTATATATAGTAAGAACAAAAATGACCGTTGCTGCCTTTAAATGTGGAGAGCATTAAATGTTTGTGTGTTTCCTTGCATTATTCCATTTTCCAATGAACTAGCGTAGACACTTGAGTGCGTGTAGCCGTCTTTGCATTAATAAGCAAACGACACTTGTAAGAGCATGTTTCCTTAAGCTTGACAAGACTTGTTAGCTTTTACATTCTTTCAGAACTAGCTTCACGTCTTGAATCAGAACATGCTTGCATATCTTCTAAAACAACACTTGCTTGCTAAGTACTTCTGATCAGGGCTTGCTTTCAAAGAAATTCTGAAACATAGCTTACACAGAAACTTGCTAAACGTTAGAAGATGTACTTAAATAATTATCTTACCAGAGTCAGCATCAGCACTTGCGCTAAAACAAATAGTTCTTTCATCAAAGAACTTCTTCATTTATTTTCAGCTCAACACATCTAAATGCTTCTGTCAGAACATTATCTAAAACAATTAAATACGTTCATCCGAGTATTAATTATATAAAATATAATTTATTGTTATCATCAAAACTCTGAGATATGATCAGAACCAATCTTGTTCTAACAATCTCCCCCTTTTTGATGATGACAAAAAATATTCAAATAAGAAATAAAATTTAATAAGAGATAGGAATCTCCCCCTGAAATAAATATTTCTATAAGAAAAAACTTTCTGAGAATTTTCATCAGAGCATTGGAATTTTCTTCTGGGATTTCTTCATCAGGTCTTTTGAAGATAATGTTCATTTGAATTAAACTTCCAGAGTTTAAATGATACCTGCAAAATTCTTTTACACATAGAAAGAAATCTTGTATTTTGTTAGAATGTTTGAGACTTAGTCCCATAACTGTTAATCAGAGATTAGATCAAAATACTCATTTTCTCCCCCCTTTTTGGCATAACCAAAAAGTATATAAAAAATAGTTGAAAAGCGTAAAAGTTTTTTATAAAAAAATATCCAGAGGTACAATGAAACACAACAAACAAAAATAAGAAACAGAATGACACTAAGATTTCTTAGAAACGAGGGCCATAAGAAGATTCTTGATCTCAGATGCAGATACCTCTTGTTTCATCATCCAGTTTCTGATTTCCTGGTTTGTCTGATCTTGCTTGTCCAAGCGCTCATGAATAGCTTCACTATCCCTCTTAAGCTCATTCAGAGTATCCATTACAAGTGAAGTATGATCATAGGATGAAGAAGCTTCAGAAGATACAACCTTTGGAGTAGCAACCGTTGAGTCAGAACGAACAAAAGTTGAAAGCAGAGTGCCCAGATCCATAACAAGAGTTGGCACAGTTTCAGGTGCTGCTTTAGCAGAAGTTTGATTCAACAGAACAATTGCCAGAGGATTTGAATCGTTAGAGGTATCTTCAGATTCATCTTCTGAAATGTCCATTTGATCAGCTGGAGCATCAGCAATCATCAGAGAAGACTTCTTGTTCCAAATATCAGCAGCTTCTGACTAGAAGGCATGCAGATGTTTGGAGAAGTTCTCAATCACCTGAGAGTGACATAAGTCTTGCAACTTCAGTGACTCAGCATCTAAGGTTCTTCTGAAAGTTTCCCACTGAAGATTTGTTGTTGCTGGGTTCACACTTCTGGTGCGGTCTTCCTTCAGCAGGTCCAACCAAGCTTGAACTTCTATTAAAAAATTCTAAAAAAATATATTTATATTTGGATGAACAGGTTTTGGAACAACATTTTTGAAGGTTTTGGTTTTCATAAATTGTAGAGATTCAAAATCAACTACAGTTTTCAGAAAGTCAGCTGGTTCAGGATTTTCTGATTGTTCATATCTTGCTGATTGGTCAAGTTGTTCAAAAGGGTCAGGTGTTGTTGATTGATCATGAGGTTCAGATGGTGTATGAGTTTCAGAGGGTTCATGTGTTTCTGATGGTTCATGAGTTTGGTGTTCTGGAATGTGAGGAGGTGAAATCACTGGTGAGTTAGGAGTTGGAAGTTGTGGAGATGTGGGTGGTGTGACGTCAGGTGAAATTATGATTGTGTTATCAGTAGTGGGGGTAGGATTTTGTGTTTTGTTCATGGCAAAGATATTTTCAGAAGGTAGGGTGAATGGTGGCTTTAAAGTGGCCAGAGGTTCGTTGATTCCTGGTATTCTCCAAGAGCTAGCATCATACCATCCAGTAGGTCTGGGTGATAAAGGTCTGGGAGGAGGTCTAGAAAGGTTTTCAGCAGGTGTTTGAGATGGTTCTGATTGGGATGGTTCTGTTTGGGTTTCAGAGAAATCATCAGAATCAAAATCACTCAAGTCTGATAAAACATGATCTCTTTGAGGATTTTTAGCAAGAGGTTCAGAGGGTATGGTCAGGTCTATATCAACATCTATGTCTCCTAAGGTTTTGGGTTCAGCAAATGTAGATATATTTTCAGAATCATAAACAGAAATAGGTTTAGCAGGTGTACCTGATTTTTTCTTCTTCTTCTAAGGTCTAGCAGATGGTCCTTCAACTCCTTTCCTCTTCAATGGTTGCTGAAGAACAACGTCTGGAGAAGCTTCATGTCTTCCTTGAAGCTAAGCATGATCAATTGGTGTTCCACTTTCTTTACAAATTTGAATGTAATGCAGGATGATGCGAGGGTGATCTCTTGAGTTGAACAATGGAAAATCATCAATTGGTATCCTCCTTCTGGTAACAGTTGCTGAAACATATCGAGTTGGTTCTATCAGCAGTTTGTCAATAATATTCCTCTTCACCAAGTTCTTTCCAGTTAGAGCCTTTCCACAAGTAGGCTATAACTCCCCCAGCAGATTTGCTTCATCCAGGTGAGCAATCAGACCATTCTCAGTCAAAATTTCTAAAATCAATATCCCCATTGGAATCCAATTCCTTTTGGATTTAGGGTTCTTCATTCTTTCTGCTTCTCTCGTTTCTTTGATATGAGTCCAGAGATGATCAAACAAGATATAGGGTAAATGAATCTTAATATTTGTTCCAAGACAGAACAACAAGTATTACTGGTCAACATTTATATAGTCTGGAGAGCTTGTTTCCTTCCTATGATGAATGCAACCATGGATGATTCTTGCCCAGATTTTGTACTTATTTTTCAAATCTCTGGCCTTTGAAGACGCTTGCCCATTTGTAAAAATTTCTGCATAAACTTTTTACATTTCCATTCTGTTACTATAGATTCCAGTTACACCAGTTCCTTCAAAGCCTAGAAGTTTTCTGATTAGATTTTCAGTAATGGAGATTTCCTTACCCATCACGAATGAGAGGATGACTTTTGGAGAAGCAATTGTGTGTATCCAAAATTCTTTAACAAGGTGTGGAAAAATAGGACCAAATCGACGGTCAAAAAAGTTTCCCCATCCTTGAAACTCCACAAAAGGAAGAAGATCAAAGCCATTTTCTCTGATACCACTTGTAGGATCAAGCGCTTACCACTGATCTAAAAGAAATTGCTTTAAGATTCTCAAAGTCCACCATTAATTCACTTATAACCTCTAAGCTATCCACTGGAATGAGAGTGGTTCTCTCAGGAATGACGTACTGTTCAGCTTGGGTGTTCTCAGAATGAGTAGAGGAGGAAGCCATAGGAGCACTTGGGTTGAGAGAAGAAAAATGGGTTTTAGAGGATAATACACAGAGACGTTTGAGTTTTGAAAGAGAAGGTAAAAAGTGAGAAGGGTTTCTATAAAGGTATTTATATTAAGACTTTTCAGAAATAGGTTTTAAAAATAAAACTGTAAAAAGAGTATTTAATAAAAATTTAAATAAAAAGAATCTAACCATGACTTAGCATTTAATGATATTGAAAAGTGAGGGGAAAGCGTGATTGTTGTACCCCAAAATTTGCCCTCCCATATTTCTCAAAACATTTCAAGAAAAATTCACAAGTCCAACCCGGCGCGTCATATTCAGATGTTCTTTCGCCAAGATATCTCTGATAACGTATTCTCAAATTCAGGTTCGGCTCAAGAGTCAATTCTTTAAAGAGGGTATCCGAATGTGTGAGTTTTCTCGAAGAAATATGGTGAAGAAGTGTGCTGAAAGTGCAGTTTTTACGCGCTAAAAAATTCATAACTTGAAGATCGTGGCTCGTTTTGAACCCGTTCCGGTGGCCAAAATTCCGTCTTGACATTATCTACGTTTTCATCTCTCACGGATGGAAACCAATTTCGATCAGAAGGTCTTCAAAAATGTAGATTTATCAAGTATTTTCGTACAAAAAATTTGTGACAGAAGTTTATTTGCGTCATGCTCATAAAATCATAACCTAGTCGATTTTCATCGTATCGAGCTGGTTTCGGCGCCAAAATTTCAAAAATTGAGTTGGCTACATTTTCACATAAGGTATTGAGTTCAAACGGTATTCAAAAGGCCTTCGTTTTTTTCTCAGAGTGCGTGACACGCTGAAAATCCTGAATGCTGAATATTATTTCATCTGGGCCGAAACTTCAAAAATTCATAACTCGGTCAATTTTTATCGGATTGGGCTCATATTTTTACACAAGGTCACTGACTTATAGATCTACAACTTTGCTTCAAAAGTAGAGACCGTATTACGCTCCGATCAATACCAGTTTTTTATTGAAGAACGTGTCAGAGTCGACACTGGAGCCCAAAATAAGTTTGTCTGAGCTGAAACTTCAAAAATTCATAACTAATTCACCATTTATCCGATTGAGCCGATTTTCGGACAGGAGTTAGTTCTCGATATCGGCTACATTTTGTTTTCACATTTTAACTTCAAAAATTGCACTTAAGTCCCTGCTATTTAGCCTGGAAAGTGACGAACTCAAGTGAACATTGGAGGCCCAATTGCACATTCAAAGCCCTTTTTTTATCCTAATTTCCATTATATAATCACATTCTTTTCACACAAACCAAAAGAAAAAAAGAAAGAGAAAAAAACCTTGCCACAACACTGTCAGAATATCAAATTCTTTCAAGAATCCTAAAACCTTGAAATCCTTATTACAAATCCCTCTCTCACTACAAACAAGCCATCCCAGTTACAAACCAACATCTCACTACAAACAAGCCATCTCAGTTACAAACCAACATCTTACCACTTCTTCAATAAGGATAAGGCTGGCTTGATCTCCATGATCAAAAGGGCATAAAAGCATTCATATCACTACTTTTCCAGTAAGGGTAAGGTTGATTTGATCTCCATGATCAAAAGGGTATAATCATTCATACATGCCATATTGACCTAAACATTAAATTTCTTCATATACTGGCTTTATTTGTATTTTATGATATATAATAATTTATTTAATGTGTTCATGAGATTCAACACTGCAGATTTAGACAGGATCCCATGAAGGTTCATTAAGGAACGTTGAGGCCAAAACACAAATGGCCAAAAGCCAAAAGCGAAATGGCCAAAACAGAACAGCTTACACATGACACCAATACATGGCGAGACAAACATCCTGAGAAGGTTAAGGAACATTGAGGCCAAAACACAAATGACCAAAAACCAAAAGCCAAATGGCCAAAACAAAACAGTTTACACATGACGCCAACAGCTGTTTCACCTCTCCAATCAGAATCGTATACTCCTAAATTTTCTTTCTATTTGTATTATGTTCCTTTAATTAATTAATCGTTATTCTTTTTATTAATCACTAACCAATTAACATTTTTCCTAATAAAATAAAAAACACAAAAAAATATTTTATTTATTAAAATTAACTTCATCACTTTTATTTTTGTAAATAAATTAATTTAATCAATTTAGCTTTAATTAGATTTAACTTTTGATATTTTTTGCAATATTTAAAATCAATTTAGAATATTAGGTTTTTAATAGCATTAATTCAATTTTTTCTTTAAAAACTCAAAAATCCAAAAATACGTTCATTATTTAATTTAATTTAATTGTTCATTTAATTTAATTCCATTTAATTCAAAAATAACCAAAAAAATCACTTTCTTTCAAAAAAGGGTCAAAACCCAAAAAACTCGCATCCAATTTAATTTCCCGCATGCGATCCATTTTTCCATATTATTGTACTTGCTTCCGGAATGTAATAACTTTAATTAGGACTTTATTTATTTATTGCTTTATTTTACTTTCCGCAATTTAAATTAAAGGGTTTGTTTTTGGCGATGTAAATACCCGACGCCTTGTAATAGTTTAGATTTAATTACCGCAATTTAAATTCGCACCTATTAACTGTTAATTATGCATGCAAGACTTGTATGAAGATTAAAAACAACTCGTAGCTCACAATGATGCATGTTCAAAGATAAATATTAACTGAAAAAGAACACACATACACATGCCACTCTTAGGGTACGCCTCACTGGTTGCCTCGAAGTGGTCGTCAAGTATAGAGTGTTTTAGAGGTCGCCCTCCTGTCTAAAGATCTTGTTGCCTCGAAATGGTTGCCTCGGATAAAAAGGATCTAGGACATTAGGGTTACCGCTAAGGCGTCATACTATTGCTTTGGTGACCATACATGTCCCGATAATCGAATTGACCCGAATAACTCCAACGACGGTGCTGCCTACTTCTCAATAGTGGGATAGTACTGTCTAAAGGACATTTACACAGCTTAATTTCTTTTGAGTAGGTAGAGGTTCTCAGGTACTTGCTCTTTCAAAACAAAAATACTTTTCGCACCTACACTTTTCAAACAAAAGTTTTCAAAGAACACTTCATACACTCTTAAGGGCAGATACAAGAGTTAAATCGAAGTTTTCAAAACAAACTTTTTCAAAACCCACAAACACAAGAAAAGCAAAACATTTTTAAAAACATAGTGAGCAAGTACCTAAGAGCCCGTGGATAACCACGGATAGAAAGGGTGCTAACACCTTCCCTTTCTATAATCTATCTCCCGAATCGAGAAACATCTCGAAAAGGAATTTTGCTGTGCTTTTGTCCTTTCCTTGTTGGAGAAAATAAAAGACGGTGGCGACTCTTGCTTACCGCGACATTTTGCTAAATGAAAACGCGAACTAGCATTTCAAAATAGTCAGTTCTATTCCCACCGATCACAGAACTGGCGACTCTGCTGGGGATACTTAATAAGTGAGGTGTACCTTAGGATTAGACCACTCTTGTTTTCAATTGCTTGCTTTGTTTTCTTTTATATTTGTGGGCTTTGCATCGGCGTTTCATAGATCCTAACCCAGATCTGGGGAATACCCTTTAGGTAGCATAAGCTGTGAGGGACCTGTCCGGCGTAGACCGACACGGGTGAAGCAGTGGCTACGTTGGTGTGACACATTGGTCTGTACCGATATCCCTTGTGTTGCAACGAGGAGAATATGGGTCTTCTGAGGAGTCATTAAGCACCAACCGACCTTAGAACCCTAAATTGACCCAACTTGGCCATAGAACAGTAGCAGTATGCTACACTCATTGAGGCTAAACTCTCGCGATGGTTCTGGCCGCAAGAAAAGATTGCGATACTGGAGTTATGACCGATTGAGGGTAGTCGATGATATTGAGATCCTCTAGAACCCTGTTACTATTTTCTAGGACAGGTCTTAACCAACGAAACTGAGAGAGGGTAGTACCTAAACTTCATGCTGGCCTAAACTCTAAGGGTTGTCTTGTGTGACTTGTGTGCCTTCAAACTTGACTATTTGCACATTCTTGTTATCTGACAACATGAGTTCCTTGCAGGTTTTGTTTACAGTCCTTAATCAGGACTTATAACAGGGTTTACTTACATCACTCCACGCATAGCATAACATCATACCATCATACCATTGCATGTATCCTGCATAAGGATTAACCCATTTCAAGGATCTCAAGGGTCTGTGATGCAGGTCATGATATACCAACTGTCTAGCAAGGGGAAAAAGGGGATTTATTTTCCTCTAGCCAAGGTTGATAACTTGAGTCATGGGCTATGACCCACTCGATATGGTGAGCCTGGACTCTTGAAGAAGGACTCTCAACAATACGCAGTTCCTTCAATCAAGCTACAAATTCAAATACTAACAATGTTCTTGTTTACCCCGCGAGATCCTTGAAAACATTGCATGCATATCATACATATCATTGCATTACAAGTACTCTTTTTTGACAGGTCACTTATCTTCTTCGCTATTTATTTCAGCAATCATCATGAATCCTGAATCATCCAATGAACAAGCTATCAAGGCCCTCCAGGCCCAGAATGCCCAGTTCCAAGAGATGGTTATGAGCTTAGCCCAAGGTCAACAGGAATTGAAGACTCTGCTCATGAAGAAGAAGAAGAAGAGGACTGTGCTGTTCAACCCTAGACGCAAATCTGGGAATGGATCACAAAATGAAGCTAAGCTGACTACCCCATCTGTTGGGAAAGACAGTCCTCAAGAGAGAGAGGTTCCTAGTCCAGTGGTCTCCGACAGCGAGACCGATTACAATGATGAACAGTACCCTCCAGCTGAGGACAGGTATAAACAGCTAGAAGACCGGCTAAGTGCTATGGAGATACAGAAAGTTCCCGGCCTAGACTTCGAAGATCTAGGTCTATCCTCCGGGGTGGTGATCCCACACAAGTTCAAGGTACCTGCCTTTGCAAAGTACGACGGAGCCTCATGTCCTAAGTTGCACCTCCGTTCATACATAAGGAAGATCCATCCCTACACGGCCGACAAGAAATTGTGGATTCACTTCTTTCAGGATAGTCTGGCAGGGACTCAACTCGAGTGGTTCTATCAGCTGAATGGAGCCAGTATCCGCAACTAGGAGGACCTCGCTGCTGCCTTTTACAAGCAATACCAATATAATTCCTACCTCACTCCTACGCGTACCCAACTCCAGGGTATGTCACTAGGGACGGGTGAAGGATTCAAAGAGTATGCGCAAAAGTGGAGAGACCTTGCTGGAAGGGTGCGACCACCTTTGACTGACCGTGAGCTCGTTGACATGTTCTTGGGGACCCTATCTGGTCCATTCTTCAACCACCTGATTGGGAATTCTTCTGCTGGGTTTACAGATCTGATCTTGACTGGGGAAAGAATTGAAGCTGGTATCAAGGCTGGGAAGATTCAAGAGGCCACACCTTCCGACACTCATAAAAAGCCTTACCACGGGAAGAAGGAGTCCAACGCTGTGCATGGTAAAAAGAGTCGTCATGATCAACATGTAGGGACAACCCAAATCTCTAATCCTATGCCTTCTCAGCAAAGACAGGGGCAGCAACATAAGGAGGTCGCACCCAAAAGACAGTTCACTAAGATCAACATGTCACTGGATCAAGCGCTGCAGCAAATGTTGAAGGCAGGGCTGATTACATTAAGGGCTCCTCTCCGGAATCCAAACACTTCCGCTCCTACCTATCATCCCAATGAAAGGTGTGCATACCACTCTGACAGTCTGGGACATGACACAAACAACTGTTGGGCCCTGAAGAATAAGGTTCAAGACATGATTGATGCCAAAGAAATCCAGTTTGACCCTCTAGAGACTCCAAACATAATCACTGCTCCTATGCCAAATCATTGAAGGCTTTTGTTTTATTTGAATTTTCAAGTTGTATTTTTCTTTGCTTATTCAAACAATTATTGTCATGGCAAACTTTTTTATTTCATTAATGCATCGCATATGTCTGTTTTGAATTAATCCATTTGTATTTACTATATTCAAATTGCTTTCATTTTTTTGATATTCAACTCTCGATTGATAACTCTAAGCCTTTTGAGGGAGGATGACGAAAACGATACCACAATCTTTGCAGTATGCTTTTGAACAGACCCCGCTGATGAGGTACAGGCATTGTTTCAAATCCTAAACACTGGAGTTATAAGGAAGATAATCCCTCGTCAACCCCTTTGAGCCAAAGAAGTTGGAGTTTTTCTTTTCGAAAATTAAAACCCTTAATTATAACCTGGGGCAGGGTAGTTCTCTCAGTTGATACAAGTGCACAACGAATAGCATCAAAGGAGTCCTTCCAAAACAAAAAGACAGTGATGGTTTCGAATAATCATAAAGACAGGTAGTCATTATCTCTCAGAAATAAAAACCCAATAAGTCAAAACCTATGAAGGAGACTTACAAAACTGGGGCATCCCGCTGACTGTAATCACAAAAGAAACCGTTCAGGCAAAAAAAATAGGGATAACAAAATAAAAAAGAAAGAGGTCCTACAAGCCCTCAACAATAAGGAAATGACTGCCTATTCAAAATAAACTATCAATATCCGAACCATCATTGGAATATCAGGACAGAGACTCAAACAAGGTCTAACGCACGATCAGCTGAGTCTAGGTTTGAAGAACATCACGAAGAGCGGGTGGGTACAAATAAATTTGAGCCTTTATCCTTTGTTTCTTAAACCGTGAACCAGGCCACGCTACAACCCTTAAAAGTCCTAGCTGAAGCATGGGTTAGTTCGAAAGCATACTGTTAAGAAAGGTATCCTGACTCCTTAAGGCTTGCGGTAAAATAACGAGTTGACATCACAGTTTACAAAAAAATTCACTTGTTTTTATGAAAAAATGCATTTTCAAAAACTTCAAGACAAACATAAGCTTTGCATTTTTAACATAACTTTGTTTGCATATGACTTTTTGTTTGAACAGCATAGAAGTTCGCACGAAGAATATCTAGTGAACAAAAGCACTTCCAACCAAGGGGCAGACATGATCGAAGTCCGTCATCTGGGGCAGTTAAGTCAAGATTCGGAGAATCTCTCAAATGCCAAATACCAGGGGCAAGTCTCCATCTGAGTCAACTGAGGCATTGGACATGAATTCCAGCAACGAATCTTGCCTAATCAAACATCCTCTGGTAGTCTGGCAACACAACTGACAGTGACAACTCCCTACATCCTGAGAGCGTGGACATAGTCGAAAAAATACTACGCATAATCAAAGACCCACTAGGTTGACACACCTAGGCAAAAATAAGGGCTTCCCGGCGAACCAAAAGGGTTCGGGCAAAAATAAGGGATGAAAAGAAAAAAAATTTACACCCGGCAAGTCGAAAACCTGAAAAGGCGGCTTGGGCAAAAATGGGTATCCCGGTGGACTGAAAACCCGAAAGGGCGGTCCAGGCAAAAATTAGGGATCAAAAGCATACGACTATGTCCCGTTATCTCGTCACTTACCGACCAGAAGAAGATTTTTCAATCGGCAGCTATTAAGACCTCCGCAGGTACCTTCTCCCACAGAAACTAGGGCAATAAGAATTGTCCGAACCGTACAAGTTGCTCTGTCCTCCAAGTACAAGGTAGGTTCGGCTGAAGAATATGACCAAGATACCTTCACTCCCCCGAGAGTAAGACAGGTTCAGCAATACTCTCCCCCGAGCAGAGCTGGTATCCCGTCAGCTCTGAAAAGGCACAGTACCCACAGCAACTCAGAAACGCTCTCCCCAAGCAGAGTTAGTCTACTGTCAGCCTTAAGGAAGTTGGGTATCCCCAGAAGATCTCAATATTCCCCAACGGAGTATACTGATGTTCCTAAGCAAGCATCCCTGGTAGTCTTAATATAAGATTGTTCCCCGACGGAATACAGACACCCCAGTGGAGCCACTTCCCCAGTACAGTTCAAAGGTTTCCCCAGGAGAGTTGAATCAATCTCCCCAGTAGGTTTTGGAAGCTTATCCCCAGTAGATTCTGGAAGCTTATCCCCTGTAGAGCACGAACGCGTCTCCCTCGCTTTATTCAAAGGTTATTCCCCACCAGAGCTTATAACTGGGTTATCCTCAGCTAATTGCCACGGAAAGATCGTCCTCAGCGAAGTTCTTCCTATCCCCAGCGGAGGTCATCAAATTCCCCAGCATAACTTATCAATGGAATGCCCAACGGAGTTCTCATCAAAACCTCAGCGAAGTATCTCTTCCCACAGAGTAATTCCCCGCAGAGTAATCTCTCCAACAAGTTTATTCCCCAACGGAGTCACCTTCTCCTACCGGTTTATTCTTGCAATCATCTTCGTTCATCATCCCCAGCAGAAACGAAGAACTCTACTCTTCAAACAGCAGCCCAGGATTCAACAAACTCCTGGCACACGTCAAGAATTTATTTTCCTAGACGAAAATACATTCATCACATTTCATACATCCTGCTTACATACATGATAAAGTGCATACGACATTATCTCATTTATTTTTAAGAACATCACGACATCATGCATCTCATACACCAAGACATCGCATACAACTAATGTTTTGCCTTTTCAGGAAAAGGTCAATCCAAAGATGATTACTATCAACTGTCGCAGTTCCAGATTCGATACCTGTATCTAGCCAGGGCATATCTTTTAGCGATGGATTGTGGATTCGATACCTGTATCTAGCCAGGGCATATCCATATTAAAGAGATTTCAGAGATAGCTTGGAAATGCTCCCGGCGCGGATGATATTCTATTGCTTATTCAAATTTCCTTTCAGAGATAGCTTAGAGATGCTCCGGATGCGGATGTTATTCTATTGCTTATTCAGAGTTTCCTTTCGGAGATAGTTTGGAAATGCTCCAGATGTGGATGCTATTCTTTTTCTTATTCAGAGGTTCTTCTCAGAGATAGTTCAGATATGCTCCAAACCGGATGCTATTCTGTTGCTTATTCATAGTTGCTTTTCAGAGTTAACTCAGATATGCTCCAAACCGAATGCTATTCTGTTACTTATTCAGAGTTTCTTTTCAGAGTTAACTTAGATATGCTCCAAACCGGATGCTATTCTGTTGCTTATTCAGAGTTGCTTCTCAGAGATGGCTTAGAGATGCTCTCGACTCGGATGCTATTCTATCGCCTATTCAGATTTATCTTCAGAGATAGCTTGGAAATGCTCCAGATATGGATGCTATTCTATTGCTTATTCAGAGTTTACTTTCAGAGATAGCTTGGAAATGCTCCTGATGTGGATGTTATTCTTTCGCTTATTCAAAGTTTCTTCTCAGAGATAGTCAGATATGCTCCAAACCGGATGCTATTCTGTTGCTTATTCAGAGTTGCTTCTCAGAGATGGCTTAGAGATGCTCCCGACCCGGATGCTATTATATCGCCTATTCAGATTTATCTTCAGAGGTAGCTTGGAAATGCTCCAGATATGGATGCTATTCTTTTTCTTATTCAGAGTTTACTTTCAGAGATAGCTTGGAAATGCTCCTGATGTGGATGCTATTCTTTCGCTTATTCAAAGTTTCTTCTCAGAGATAGTCCAGATATGCTCCAAACCGGATGCTATTCTGTTGCTTATTCAGATTTGCTTCTCAGAGATGGCTTAGAGATGCTCCCGACCCGGATGTTATTCTACTGCTTATTCAGATTCCCTCTCAGATAGCTTAGAGATGCTCCGGACCCGGATGCTATTCTATCGCTTATTCAGAGTTTCTTCCCAGAAATGGCTCGGAAATGCTCCAGACATGGATGCTATTCTTTAGCTTATTCAAAGTTTCCTTTCAGAGATGGCTTAGAGATACTCCAGATCCGGATGTTATTCTTTTGCCTATTTCAGATTTCTCTCCAGAGATGGCCTAGAGATGCTCCTGACCCGGACGCTATTCTACCGCTTATTCAGATTTCAACTTCTAAAGACAACTTAGAGATGCTCCAGACCCGGAGGCTATTCTATTGGTTAGTCCAGATTCATTCAAAAGACATTCCAGATATGATCTAGACTCAGATAACATTTTGCCACTCATTTAGATGCAATATGGATATACCCCAGACACGGCGGTCATTCTACTACTTGTTCAGACGTCAGCAATTAGACACAGACTAGATATGCTCCAGACACGGAAGCTATTCTATTTCTTACTCAGATTCAACCATCCATTACACCTCCAGATGGCATCTATAAGCCCATCCTCCTATCCACCATCTTTCCAAATGGCATCTGTAAGCCCATTCCCGCCATCACACTACTGATACTCCACTATGTGAGTGAATTTCTGGGCACTCTAGTGTTCAATCATCTTCCACCTTCGGATCAAGAAAGGCACGCAAGCCAATCTACATCCTCAGGTCTAAGAAAATTGAACAGGGGCAACTGTTGTACCCCAAAATTTGCCCTCCCATATTTCTCAAAACATTTCAAGAAAAATTCACAAGTCCAACCCGGCGCTTCATATTCAGATGTTCTTTCGCCAAGATATCTCTGATAACGTATTCTCAAATTCAGGTTCGACTCAAGAGTCAATTCTTTAAAGAGGGTATCCGAATGTGTGAGTTTTCTCGAAGAAATATGGTGAAGAAGTGTGCTGAAAGTGCAGTTTTTACGCGCTAAAAAATTCATAACTTGAAGATCTTGGCTCGTTTTGAACCCGTTCAGGTGACCAAAATTCCGTATTGACATTATCTACGTTTTCATCTCTCACGGCTGGAAGCCAATTTCGATCAGAAAGTCTTCAAAAATGTAGATTTATCAAGTATTTCCGTACAGAAAATTTGTGACAGAAGTTTATTTGCGTCATGTTCAGAAAATCATAACTTGGTCGATTTTCATCGTATCGAGCTGGTTCCGGTGCCAAAATTTCACAAATTGAGTTGGCTACATTTTCACATAAGGTATTGAGTTCAAACGGTATTCAAAAGGCCTTCGTTTTTTGCTCAGAGTGCGTGATACGCTGAAAATCCTAAATGCTGAATATTATTTCATTTGGGCCGAAACTTCAAAAATTCATTACTCGGTCAATTTTTATCGGATTGGGCTCATATTTTTACACAAGGTCACTGACTCATAGATCTACAACTTTGCTTCAAAAGTCGAGACCGGATTATGCTCCGATCAATACCAGTTTTTTATTTAAGAACGTGTCAGAGTCGACACTAGAGCCCAAAATAAGTTTGTCTGAGCTGAAACTTCAAAAATTCATAACTAATTCACCGTTTATCCGATTGAGCCGATTTTCGGACAGGAGTTAGTTCTCGATATCGACTACATTTTTTTTTCACATTTCAACTTCAAAAATTGCACTTAAGTCCCTACGATTTAGCCTGGAAAGTGACGAACTCAAGTGAATATTGGAGGCCCAATTGCACATTTAAAGCCCATTTTTTTTACCCTAATTTCCATTATATAATCACATTCTTTTCACACAAACCAAAAGAAAAAAAGAAAGAGAAAAAACCTTGCCACAACACTGTCAGAATATCAAATTCTTTCAAGAACCCTAAAACCTTGAAATCCTTATTACAAATCCCTCTCTCACTACAAACAAGCCATCCCAGTTACAAACCAACATCTCACTACAAATAAGTCATCTCAGTTATAAACCAACATCTTACTACTTCTTCAGTAAGGGTGAGGCTGGCTTGATCTCCATGATCAAAAGGGCATAAAAGCATTCATGTCACTACTTTTCCAGTAAGGGTAAGGTTGATTTGATCTCCATGATCAAAAGGATATAATCATTCATACATGCCATATTGACCTAAACATTAAATTTCTTCATATATTGGCTTTATTTGTATTTTATGATATATAGTAATTTATTTAATGTGTTCATGAGATTCAACACTGCAGATTTAGACAGGATCCCATGCAGGTTCATTAAGGAACGTTGAGGCCAAAACACAAATGGCCAAGAGCCAAAAGCCAAATGGCCAAAACAGAACAGCTTACACATGACACCAATACATGGCGAGACAAACATCCTGAGAAGGTTAAGGAACATTGAGGCCAAAACACAAATGGCCAAAAACCAAAATCCAAATGGCCAAAACAAAACAGTTTACACATGACGCCAACAGCTGTTTCACCTCTCCAATCAGACTCGTATACTCCTAAACTTTCTCTCTATTTGTATTATGTTCCTTTAATTAATTAATCGTTATTCTTTTTATTAATCACTAACCAATTAACATTTTTCCTAATAAAATAAAAAACACAAAAAAAATATTTTATTTATTAAAATTAACTTCATCACTTTTATTTTTGTAAATAAATTAATTTAATCAATTTAGCTTTGATTAGATTTAACTTTTGATATTTTTTGCAATATTTAAAATCAATTTAGAATATTAGGTTTTTATTAGCATTAATTCAATTTATTTCTTTAAAAACTCAAAAATCCAAAAATATGTTCATTATTTAATTTAATTTAATTGTTCATTTAATTTAATTCCATTTAATTCAAAAATAACCAAAAAAATCACTTTCTTTCAAAAAAGGGTCAAAACCCAAAAAACTCGCATCCAATTTAATTTCCCGCACGCGATCCATTTTTCCATATTATTGTACTTGCTTCCGGAATGTAATAACTTTAATTAGAACTTTATTTATTTATTGCTTTATTTTACTTTCCGCAATTTAAATTAAAGGGTTTGTTTTTGGCGATGTAAATACCCGACGCCTTGTAATAGTTTAGATTTAATTTCCGCAATTTAAATTCCGCAACTATTAACTGTTAATTATGCATGCAAGACTTGTATGAAGATTAAAAACAACTCATAGCTCACAATGATGCATGTTCAAAGATAAATATTAACTGAAAAACAACACACATGCACATGCCACTCTTAGGGTACGCCACACTGGTTGCCTCGAAGTGGTCGTCAAGTATAGGGTGTTTTAGAGGTCGCCCTCCTGTCTAAAGATCTTGTTGCCTCGAAACGGTTGCCTCGGATAAAAAGGATCTAGGACATTAGGGTTACCGCTAAGGCGTCATACTATTGCTTTGGTGACCACACATGTCCCGATAATCGAATTGACCCGAATAACTCCAACGACGGTGCTGCCTACTTCTCAATAGTGGGATAGTACTGTCTAAAGGACATTTACACAGCTTAATTTCTTTTTAGTAGGTAGAGGTTCTCAGGTACTTGCTCTTTCAAAACAAAAATACTTTTCGCACCTACACTTTTCAAACAAAAGTTTTCAAACAACACTTCATACACTCTTAAGGACAGATACAAGAGTTAAATCGAAGTTTTCAAAACAAACTTTTTCAAAACCCACAAACACAAGAAAAGCAAAACATTTTTGAAAACATAGTGAGCAACTACCTAAGAGCCCGTGGATAACCACGGATAGAAAGGGTGCTAACACCTTCCCTTTCTATAATCTACCTCCCGAACCGAGAAACATCTCGAAAAGGAATTTTGCTGTGCTTTTGTCCTTTCCTTGTTGGAGAAAATAAAAGACGGTGGCGACTCTTGCTTACCGCGACATTTTGCTAAACGCAAACGCGAACCAGCATTTCAAAACAGTCAGTTCTATTCCCACCGATCACAGTGATATTTTAATCAAATCATAACAGTCACCTAGAACAGCGTCAATAGCTTAGCACGCGTGACCTTTCAGAAACACACCAAGTGTTCATCTCCTGAAGGCTGCATGGGACAAATGTTTGATCTAATGAACTGCTGAGCTATACTTGAAATGAAACGTTAGAACATTTCAGAACTTTACATATAACTTCTGATGTAACTTCTCTTCTAACTTCTGAATAGTTGTTAATCAGAACATTCATTTCAGAACATTCTGAAGTCAAACACAGAAGATAAATACAATTTTATTCAGGACATAATTCCCTACAAATATTTTTCAAAATGAATTTAAATCTATCTTCTGAAAGGGGTTTGATAAAAATATCAGCCCATTGATGGTCTATTTTTACAAAGTTTAAATTTAAAATTCCCTTCTAAATATAGTCCCTTATAAAATGATATTTAATTTCGAAGTGTTTAGCTTTAGAATGTAAAATAGGATTTTTAGAAAGACAAATTTCAGAAGTATTGTCACAGAAGATAGGAATCTTACTTTCATAAAGATTAAAATCTTTCATCTGACTTTTCATCCAAATCATCTGAGAACTACATCCAGTAGCAGATATATACTCAGCTTTTGTTGTTGAAAGTGCAATTGTTGCTTGCTTCTTGTTGTACCAAGAGATAAGATTGTCACCCAGAAACTGGTAGCTTCCAGAGGTGCTCTTTCTTTCAATTCTATCTCCAGCAAAGTCGGCATCACAATAACCTACTAGTCTGAAATCTTTTGATCTTCTGTAGCACAGATCCAGATTAGTAGTACCTTTCAGATACCTCAGAATTCTCTTAACAGCAGTTAAGTGAGATTCTCTAGGATATGATTGGAATCTAGCACATAAACATACGCTGAATAATATATCAGGTCTAGATGCAGTCAGATAGATAAGGGATCCAATCAATCCTCTGTAGAGCTTCTGATCTACCTTCATACTTACCTCATCTTTTCCCAGAATGCATGTTGGATGCATTGGTGTCTTAGCATCTTTGCTTTCTGACATCTGAAATTTCTTCAGAAGTTCTTTGACATACTTCGTCTGATGTATGTAAGTACCTTCTGGAGTCTGGTTGATTTGAATTCCCAGAAAGAACTTCAATTCTCCCATCATGCTCATATCAAATTCTGCCTGCATGGTCTCAGCAAATTCTTTTCCAAGGGAGATATTACAGGTTCCAAAAATAATATCATCAACATAAATTTGACAAATTAAAATATCATTTTTAAATGTCTTTCTGAATAGAGTTGTGTCCACTTTGCCTCTGGTAAAATCTTTTTCTAAAAGAAAATTACTCAAACGATCATACCAAGCTCTGGGAGCTTGTTTTAAACCGTACAAAGACTTTTTTTAATTTAAAAACATGTTCTGGATGTTTTGAGTCATTAAAGCCAGGAGGTTGATGGACATAAACTTCTTCTTCTATATAGCCATTTAAAAATGCACTTTTAACATCTATTTGATATAATGAAATGTTATTTTGAACAGCAAAAGAAATTAATAATCTAATAGACTCTAACCTGGCGACTGGGGTAAAGGTTTCATTATAATCAATTCCTTCTTGTTGACTATAACCCTGTGTAACTGGTCGTGCTTTGTTTCTGACCACCTCTCCTTGCTCATTTAGTTTGTTTCTGAAAACCCATTTGGTTCCTATAATGTTGAACCCTTTGGGTCTTGGAAATAGATCCCACACATTGTTTTTGGAAAATTGATTGAGTTCATCTTGCATTGCTAAGATCCAATCATTGTCTTCCAAATCTTCATTAATAGAAGTTGGCTCAATCAAAGATACCAATCCAAACAATGATTCTTCATTGATTCTGAGAGAGGATCTTGTTCTGTTGGGTTCTGCTTTTCTTCCAATAATCTTGTCTTCTTTGTGAGCTAAAGAGATTCTAGGAAATATTTTCTGAGAGGGTTGTTCAGAGATTCTGAGATTATCCAGAGCATTGTCAAGAGGATGATCTTCTGAGTCTTCCTTTGCTTCTGAGTCTTTCTTTTCTTCAGAGTCTTCCTTTGCTTCTGGAGTTTTAGAGTTTGAGGGATGATCTTCTGTACCTACAGAAATATCAATTTGCTTTGGCTGTTACTGGCCAAGCTTATCATCAAACCTGACTTTGATTGATTCTTCAATAATTAGAGTTTATGTGTTGTATACTCTGTAGCCTTTTGAGAGTTCAGAATATCTAAGCAGAAAACACTTTTGTGCTTTAGAATCAAACTTGTTCAGATTTTCTTTAGTGTTCAGAATAAAACAAGTACATCCAAAAGGATGGAAATAAGAAATGTTGGGTTTTCTGTTTTTCCACAATTCATAGGGAGTCTTTTCAAGAATAGGTCTTATAGAGATTCTATTCTGAATATAACATGTTATGTTCACAGCTTTTGTCCAAAAGTGTTTAGCCATATTTGTTTCATTGATCATGGTTCTGGCCATTTCTTGTAATGTTCTATTCTTTCGTTCTACAACTCCATTTTGTTGGGGAGTTCTAGGACAAGAGAAATTATGAACAATACCATTTTCTTTAAAAAAAATTTCAAAATAATGGTTTTCAAATTCTCCACCATGATCACTTCTGACTTTTTAATTCTAAAATCTTTTTCATTTTGCACTTGGTTACAGAAGTCAACGAACACAGAATGTGACTCATCCTTGTGTTTTAAAAACATAACCCATGTTCATCTGCTGAAGTCATCAACAATGACCAATCCATACTTCTTGCCTCTGATGGATGCAGTTTTAACTAGCCCAAATAGATCAATATGAAGTAGTTCTAATGGCCCAGAGGAAGAAACAACATTTTTGGATTTAAAGGAAGGTTTTGAAAATTTTCCCTTTTGACATGCTTCGCACAGAGTTTCTGAGTTGTACTTCAGATTGGGAAGTCCTCTGACTAAATTTAATTTATTTTGTTGAGAGATTTTTATTAAGCTGACATATCCCAATCTTATGTGCCTTACCTATTGCTCATCGCTAACAGAGAAAAGGCATTTAACATTCTGAGATTTAAGATCTGATAAATCAATTTTGTATATGTTTTTCTTTCTCTTGCCAGAAATGAGGATTGTTCCATCTTTTTAACTAACATCTCTACAAGAATTTTGATTAAAGATAATGTCATAACCGCTGTCACTTAATTGACTTATAGACAGCAGGTTATGCGCTAATCCTTCTACTAATAAAACATTAGAGATAGAAGGAAGGTTACTGTTTCCAATGGTTCCAGAACCAATAATCATCCCTTTCTGATTACCTCCAAACTTGACGTCTCCTCTAGCTTTAAATTCCAGGTTTTGGAACATAGACTTTTTACCTTTCATGTGTCGTGAGCACCCAGAGTCCAGGTACCATGACTGGTGTCTCAATTGAGTTGTTAAGGACATCTACAACAAATATTATTTTATCCTTAGGTACCCATATCTTTTTGGGTCCTCTTGAGTTAGAGTATTTCATGTTTTTTTTGAACTTTGGGTTAGCATAAGAGTTTCCAGAATGTGATGTATATTTAATATCATGTGTGTGTCCAAAATTGAATTGTTTGTTCAAAGGTTTGTAAGTGAAAGTCATCTTAGCAACAGGTTTTGGTATATATATCTCCTTCCCTTTGGGAGGTTCATATCCAATTCCTCTTTTGTTTTTCCCACTAACTCCATAGATCATTGAAGCCATTTTGCTTCTATCCATGCTTTTAGAAAGAAAAGTTTGAAAGCTACAGTCATATTCTTTCAGAATATCTTTTGAACTTGACACAGAATCTGAACTAGAATTTTTTTGAAAATTTTGAATTTCTTATTTAAGTTTTAAATTATTTTCTTTGAGTTCAGATTTTTCTGTTTCATGTTTCTCAAGATCAGATGCAAGACTCTTCTTGAGTTTCTTGTATTTGATTTTGAGCTTACTATAGTTTTCCAGAAGTTCTGATAAACTTTCAGCAAGTTCTTCTCTAGTAAATTCAGAGAATACCTCTTTTGGGTCTGACTCACAGTCTGAGTCATCTGTTGTGGTAGCCATCAAAGCTAGGTTGGCGTTCTTATCTTCAGAATAATATTCATCTTTAGAGGATTTTGAATCGTCCCAGGTTTCCATCATCCCTTTCTTTCTACCAAACTTTTTCTTTGGTTTTTCTCTTTGAAGTTTTGGACAATCACTCTTGTAGTGTCCAGGTTCTTTGCATTCATAACAGATTATCTCTCTTCTGTTTGACCTTTTATGTCCAAAAGATTCTAGTTTATCTTCTGACTTCTTGAAGTTCATGAACTTCTTCTGTTTGTGCTTCCATAGCTGATTGATCCTTTTGGAGAGAAAGGATAGTTCGTCTTCTTCTGACGCAGATTCTTCAGAGTTTTCCTCTTCATCCTGAAAAGCGTTAGTATCATATTTCTTAATTGATTTAAGGGAAAGAGACTTACCTTTCTTCTGAAGCTCGTGCTCATCAAGTTCTATCTCATGACTTCTGAGAGCGCTGATGAGTTCTTCAAGAGACACGTTGTTCAGATCTTTTGATACTTTGAAAGCAGTGACCATAGGTGCCCATCTTCTGGGTAAGCTTCTAATGATCTTTTTAATGTGGTCTGCTTTAGTGTATCCCTTGTTCAAAACTCTTAGACCAGTGATCAAAGTTTGAAACCTTGAGAACATTGCTTCTATAGATTCACTTTCTTCTACTTTGAAGGCTTCATACTTCTGGACGAGAGCCAGAGCTTTAGACTCCTTAACTTGAGCATTTCCTTCATGATTCATTTTAAGAGACTCAAACATATCATGTGATGTATCTCTATTTAGGATTTTTTTCATATTCCATTTTAGAGATAGCATTTAGAAAAATATTTCTAGCTCTATGATAATTTTTGAAATCAGCTTTTTGTTGTCTATCCATATTTTTCCTATCAATCTTGTTTCCTTCTGAGTCTGTAGAATGTGTGTAACCATCCAAGACTATATCCCATAAATCACTATCATGATCTAGAAAGAAACTTTCTAGTCTATCTTTCCAATATTAAAAATATTCTCCATAAAATACAGGAGGTTTGTTGTAACTATTGTTGTTTTGTTCAGTAGCCATTTGTGTTTTCTTCTGGATCTTTTCCTGACACGGTTAAGTGTTGTGTTCAGAGTCAAGCTCTGATACCAATTGAAGGGTGAGAAAACACTTAGAATGGGGGTTGAATAAGTTTCTCTTTTTCTTTTTCTTAAAGGCTCAACAATAAAGGAAAGACAATGTTATTTTTATCCTGGTTCGTTTGAACTCAAACTACTCCAGTCCACCCGCCAAGGTGATTTCGCCTTTCTTAACTAGGACTTAATTCACTATAGTCAATTGATTACAATCACACAATAACTGTTGTGACTAACAATGCACAAGTAATCTTACAAGTGACTCATACCACTAAGACTTAAACTAGTCCTAGTCTATTTAAGAAATATGACCAAACTTGGTCTCTCAAGGAACAATTACAAGAGTTAAATCTTTACAGATAGTGAAACAAAGTTTTCTTCTAAGAAAGCTATATCACAACTGTGATTTTTCACTAAGAATAGTATTGCACAAAGTGTATGAAAAAAATGATTTGTGAGCCCAGAATATTTTCACGTAGTTCTTACTTCTTTTGAAATTGATAAGTCATTGGCTTGCAATTAATGTTCTTCTATATATAGTAAGAACAAAAATGACCGTTTCTGCCTTCAAATGTGGAGAGCATTAAATGTTTGCGTGTTTCCTTGCACTATTCCATTTTCCAATGAAATAGCGTAGACACTTGAGTGCATGTAGCCGTCTTTGCATTAAATGAGAAAATGGAACTTATAAGAGCATGTTTCCTGAAGCTTGACAAGACTTTTTAGCTTTTACATTCTTTCAGAAATAACTTCACGTCTTGAATCAGAACATGCTTGCATATCTTCTAAAACAACACTTGCTTGCTAAGTACTTCTGATCAGCGTTTGCTTTCAAAGAACTTCTGAAACATAGCTTACACAGAAACTTGCTAAGCGTTAGAAGATGTATTTAAATAATTATCTTACCAGAGTCAGCATCAGCACTTGTGCTAAAACAAATAGTTCTTTCATTAAAGAACTTCTTCATTTATTTTCAGCTCAGCACATCTAAATGCTTTTGTCAGAATATTATCTGAAACAATTAAATACATTCATCAGAGTATTAATTATATAAAATATAATTTATTGTTATCATCAAAACTCTGAGATATGATCAGAACCAATCTTGTTCTAACAATCTCCCCCTTTTTGATGATGACAAAAAAATTTTCAGATAAGAAATAAAATTTAATAAGAGATAGGAATCTCCCCCTGAAATAAATATTTCTATAAGAAAAAACTTCCTGAGAATTATCATCAGAGCATTGAAATTTTCTTATGGGATTTCATCATCAGGTCTTTTGAAAATAATGTTTATTTGAATTAAACTTCCAATGTTTAAATGATACCTGCAAAATTCTTTTACACATAGAAAGAAATCTTGTATTTTGTTATAATGTTTGAGACTTAGTCCCATAACTGTTAATCAGAGATTAGATCAAAATACTCATTTTCTCCCCCTTTTTGGCATAATCAAAAAGTATATAAAAAATAGTTGAAAAGCTTAAAAGTTTTTAATAAAAAAATATCCAGAGGTACAACAAAACGCAACAAACAAAAACAAGAAACAGAATGACACTAAGATTTATTAGAAACAAGGGCCATAAGAAGATTCTTGATCTCAGATGCAGATTCCTCTTGTTTCATCATCCAAGTTCTGATTTCCTGGTTTGTCTGTGTTAGAACATAGTTTGATTCTACAACCCTCAATTAGAGTTTTGATGATAACAAAATACAAGAATAAATAAATTGTAAGATTTCTTTATAAGACACATATGCTACTTAAAATTATGTTTTGTGTTTACAGAAGTTCTGATGGAATAAGCATCAGAAGATCAGTATCAACATCAGCATCAGAAGATATGTCAGCATCAGAAGATCAAACATGTGCTACACGCTGAAGTTACCAGATCATACGCTGAAGCCTGATGACCAGAATCTGCGCATAAAATACTCTGACTTTGATCAAGATCTTTACCAAGTCATCAGCACTCAGAAGCTTCATCATTCAGTTAAAGCAAAGAACACTTTGATTATCATAAAGAAGACTCTGAAGCGTTACTAAGCATTCAAGACAGATTAATTACCAACGGCTTTATTCAAAGACAAGATCTTCTCAAAAAGGAAAGAACGTTATTATCATTGAAAGTGCTTTATGGACAACAACGTATCTTTGCCTTGGCTATATAAACAAGTCAGTGTGAGAAAAGAAAAGGCTAATATTCTTCACGCACGCATATACACATCTACGAAAACGCACGCACTCATACAAATTGCTAAGCTTTCCAACCACGCCTACTCAAAAGCACTAGCAATCCAGTTTTTATTCCAAGCTTAATATTGTGTATTATCACAGTTGTGATATATAGTTTTGTTAGAAAACATTAACACACATTTTGTTCAATTATCTATAAGAGAATTTCCTTGAGATAAACCGGTCTGTGGTTAGACTTAAGAAGGCTTTAACAGTTGTTAAAGTATACTGTTGTAATCCTATTGAATATAGTGGATTAAGACCTCGTTGGAGAGAGGCGAAATCACCTTGACGGGTGGACTGGAGTAGTTTGAGATCAAATGAACTAGGATAAAAATACAGTGTTGTCTGCACATTTGATTTAAGTTTTACAATTCAACCCCCCTTCTTTTGTTTTTCACATATTCAATTGGCATCAGAACGCCTGGTTCTGAGTTTATAACACTTAACCGTGTCAGTACAAGATCCAGCGTCAGAAAAACACAATGGCAGGACCACATCAAAACATCATCAATGACAATAATGAAGAAAGAGACAAATTCAGTGGCAAACCTCCAGTCTTTGATGGAGAGAACTTTGACTACTGGAAAGACAGAATTGAAAGCTTCTTTCTGGCCATGATGCTGATTTGTGGGATATGGTGACTGATGGATACACGCACCCAGTGGATGGAAGCGGTCAGAAGATTGACAGGAAAGCAATGTCTGATCAGCAAAAGTGTGATTTTAGAAATCATCACAAGTCCAGAACAATTCTTCTCAGCGCCATCTCTTATTCAGAATATGAAAAGATATCAAACAGAGACACTGCAAAGAATATGTTTGACTCTCTGAGAATGACGCATGAAGGCAACATTCAAGTCAAAGAAACCAAAGCTCTTGCGCTCATTAAGAAGTATGAGGCATTCAAGATGGAAGAGAGTGAATCAATAGAGACTATGTTTTCAAGATTTCAAATTCTTGTTGCTGGTCTAAAAGTTCTTGAGAAAGGGTATTCCACTGCTGATCATGTTAAGAAGATCATCAGAAGCTTGCCAAAACAGTGGAGGCCAATGGTCACAGCGCTTAAGCTAGCCAAGGATCTCAACAAAATCTCTTTGGAGGAACTTGTCATCTCCCTCAGAAGTCACGAGATAGAGCTAGAAGCAGATGAACCTCAAAAGCAAGGTAAGCCATTAGCTTTAAAATCTAACAGAAAATCTGACTCCAAAGTTTTGCAGGCTGTGGAAGAAACCTCTGATGGGTCTTCATCAGAAGAAGATGAACTATCTCTCCTCTCCAGAAGGGTGAATCAATTGTGGAAGCAGAGGCAAAGAAAGTTCAGGAATCCCAGAAGATCAGAAAATCAGAATGAATCCTTCTCCAGATACAGAAGGACAGAATCCTCCTCTGGACACAGAAGATCTAAAGGCTCTTTAGGAAGCAGAAATCCAAACAACAAAGACATCATCTGCTATGAATGTAACGAGCAAGGGCACTACAAAAGCGATTGCCAAAGCTTCAGAAGGAAAAGCCTAAAAAGAAGTTTGGAAAGGAAAAGAAGAAAAGTCTCATGGCTACATGGGATGATTCTGACACATCTGAAGCTGACTCAGAATCAGATGATGAAAGACCAAACATAGCTCTCATGGCAAACATAATAGAAGACAGTGAAGCTTTTGAGTCAGACTCTGAATGAGATACAGAAGAGGTATTCCCTGACTTTGCTATAAACTTTACTAAGGCTGAACTAGCTGAAAGCCTTAATGAAATTCTGGAAAGATATCAGCAGATCAGAGTCAAATTCAGAAACCTGAAAAGGAATCTTGCTTCTGACTCTGATAAGACTGAGAGTATCAAATTGGAGAATTCTGAGTTAAAAGATAAAATTTCAAAATTAGAAAATCTATTGCAAAACTCTCAGAAGGAAACAATCCCTGAAACTCCCAGCAGTGCTTATGATATCATCAAGGAGTATGATCACAGCTTTCAGAAGTTTCTAGCTAAAAACATAGATAGAAGCAAAATGGCTTCAATGATCTATGGAGTTAGCAGAAATGGCAGAAAAGGAATAGGATACCAATGTAAGGTACCTACACCAAAGAATGCCATGGATTTAGTTATAAAACACACTTCACTTGATTCACACTTTATATATGGGCACACACATGACATCAAATATACAAGTAGTAATTTTTCTGTCAAACCAAAATTCAACTAGAGTTTTGGTAAAACTAACAAATCAGGACCCAAGAAAATATGGGTACCTAAGGATAAAATAATACATGTGGCAGATATCTTTAGCAGCAAAGCAGAAACACCAGTCATGGTACCTGGACTCTGGCTGCTCACGACACATGACAGGAAGAAGGCATATGTTCCAAAGCCTGGAACTTAAGCCTGGAGGCCACGTAGGTTTTAGAGGTAATCAGAGAGGAAAGATCATTGGCTCTGGAACTGTAGGTAATGGAAATCTTCCCTCTATAAGTAATGTTTTATTAGTAGATGGATTAATGCATAACCTGTTATCCATAAGTCAATTAAGTGATAACGGTTATGATATAATCTTTAATCAAAATTCATGCAAAGCTGTTAGTCAGAAAGATGGGACTATCCTATTTAATGGAAAGAGGAGAAACAACATTTATAAAATAAAACTTTCTGAACTAAAAAGTCATAATGTAAAGTGTCTTCTGTCTGTTAACAACGAGCAATGGATCTGGCACAGAAGATTGGGACATGTTAGTATGAGAAGAATATCTCAGATTAACAAACTCAATCTGGCCAGAGGACTTCCTAACCTGAAGTTCAATTCAGATGCTCTGTGTGAAGCATGTCAGAAAGGCAAGTTTGTAAAACCAGCTTTCAAATCTAAAAACGTTGTTTCCACCTCTAAGCCATTAGAACTTCTGCACATTGACTTATTTGGACCAGTTAAAACTGCTTCAGTCAGTGGCAAGAAGTATGGGTTAGTAATCGTAGATGACTATAGCAGATGGACATGGGTAAAGTTCTTAAGACACAAGGACGAGTCACACTCTGTGTTTGTCACCTTCTGCAACCAAGTTCAGAATGAAAAGGATCTTAGAATCGTCAAAGTCAGAAGTGATCATGGTGGAGAGTTTGAAAACAAAGATTTTGAGTCATTCTTTAATGACAAAGGCATTCTGCATGATTTCTCTTGTCCTAGAACTCCCTAGCAAAATGGAGTTGTAGAACGAAAGAACAGAACATTGCAAGAAATGGCCAGAACCATGATCAACGAGACTAATGTTGCTAAGATCTTCTGGGCAGAGGCAATAAACACAGCGTGTTATATTCAGAATAGAATCTCTATAAGACCTATTCTGGAAAAGACTCCATATGAATTGTGGAAGAACAAAAAGCCCAACATCTGTTATTTTCATCCATTTGGATGTACATGCTTTATTTTGAATACAAAAAATTATTTGAACAAGTTTGACTCTAAAGCACAAAAGTGTATTATGTTAGGATACTCTGAACGCTCAAGAGGGTACAGAGTATACAATACAGAAACACAGATTGTGGAAGAATCAATCAGTGTTTGTTTTGATGATAAGCTTGACTCTCAAAAGTCAAAGCAGAATGAATTACTTGCAGGTATGGAAGTTGAATTCACAGGTACTGAAGACAAGTCATCAGAAGCTCTTAACAGAGACACTCCCTCAACATCAGAAAGAGGCACTGCAAGCAATCCAACACCTTCTGTTGATCAACTCCAGAAAAGACCATCCAGAAGCAGCATGGATCACCCAGAAGAAACAATCTTAGGAAGAAAGGAGGATCCAATCAGAACAAGAGCTAGCTTCAGAAACTCTGAAGAATCCCTCATGGGACTGGTGTCTCTAATTGAACCAACATCAATTGATGAAGCACTTCTGGACAATGATTGGATTCTAGCAATGCAAGAGGAGCTAAATCAATTCACAAGAAATGACGTATGGGATCTAGTTCCTAAACCAAAGGGATTCAACATCATTGGAACAAAATGGGTGTTTAGAAACAAATTGAATGAACAAGGTGAAGTCATCAGAAACAAGGCACGATTGGTAGCACAAGGTTATAGTTAGCAAGAGGGGATAGACTATACAGAAACCTTTGCTCCAGTCGCCAGGTTAGAATCTATCAGACTCTTAATTTCATTTGCTGTTAATAAAGGCATCACTCTGTATCAGATGGATGTTAAGAGTGCATTCTTAAATGGCTATATAGAAGAAGAGGTATATGTGCACCAACCCCCTGGTTTTGAAAGTTCCAAAAATACAGAATATGTTTTCAAACTAAAGAAGTCACTGTATGGTCTGAAACAAGCTCCCAGAGCTTGGTATGAAAGACTGAGTAACTTCCTGTTAGAAAAGGAATTCACCAGGGGGAAAGTGGACACAACCTTGTTCTGTAAGACAGTTAAGAATGACATTTTAGTATGTCAGATTTATGTTGATGACATCATATTTGGATCTACTAAACCTTCTCTGGGAATAAAGTTTGCTAAGTGTATGCAGGCAGAATTTGAGATGAGCCTAATGGGGGAACTAAAATTCTTTCTGGGCATTCAAATCAATCAAACCCCAGAAGGAACTTACATTCATCAGAAAAAATATGTCAGAGAACTTCTGAAGAAATTTGATCTCTCAGAATGTAAGCCATCAAAGATTCTAATGCATCCCACGTGCATTCTGGAAAGAGAAGAGGTAAGTAAAAAGGTAGAACAGAAGGTCTACAGAGGTATGATTGGTTCTCTTCTTTATCTGACGGCTTCAAGGCCTGACATTTTATTCAGTGTATGCATTTGTGCTAGATTCCAATCAGATCCTAGAGAATCTCACTTAACAGCAGTTAAGCGAATTTTCAAGTATCTGAAAGGTACTACTAATCTGGGTTTGTTTTATAGAAAATCAAGTGATTACAGATTAGTAGGATACTGTGATGCTGATTTTGCTGGAGACAGAGTAGAACGTAAAAGTACTTCTGGAAGCTGCCAGTTTCTGGGAGAAAATCTGATCTCATGGTCCAGCAAAAGACAATCCACAATTGCTCTATCAACAGCAGAAGCTGAATACATAGCAGCAGCTGGATGCAGCACACAAATGCTCTGGATGAAAAGTCAACTTGAGGACTTTAAGATTTTTGAGAGTAACATTCCTATCCTCTGTGACAATAATTCTACTATTTGTCTCTGCAAAAATCGAATTTTACACTCTATGGCTAAGCATATAGAAATAAAACATCATTTTATTAGGGACTATATTCAGAAAGGGATTTTAAATTTTAAATTTATTAACACAGACCATCAATGGGCTGATATTTTTACAAAACCTCTTTCTGAAGATAGGTTCAACTTCATTCTGAAACATCTCAGTATGAAGCTCTGCCCAGAATGAAATTGTTTTGATTCTATATATCAACCTTCAGAACTTTGTTTATTTTTCTATAAACTTCTGATCAATCTTCTTTGAGAACTTTAGAAGTGAAGATTGTATCAGAATCTATCCATGAATATCTGAGCGCTTCATTTCAAGGATAGAAGTGTGCTGTTCACTCAAGCAAACAAGTGTCATCCAGTCATCAGCTATTTTCTGAGGCTGAACAGGCGTTCACGTTTCTGAAAAAGAAAAGCGCTGATTGGATGCATTGAGACACATGTCATGGGTAACCGTTCCCAATATCTTTCTAAATCCCCTAAAATCAGCTATCATTAAATGCTAATAATCATCATTAATTTCTCTCTCTTAACGTTTATGTTTTCAAAACCTTTTTAGAAATCTATTTAAACACACTTCACACCATTTACACTTTTTACCTTCACTTTCGTTTTCTCTCAATATTTCTGATTTCAGCGTTCTTACTTTCTCAAGAAACCCTTTCAATCTTTTTCAAAAACCTTCGTGTGAACAATGGCTTCTTCCATCATTCCTACTTCAGGTTCCCAGAAAACTGTTTCATCTGAACAATATGAAGTACCCTTCAGAACGCTCCTAACACCTATCAAAAACCTAGAGGTTCTGTCAGAATTAATCGTGGATTTCAACAGTCTTAAGGAGAATGGGTTTGATCTATCTGATGAAATTATAGCTCAAGGCTGGGAAAAATATTTTGACAGACTGGTGGGTCCAACATTTCCTATTCTGGTAAAGGAATTTTGGATTCACGCTTCTTCTTCGAATCATCAAGTTACGTCTTACATCATGGGGAAGAAGATTGTTATTACTGAAGACCTGATTGCAAGACTCATAGGGTACAGTGGTGGTGGTGTTCGTTGCATTGATATGGTAGAAAGGTGTGCTGATGCTGCCCTAATTGCAAGGGAAATCTTTACTTTGGGGCTTCCCTCCAGCAAGATAAGGGATTTGAAAGACAAACAAAAAATTTGGGCCAAGATCATTCTGGGGTGCTTTAACCAAAGGAAGCCTACCAGCTCTCCTGATTACATAAATATTGATCAGCAGTTTCTGATCTATTTCATCTCTCAGAAGGTCAAGATAAATATGGCTCATCTTCTATTCAACCATCTCAGAACAAGTGTCAAAGAAACAAGAGAAAAGGAGCGAACAAAAAGGGATTGGATACCCTTGGGAAGACTGATATCAGATATTCTTACAGAGAATAGGCTGATTGATCATCTGACAGAGGCTCAAGAAATCAGCACTCTGGAAGCTTCTGTTGGCAAGCAGCTGAATGCCAAAAATCTGAAGAAGATGAAGTTGATAGAGAACATCAAGAAGGAGCCCAGCGTCACTCCTTTTGATGCAATCTCCAGCAGAAGAGTCCCTCTGGAAAACTTCCCTCTGTTCTCAGAAATTGACTCTAAACCTGAAATCATTCTGAGATATCTGGATGCTTGTAAAGCTGATGGTACAGCACCAAATCTGAATATTCAAGATCTTCAGCAGAAGGCTCTAGAGGTTGTTCTAAAGAAGACAAAGAAAAGAAAAGTTGCAGCAGAAGGATCATCTCAGCAGACTCCTAAGAAGAGAGGTAATCTTTCTTCTGTAACTGTTTTAGATTCAACTGCTGTATCAACATCTATTCCAATTCCCACTCCATCTGAAAACCCAACACCTCAAACTTTTGATGATTTTGACCTTGACTTTGACCCTTCTGAATCCTTAACCCTCAGAAGATCTCGCTCCCAACCACAAAATCCAAATATTGAAGGCATACCAGAACAAGAACTTGCACAAGTTCTTTCTGATATTGACCAACACACTTCTGTTCCCACTCCAGAAAATCCAAATCCTCAAACTACCACAGAACCACAACCAGAAATTCCCATCTCACCACAACCAGAACTTCCACTCTCTCCAGTACCAGAAATCCCACTACCTTCATCTCCTCAACCAGAAATTAATCCACCCTCTCCTCAACCTGAACAATCTCCACAACCTGAGACTCAAACCTCTGAGGCTCAACCCTCTGAATCCCCTGAACCACAACCTATGGCCATTCAATTGCCCTTTGGCACCATTGTGAATATTCTTCAACTTCCCTCTTCACCAGAATTAACTCCACCAAATTCCCCATCAAGTCCAATCATAATTCCTGACTCACCCACTCCCTCACCAAAAGACAATTCAGACGACCACAGCAAGACTGTCATTGATTTAACAGTCCTTGAACGCCTTGCTGCAATAAACCACAAAAATGCTATCCCTAAACCAAAACATCCAGATGTTGGTTCCAGCATATTGAACTTTGAAACAGAAATACAGAAGTGGATCACTTCTCTTAAACAAGCAAGTCTGGAACTGGTTGATCCTGCTGCATCAGACTACCTCTGGACAAAGTTCAGAAGATGGGTATGCTCTGAAACCTTTAAGCTGCAAGAACAGAGCTATGGACAAGCTCAACAGAACTTCAGCAATCTGCTGAAAGAAATTGAAGGTCCAGTTCTGAGCAAGCTGCTTAAGGAAGAAGTTCTCCATCTGGACATTGCCCCTTGGTCTGAACATCGTCGAGCTTCCAAAGATCAACCAGAGTCAGAAGAATAGATGATTCTAGTTGAAGACTTGGGTCAAGAAGAAGTTATTGCTGAAATCTCTCAGAAGCATCATATTTCTGAAGACCCTCAAGCTTCCTCCCTTGACAGGCAGACTCTTGAAGACTTGAAAAGATCTGATATGCTGATGAATGAAAGAATGGATAAGCAGGACACCAAAATTGATGCAATAGCGAACATGTTATCTCAGCAACAGGAAACCAACACCCAAATCAAGAGCATGTTGGAGGCTTTGTTCACACGACTTCCTCCTCCTTCTTAGAAATTTCCTTGTTATTTTTATAACTTGTTGATCTGTAATATTTTTACATGTTCTAAACTTATCATTGCTTTTGTTTTTAAAATAAATGCATTTTCAGCTCTGATTATTTTAACTCTGATTATTTGTGCTTTTTGATAACTTACAAAAAGGGGGAGAAAGAATGATATTTTTCAATAACGGATTACTGAGACATAAGTCTCAAACATTCTGACATTCTAATCAATTTGAATTTCTTTCTTCTGAAAAGCTTGAACAGGTACAAAAATCTGACGAAAGAAACAGTAAAGTACAGAAAAGTTCTGATGCTCAAAGACTCATGGAATTAAAGGGAAGTAATCAACTCAGGGGGAGCTTTTCTCTTCGTTGCTTTGATACCTTTTATTCTTTATTTTTAATCTCTGATACCTTTTATTCTTTATTTTTAATCTCTAATACCTTTTACTCCTTAATTTTAATTGAAAAAATCTGGTTTTTGTCATCATCAAAAAGGGGGAGATTGTTAGAACATAGTTTGATTCTACAACCCTTAATTAGAGTTTTGATGATAACAAAATACAAGAATAAATAAATTGTAAGATTTCTTTATAAGACACATATGCTACTTAAAATTATGTTTTGTGTTTACAGAAGTTATGATGGAATAAGCATCAGAAGATCAGTATCAACATCAGCATCAGAAGATATGCCAGCATCAGAAGATCAAACATATGTTACACGCTGAAGTTACCAGATCATACGCTGAAGCCTGATGACCAGAATCTGCGCATAAAATACTCTGACTCTGATCAAGATCTTTACCAAGTCATCAGCACTCAGAAGCGTCATCATTCAGTTAAAGCAAAGAACACTCTGATTATCATAAAGAAGACTCTGAAGCATTACTAAGCATTCAAGACAAATTAATTACCAACGACTTTATTCAAAGACAAGATCTTCTCAAAAAGGAAAGAACGTTATTATCATTGAAAGTTCTTTATGGACAACAACGTATCTTTGCCTTGGCTATATAAACAAGTTAGTGTGAGAAAAGAAAAGGCTAATATTCTTCACGCACGCATATACACATCTACGAAAACGCACGCACTCATACAAATTGCTAAGCTTTCCAACCACGTCTACTCAAAAGCACTAGCAATTCAGTTTTTATTCCAAGCTTAATATTGTGTATTATCACAGTTGTGATATATAGTTTTGTTAGAAAACATTAACACACATTTTGTTCAATTATCTGTAAGAGAATTTCCTTGAGATAAACTGGTATGTGGTTAGACTCAAGAAGGCTTTAATAGTTGTTAAAGTAGACTGTTGTAATCCTATTGAATATAGTGGATTAAGACCTCGTTGGAGAGAGGCGAAATCACCTTGACGGGTGGATTGGAGTAGTTTGAGATCAAACGAACCAGGATAAAAATACAGTGTTGTCTGCATATTTGATTTATGTTTTACAATTCAACCCCCCTTCTTGTGTTTTTCACATCTTCAGTATGATCTTGCTTGTCCAAGGGCTCATGAATAGCTTCTTTATCCCTCTTAAGCTCATTCAGAGTATCCATTACAAGTGAAGTAGGATCAAAGGATGAAGAAGCTTCAGCAGATACATCCTTTGGAGTAGCAACCGTTGAGTCAGAACGAACAAAATTTGAAAGCAAAGTGCCCAAATCCATCACAAGAGTTGGCACAGGTTCAGGTGCTGCTTTAGCAGAACGTTGATTCAACAGAACAATTTCCAGAGGATTTGAATCGTCAGAGGCATCTTCAGATTCATCTTCTGAAATGTCCATTTGATCAGCTGGAGCATCAGCAATCATCAGAGAAAACTTTTTGTTCCAAATATCAGCAGCTTCTGACTAGAAGGCGTGCAGATGTTTGGAGAAGTTCTCAAGCACTTGAGAGTGACATAAGTCTTGCAACTTCAGTGACTCAGCATCTAAGGTTCTTCTGAATGTTTCCCACAAAATATCTGTTAATGTTGGGTTCACACTTTTGGTGCGGTCTTCCATCAGCAGGTCCAACCAAGCTTGAACTTCTGCTAAAAAATTCTGAAAAAATATATTTACATCTGGCTGAACAGGTTTTGGAACAGCCTTTTTGAAGGTTTTGTTTTTCAGAAATTGTAGAGATTCAAAATCAACTACAGTTTTCAGAAAGTCAGCTGGTTCAGGATTTTCTGATTGTTCATGTCTTTCTGATTGATCAGGTTGTTAAAAAGGGTTAGGTGTTGCTGATTGATCATGAGGTTCAGATGGTGTACGAGTTTCAGAGGGTTCATGTGTTTCTGATGGTTCATGAGTTTGGTGTTCTGGAATGTGAGGAGGTGAAATCACTGGTGAGTTAGGAATTGGAAGTTGTAGAGATGTGGGTGGAGTGACGTCAGGTGAAATTATGATTGTGTTATTAGTAGTAGGGGTAGGATTTTGTGTTCTGTTCATGGAAAAGATATTTTCATAAGGTAGGGTGAATGGTGGCTTTAGAGTGGTCAGAGGTTTGTTGATTCCTGGTATTCTCCAAGAGCCAGCATCATACCATCCAGTAGGTCTAGGTGATAAAGGTCTAGGAGGAGGTCTATAAAGGTTTTCAGCAGGTGTTTGAGATGGTTCTGATTGGGTTTCAAAGAAATCATCAGAATCAAAATCACTCAAGTCTGATAAAACTTGATATCTTTGAGGATTTTCAGCAAGAGGTTCAGAGGGTATGGTCAGGTCTATATCAACATCTATGTCTCCTAAGGTTTGGGGTTCAGCAGATGTAGATATATTTTCAGAATCATAAACAGAAATAGTTTCAGCAGGTATACCTGATTTCTTCTTCTTCTTCTGAGGTCTAGCAGATGGTCCTTCAACTGCTTTCCTCTTCAATGGTTGTTGAAGAATAACTTCTGGAGCAACTTCATGTCTTCCTTGAAGCTAAGCATGATCAATTGGTGTTCCACTTTCTTTACAAATTTGAATGTAATGCAGGATGATGCAAGGGTGATCTCCTTAGTTGAACAGTGGAAAATCAGCAATTGGCATCCTCCTTCTGGTAACAGATGCTGAAACATAGGGAGTTGGTTCTATCAGCATTTTGTCAATAATCTTCCTCTTTACCAAGTTCTTTCCAGTCAGAGCCTTTCCACATGTAGGCTCTAACTCCCCTAGCAGATTTGCTTCATCTAGGTGAGCAATCAGACCATTCTCAGTCAGAATGTCTGAAATCAATCTCCCTATTGGAATCCAATTCCTTTTTGATTTAGGGTTCTTCATTCTTTCTGCTTCTCTCGTTTCTTTGACATGAGCCCAGAGATGACCAAACAAGAGATAGGTTAAATCAATCTTAATATTTTTTCCAAGACAAAACAACAAGTATTGCTGGTCAGCATTTATGTAGTCTGGAGAGCTTGTTTCCTTCCTATGATGAATGCAACCATGGATGATTCTTGCCCATATTTTGTACTTATTTTTCAAATCTCTGACCTTTGAAGACGCTTACCCATTTGTAAAAATTTCTACATACACTTTTGACATTTCCATTCTGTTACTAGAGATTCCAGTTACTCCAGTTCCTTCAAAACCTAGAAGTTTTCTGATTAGATTTTCAGTAATGGAGATTTCCTTACCCATCACGAATGAGAGGGTGACTTTTGGAGAAGAAATTGCGTGTATCCAAAATTCTTTAACAAGGTGTGGAAAAATAGGACCAACTAGACGGTCAAAAAAGTTTTCCCATCCTTGAAACTCCACAGAAGGAAGAAGATCAAAGCCAATTGCTCTGATACCACTTGTAGAATCAAGCGCTTACCACTGAGCTAAAAGCAATTGCTTTAAGATTCTTAAAGTCCACCATTAATTCACTTATGACCTAAAAGCTATCCATTGGAATGAGAGTGGTTCTCTCAGGAATGACGTACTGTTCAGCTTGGGTGTTCTCAGAATGAGTAGAGGAGGAAGCCATAGGAGCACTTGGGTTGAGAGAAGAAAAATGGGCTTCAGAGAAAAATACACAGAGTCGTTTGAGTTTTGAAAGAGAAGGTAAAAAGTGAGAAGGGTTTCTATAAAAGGTATTTATATGAAGACTTTTCAGAAATAGGTTTTAAAAATAAAACTGTAAAAAGAGTATTTAATAAAAATTTAAATAAAAAGAATCTAATCATGACTTAGCATTTAATGATATTGAAAAGTAAGGGGAAAGCGTGATATTTTAATCAAATTATAACAGTTACCTAGAACGGCGTCAATAGCTTAGCACGCATGACCTTTCAGAAACACACCAAGTGTTCATCTCCTGAAGGCTGCATGGGACAGTTGTTTGATCTAATGAACTGCGGAGCTATACTTGAAATGAAACGTTAGAACATTTCAGAATTTTACATATAGCTTCTGATGTAACTTCTCTTCTAACTTCTGAAGAGTTGTTAATCATACCATTCATTTCAGAACATTATGAAGTCAAACACAGAAGATAAATACAATTTTATTCAAGACATAATTCCATACAAATATTTTTCAAAATGAATTTAAATCTATCTTCTGAAAGGGGTTTGGTAAAAATATCAGCCCATTGATGGTCTGTTTTTACAAAGTTTAAATTTAAAATTCCCTTATGAATATCGTCCCTTATAAAATGATATTTAATTTCAATGTGTTTAGCTTTAGAATGTAAAATAGGATTTTTAGAAAGACAAATTGCAGAAGTATTGTCACAGAAGATAGGAATCTTACTTTCATAAAGAATAAAATCTTCTAGCTGACTTTTCATCTAAATCATCTAAGAACTACATCCAGCAACAGATATATACTCAGCTTCTGTTGTTGAAAGTGCAATTGTTGCTTTCTTCTTGTTGTACCACGAGATAAGATTGTCAACCAGAAACTGGCAGCTTCCAGAGGTGCTCTTTCTTTCAATTTATCTCCAGCAAAGTCAGCATCACAATAACCTACTAGTCTAAAATCTTTTAATCTTCTATAACATAGACCCAGATTAGTAGTACCTTTCAGATACCTCAGAATTCTCTTAACAACAGTTAAGTGAGATTCTCTAGGATCTGATTGGAATCTAGCACATAAACATATGCTGAATAATATATCAGGTCTAGATGTAGTCAGATAGAGAAGGGATCCAATCATACCTCTGTAGAGCTTCTGATCTACCTTCATACTTACCTCATCTTTTCCCAGAATGCATGTTGAATGCATTGGTGTCTTAGCATCTTTGCTTTCTGACATCTGAAATTTCTTCAGAAGTTCTTTGACAGACTTCGTCTGATATATGTAAGTACCTTTTGGAGTCTGGTTGATTTGAATTCCCATAAAGAACTTCAATTCTCCCATCATGCTCATCTCAAATTCTGCTTGCATGGTCTCAGCAAATTCTTTTCCAAGGGAGATATTACAGGTTCCAAAAATAATATCATCAACATAAATTTGACAAATTAAGATATCATTTTTAAATGTCTTTCTGAATAGAGTTGTGTCCACTTTGCCTCTGGTAAAATATTTTTCTAAAAGAAAATTACTCAAACGATCATACCAAGCTCTAGGAGCTTGTTTTAAACCGTACAAAGACTTTTTTAATTTAAAAACATGTTCCGGATGTTTTGAATCATTAAAGCCAGGATGTTGATGGACATAAACTTCTTCTTCTATATAGCCATTTAAAAATGCACTTTTAACATCCATTTGATATAATGAAATGTTATTTTGAACAACAAAAGAAATTAATAATCTAATAGACTCTAACCTGGCGACTGGGAAAAGGTTTCATTATAATCAATTCCTTCTTGTTGACTATAACCCTGTGCAACCAGTCATGCTTTGTTTCGGACCACCTATCCTTGCTCATTTAGTTTGTTTCTGAAAACCCATTTAGTTCCTATAATGTTGAATCCTTTGGGTCTTGGAACTAGATCCCACACATCATTTCTGGAAAATTGATTGAGTTCATCTTGTATTGCTAAGATCCAATCATTGTCTTCCAAAGCTTCATCAATAGAAGTTGGCTCAATCAGGGATACCAATCCAAACAATGATTCTTCATTGATTCTGAGAGAGGATCTTGTTATGATGGGATCTTCTTTTCTTCCAATAATCTTGTCTTCTTTGTGAGCTAAAGAGATTCTAGGAAATCTTTTTTGAGAGGGTTGTTCAGAGATTATGAGATTATCAAGAGCATTGTCAAGAGGATGAGCTTCTAAGTCTTCCTTTGCTTCTGAGTCTTTCTTTTCTTCAGATTCTTCCTTTGCTTCTGAAGTTTCAGAGTTTGAGGGATGATCTTCTGTACCTACAGAAATATCAATTTGCTTTGGCTGTTGTTGGCCAAGCTTATTATCAAACCTGACTTTGATTGATTCTTCAACAATTAGAGTTTCTGTGTTGTATACTCTGTAGCCTTTTGAGCGTTCATAATATCCAAGAAGAAAACACTTTTGTGCTTTAGAATCAAACTTGTTCAGATTTTCTTTAGTGCTCAGAATAAAACAAGTACATATAAAAGGATGGAAATAAGAAATGTTGGGTTTTTTGTTTTTCCACAATTCATAGGGAGTCTTTTCAAGAATAGGTCTTATAGAGATTCTATTCTGAATATAACATGTTGTGTTCACAGCTTCTGCCCAAAAGTGCTTAGCCATATTTGTTTCATTGATCATGGTTCTGGCCATTTCTTGTAATGTTCTATTCTTTCGTTCTACAACTCCATTTTGTTGGGAAGTTCTAGGACAAGAGAAATTATGAACAATACCATTTTCTTAAAAATATTTTTCAAAATAATGGTTTTCAAATTCTCCACCATGATCACTTCTGACTTTTATAATTCTAAAATCTTTTTCGTTTTGCACTTGGTTACAGAAGTCGACGAACACAGAATGTGACTCATCCTTGTGTTTTAAAAACTTAACCCATGTCCATCTGCTGAAGTCATCAACAATGACCAATCCATACTTCTTGCCTCTGATGGATGCAGTTTTAACTGGCCCAAACAGATCAATATGAAGTAGTACTAATAGCCTAGAGGAAGAAATAACATTTTTGGATTTAAAGGAAGGTTTTGAAAATTTTCCCTTCTGACATGCTTCGCACAGAGCTTCTGAGTTGTACTTCAGATTGGGAAGTACTCTAACTAAATTTAATTTATTTAGTTGAGAAATCTTTCTTAAGCTGACATGTCCCAATCTTCTGTGCCATACCCATTGCTCATCGCTAACAGACAAAAGGCATTTAACATTGAGATTTAAGATCTGATAAATCAATTTTGTATATGTTGTTCTTTCTCTTGCCATAAAAGAGGATTGTTCCATCTTTTTGACTAACAGCTCTACAGGAATTTTGATTAAAGATAATGTCATAACCGTTGTCACTTAATTGACTTATAGACAGCAGGTTATGCGCTAATCCTTCTACTAATAAAACATTAGAGATAGAAGGAAGGTTACCGTTTCCAATGGTTCCAGAACCAATAATCTTCCCTTTCTGATTACCTCCAAACTTGATGTCTTGTCCAACTTTAAATTCTAGGTTTTGGAACATAGACTTTTTTTCCGTCATGTGTCGTGAGCACCTAGAGTCCAGGTACCATGACTGGTGTCTCAGTTGAGCTGTTAAGGACATCTGCAACAAATATTATTTTATCCTTAGGTACCCATATCTTTTTGGGTCCTCTTGGGTTAGAGTATTTCAAGTTCTGTTTGAGCTTTGGGTTAGCATAAGAGTTTCAAGAATGTGATGTATATTTAATATCATGTGTGTGTCCAAAATTGAATTGTTTGTTCAGAGGTTTGTAAGTGAAAGTCATCTTAGCAACATGTTTTGGTATATATGTATCCTTCCCTTTGGAAGGTTCATATCCAATTACTCTTCTGTTTTTCCCACTAACTCCATAGATCATTGAAGCCATTTTGCTTTTATCTATGCTTTTAGCAAGAAAAGTTTGAAAGCTACAGTCATATTCTTTCAGAATATCTTTTGAACTTAACAGAGAATCTGAACTAGAAATTTTATGAACATTTCGAATTTCTTCTTTAAGTTTAAAATTATTTTCTTTGAGTTCAGATTTTTTTGTTTCATGTTTCTCAAGATCAGATGCAAGACTCTTCTTGAGTTTCTTGTATTTGATTTTGAGCTTACTATAGTTTTCCAGAAGTTCTGATAAACTTTCAGCAAGTTCTTCTCTAGTAAATTCAGAGAATACTTCTTTTGGGTCCGACTCACAGTCCGAGTCATATGTTGTGGTAGCCATCAGAGCTAGGTTGGCGTTCTCATCTTCAGAATCAGATTCTACTTCAGAGGATTCTGAATCGTCCCAGGTTGCCATCATCCCGTTCTTTCTACCAAACTTTTTCTTTGGTTTTTCTCTTTGAAGTTTTTGACAATCACTCTTGTAGTGTCCAGGTTCTTTGCATTCATAATAGATTATCTCTCTTCTGTTTGACTTTTTGTGTCCAGAAGATTTTGGTTTATCTTCTGACTTCTTGAAGTTCCTTAACTTCTTTTGTTTGTGCTTCCACAGCTGATTGATCCTTCTGGAGAGCAACGATAGTTCGTCTTCTTCTGACACAGATTCTTCAGAGTTTTCCTCTTCAGCCTAAAAAGAATTAGTATCATATTTCTTAATTAATTTTAGGGCAAGAGACTTACCTTTCTTCTGAGGCTCGTGCTCATCAAGTTCTATCTCATGACTTCTGAGAGCGTTGATGAGTTCTTCAAGAGACACGTTGTTCAACTCTTTTGATACTTTGAAAGCAGTGACCATAGGTACCCATCTTCTGGGTAAGCTTCTGATGATCTTTTTAACGTGGTCTGCTTTAGTGTATCCCTTTTTCGAAACTCTCAGACCAGCGATCAGAGTTTGAAACCTTGAGAACATTGCTTCTATAGATTCACTTTCTTCTACTTTGAAGGCTTCAAACTTCTAGACGAGAGCCAGAGCTTTAGACTCCTTCACTTGAGAGTTTCCTTCATGAGTCATTTTAAGAGACTCAAACATATCATGTGTTGTATCTATATATATGATTTTTTCATATTCCATTTTAAAGATATCATTTAGAAAAATATTTCTAGCTCTATGATGATTTTTGAAATCAGCTTTTTGTTATCTATCCATATTTTTTCTATCAATCTTGTTTCCTTCTGAGTCTGTAGGATGTGTGTAACCATCCAAGACTATATCCCATAAATCACTATCATGACCTAGAAAGAAACTTTCTAGTCTATCTTTCCAATATTCAAAATCTTCTCCATCAAATACAGGAGGTTTGTTGTAACTATTGTTGTTTTGTTCAGTAGCCATTTGTGTTTTCTTCTGGATCTTTTCCTGACACAGTTAAGTGTTGTGTTCAGAGTCAAGCTCTGATACCAATTGAAGGGTGATAAAACACTTAGAAGGGGGGTTGAATAAGTTTCTCTTTTTCTTTTTCTTAAAGGCTCAAAGACAAGGTTATTTTTATCCTGGTTCGTTTGAACTCAAACTACTCCAGTCCACCCGCCAAGGTGATTTCGCCTTTCTCAATAAGGACTTAATTCACTATAATCAACTGATTACAATCACACAACAACTGTTGTGACTAACAATGCACAAGTAATCTTACAAGTTACTCACACCACTAAAACTTAAACTAGTCCTAGTATACTTGAGAAATCTGACCAAACTTGGTCTCTCAAAGAACAATTACAAGAGTTAAATCTTTACAGATAGTGAAACAAAGTTTGCTTCTAAGAAAGCTATATCACAACTATGATTTTTCACTAAGAATAGTATTGTACAAAGTTTATGAAAAAAAGGATTTGTGAGCCCAGAATATTTTCACGTAGTTCTTGCTTCTTTTGAAATTGATAAGTCGTTGGCTTGCAATTAATGTTCTTCTATATATAGTAAGAACAAAAATGACTGTTGTTGCCTTCAAATGTGGAGAGCATTAAATTTTTGCGTGTTTCCTTGCACAATTCCATTTTCCAATGAACTAGCGTAGACACTTGAGTGCATGTAGCCGTCTTTGCATTAAATGAGCAAACGTCACTTGTAAGAGCATGTTTCTTGAAGCTTGACAAGACTTGTTAGCTTTTACATTCTTTTAGAACTAGCTTCACGTCTTGAATCAGAACATGCTTACATATCTTCTAAAATAACACCTGCTTGCTAATTACTTCTTATCAGCGCTTGCTTTCAAAGAACTTTTGAAACATAGCTTACACAGAAACTTGCTAAGCGTTAGAAGATGTATTTAAATAATTATCTTACCAGAGTCAGCATCAACACTTGCGCTAAAAAAAATAGTTCTTTCCTCAAAGAACTTCTTCATTTATTTTCAGCTCAGCACATCAAAATGCTTATGTCAGAACATTATCTGAAACAATTAAATACGTTCATCATAGTATCAATTATATAAAATATAATTTATTGTTATCATCAAAACTCTGAGATATGATCAGAACCAATCTTGTTCTAACAAATACTTAATTCAAGTCAAGCATATATACCTTATTAACCCTCAAGCCTTTAAACACATTTTCCTTATCACTATTTTCAATTAAGAAACAATCTTTTGAAAAATAAACTTTATATCCTTTGTCGCATAATTGACTAATACTAATGAGATTGTGTTTAAGACCCTCAACTAAAAGGACATCTGAGATAGTAGTAGAAGAGGGATTACCTACACTACCTTTTTCGAGTATAGCTCCCTTGTTTTTATCACCATAGGTTACAAAGCCCTTCTTCTTAGCCACAAAGTCAAAGAAAAGGGAAATGTCACCCGTCATATGTCTTGAGCATCCACTGTCGAGAAACCATCTTCTCTCCGTAGTCTCAAGACATTCCACCTACAAAATCAAACAAGGGAAATAGGTACCAAATTTTTATTGGGTGTCCTTGTGTGTGAGTGAAACATGGGTTGCCTTTGGGAGACCATTTGAAAATGCCTTTAGGTACCAAGAATCTTCTAAATTGACATTTTTTAATGGTGTGCCCCTCCTTGCAACAATATAGACAAGATAAGTCTTGATAGGAGTTAATTTTACTTAATTGATCTTTTATCTGATAAGTATATTTTTGATAAGGATTAATCATACTTTTTCTAAAGTTTGACCAATCAATAGTAAATGTAACTTTGGGTTGTAAAGCCTTGTCTAATTTGGCCTTAAGAATTCTAGTCTCTCTTTTCCAAATGTGACAAGTTTCACATCCATGCCAATTTTTCCAAGAGGTCTTGTCAATTTCATCTTTGTCTTTGATACTCTCTATCATGGATGCCTTGAGAGTTTCCAACTCCTTTTTGGATTTGGAAACTTTATGCTTAAGGTATTTGAAAATCTTTTTATTTGAGGCTAAGCGTTTGAAAGCTTCCTTAGCCTCATGATGTAGAGTATTAAAGGCATTTAGTAATTCAATATAATACATATCATCAACATAATCATATTTACAATGACTTACACTATTTTTCTTTTTGTGGTGCACCATAAGACACAAGTTTTTCATTTCCTCTTCATCACTAGAGTCATCTTTGCTTGATGAATCACTATCACTATCCCAAGAAATGTAAGCTCTTATAGCTTTGTTTGGTTTCTTTTGAAACTTGTCTCTTACTTTGTATTTCTTGAACAAGGGACAATCTGTTTTGTAATGACCGGGTTGAAGGAAAATTGCTATCCAAAACGCAGCGGAAAATTAAAATTTTCCTTTAGTGATCCTTATGAATGGGCATAGTCAGTGATAGAAACTATTATCTCTTGTGATAATTCATACCTTTCATGATGTGATCACGAACATTGATGAATATCAACGTCTCTACTAAGTCCACATGAACATATCACTTCCGGACACAGTGTTAGCTGCTTACAAACGAAAACTTTGAGTGAGAGAATGAGACAAAATATATGGCTAGAAATCAAGACCAAATTTTCATCAAGTGAAATGCTTCAGCACAAGGGTTCTATTTATAGAACCACTTATGTGGGCTGCAAGCTGAAAGCCCAATTAAGACTGCAAGCTAAAAGCCCAATTAAGCATACGAGTATCATACCTTATGGTATACCGCATATCACTTAAGAGTGTGGTACATTATTGTGATACGGTGGCCAGAACCGAGACTGTTTTTTAGGAATGTTGGTTTGCGTTTTGTGTTTGTATTCGCAAAATTTCGCGGTAAGCAAGAGTCGCCACCGACTTTTATTTTATCCAACAAGGAAAGGAAAAAAAGCATAGAACAATTCCTTTTTTGAGATATTTCTGAGTACGGGGGGTAGATTATAAAAAGGGAAGGTATTAGCACCCTTTCTATCCGTAGTTATCTATGGGCTCTTAGGTACTTGCTCATCATTTTCAAAATTGCTTCTTTGTGTGTGATTTGAAAATTTTTTGTTTTTGACTTCGATTTAACTCTTGCTTCTGTCTTCAAGAGTGTAATGAAGTGTTTTGAAAACTTTATTTGAAAAGGAGTGTAAGTGTGAAAAGTTTGTTTATTTTGAGCAAGTACTTAAGAGCTAATCTACCTACTCGAAAAAAAAAAGAATCGTTCTATGCTTGTTTCCTTTAGACAACGCTATCCCACTATTAGTGAGTAGGTAGCATCGTCGTTAGAGTTTGAGGGTCAATTCTAAAGGGATGTACGGTCACTAAAGCAATGTTAGGACGTCTTAGTAATAACCCTAATTTCTTAGATCAATTATCCGAGGCAACAATATCTGAGGCAACCATTCCGAGGCAACTTTGATCTTTGGACAAAAGGACGACCGCTAAAATATCCTATACTCAATGACCGCTTACCGAAGGCAACCAAGTGGGAGTGTACCCTGGGAGTGCGCATGTGCGAGTGATTCAATTTCAGATTATTTATCTTTGCACATTTTAGGGTTATCTAACTGTTTTAAAGTTTTACATACATTCTTGTCATGCATCCTAATATCATACATCTAACAGTTTAATATTTTGCGGAATTTAAAGTGCGGAAATGAAACTAAGCTATTACAAGGCTTCGGGTAATTACATAGCCAAAAACAAACCCTTAAATAATAAAGCGATAAATGAAAATAAAAGTCCTAATTAAACTATTACAACTTGTGAACTGTTACATTAATATGGTGAAAATAATAATAAAGTGCGCGCAAAGAAAATTAGATCGGGAGAGAACTAGGGTTTTAACCCTTTCTAACCTAATTAAAAGAAAAATTGTCTTGTTGTTTTTATTTATTTTTTTAAGAAAAGAATTAAGTTTTAAAATTAAATACAAAAAATAATTAGTTAATTAAATTAATTAAAGAAAATAATTACATGGCTTATTTTTTATGTTTTGGTTATTTTAAGAAAAAAATATAGAATTAAATTAGAAACAAAACCCTAATTATTCTAATTGATTTTAAATTTATTTACAAAATAATTAAAGTTATCTATAATTAACAACCTAATTAAATTAATTTAATTTTTGACAAAAAATAAACCTAAGTCTAATTGGGTGAAAAATATTATTTTTGTGATTTTTTTATAAAAAGAAATAATTAATTTGTTAGTAAAATAACATAAATAAATTAAATAAAACAAATATGAAAAAGAATAGAGAAAGAATTATTGGGCCTGAGAGGGATTTTTGGGGGTGCAAACAGCAGCTACTGGGCCCAAGAAGAGTGAGGTCCACGTTGACCTTCAAGATCACATGCTCTGCGTTGACTAGGCTCCATGGTGTTCCTCCATTGATGGCCTCTGAATCTGACCATCTGGCCACTTGGTAGATTAGATGAGGAGGCTCCATGGTGGACCTTGGTCTTTGGTGTGCGCTGGATCCTGAAAAGGAAAATAATATGAAGAATGGGGGGACCTGGGATTCGAACCCAGGTCCTGAAGCACTTTCCACCTGCACCAATGCCATCTGAGCTATGTGCGTTTCTTGTATATAAAACAAATAACAATTATTATATTATAAACAAGCGTAATATAGAAAAAAAACTCACGCGGAAATTCAAATGATCCAATGGGAAGGTGCCAGCTAATCATCTTCTTCCCTTCTCCGTGGGTAAAAGTCCCAGACTTTTACCTACGGTCGTTTGTCCGTCACTACATATCCTATAAATCTCAAAACTCATTACAAGCGTGATAAATAAAAACCAAGGCCATGGATGGATCCGTCTGGACCTGCTGAGTTCAATGGTGGCCTTTTCATGGCCCAATTTTACCTGTAAACAAAAATCCCAAATCGAGGCTCCAAACCCTAATAATGGTGGAATCTCATACAATCCATGAAAACACAATTGGATATTACAGAAAGATTGCAAATATGATGGTGAACAATAATATACAATTATTTCATGCTACAAGTACAAGAATGATGCAATTCGAATTCAAGAAGGAAGCAATATCGTGATTGGCTTACAGCGCGTTTTGGTACTGGAAAGGCCTTGTTCTTGATCGATTTCGCTTGCTTACACTCCCAGGAATCGACTGGGATAGCTAGAAGGCATTGAGGATGCCTGGAAGTATGGATTTGATCCAGCACTTTTGTTGTGATTTTTCAAGTTTTTTTCTTCTTCACACGCCTCTCTCTAGCCTTGCTTTAGGTCTGCACATCATCCTTATGTACTAAGGAATGAATTAGGGTTGAAAACCTGCCTCAATCTTCCTCCATCAATGTCTTTGATCTTGATTTGATTCACTTTAAAATCATTCCAAAAATAGTCCAAATCCAATCTTTTGTTCACTCCATACCTTTACACGAATTTGATCTTATGCTAGCTAGAATTTAAGACCTGAAACATGTAAAAAATCTTGATTTTTCAATATTTTGGATTTTCTATGATTTGTTTTGATTTAAATTGATTTAATTCAAATAAAAATCAAAACAAATAATAAAAATAAGATAATGACAAGTGGCAAAGGCTAGGGCTCGTGGACCATGTTGCCAACTCAAAACAAGTGCAAAATATTGGGCCCATTTGGCAAAAATTGAAGTTTTAGGCATAGTTGACTTTTGACCATTTTGCAAAAAGGGTCAACTTCACCAATCCATAACTTCCTCAATTTTGACTCTTTGGAGGTGTTCTTGGACTTTTTAGAAATCTTGAGATGTCCTATAAGCAACCTGTTTTGTCTCATCTCAATTTTATATTCCATTCTCATGTATGAAGCTTTGACAAAAAAGGTGTTTTTGTTGACTTTTCAAAATGACCTATAATGTCCAAATTCATAACTTCTTGTGAGTGCATATTTTGAACTTGGTAGATGAATATGGATTATAGATAATGGAATCCTATACAAAATGAGCTTTGGATGGGTCATTTCTCATAAAGTATGAGAAAGTTATGCTTGGTCAAAGATGAGTTGACTTTTCCTGCAAAACCCTAATTTAGCAACTTTTGGTTCTTGATGAATTATGAGCAATACTTGATGAATCATGATCAACCCTTGATCAAATGATTAAATATACTTCAAAATGAGGATGTTGACCAAAAATCTTGAAGTTTGACTGTATGTGGGCCACAATTGACTTTTGCCCTAGCACAGTCGATTTTCAGGCCTTTGAGCAATTGACTGAGCAAATTTTCTCTGCAAGGCTTGAAACTTGACATGGATGATCTTGAGAACATATTAGGACAATGGTGAGCATTTGGTAACCCTTGGACTCAAGTATCTTGATGCAATATGAAACCCTAATTTGAGGTAGACTGCCTTAGGAGAGAGCTTATTTGGTCAACCCTTGGACTTCCTTGAGCAACTTGTGGATCTTTCTTGAAATGTTTTAAGAAATATGGGAGGGGAAATTTTGGGGTACAACAGCTGCCCCTGTTCAATCTTCTTAAACCTGAGGATGTAGATTGGCTTGCTTTGCCTTTCGTGATCCGAAGGTGGAAGATGATTGAACACTAGAGTGCCCAGAAATTTGCACTCGCATGAAGTAGTATTTGTCTTGTGATGTAGGGAATGGGCTTAAAGATGCCATGTGGAGATTGATGATGGGAGATGGGCTTAAAGATGCCATCTGAAGGAGTATCTATCGCATAAAATATTCCTTAGCGAGAGCTTGTATACCTGTTGTTGAGGAAGATTCCGCTGGGGAATGTTGATCTCTATTTTTGAGAGAAATAGAATTTTTAGGAGCTTCGGTCGTCCATTATTCTACTGGTGAATCGTCTGTTGGTCGAAGAGGTGAAAATGTAACTACTATCTGGTCGTTATCCAGGCTTCATAGTGATAAGATCAACTGTTATCTGGACGTAATCCAGGCTTTACAATGACTTACTGGGGAGATGAGATCAATCTTGCTATCCGGTCGTAATCCAGGCTTCGCAATTTCTCAAATCTTATCTGGTCGTAATCCAGGCTTCATAAGGAAATGAGTTGTTATCCGGTCGCATCCGGGCTTCAACTTGAATTTAGGACACACTAATATTCGGTTGACTCCGGGCTTCTTAGTAATTGTCCTGGTGAAATTGTTATTTGGTCGAAATCCAAGCTTCGCAATGTCTTGTACCGCTATTTGGTCGTAATCCAGGCTTCACGATGTGTTATACCACTATCTGGTTGAATCCAGGCTTCATGGTGTTCTGTACTGTTATCTGGTTGAATCCAGTCTTCGCAATACCTTACTTCGTATCTGGTCGAAATCTAGGCTTCAGAAGGAATCAAGTGGTTATCTGGTCGCATCCAGGCTTCCCTTTGACTGTTGGGCCTACTAATATCCGGTCGAATCCAGGCTTCATAGTAATTGGCCAGATAAACTTCTATTTGGTCGAAATCCAAGCTTCAGTGTCCCTCACGGTTATCTGGTCGTAATCTAGGCTTCAGTGTCTCTTACCGTTATCTGGTCTTAATCCAGGCTTCACAATGTAATAAACCATTATCTGGTTGAAATCCAGGCTTCATGGTGTTCGGAGGAATCAAGATAATATCTGGTCGAATCCGGGCTTCATAACTTGTATTAAGGATATACCATTATCTGGTCGTAATCCAGGCTTCGCGGTGTCTTTGGCTGCTATCTGGTCGTAATCCAGGCTTCACAACGTCTTCTACCATTATCTGGTTGTAATCCAGGCTTCATGGTACTTGTTGAGCTGCTATTCGGTTGTAATCCGGGCTTCACGGCTTGTTGGGGATTAAACTATTATCCGATCGAATCCGGGCTTCATAGCTTGCTTTTAAGAGATACCACTATCTGGTTATAATCCAGGCTTCGCGATATTCTGATATTGTTATTCGATCGTTCTCCGAGCTTCACAATATGAGGGAGAGATCAAGATATTATTCGGTCGTACCCGGGCTTCATAGCTTGAGTTTGTGAGAATTTGATTGTATCTTTCCTGAAAGGTAAGGGTTAGCTGTATGTAATGCATGATATGTATCAGGCAATGATGTTCTCAAAATAAATGAGATTGTGTTGTATGATGTGTATGCACATGTATAGACATGCAATGTTTTTATGATATTCTCTAACTGGGGAAAATAAATCCCGGATTGCTGTTGGAGAATATGAAGAGTTTCGCTCGCTGGGGATAACGACCGAAGATGGTCTGAGAATAACTTGGAGGGAGAATAACTCTGCTGAAGAATAAACTGGTGAGAGAATAACTCTGTGGGGAATATATAATCTGCTGAGGATTTGCTGACCTTGGAGAAATACCCTTGGTTGTGGATGAATTACCGTTGCTGGCGATGATAAACTCTGTTGGGGATGAATTTCTATTTGTGGAAGAAATGAACTCTGTTGGGGATAATCTTTTAGTGACGACTTCACTGGGGATAATCTTATAGACTCTACTGGGGATAACCTTCCAGTGCTGGTGATAGATAAACTCTGTTTGGGGAGAATCTTAACTACTCATTTGCGGTTGCGAGCCTCAGTTGGGGAGAATTAACACCATTGTCCTTCTCTTACTCTGCGGGGAGCGAATGTATTTTTTAGTCATATTCTTCAGCTAGATCTATCCCTGTACCTGGTGAATAGAGCAACTGTAAGGTCTGGACATTTCTTGTTTTCCCCTGTTTCTGACATTACGAGTAATCGTCTTTTGGTTTCATACGTAAATATTTATGAGCAGTAATTAATGTCAAATGCATATATCAAAAATGAACATTGGACGTTCTTGCAAAACAAAACAGAAAAAGGAAAAACCATTTGAAATTTCTTTGCGAAAATGAATTGTATTGACTTTGAAGTTTGGCCTGTAAATAGGAGTTTTGTACAAGAGGTTGACGTCCTAGTAAGAGAATGCCGCCGAAAAATAGAATTTATACAATTTGTGAAAAACAAATAAAAACAGCTATGTGAACAATCCCACTGGGTTCCAAATCTACTATTTCCTTTATGTCTTTGAGTGTCTCATCACTTTGCTAGTTGGTTGAAGGTAGATCAGATTAATTAGTGTCGTCCGAGCTTGATAGTCGATACTGAAGTCTGGTTGCAAGGTGATCCAATGAGACATAGTGTTACGCTTTAATCCCTAATTTTTGCCTGGACCGCCCTTTCGGGTTTTCAGTCCATCAGGATACCGTTTTTTTGCCCAAGCCGCCTTTTCAGGTTTTCGACTTGTCGGGTGTACATATTTTTTCCTTTTCATCCCTTATTTTTGCCCGAACCCTTTTGGTTCTCCGGGAAGCCCTTATTTTTGCCTAGGCCAGTCAACCTAGCGGGTCTTTGATTATGCGTAGTATTTTTTCACTATGTCTGCATTGACAGGGTGAGGAAGGTCGTCACCATCCATGGTGGTTAGAATCATAGCTCCTCCTGAGAAAATGTTCTTAACCACAAATGTCCCTTCGTACGTAGGGGTCCATTTGCCCCTGGGATCACCTTGTGGCAGTATGATGCGTTTGATCACCAGATCCCCGACTTGATATTCTTGTCGTCTAACTTTCTTGTTAAATGCCTTGATCATCTGCTTTTGATACGTCTGACCATGACAAATAGCAGTATGTCTCTTTTCATCGATTAAATTCAGCTGATCAAGCCGGGTCTAGATCCAATCGTCCTCGCTCAAACCTGTATCCTTCATAATTCGAAGAGAGGGTATCTGAACTTCAATGGGCAAGACTGCCTCCATACCATATACCAAGGAATAGGGTGTTTCCCCTATTGACGTCCACACTGAGGTGCGATACCCGTGGAGAGAAAATGGTAACATCTCATTCCAGTCTTTGTATGTCACTGTCATCTTCTGCACAATCTTCTTGATGTTCTTATTAGCCGCTTCAACATCCCCATTCATCTTCGGCCGGTAGGGAGAAGAGTTGTGATGTTGTACCTTAAACTTCTTGCAGAGCTCGGTGATCATCGTATTGTTGATATTTGTACCATTGTCCATGATGATCCTCTCTGGTACACCGTATCGACAGATCAGATTATGCCAAATGAACCGTGCCACGATGTTCTTGGTTACCGTAGCAAAGGAAGCTGCTTCAACCCACTTCGTGAAATAATCAATAGCTACCAGGATGAAACGATGCCCGTTGGACGCAGTAGGTCTGATTTCGCCAATCATATTGATTCCCCACATTGCAAAGGGCCAAGGAGCTGTCAAGACGTTTAGAGGAACTGGAGGTATATGCACCTTATCAGCATAGACTTGACACTTATGACAGGTTCGAGAATGCTGATAACAGTCGGCTTCCATAGTACACCAATAGTATCCTGCCCGTAGGATTTTCTTCACCATGGTATGTCCACTGGAATGAGTTTCGAAGGTACCTTCATGTAATTCTGCCATGACTCTTTCTGCCTCGCTCTTGTCTACACATCGCAGTAAGGTTGAATCATGGTTACGCTTGTAAAGGACACCATTACTGATGAAGAACTTTGCAGCGAACCTCCTCAGAAAATTATTATCATTAACAAATGCACCCTCGGGGTATTCTTGAGCCTCAAGATACCTCTTTACCTCGTGAAACCAGGGTTTATCTGTTACCTCTTCAGTCTCAATGTCACAACAACGCGCAGGTTCGTCCAACCTCTCAATGGTAATTCGGGGAGCATCATTGTCCCACCTGACCTTGAACATAGAAGACATCGTAGCTAGCGCGTCCGCCAACTGATTCTCCTCTCTTGGGAAGTGTTCAAAGGTTATCTCCTCGAAGTGTGGGAGCAGCATCAGTACATACTCTTTGTAAGGAATAAGATTTGGGTGCTTCATATCCCACTCCCCTTTGATCTGACTGATCACGAGAGCAGAATCTCCGAATACACTTAAGAACTTAATCCTTAGGTCAATAGCTGCTCGAAGACCCATGATGCATGCTTCATACTCCACCATATTGTTGGTGTAGTTGAAACATAATCGGGCGGTGAACGGAGTATGACAGCCTTTAGGAGATATGATCACAGCGCCAATGCCGTTATCCAAAGCGTTTGAAGCTCCGTCAAAGTACATAAACCATCTGGATCCCTCCTCAGGTCCTTCATCCGGTCCAGGTATTTCATAGTAGGTTACCAACATGATGTTCTCATCCGGGAATTCGAAGTTCATGGATTGGTAGTCGTCTACAGCCTGATGCACCAAATGATCTGCCAACACACTTCCCTTGATTTCCTTTTGGGTTATGTATTGGACATCATATTCAGTCAAGATCATCTGCCATCTTGCTATTCTTCCGGACAAGGCAGGCTTTTCGAAGATATACTTGATTGGATCCATCTTTGATATCAATAAGGTAGTGTGAGTCAGCATATACTGTCTCAACCAGCGAGTAGCCCATGCCAAAGTGCAACAAGTTTTCTCAAGCAACGAGTATCGGGTCTTGCAGTTGGTAAACTTTTTGCTAAGGTAATAAATAGCACGCTCTTTTCGGCCAGACTCGTTATGCTGCCCCAACACGTACCCCCTTGAATTGTCGAGTACTGTCAAGTATAAGATCAAAGGTCTCCCTTCAACTGGAGGCATCAGAATATGAGGCTCTTGGAGATATTCTTTGATCCTTTCGAAAGAGGCCTGGCATTCATCATTCCATCTTACCACTTGATCTTTCTTCAGCAGCTTGAAGATCGGCTCACAAGTAGATCTCAGGTGCGAAATGAACCGGGCAATGTAGTTCAGCCGTCCCAAAAAGCCTCTGACTTCTTTTTCTGTTCGGGGAGCCGGTATCTCCTGTATAGCCTTCACCTTTGCAGGATCCACTTGAATACCTTTATCACTAACAACGAAACCCAACAGTTTACCAAACCTCACTCTGAAGGTGCACTTGTTCGGGTTTAACCTCAGCTTGTACAACTTCAACCTGTCAAATAGCTTTTGAAGATGGTCGAGGTGTTCTTTCTCAGTCTGGGACCTTGCAATCATGTCATCAACGTATACCTCAATCTCATGATGAATCATGTCGTGGAACAAAGCGACCATGGCGCGCTGATAAGTTGCCCTAGCATTCTTCAATCCGAAAGGCATGACTTTGTAGAAAAAGTTTCCCCACTGTGTAACGAACGTTGTCTTCTCCATGTCTTCGGGAGCCATCTTAATCTGATTGTAACCAGAAAAACCATCCATAAAGGAGAAGACCTTATGCTGTGCGATGTTGTCAACTAGAACATCAATATGAGGTAGAGGGAAATCATCCTTGGGACTTACCCTGTTCAGATCCCTATAGTCCACACACATTCAAACCTTACCATCTTTCTTCGGCACCGGAACCACGTTGGAAACCCACTATGGGTAAGAAGTAACTGCTAGAAAACCGGCATCAAATTGTTTCATGACCTCAGCTTTGATTTTCTCAGACATCTCAGGGCGCATTCAGCGAACTTTCTGCTTCACTGGAGGACAGTCTTCCTTAGTTGGCAGGCGGTGTACCACAATGTCGGTATCCAACCCACGCATATCTTTATAAGACCAGGCGAAGATTACAACATAGTTACGCAACATATGTATCAACCGTCGCTTGACGCTAGAATCCAGATTTGCACCTATCTTGACCTCTTTCTTGTCTTCCTCAGTACCCAGATTTACTGTTTCCACTGGCTCTTCATGCGGCTGTATGGCCCTCTCTTCCTGAAGTAACAATCTAGCAAGTTCCCTAGGCACCTCACAATCATCCTCACCTTCGCCCTCGGCTTGGTTATCAGACTTTCGAAGTCATAACTGGCAGTAGCAGAGTCGTTATCAGTGGGATCCAGAGTGGATGTGGACCTGTATTATGATATGTGAGTGTGTGTAAGACAAATAGTTGTTTTGATAAAGTGCAATATAGAAAGGAAAAACAAGGAGCGCAAAATTTGTAATGCAAGAAAAACGCCCAATGCTTTATTGATGATATATGGAAATGACAAATGATAAGCCCTCACAAACAAAGCCATGGTGTCTCGGGCAAGTCACCGGGCCTTAAAAGTTTCAAATTGTCTGTTACAAGTCTCGAAACAAAATTCTATTACTGTGTAATAAAATAAACGGGCACAAAGTCCTTCACAGTCCAGTTGTTCAAGCCACCGTTGGTAGTCGGGTAAATCCAGCTGTCGAAATCTGACTCTTCATCATCATCTTCAATTGCATTTACTCCCGCGTCGTGTTTTGGCATAGGAGCCGTTATGACGTTAGACTTTTCTGGTGCGTCAAACTCAATCTATTTAGCTTTAATCAAATCTTGCACCTTATTCCTTAAGGCCCTACAGTTGTTGGTATCATGCCCTGGGCTATCAGAGTGATAGGCACAGCGAGCGTTTGGATTATACAGTGGAGAGGTGGTACTGGGATTCTTCGGGGCTTCCCTCAGAGTTACCAGGTTGGTTTTCAATAACTGCGGAAGAATTTGAGACAAGGTCATACTGAGCCGAGTATATTGTCTTTGTGGTCTCTCTACTCTTTACTGATTGTTGCATTGTGGGGAAACAGTAGGTCTTGATACTACCACCGCATTAACTACTTGGTGGCGCTCAGGTCGATTTTGGCTCCTCGAGCTGTAAACTGCACTAGATTCCTTCTTGAAAGGCTTCTTCTCTGTACTTGATGAAGCACCTTTCTGTATCTTGCCACTTCTGATACCAGCCTCTACTCTCTCCCCAGTCATAATCAATTATGTGAACCCAGACGATGAACTTCCGATCAAATGATTGAAATACAGACCAGACAAAGTCCCGAGAAACATATCCACCAACTCCCTATCAGACAGCAGGGGTTGTACTCTTCCCCCCAGATCTCTCCACTTCTGAGCGTAGTCCTTAAAACCTTCGCTTGCACCCATAGACATACCCTGAAGTTGAGTACGCGTGGGAGAAAGATCGGCATTATACTGGTATTGCTTGTAAAAAGAAGCAGCAAGGTCCTCCCAGTTGCAGATGTTAGCTCCTTCCAGTTGATAAAACCATTCAAGCTGAGTCCCTGACAGACTATCTTGAAAGAAATGAACCCAAAGGTTCCTATCAACAGTATAGGGTTGAATCTTTCTGACGTATGAGCGGAGGTGTAGCTTCGGGCAGGATACCCCATCATATTTAGCAAAGAAAAGAGCTTTAAACTTGTGAGGGATCACCACCTCAGATGCCAGCCCCAAATCTCCAAAGTCCAAACCGGGAACCTTCTGAATCTCCATGGTACTCAGACGGTCTTCAAGTTGCTTGTACCTATCCTCAGTAGGAGGGTACTGGTCTTCATCAAAATCAGTGTCATTGTCAGAAACCACAGGACTAGGAGCCTTCCTTTCCTCTTGATTCTCTCCTCCTCCAGATGAATGAGACAAATCAACTTCCTCTCGCAACCTATTCCCAAATTTGTGACCCATGTTCAGCAGAACCACCTTCTTCTTCTTCTTGTCCTTCAATATGAGAGTATTCAAATCCTGTTGACTCTTGGCCAAGTTCAAGAACATCTCCTGGAACTGAGTATTCTGAGCTTGAAGAGCCTTAATAGCTTGATCAGTAGGTGTTTCAGAAGACATGTTGTGCTGAAATGAACAGCGAAGAAGATAATAAACCTATAATGGTACCTGTAATGAGGTGCATGGTAATGGAATGCGTATGAAATGATTTCAAAGACTTAGGGAGATTCAAATTTGTAAACCAAAATAAAACACACTTTATTAGATTAAAACTGGTAAGAATGTTTAACAAATGCCTTCAAGGCGTTACAAAAGAAATACTGAAAAGCAAATCTAAACTAGAAATAATAAAAGACATCAGAAATCCCATGGTCGTTTTCCCTTCGTGCTGACATAATCGTTGATTGTCCTCTCATTCTCAAGCTGCCTTGTAAGCATCATGATCTTCCTCTCTTGCTCATGATATTTCTCCCTGTAGGTATCCTGCTCTTCCTTCAACTGGATCCAAGATCTCTTCAATGCCCCCAGATCAGTAGGCATATAGGGATGGAGGACTGTATAAGGAACACCTTCTTCATCAGTATGCTCCACAATCACCGACAAAACAGCTTCATATGGCATCCCTAGCTTTTGAGCACGGGCTCGAACCCATTGGAGATAAGGTTGAACCGGGAGAGAAGTCTTCAATCCTAGCTCATGTGGGTCATACCTGTTCACCATTCCCCAAGCTCGTATAAACCTGCGGCGATGTCCCTCAACATCCCCCTTGTAGTCAAAGACAATGTCTGTAAGTAGCAACTCATGAGGACCGTCTCTCCGAGCTCATCCAAACTGTCATAAAGCCAAACAAGGATTTTAGGTTATTCCTCCTCGAATTCCAAGCAATGGAACATTATGGTATTCCCCACATCGATCAATGACAGCTACCTTTTCCATATCTTTAGAACTCTAAAGGATGTCCGTATGAGCAACGGACATGATTCTGTAAGCCCAACCTACACCTTCCTCATTCTTCAATACAGATTTGGGGAGGTGCAAAATAAACCACCTCGCCAGCAGCGGTGTACAACACATGAGAGTTCCCCTTCTCCGCACAGTACGGGTATAGAGAGCATGTAGAATATCACCTAGAAGAGTAGGCACTGGGTTACGAGACATGAAGATCTTGACTGCGTTCACATCTATGAAGGCATCTGGGTTTGGGAAAAGAACCAAGTCGTATATGAGGAGAGCTAGGATGTCTTTGAATGCTTGAAAGTCTAAACTATCCCAGAACTGTTAAGCTTGATCAATCAAAATCTTAGCCAAGAAACCTTTAACCCCACTCCGAGTCTCCCAGTTAGATACTACATTAGCCATTTTTAGATGTAGGGCTGAAGCAATATCCTCTGGCCTGGGAGCTATCTCCAAACCTGTAAAGGGTGTCTGCTCAAGGATAGATATGCCTAGTAAATCAGAAAACTCCTCCAAAGTAAGGACCAGTTGATAATCTGGGAAGGTAAAACAATGATGCAACGGGTCAAAGAACTGGAACAACACACTCATTATTTGCTCATCCAACTTTGAAGTGACTAGGCTAAGCAGATGACCATGTCTCCTAACAAAGGAGGAAGTATCAGGAACTTTTGAAACCAATTCTATGAGCTGAGCAGGTATCTGCACAAAGTTGACCCGAATGGTATTTCTGCACATAGAAGCCATAATCTGCAAAACAGAACAAAGATGAATCCCCTCGGTCTTTGAAATGGTTAGTCTAATGAAATATGCATGCGATGTCATGATGCATGATATCATGATAAAAACACACCACATGTATCACAGATAGCAAACATGGTAAGGGCAAACAAGTCACACAATAGCCCTTAAATTTTAGGCTGGCATGGAGTTTAGGTATTACCCTCTTGCAGTTTAGTTGGTTCAAACTGTCGTAATAATAGTAACTGGGTTCTAGAGGTTCTCAATATCACTGACCATCCTCCATCGGTCATAGTTTCAGCTCACGCAATCTTTTCTTGTGGCCGGAACCATCTCGAAAGTATGGTCTCAATGAGTGTAGCATCTTGCTACTTCCTATGGCCAAGTTGGTCAATTATAGGTTCTAAGGTCAGTCGATGCTTAACGACCCATATAGCAGCCCCATACTCTCCTTGTTGCTCCACAAGGGATATCGGTACCAACTAATGTGCCACATCAACATAGCTACTGCTTCAACCGTATCGGTCTACGCCATACAGTTCCCTCACAATCTATTGCTACTTACCTAAAAAGTATCCCCCAGATCTGGGTTAGGATCTATAGTAACTCTGATACAAAACCCATAAAGATAAAGCAATCAAATCAAACAATAGAAAACAAAATGATGAACTAATCCTAAGGTATACCCCACTTATTAATTCCCCAGCAGAGTCGCCAGTTCTGTTATACGGTGGCCAGAACCGGGACTGTTTTTTAGGAATGCTGGTTTGTGTTTTGCGTTTGTATTTGCAAAATTTCGCGGTAAGCAAGAGTCGCCACCGACTTTTATTTTATCCAACAAGGAAAGGAAAAAAAGCATAGAACAATTCCTTTTTTGAGATATTTCTAGGTACGAGGGTAGATTATAGAAAGGGAGGGTATTAGCACCCTTTCTATCTGTAGTTATCTACGGGATCTTAGGTACTTGCTCATCATTTTCAAAATTGCTTCTTTGTGTGTGATTTGAAAAGTTTTTGTTTTTGACTTCGATTTAACTCTTGCTTCTGTCTTCAAGAGTGTAATGAAGTGTTTTGAAAACTTTATTTGAAAAGGAGTGTAAGTGTGAAAAGTTTGTTTATTTTGAGCAAGTACTTAAGAGCTAATCTACCTACTCGAAAAAAAAGAATCGTTCTATGCTTGTTTCTTTTAGACAACGTTATCCCACTATTAGTGAGTAGGTAGCATCGTCGTTGGAGTTTGAGGGTCAATTCGAAAGGGACGTACGGTCACTAAAGCAATGTTAGGACGTCTTAGTAATAACCCTAATGTCTTAGATCAATTATCCGAGGCAACAATATCTGGGGCAACCATTCCGAGGCAACTTTGATCTTTGGACAAAAGGACGACCGCTAAAATATCCTATACTCAATGACCGTTTACCAAAGGCAACCAATTGGGAGTGTACCCTAGGAGTGCGCATGTGCGAGTGATTCAATTTCAGATTATTTATCTTTACACATTTTAGGGTTATCTAACTATTTTAAACTTTTACATACATTCTTGTCATGCATCCTAATATCATACATCTAACTGTTTAATATTTTGCGGAATTTAAAGTGAGGAAATTAAACTAAGCTATTACAAGGCTTCAGGTATTTACATAGCCAAAAATAAACCCTTAAATAATAAAGAGATAAATGAAAATAAAAGTCTTAATTAAACTATTACAACTTGTGAACAGTTACATTAATATGGTGAAAATAATAATAAAGCGTGCGCGAAGAAAATTAGATCGGGAGAGAGCTAAGGTTTTGACCCTTTCTAACCTAATTAAAAGAAAAATTGTCTTGTTTTTTTTTTTTTAAGAAAAGAATTAAGTTTTAAAATTAAATACAAAAAATAATTAGTTAATTAAATTAATTAAAGAAAATAATTACATGGCTTATTTTTTATGTTTTGGTTATTTTAAGAAAAACAAGATAGAATTAAATTGGAAACAAAACCCTAATTATTCTAATTGATTTTAAATTTATTTACAAAATAATTAAAGTTATCTATAATTAAACCCCTAATTAAATTAATTTAATTTTTGACAAAAAATAAACCTAAGTCTAATTGGGTGAAAAACATTATTTTTGTGATTTTTTTATAAAAAGAAATAATTAATTTGTTAGTAAAATAAAATAAATAAAACAAATATGAAAAAGAATAGAGAAATAATTATTGGGCCTGAGAGGGATTTTTGGGGGTGCAAACAGCAGCTACTGGGCCCAAGAAGAGTGAGGTCCACGTTGACCTTCAAGATCACATGCTCTGCGTTGACTAGGCTCCATGGTGTTCCTCCATTGATGGCCTCTGGATCTGGCCATCTGGCCACTTGGTAGATTGGATGAGGAGGCTCCATGGTGGACCTTGGTCTTTGGTGTGCGCTGGATCCTGAAAAGGAAAATAATATGAAGAATGGGGGGACCTGGGATTCGAACCCAGGTCCTGAAGCACTTTCCACCTGCACCAATGCCATCTGAGCTATGTGTGTTTCTTGTATATAAAACAAATAACAATTATTATATTATAAACAAGCGTAATATAGAAAAAACTTGCGCGGAAATTCAAATGATCCAATGGGAAGGTGCCAGCTAATCATCTTCTTCCCTTCTCCGTGGGAAAAAGTCCCAGACTTTTACCTACGGTCGTTTGTCTGTCACTACAAGTCCTATAAATCTTAAAACTCAATACAAGCGTGATAAATAAAAACCAAGGCCATGGATGGATCCGTCTAGACCTGCTGAGTTCAATGGTGGCCCTTTCATGGCCCAATTTTTCCTGTAAACAAAAATCCCAAATCGAGGCTCCAAACCCTAATAATGGTGGAATCTCATACAAGCCATGAAAACACAATTGGATATTACATAAAGCTTGCAAATATGATGGTGAACAATAATATACAATTATTTCATGCTACAAGTACAATAATGATGCAATTCGAATTCAATAAGGAAGCAATATCGTGATTGGCTTATAGCGCGTTTTGGTACTAGAAAGGCCTTGTTCTTGATCGATTTCTCTTGCTTACACTTCCAGGAATCGACTGGGATAGCTAGAAGGCCATGAGGATGCCTGGAAGTATGGATTCGATCCAGCACTTTTGTTGTGATTTTTCAAGTTTTGTTCTTCTTCACACGCCTCTCTCTAGCCTTGCTTTAGGTCTGCACATCATCCTTATGTACTGAGGAATGAATTAGGGTTTAAAACATGGCCTCAATCTTCCTCCATCAATGTCTTTGATCTTGATTTTATTCACTTTAAAATCATTCCAAAAATAGTCCAAATCCAATCTTTTTGTGCAATCCATGCCTTTACACGAATTTGATCTTATGCTAGCAGGAATTTAAGACCTGAAACAAGTAAAAAATCTTGAATTTTCAGTATTTTGGATTTTCTATGATTTGTTTTGATTTAAATTGATTTAATTCAAATCAAAATCAAAATAAAAATAAAAATAAGATAATGACAAGTGGAAAACTCTAGGCCTCGTGGACCATGTTGCCAACTCAAAACAAGTGCAAAAGATTGGGCCCATTTGGCAAAAATTGAAGTTTTAGGCATAGTTGACTTTTGACCATTTCGCAAAAAGGGTCAACTTCACCGATGCATAACTTCCTCAATTTTAACTCTTTGGAGGTGTTCTTAAACTTTTTAGAAATTTTGAGATGTCCTCTAAGCAACATTTTTTGTCTCATCTCAATTTGATATTCCATGCTCATGTATGAACCTTTGACAAAAAAGGTGTTTTTGTTTACTTTTCAAAATGACCTATAATGTCCAAATTCATAACTTCTTGTGAGTGAATATTTTGAACTTGGGAGATGAAGATGGATTATATAGCATGGAATCCTCTTCAAAATGATATTTGGATGGGTCATTTCTCATAAAGTGGGAGAAAGTTATGCTTGGTCAAAGTTGAGTTGACTTTTCCTGCAAAACCCTAATTTAGCAACTTTTGGTTCTTGATGAATTATGAGCAATCCTTAATGAATCATGATCAAATCTTTATCAAATGATGAAATATACTTCAAAATGAGGATTTTGACCAAAAATCTTGAAGTTTGACTGTATGTGGGCCACAGTTGACTTTTGCCCTAGCATAGTCGATTTTCAGGCCTTTGAGCAATTGACTGAGCAAATTTTCTCTGCAAGGCTTGAAACTTGACATGGATGATCTTGAGAACATATTAGGACAATGGTGAGCATTTTATAACCCTTGGACTCAAGTATCTTGATGTAATACGAACCCCTAATTTGAGGTAGACTGCCTTAGGAGAGAGCTTGTCTGGTCAACCCTTGGACTTCCTTGAGCAACTTGTGGATCTTTCTTGAAATGTTTTAAGAAATATGGGAGGGAAAATTTTGGGGTACAACACTTACCATATTCCATATTTCACTTAAGTGCACCGTACCTTAAGGTGTTCCTTTTTTACTCTCTCTCTCATCAACATGTTCTTATGTGTGTGACCCTGTAGGTTTTCATAATGTTGGCAATTATATTAAATTACACATTTAAGATAATAAATAGTGAGCGGTATCTAGCAACACATCACTGCTACCCAAGTCACAAAAATGTCATGTGATTTGACAAAAAATTTCTGTGATAATATTTGTGTGTACAATTTCCCTTTTCCCTTATGTCTATATTGAACTCAAGACATAAACCGTATCACCCTTGTCCAGATCAATGTTGGGTCCTTAGACATTTATCCTATTATGCAGGATGGATAAATTCCATCTAGGTCACTCATGTCCCCCATCTAGCTTTGTGAAGTACCCATCAAATGTCTTTATGGTCATCCAGTTACAGATAACGTTTGATCAGTAATAAAGTATTTAACTCCACATCTAAGGTCCATAGTGGTTTTAGGTCGAAGGGTGGTATACACCATTATCACCATGAGAATAACTTATGACACCTTGCATAACATTCTATGTAGTATTCTCATAGCGGGTCAATCCAACATAAATATTACTCCTAATATTCATACCTATGTCAAGACTTGATAAATCCTTATCTATGATCCATGAGGTGTGATCATCAGTTTATCTTCATAATAATCTCAATGCTTTAATGTTATCCCACTTTGCAATAAATCTCGACTATGGATATTTTAAGAATAGTGTTCTTATATTTAATGGGATCTCATGATTAAGTTACACTTAATATTTCATTAAACAAACAAACTATTCTAGGGACTCTATTATTTTGGAAAAGAAAACATAATGAAGAAATGCCTTTTATTATTAATAAATAATTCGATACAAGTACCCAAAGTATTGGCCTTTAGGGCTTACACCAACACGAGTTTCCCATAATTGTAACAAGATCCTTTTGACTTATCTCTCTTGCTTTCAAAAGGTTTGTTTGGTTTATCTTACCTTCTAATGTCAACGAGATTCTTATCCGAATGTTGGATTTCATTCTTCTGAAGATATCTATTGTACTTCCTTATGAATAAACCCAAATCTTCCTCCGGACTCTCATCTCCATCACTTGAGTTACTTCCACCTGAATCTATCGTGAGAGGCTTGGAACTTGAAGCCCTTAACTTGATGGACTTCTTCTCTGTGTCCCTTAACTTTTCTTTCTTCTCTTTCTTTTCATGCTTATTTAGATTTGTGAGCTCTTGCTCATGTTCTTGAAGCTTACCAAACAATGTTGTAAGTTCCAATATAGTTAGGTTATTGGCTTCTTTGATTTTCGTTACCTTAGGTTGTCATTCCCAGTTAAGACATCTCAAAATCTTGTTAATAGCAACAACATTGGAAGTAATATGACCAAGTGTGTGTAAGCGATTTATTATGTGAGAAAATCTCTTTTGCATGTCTGCAATGGTTTCACCATGCTTCATGTGAAAGAGATCAAACTCTTGAGTTAATGTGTTAATCCTTGATAATTTGACATTGTTTGTACCCTCATGGGTAACTTGTAAAGCATCCCACATTGCCTTAGCGGTGGCATAATTTGAGGTAGACTGCCTTAGGAGAGAGCTTGTCTGGTCAACCCTTGGACTTCCTTGAGCAACTTGTGGATCTTTCTTGAAATGTTTTAAGAAATATGGGAGGGAAAATTTTGGGGTACAACACTTACCATATTCCATATTTCACTTAAGTGCACCGTATCTTAAGGTGTTCCTTTTTTACTCTCTCTCTCATCAACATGTTCTTATGTGTGTGACCCTGTAGGTTTTCATAATGTTGGCAATTATATTAAATTACACATTTAAGAAAATAAATAGTGAGCGGTATCTAGCAACACATCACTGCTACCCAAGTCACAAAAATGTCATATGATTTGACAAAAAAATTTTGTGATAATATTTGTGTGTACAATTGCCCTTTTCCCTTATGTCTATATTGAACTCAAGACATAAACCGTATCACCCTTGTCCAGTTCAATGTTGGGTCCTTAGACATTTATCCTATTATGCAGGATGGATAAATTCCATCTAGGTCACTCATGTCCCCCATCTAGCTTTGTGAAGTACCCATCAAATGTCTTTATGGTCATCCAGTTACAGATAACGTTTGATCAGTAATAAAGTATTTAACTCCACATCTAAGGTCCATAGTGGTTTTAGGTCGAAGGGTGGTATACACCATTATCACCATGAGAATAACTTATGATACCTTGCATAACATTCTATGTAGTATTCTCATAGCGGGTCAATCCAACATAAATATTACTCCTAATATTCATACCTATGTCAAGACTTGATAAATCCTTATCTATGATCCATGAGGTGTGATCATCAGTTTATCTTCATAATAATTTCAATGCTTTAATGTTATCCCACTTTGCAATAAATCTCGACTATGGATATTTTAAGAATAGTGTTCTTATATTTAATGGGATCTCATGATTAAGTTACACTTAATATTTCATTAAACAAACAAACTATTCTAGGGACTCTATTATTTTGGAAAAGAAAACATAATGAAGAAATGCCTTTTATTATTAATAAATAATTCGATACAAGTACCCAAAGTATTGGCCTTTAGGGCTTACACCAACACGAGTTTCCCATAATTGTAACAAGATCCTTTTGACTTATCTCTCTTGCTTTCAAAAGGTTTGTTTGGTTTATCTTACCTTCTAATGTCAACGAGATTCTTATCCGAATGTTGGATTTCATTCTTCTGAAGATATCTATTGTACTTCCTTATGAATAAACCCAAATCTTCCTCCGGACTCTCATCTCCATCACTTGAGTTACTTCCACCTGAATCTATCGTGAGAGGCTTGGAACTTGAAGCCCTTAACTTGATGGACTTCTTCTCTGTGTCCCTTAACTTTTCTTTCTTCTCTTTCTTTTCATGCTTATTTAGATTTGTGAGCTCTTGCTCATGTTCTTGAAGCTTACCAAACAATGTTGTAAGTTCCAATATAGTTAGGTTATTGGCTTCTTTGATTTTCGTTACCTTAGGTTGTCATTCCCAGTTAAGACATCTCAAAATCTTGTTAATAGCAACAACATTGGAAGTAATATGACCAAGTGTGTGTAAGCGATTTATTATGTGAGAAAATCTCTTTTGCATGTCTGCAATGGTTTCACCATGCTTCATGTGAAAGAGATCAAACTCTTGAGTTAATGTGTTAATCCTTGATAATTTGACATTGTTTGTACCCTCATGGGTAACTTGTAAAGCATCCCACATTGCCTTAGCGGTGGCATAATTTGAGGTAGACTGCCTTAGGAGAGAGCTTGTCTGGTCAACCCTTGGACTTCCTTGAGCAACTTGTGGATCTTTCTTGAAATGTTTTAAGAAATATGGGAGGGAAAATTTTGGGGTACAACACTTACCATATTCCATATTTCACTTAAGTGCACCGTATCTTAAGGTGTTCCTTTTTTACTCTCTCTCTCATCAACATGTTCTTATGTGTGTGACCCTGTAGGTTTTCATAATGTTGGCAATTATATTAAATTACACATTTAAGATAATAAATAGTGAGCGGTATCTAGCAACACATCACTGCTACCCAAGTCACAAAAATGTCATATGATTTGACAAAAAAATTTTGTGATAATATTTGTGTGTACAATTGCCCTTTTCCCTTATGTCTATATTGAACTCAAGACATAAACCGTATCACCCTTGTCCAGTTCAATGTTGGGTCCTTAGACATTTATCCTATTATGCAGGATGGATAAATTCCATCTAGGTCACTCATGTCCCCCATCTAGCTTTGTGAAGTACCCATCAAATGTCTTTATGGTCATCCAGTTACAGATAACGTTTGATCAGTAATAAAGTATTTAACTCCACATCTAAGGTCCATAGTGGTTTTAGGTCGAAGGGTGGTATACACCATTATCACCATGAGAATAACTTATGATACCTTGCATAACATTCTATGTAGTATTCTCATAGCGGGTCAATCCAACATAAATATTACTCCTAATATTCATACCTATGTCAAGACTTGATAAATCCTTATCTATGATCCATGAGGTGTGATCATCAGTTTATCTTCATAATAATTTTAATGCTTTAATGTTATCCCACTTTGCAATAAATCTCGACTATGGATATTTTAAGAATAGGGTTCTTATATTTAATGGGATCTCATGATTAAGTTACACTTAATATTTCATTAAACAAACAAACTATTCTAGGGACTCTATTATTTTGGAAAAGAAAACATAATGAAGAAATGCCTTTTATTATTAATAAATAATTCGATACAAGTACCCAAAGTATTGGCCTTTAGGGCTTACACCAACACGAGTTTCCCATAATTGTAACAAGATCCTTTTAACTTATCTCTCTTGCTTTCAAAAGGTTTGTTTGGTTTATCTTACCTTCTAATGTCAACGAGATTCTTATCCGAATGTTGGATTTCATTCTTCTGAAGATATCTATTGTACTTCCTTATGAATAAACCCAAATCTTCCTCCGGACTCTCATCTCCATCACTTGAGTTACTTCCACCTGAATCTATCGTGAGAGGCTTGGAACTTGAAGCCCTTAACTTGATGGACTTCTTCTCTGTGTCCCTTAACTTTTCTTTCTTCTCTTTCTTTTCATGCTTATTTAGATTTGTGAGCTCTTGCTCACGTTCTTGAAGCTTACCAAACAATGTTGTAAGTTCCAATATAGTTAGGTTATTGGCTTCTTTGATTTTCGTGACCTTAGGTTGTCATTCCCAGTTAAGACATCTCAAAATCTTGTTAATAGCAACAACATTGGAAGTAATATGACCAAGTGTGTGTAAGCGATTTATTATGTGAGAAAATCTCTTTTGCATGTCTGCAATGGTTTCACCATGCTTCATGTGAAAGAGATCAAACTCTTGAGTTAATGTGTTAATCCTTGATAATTTGACATTGTTTGTACCCTCATGGGTAACTTGTAAAGCATCCCACATTGCCTTAGCGGTGGCATAATTTGTGAGCATATTTTTACCTTTCCAGTCATAAGCATAGTTTTTCTCATCTTTTTCATCCCATTGTGCTTCCGTTTTAGGCACAACGGTACTCGTATTGGTTAACATAGTTATGGCCATAAGACCTTCTTCTATGACTTTCCAAATTTTTCTATCAATGGAATTGATATGCATGCGCATACAATCTTTCCAATAGCTATAGTTTTCACCGGTGAAAATAGGGGCTCTATTGTACGCCCCTTTTGGATCGTAGTCCATTGTCTAAAGAGTTATATATGAAGCACTAGATGAATTGGTACTCTGATACCACTTGTTAGACAATATGACGTATCTAGAAGGGGGTTGAATAGTGTTGTAACCAAAAATTTGCACTCTCTTTTCTCAAGACATTTCTCACCAAAAACCTAAAATGCTCAAGGGTTCTCAAGAGTTTGATCAGACAAGCTCACCTCTAAAGCACTGAGCCTCCAAATTAGGGTTTTGACTGAGAATGACTGATCATTGACTTTTGACCTAATACATGACCTGATGGCTTGAAGCATAATCTCAAGGACTCAAACACAACATAATGATCTAATTTCATAGCTCGAATCAGTTCTTGGGATCAAAGGTTTGATAGTTGAAATTTGGATCAATTGGCGAAAAGTCAACCGATACACAAAAAGTCAAACTTTGACTTTTAGGTCAACATTAAATTTCAAAGATCAAATTCATCAAGACCTGCAAAAATATCAAACTTTATCATCAAGAAAATCAAGAAAGTCAACAAAAAGTCAAAGTTTCCAATACTTAGAAATTTTCTAAGTGTTTTTACACTTGATAATTTCAATACTTCATGACATTTTTTCACCAAGATGCAAGATGATTCAAAGAAAACTTTCAACATGAAAGTTGTAGATCTTGTGAATTCTACAACTTTTATTAGAGGGTTGATGTCCAAAAAATGCTTAAATCTGAAGATATAAGCCCATAAAGTCATGACATTTTTATCTAACACTTGGAGAAATTTTCAACAGGTTTTGGTCATGTTTTTGTCCCAACTTCTTGGCGAGTTTTCATCAAGTTCCAACTTAATTTAGCCAAAGTGGTCAACATGAAAGTTGTAGACAATGTTTCAAGCTTTCCAAAACATCTAATAGCATGAATTTATCATAATTTAGCTACGAGATTTAATGGCATGAAGTTGGGTATCCATTCTTGAATTACAAGTCATTTTGGTGAATAACACATAATCCAATCTACATGTTATGCTGCATAATCTTGTTTTGCATGCCTTCTAACTTTCAAATATCACCATAATTTAATGTTTACACAAACGTTTGAGCTATGGTCCATTTGATTTAAGCATTGTCCAAGTGATATTTCCATTTTTGGCACAAAGTTTACATTACCATTCTTACAAAGTAGCTTTAATTACAAAGTCAGATCTTCTTGAGCCTCTAACTTGTTCCTTCTACACACACTCAACACACAAAATCATAAAAGCATGCTTAAAGTATCCAACAACTCTATGAAGCAAAGTACAAAGCATTGGAACTATGATCTTCAAGCTTGCTTCATTTACAATCCAACCTAGCCACAACATGTGATCTTGAAAATCTGATCAACCCTTGTCTTAAAACCTCTTGCCTATAAATAGAGATATCATTTGCAAGAAAGAAAGAGATGAACAAGCCCTCAAAACCCCTATACTCTAAAAAAACCAGAATTATCCACAAAACCTCCATTTTTAGGCTTTGAAGTTCAAATCTTTGAGCCTCTCACACCTTAAAAGTTTTGCCCAAACAAATCATCCAAATACTTCACATACATCATATAGAAGTTATTCAAACACAAGAGCAACTTCTGTAACCTCATTATCACCGTCTTCCAAACTCAAAAATAGTACCTTGCAACTTGACTTGGTTGGAGTGATTCAGCAACTTTCAGCACAAAGTGAGGATTGGCATAGCTTCAAGAAGGTCCAAAGGAGCTCGATCAATCACTACTTTGAACTCGGAAACATCTGTACGTGTTCTAAAGTTTTCGCTTCAACGGGTAAATTTTCTTAAACTATAATATCTTTATCCATACATCATTTGCTTTTGCTTTCAAAAGGATACAACAGGACAGATAAAAGAGAAAACTTAGCAAAAAGGCAGGCTAGGGACTGACACGGGTGCCCATTTCACACGACACCGCCCGTGTCAGTTCAGCTGGGTTAGAAATTTGTCAAAATAGGCAGGGCAGGGGCTGACGCGGGTGCTCGTGTCACACGACACGGCCCGTGTCACTCATAAATGTGCAAAGTGGGTAGGACAGGGGCTGACACGGGTGCCTGTTTCACACGACACAGCCCGTGTCAATTTTGCTGGAAGAAAAATGTGAAGGAGAAGCAAGGGCAGATTCTGACACGGGTGCCCGTGTCATCTCAGGCATCAAAATTCCTATTTTTTGAGATTTTTAAGTTACTTTTGACATATTGCATTGCTTGGAGATGGCCTAACCCTATACAAATAAAACATTCAAGTCATTTTCTAAAATAATTGAAACTACAAAACCTTTTCTATCACAAAAAACCCTAAAAAAACATTTTCTTTTCACTTTACATTTTTTTGCACATTTTACTATTTTAAATTATAAATTATGTAATTGTAAAAGCTTTGTAATAGCAATTAGGGTTTAATTTTACTTGTCATCCCCATTTTTAAATTTGTATCCCCCATCCCCAAAAGTATTGTAATAGCGTAGGATATTTAATTTCCGCAATTTATCACTTTCCATATTTTTACTAGTAATTCAGGTTTGTATGGCAAGGTCTTAAAATCAATACTAGATAACCCTAATTCAAGACAAAATGTTTGAAAACAATACACTTTTCACACATACACCTCTAAGGTTAACCCACACTTGTTACCTCAAATAAAAACAGTCATGTCCCTCAAACGTAGGATACTTTAGCAAAAACCATTAATTATAAGATTATAGTCCCTCGATGACCCTTCGATGTTGCATTTGGTAAACGATCTTAGACCCTCACAACAATTGCTAAAATATCTTATAAATGTTTCCTTTTATGACTATACGATGACCCACGCCCGTCCCTTACATTCAATGATATGACTCTCTACCAATCGATGGTAGACAAGCACTATCTAAAGGAGGAGAAAAAGAATAAAGGAATTTTGAGTAGGTAGATTGATCGTAATTTCTTGCTCACAAACAAAACCATTTTCACCTTACACTTTCAAAAAATTTGTCAAAATAGACATTTTTGTATACATTCTCAACGATACGAGAATCATTACAAAATGGCCTTACATTGACATTTTTCAAACATCTTTCAACACACCAACACTTTCATGAAATATTTTCAAAATTCAACACTCTGTATACTGTAACACGGTGGGAGAACTGACTTGGTTGTTTTGTGTTTGATTGCAAATGTTGCGGTTAGCAAGAGTGGCCACCGACTTTTCTTTTATCCAAAAGGAAAGGTTGCAAAGAACAGGAAAGACCTTTGAGATGTTTTCTTGAGTTCGGGGGGTAGATTATGAAAAGGGAAGGTATTAGCACCCTTTTCATCCGTAGTTATCTACGGGCTCTTAGTTGCTTGCTAGATCACTTGCTTTTGTTTTAAAATGTGCTTTGTGTGGTTTTTAAAAGTATTTTGAAAAGGGGTCATCGTTTAGGCAAATGTTTCAAGTTTGAAATGTGTTTTTAAAGTGTTGGTGTTTGTTTTGAAAATAGCAAGGATGTTTTGGTTTGAAAATGAGCAAGCAACTAGGAACATTCTACCTACTCAAAAGTCTTTCTTGTTTATTTCCTCTTTCCTTTGACATTTTTATTTTACCATTTATTGGTAAGTAACCTTATCTTTGGATGTAAAAAGGGACGGGCATGGGTCATCGTATAGCCGTGATTAGCAATGTTGTAAGATATCTTAGCATTTTCTTTAGGGACTAAGATCATTTTGAAAGGCATCATTGATAGCGTCATCGAGAGACTATGATCTTGTATTTTGATTTGTTTTTGCTAAGATACCCCACATGCATAACATGGCCATTTTTCATAAGGCAACAATGTGGATTTACCCTAAGGGTGTAAGTGTGCAAGTGTGTTGGTTTACATGCATTGTTTTGTCTTGATTAGGGTTTGCTAAGCATTGATTTTATCTTTCCATACAAACCCTAATTTACTAGCATTTATATATAAAGCATTAAATTATGGAAAATAAAAATACTAAAGCTATTACATCAATAGGGGAGGGGATGTACATATTTACAAATAGGAGTTTTGCAAGAAAATTAAATCTAATTAACTATTACAACCATATTGAATATTGTACAAAATTGAAAATAAAAATACAAGAACATAAATGGAAAAAGAAATGATTTTGTTTGTTTTTTATGAAAAGGTTTTAACCTAAACCTAATTAAGAAAAATGATTAATGAAAATTAAATAAAATTAACTTAAACTAAATAAGAAAAGAAATTAACTAAAAAAAGGATTTTTTTAGGGTTTTATTTATCAAAAGGTTTTAAATTAATAAAAATAATATGAATATTAATTAATTAAAAGAAACCTAAGTTCTAAATTAATTTTAATTACAAGAAAATAATATAATAGTTAAAACTAAACCTAAATATTAATTATTAAGAAAGAAATTAATTTATTAAGAAAATGTTTTTGTTCTTTTAGTTTTATAACACAAATAAACTAAATAAGTGTAAAAATAATAAATAAAATATTTTTTTGGATTTTTATTAATAACAATAAAAATAATATTAATAATAATAATAATAAAGGAAAAAAATAAAATAAAATAAGAAAAAGAAAATAATAATGAAAATTGGGCCATGGGGTGCTGAAGTAAGTCAGGGGTTAGTAAAAGAAAAAATAATCAGGCCCAAGTTGGAGGCCCCACCTGTTCAAAAAAAAAAAGGAAAAAAAAAAGTGAAAAAATGGTAAAATGGACGTTGGGGCTCGAACCCAGGTCCAAGGGGTGACATGTGCGCGCTTTAACCACTGGGGTGGTGATACATCCGTTAACATTGGCACAACAATAAATACATAACACATATTTTGCCCTGACTGTACTTCATCTTCAACCTCCAGCCAAAGGATTTCAAACTCGCTCATTCCTCAATCATTTTTAGAAATGTAAACATGAAACTTGTGTATTTTTTCACCACGAATCCAACCATGTAACTAATTTAAGCTAACATTCAAAGATAAGGGTGAATTTATGAAAGTACCAAATTCTGACCTAAACATTTCAGCAAGTTCAAACTCAAAATTCCCCATGCTTAAGCAACATAAATGAAAACTATGGACATGTATAGTTTTAGGCAATGATATCTATATTCTATTTTCAAAAATGCAAGCCTAACAATGCCTAAATAATGAGATAGAAGTTCAAGAAAAATACCTCAAAACTGGAAATCGTGAAATGAGTTTGAGCTTGTTTCAAGTGATGGTGATGATCAGATTAGCTTCCTTGGACCTCTAGGAAGCTAATGCAATGGCTGGCTTGAGCTGAAGGTGGCTGGAATGGTCTGTAGAAGTCCAATTGTGATGCTCTATTTTTGAACTTGGAAATGGGTGAAGATGGTGTTACAGTTGTGTAACAGGGATAGGGATGGCTTATGTATGATGTTTGGAAGCTTTTGGAAGCAAAAGGCCAAGAAACGCACCAGTGAAATGTATGTTTGAAGTTCTTGGTCAGACTATGCAACACTGGTGGTTTGTGATGCAGTTCTGAGTTTGGGGAAGTTTTGGAGCTTGTGTATCCATTCGTTAGCTTACAAACAACTTGTGCATAAGTAAGGAAAAGGTTAGAGTACTTGAGGAGGTCAAAAGCACAATATGTAGAGTTATGGCTATGTTACTTGATTTTGAAGAAAAGTGAAAATATGGTTTCAAGGCATAGTACAAGCATGGACTGAGTTTATGGGAGGCTCTAGACATGTTTCCTTTTCCTTTGACATTGCTTGTGATCAGAAGGAACAAGTGCAAAGCTCTATGCATTGACTTTGTGATTAAAGCTTCTTTTCAAGAATGGAATGGTTACTTTGTGCCACAAATGGAAATGTAACTTGGATAAAGGCTCAAGTGCTTGGATTAAAGCTCTAACAGTTGTGTAAACATTTAATTATGGAGTGTCCAACAAGTTTGAGGTCTGAAAAGCAAATATTATGCAGCCTAGGCTTGGATTTGAATTCTTGTTCATCATGAAATGGCTTGTAATTCAAGTTTGAAAACCCTAACTTCATCTCTTCGATTCTCCATACTCAAACATGATATCAATGATTTCTTGGTTATTTTGGAAAGCTTGTAACATTCTCTATAACCTCTCTTTGAATCACTTTTTCAAATTCAAAATAGAGCTATGTGAAAAGTTGCTATGAAGTTGGTACCAAAAATCTGCCTAACCAGGGCAAAATTTTCACTAAGTGTTTAGTTTCATGACCATGATTTCATGGATTAATAACTTGAAATACAAGAATTTATAGGAGTAGTTGTATAAATAAATGTTTTAGATCTCATTGAGACTTACAACTTTCATGTTGAAAGTTTCCTTTGAATCATCTTGCATTATGGTGAAAAATTGGCTCAAAGTTGTGATAAAATATGAAGTTTTCAACACTTAGAAAAATTTCAAGTTTGGAAACTTTGACTTTTCAAAATGAAATCTTGAATTTTTGATTTCTTGATGAACAAGTTTCATATTTTGACATGTTTTGATGAATTGTGATCTTTCACACTTGATTTTGACCAAAAAGTCAAAGTTTAACTTTTCAGTGTACAATTGACTTTTGATAAGTTGACTGAAAATCAACTATCAATCAAATGACCTTGAGCAATGTTTTGAGTCATGACATTAGGTCAATAATGATTCAATTGAATCCTTGAGATCATGTTTCCAACCAATCAAACATTTTCTAGGTCAAAAAATCAGAAATTGCCTTTTCTTAGTCAAAACCCTAATTTTGACCATTTTGCCCTTTTGATGATCTGATCAAATTTCTTGAGGAATTATGGTCCAAACTTGATCAAATGACATATAGGAGTTCACAATGTTGATATGGATAAAAAAGTATGAAGTATGACTGTAAATTGACCACGGTTGACTTTTTCCCCAATACAGCTGATTTTTAGGTCAACTGATCAATTGTCTGAGCAAAAATGTGATCCAAGACTTGAAACTTGACATGAGAAATCTTGAGGGTCCATAATGATCCATGAAATTCATATGAGGCATTAAAAGTTCAATTATCCTTGTGCAATGTCAAACCCTAATTTTAGTCATTAGTGCTTGAGGAGGTGTCTTGAGCTGGTCAAGCCTTGTGCAGTCTTGAACCAAAGGAGATCTTGTGAGAAAATACTTGATAAATGAGAGGGAAAATTTTAGGGTACAACATCTGCCCCTGTTCAATCTTCTTAAACCTGAAGAGTTAGATTGGTGGATCCGCCATTCGTGACTTGAAGGTGGAAGATGATTGAACACTAAAGTGCCCAGAAATTTGCACTCGAAGATGAATTGTGAATGGGCTTATAGATGCCATTTGGAGGAATGGAGGAGATTTGCTGGAGATGGGCTTGTAGATGCCATCCAAAGATGACTGTTGATAGAAAATGTACTAAGTCTGAACTTGATTTCAACTGGAAAAGAATCAGAATAAATCTTTGGAGCAATTTATCTGAAACTAGCAGAAGTCTTGTATGTTGTTTGACTGGGAAGAATCAGAATAAATCTTGGAGCGATTTATCTAAACTAGAAATGTTCCTTTGTAAAGTATCAGGATAAACGGTTGAGAGGTTTAAACTGAACCAAAAGAGGTTTTGCATATTCTTTAACTGGAGATAATCAGAGTAGATCTTTGAGCGATTTATCTGAACCAGAGAAAGTTCCTACTAGGAAAGAATCAGAATAAATCATTGAGAGATTTATCTGAACCAGAAGGGATCTGGAGAAGAATCAGAATAAATCTTTGAGAGATTCATCTGAACCAAAGAAAATGTTTGCGGGAAAGAATCAGAATAAACCATTGAGAGATTTAAACTGAACTTGCAGGGATCTGGAGATGAATCAGAATAAATCATTGAGAGATTTATCTGAACTAGAGAAGATGTCTGCGGGAAAGAATTAGAATAAACCGTTGAGATATTTAAACTGAGACAACAGGGGTCTGGAGAAGAATCAAAATAAATCGTTGAGAGATTTATCTGAACCATAGAAAACATCTGCGAGAAAGAATCAGAATAAACCGTTAAGAGATTTAAACTGAACCGGCAGGGATCTGGAGAATAATCGGAACAAATCATTGAGATATTTATCTGAACTAGCGAAAACTTCTGCGAGAAAGAATCAAAATAAACCGTTGAGAGATCTAATCTGAACCGGCAGGGATCTGGAGAAGAATCAGAACAAATCATTGAGAGATTTATATGAACCAGTGAAAATGTCTGTGGGAAAAGAATCAGAATAAACCGTTGAGAGATCTAAGATGAACCGGCAGGGATCTGGAGAACAATCAGAACAAATCATTGAGATATTTATCTGAACCAGAGAAGACGTCTGCGGGAAAGAATCAGAATAAACCGTTGAGAGATTTAAACTGAACCGGCAGGGGTCTGAAAGAAATATCTTTTATGTAGATGGTTGACCAGTCCTTTCTTGGGAATTGATCTATAATTGACTTGTTGAAAATTTAACGATAATTTTCTGTTGATTGATCTTTCCTGAAAAGATGAAAGGTTAGTTGCATGCAATATCATGATGTATGAAATGCATGGTATAATGTTGTTTCTCAAAATAAATGAGATCGCACTGTATGTATTTGTGTTGTCCAAGCTATGATGTATGGATGTAATGTATGGATACGTTAATTTTTATGTCGCAGTGTTGCTGGAGTTGGGGAAAATAAATCCCTGAGCACTGCTGAGAATGAGGAGTGTAAGTCTTCATATCTTGAAGTGTTGATGGATGAGTTTCCATTTATTAGAGAAATAAACTCTGTTGTGAAATGGAAATGTCGTGTATTGCTTGTGGACCTCATGAAATCCTGCTGGGGAATCCTGAGAAACTGGACAACTTTTACTGGGGAATCTTTGGAGCGGTAACTGGAAGTTTGTTCCGTCGGGGATGTGAGAGCACTTGATACCATTAGGTTGCACCTGGAGATATGTTAGCGAGTCTGTAGTGGGATGTCCGGAGTTCCACTCTTGCTGGAAAAGTACCTGCGGGTGATTTTGTGGAATGGTCTAAAGATATTATCCTATTTCTTAAAGCCATTAGTGATTGTCTTTTTATTTTCTGTTCCCTTTTTTTTTGCTCACTTGTAAACAGTTGTCACGTTCAAATGCATATGTTCAAAAATAATCATTGGACGTTTTTGCAAACAAAACAACAAATATAAAAGAAAAATAGATAGTTTTTCACTTTCAAAGGAATATCTTTGTATTAACTTGAATAAGTATTTTTTGTACAACGAGACAAACATTCTAGTAAGAGAATGTCGCCGTAGAATACGAAAACTGATACAAAGAAAAGATATTTATGTGAAATAATCCCATGAGGTTCCCATTCTGCTATAGACTGTATGTCTCTGAGCGTCTCATCCACTTGCTTCTTTGTCCGAAGCTGATTGGATTGATTAGAATCGTTTGAGTTTGTCAGTCGATATTGAAGGTTATCTGCAATGTAATCTAAGGGACATAGTCATATGCTTTCAATCCCTAACTTTTTCCTGGACTGTCCTTTCGGGTTTTCAGTCCACCGGGATACCCTTTTTTTCCCAAGCCGCCCTTTCGGGTTTTCAACTTGTCGGGTGTATAGATTTTTTTGTATTTTATCCCTAATTTTTGCCCGAACCTTTTTTGGTTCGCCGGGATGCCCTAATTTTTGCCTAGGCCAGTCGACCTAGAGGGTCTTTATTCATGCATAGTATCTTTTGACTATGTCTGCATTTACAGGGTGTAGAAGGTCGTCGCCATCCATAGTGGTTAAGATCATTGCTCCACCAGAGAATATGTTTTTGATCACAAATGGTCCTTCGTATGTAGGGGTCTATTTACCTCTGGGATCACCTTGTGGCAATATGATACGCTTGATTACCAAGTCACCAACCTGATATACCTGACGTCTGACCTTCTTGTTAAAAGCTTTGATCATACATTTTTGGTACATCTGACCATGACAGACAGCCGTAAGCCTCTTCTCATCAATCAAGTTCAACTGGTCAAGTTGAGCTTGAATCCATTCATCTTCATTCACCCCTACATTTTTTATGATTCTCAGAGAAGGTATTTGGACTTCAATTGGTAGAACAGCTTCCATGTCGTATACCAAGGAGAAGGGAGTTGCCCCTGTTGATGTGCGTGTCGTGGTACGGTAACCATGGAGAGCAAATGGTAACATCTCATGCCAGTCCTTGTAGGTCACTGTCATTTTTTGTATGATCTTCTTGATGTTATTATTTACGGTTTCGACAGCACCATTCATCTTTGACCGGTAAGGAGAAGAATTATGGTGCTAGATCTTGAATTGCATGCATAGTGCAGTGATCATAGTATTATTGAGATTGGTACCATTATCTGTAATGATTCTTTCCGGGATACCGTACCGACATATGAGATTTTGTTTGATGAATCATACCACAACGTTCTTGGTAACAGAAGCAAAAGAAGCTGCCTTAACCCACTTCGTGAAGTAGTCAATGGCCACCAAGATGAAGCGGTGTCCATTAGAAAATGTAGGTTTGACTTCTTCAATCATGTCGATGCCCCACGTCGCGAATGTCCAGGGAGCAGTCAGGACATTTAGAGGAACTGGAGGCACATGTACTTTGTCAGTGTAGATCTGACACTTGTGACAGGTTCGTGAATACTGATGGAAATCTGCTTCCATGGTAGACCAGTAGTACCCTTCCCATAGGATCTTTTTAGCCATCATGTCCCCACTAGAATGGGTGCCAAAAGTGCCTTCATGTAGATCATCCATGATCTCGTCTGCCTCAACCTTGTCTACACAACGAAGCAAAGTAGAGTCGTGGTTGCGCTTGTAAAGAATGCCATTACTGAGGAAGAACTTAGCAGAGAATCTTCTCAAGAACTTATTATCGTTGACTGAAGCTCCCTCTAGATACTCTTGGGCCTCGAGATACCTCTTGACTTCATGGAACCAAGGCTTGTCCACTACTTCTTCAGTATCGATCTCGTGATAGTAAGCTGGTTCATCCATCCGCTCAATGGTGATATGGGGAGCCTCGTTACCCCACTTGAGTTTAAACATGGATGACATAGTGGCTAGCGCATCTGCTAGTTGATTTTCCTCTCGTAGAAAATGCTCAAAGGTAATTTCCTCGAAATGTGGGATTAATGTCAACATATGTTCTTTGTAGGGGATGAGATTAGGGTGCTTCGTGTCCCATTCTCCTTTGATCTGACTGATGACTAAGGTTGAATCTCCAAATACACTTAAGGACTTGATTCCCAAATCTATGGCAGCTTTGAGACCTAAAATACACGCTTCGTATTCTGCCATATTATTGGTACAGTTGAAACAAAGTCTTGCAGTGAAGGGAGTATGACATCCTTCAGGGGATATGATTACAACACATATTCCATTGCCAAGTGCGTTGGAGGCTCCATCAAAAACTAAGGTCCATCGGGATCCTTGTTCAGGTCCGTCATATGGTCTGAGTTCTTCACAATTGTTTATCATCAGGATGTCTTCATCTGGGAACTCGAATTTCATGGACTAGTAGTCATCCACAGCCTGATGAGCAAGGTGATCGGCTAGCACACTGCCCTTTATTGCTTTTTGGGTAGTGTATTGAATGTCGTATTCAGTCAGGATCATCTGCCATCTTTCTATTCTCCCAGAGAGGGCAGGCTTCTCGAATATGTATTTAATTGGATCCATCTTGGATATCAATAAGGTAGTATGGGTCAACATGTACTGTCTTAGCCGGCGAGCATCCCATGCCAGAGCGTAGAAAGTTTTCTCAAGCAATGAATATCTGGTTTCACAGTCGGTAAACTTTTTGCTCAAGTAATAAATAACATGCTCTTTTCGGCCAGACTCGTCATCCTGCCCCAGTACACACCCCATTGAATTTTCTAAGACAGTTAGATACATGATCAAAGGTCTTCCCTTGACTGGAGGCATCAAAACATGAGGCTCTTGAAGGTACTCTTTGATCTTTTCGAAGGCAGCTTGGCATTCATCAGTCCATTTGACCACTTGATCTTTCTTCAGTAATTTGAAGATTGGTTCACAAGTAGCGGTTAGATGAAAAATGAATCTGGCGATGTAGTTTAGCCATCCTAAGAATCCTCTGACTTCCTTCTTGGTGCAAGGAGAAAGCATTTCTTGTATTGCTTTTACCTTTGCAGGGTCCACTTCGATACATTTACTGTTGACGATGAAGCCTAGGAGTTTACCGGACCTTACTCCAAATGTGCATTTACTCGGGTTCAACCTTAGCTTGTATTTCTTCAGTCTTTCAAACAGTTTCTGCAGATGGTCAAGATGTTCCTCTTCAGTTTGAGATCTGGCTATCATGTCATCCACTTAGACCTCTATTTTATGATGGATCATATCATGAAATAGAGCTACCATGGCATGCTGATAAGTTGCCCCAGCATTCTTCAACCCGAATGGCATAACCTTGTAACAGAACATGCCCCACTGTATGATGAAGGTCATTTTCTCCATGTCCTCAGGTGCCATTTTGATTTGATTATAGCCTGAGAAACCATCCATAAATGAGAACACTTTATGATGTGCGGTATTGTCAACCATATTATCGATACGGGGAAGCGGGAAATCATCCTTAGGGCTTGCCCTATTCAAATCTATGTAATCCACACACATGCGTACTTTGTCGTCCTTTTTAGGCACTAGAACAACATTGGCGACCCATTGTGGATAGGAGGTGACAGATAAGAATCAGGGGTTGAATTGTTTCATGACTTCAATCTTGATCTTCTCTGACATGTCTGGCCGCATGCGATAGACTTTCTGTTTTACCGAAGGGCAGTCTTCTTTTGTCGGTAGACGATGGACCACGATATCAGCGTCAAGTCCATGCATGTCTTCGTATGACCAAGCAAAGACCTCAACATAGTCATGTAGTAACTGAGTTAAGCGCTTCTTGATACTGGGTTCCAGATTGGCACCTACCTTGACTTCTTTCTTATCCTCTCCGGTATATAAGTAAACTGTGTCAACTAGTTCTTCGTGGGGCTGTATGGTCCTTTCTTCTTGTTGTATTAACCTGGCTAGTTCCCCTAGCACTTCACAATCTTCCTCACCTTCGTCTTCGGCTTGGTAGATCGGATTTTCAAAGTCACAATAGGCCATAGCAGGATTGTTACCCATGGGATCCTGAGTGGATGTGGATCTGCATTTTGATATGTGAGTGTGTGTAAGAGCATAGCTATCATTGAAAAAAATAAAAATGTAGAAAAAGAAGAACAAAGAGCGTAAAATTTGTATGCAAAAACGTCCATGATTCATTGACGACATATGAAAATGAAGTAACAACCCTTACAAATAGACTGTTGTGCCTCGGGTAAGACACAAGGTTTTAAAAGTATAAATTATTTAATTATTACAAGTCCGACAAAAATTTAAAGACAATTACTGTTGGGTAAAAGTAATAGGGACAAATTCTTTGGCTTCCCAGTTAATGAGTCCTCTGCTGATAGTTGGAAAGATCAATTATTCCAGGTCACAGTTGTCATCACTATCCTCCACTACGTTGATTCCATGGTTGCCGATCCACAAAGGTGGTCCCCCGGCACGAGCACAACGAACAGCTTTCTGGGCTCCTAAAGTAAAACCCAAACCAAATTTGTCAGATTTGTAGGGAATATCCGGGAGTTGACCCCAAATAGTACACCCAACTTCTTCGACTACTGCCTTGGCATCTTTCAGAGAAGCCATCTTCAACGGAGGTCTAGTAATCTTCAGAACTTGGGAAATAGTCTTGATTAATGCAACTGTTTGTGGGACTTCCTTGAAATGCTGACATGGAGTTTTGATGAATTCACCATCCATTTCCACATATCTGAAGGAGTTCAGGTGACTGACCATATATTCCTCCTCTCCATGGACAATGATGATTTTTCCCTTGATTGGGTACTTCAACATCTGATGTAATGTAGAGGTGACGACACCAGGGTTATGAATCCAAGGTCGGCCCAATAACAGGAATAGGAAGGGCGAATATCCATTACATAGAAAGTTGAATCAAAGGTTTGAGTTCCAACTTTAATGGGGATGTTCACCTCCCCGTGCACCATTCTCTTTGAACCGTCGAAGGCCCTTACCACTATGTTGTTGGGTTTTAAGGTCAAACCATCACAATTTAGTCTATCTAGAGCCTTCTTAGGCAGCACATTCAAAGATGAACCAATATCTACCAGGACATGGGCCAAAGTAGCGCCTCTGCATTTGACAGAGACATGTAACGGCTCATTGTGTTTCCTCTCTCTAGGTATCAGGTCAGCGCCAGAAAAGCCCAAACCGTTATCAGCGGTCAAACTGGCCACACAATCTTCGAATTGGTCAGCAGAGGTTTCCTGTGGCACATGGGCAGTTTTAAGAAATTTCACCAAGGCCTTCACATGAGCTTCGAAACACAACAGTAAAGCTAGCATAGAAATCATTGAATTGGTCTGCCCTAGCTGTTCGACTACATTGTAGTCGCTTCTCTTTATGATTTTCAAAATTTCTTCCATCTCCTTCTCGGAAGCCTCTGGGATAGATAATGATTGTGCCTTCATCCGGACAGGTTCAACCAAAATGCCTTTGCCCCGAGTCTCGGTCGACTCGGTGATATGGGTGTCAGCAGGGGTAGCCACAGGAACTGTAGTAGTAGTATCAATAGGAACACAGGACCTGTAACAGTTTTCAGAGGAGCAATCTCAGAGGAGGACATTCTGCCACTTCTGGTTATTTTGCTGGTTCACACAATGTTTCCGATGTCGGGGTCAACCCTCTCAAAAATCGACTCTTAATCAGCCATCCAATCTTGCTTGACGCCGTGGTAGTAGACGTCACCGCAATAGTTCCAAGGGACAATTTTATCTGAGGAGTATGGGATTGGCCCTAGCATAGTAATTATCAGTGGAGCCACCTTCGGAATAGAGTAATCCTAACGGGTCTTTTGGTGGAGACCCTAGAAGGATTTGCGGAAATGGTTACTATTGAAACATCCTTGTAAGTAATGGTTGGAACGAGAGTCTTTTCAAACAAAATTTCTTTGTCATCCATCAGGCGTTGGACACCTGCTTTCAATAAATGACAACCAATTGGTAAGGATAAATAGAGGTGGCAGCCTTTGCCACAGCCCGGAAATAAACTGGCCTTCAACAGGTTCCTTTTAACGGTCAGAAGAGGAGTAACAAGCTCATCAACAATAGTAACAAACACATCATCTTCAACTGCGTTAACACCACATACGTTCTTGGGCATAGAAGCGGTGATAACATTTGGGATCTCAGAAGCGTCAAATTCAATTTCTTTTGCTTCGAGAAGGTATTGCACCTTGTTTTTCAAAATCCAGTAGTCGTTTGTATCATGACCCGGACTTTCTAAATGGTAAACACAACGGGCGTTTCGGTTTTGTTGTACCCCAAAATTTGCCCTCTCATTTTACTCAACAAATGGCAAGTGAGGTCCCCAAATTGCTCAAGGAAGTTCAAGAGTTGACCAGACAAACTCTCTCCTAAGGCAGCATACCTCAAATTAGGGTTTATATTTTCATCAAGATGTGTGAACCACAAAGAACTCAAATTCTCACCATTGTCATAATATGTTCTCAAGATAATCCATGTCAAGTTTCAAGTCTTGCAGAACAAGTTTGCTCAGTCAATTGCTCAAATGCCTGAAAATCAAATGTACTAGGTCAAAAGTCAATTGGGCCCCACATACAGTCAAACTTCAAGATTTTTGGTCAACATCAACATTTTGAAGTGACTTTCATCATTTGATCAAGGGTTGGCCATGATTCCCCAAGGAATGCTCCAAATTCATCAAAACCCAAAAGTTGTTAAATTAGGGTTTTGTAGGAAAAGTCAACTCAACTTTGACCAAGCATAACTTTCTCATACTTTATCAGAAATGACCCATCCAAAGCTCATTTTGAAGAGGATGCAACTCCCTAAAATTCATCTTCAGCTCCTAAGTCCATAATATGCACTCACCAAAAGATATGAATTTTGACATTATAGGTCCTTTTGAAAAGTCAACAAAAACACATTTTGGGTCAAAGCTTCATACATGAACATAGAAGACTCCATTGAGATGAGACAAAGAGGGTTGCTTATAGGACATCCTAATATTTCTAAAAAGTACAAGAACACCTCTCTAGGGTCAAAATTGAAAGAGTTATGCATTGGCCAAGTTGACCATTTTTGCAAAATTGACAAAAGTCAAATATGCTCAAATTTGCATTTTTTGCCAAATAGGCCCAACTTTTTATGCTTTCACCTCAATTATAATGTGGTCCACGACTCAAATGTTCACTCACCCATTATGTGCTTAATTTTTCAATTTATTTTGATTTTTCATTGATTAAAAAGTGAATTAAATCAAATAAATGATGAAAATTAATAAAGATACGATTTGATTTGTTTTTTTTACAGTTTGGCAATCAAGATATGCTGAGTTTACAAGATCAATTTGAATCCAGGCCAATTGGTACAAGAAAGGCATGATTTGGCTCAAAATAGCAACATATCATACAACTTGAAAATCAAATCAAATCTTGGATAAATGCAAAGATTCATTCCAAGTTTGTTAACCTAATTCACTCTAGGTTATATAATGAAGCATTCCAGATAAAAAAACAAGGGTTAGAGGTCGTGAGAAGCTTGGAACAAAATTGAAAAAATTTGGCAAAAGTGTTAATCGGTTTTCAATCCACAGGCCATCTCAAGCCATCCTAGTGATCCCATATGCTTGCTAGACATCTCAGGAAGCTAACAGCATCCTTTACAAGCTTCAAAACGCCCAAAAACGCGCGCTACACCTCACACAGTTTGACACATTTTTGCAATTTGATTATCACAATTCTTGCATCATTAGCACTTTTGATTGTTACATTCGTGTTTGTTATCATGTTTGCAGTCTAACCATGCCATTTAATTGTGTTTTTGATGCATGTACATAATTTTGCCATGGCTAGGGTTTCTGTGTTCGTTTTAGGGGTTTTCAATACAAGTAAAATTAGGCCTTGATTTTGGTACCATGATGCTCGTGTGGATGATACGAGTTGATTGGTACCCTTACGTTTCATTTATATTGCTTGTACAGAATTTTTGAATGTTACAGGTTTGTAGTTACAGCAAGACGTCCGTAGGTAAAGGTGCCAGAGTCTAAAACGACGGAGAAAGGAGGAAGACGCTGGCGTGTCAAGCAACCTTTGGGACATTTGAAATTTCGCGCCTTGGAACCATATCTTTTACTTTTCTTATATTATATTGTATTATTATTATAATTACAACTAACCATCATAGCTCAACTGACAAGGGATTAGTGGAAGCGAGCATAAGGACCTGGGTTCAATCCCCAGGTCCCAGTGTTTCATTTATTTTATTTGCATTCAATAGATCCAGCGCATCTCTCATCATGATGTCCACCATACAACCTCAACATCCAGCCATTTGATGTCCAGCTAGCTAGATCCAACGTGCCAACCATGAGAGGTCTACCATGCTCCTTAAGTCAACACACGCACCAGATCAGGCGTGGTCAAACAGGCTTTGGAGTGTTGGGCCAGAAAATCCAGAGTTACACCCCCCTCTTCAGCAACACTATCAGGCCCATTTCTTATTTTTTGTTTCTTCTTATTTTTTTTTATTCTTTTAATATTTTCCTTAATCATTTTAATTAACAAAATTAATAAATTTTTAATATAATCATAAAATCAAGAATTCACAAAAATTAGAATTAGGTTTTTTTATCAAATTTAATTTAATTTAGGTTAACTTTAATTTGTTTTTCACAATTAAAATCAACTAGAAAAGTTAGGTTTAATTCTTGATTTAATTATTTTCCTTTTGCAAATAAAATAAAAATACAAAAATAGGTTGTTTAGAATTAATTAATTTATTTTCAAAAATTAATATTAATTAGAACTTAGGATTTTCTTTTAATTTAATTATTCCATTATTTTCTCAAACAACAAAACATGACAAAAAAACATTTTTCTTTAATCAGTCGCAAGTAGGATTAGTCAGAGGGTCAAAACCCTAATCGCCTCGCATTTAACTCTCTACGCGCTTGTTGAATATTTTGCCATTATTTTGTAACTGCTCACTGGTTTGTAATAGTTAACTTAGAGTTTTTTATTTACTGTTTAAATCCCCGATTTTTTTGGTTATGTAATCAATCCCCCTCCCCGAAGCCTTGTAATAGCTAGGTTTATTTTCTCGCATTTTTAATTCCTGCAAATATTTAACTGTCTAGATGTATGCTAATAGGATTGTATGGCATGAATGCATGACAAATTTAAAATGGTTAGAAAACCCTAATGTGCAAAGATAAATAACTGAAACAAATCATTTGCACATATCACTCTTAGGGTATACTCTCACTTCGGTTGCCTTCGGTAAACGATCATTAAGCATAGGATGTCTTAGTGGTTGCCCTCCAGTCTAAAAGATCAAAATGTCCTGTTCGAATGTTGCCTCGGAAATGTTGCCTCGGAAATGTTGCCTCAAAAGAATCTTAAGACTCTAGGGTTACTACTAAGGTGTCCTAATATTGCTTTAGTGATCGTACATCCCTTTCGAATTGACCCTTACAAACTCCAACGACGGTGCTACCTATTTCTCAATAGTAAGATATCACTGTCTAAAGGAAACAAGAATAGAAACAATCTTTTTTCGAGTAGGTAGATGCTAGTAGGTACTTACTAAAATCAAAGCTTTTCACACTTACAATTTTCAAACAAATTTTCAAAACAACTTCGTCACACCCTTGAGGACTAATACAAGGGTTATCACGAAGTAAAACATTTTCAAAAACAAGCACACAAACACAAGCAATTTAAAAATGAGCAAGTACCTAAGAGCCCATGGAAAACCATGGATAGAAAGGGTGCTAACACCTTCCCTTTCTATAATCTACCCCCCGTACTCAGAATATCTTGAAAAGGGATTTTTTCTGTACTTTTTTCCTTTCCGATTGGATGAAATAAAAGTCGGTGGCGACTCTTGCTTACCGCGACATTTTGTGAACATAAAACGCAAAATGCAAATCAGTATTAACAGTCGGTTCTGCCACCGTATCATAGAACTGGAGACTCTGCTGGGGAATTATAAGTGGGGTATACCTTAGGATCTAGGTCATCAAAATTTCTTCTCTTGATTTCTTTGTTTGCTTTATTTTTGAGGGTTTTGTTTGGGGTTACTATAGATCCTACACCCGGATCTGGGGAACACCTTTTAGGTAAGTAGCAATAGACTGTGAGGGAACTGTACAACGTAGACTGATACGGTTGATGCAGTAGCTACGTTGATGTGGCACTTTGGTTGGTACCGGTATCCCTTGTGGTGAAACAAGGAGAATACGAGGCCACCGCATGGTGTCGTGAAGCATCAACTGACCTTAGAACCTTTAATTTCCCAACTTGGACATTAGAAAGTAGCGAGATAGCCGGCCTCGATGTAGATCTGAGAACTGGTTGATACTCGACGCTACACTCATTGAGACTAGACTTTCCGAATATTTAGGCTGCAAGAAAAGATTGTGTAAGCTGAAACCATGACCGATGAAGGATGGTCAGTGATATTGAGATCCTCTAGAACCGGGTTACTTTTCTAGGACAGGCTGAACCAACTTAACTTCAAGAGGGTATTACCTTTGACCTCATACAAGCCTTAAACCTAAGGGCTTTGTGTGATTTGGCTATGCTTGTAATACCTGTGTTTGCTATACCTGTGGTTTATCATGACATCATTCATCATAACATGGCATTCATGCTTCATTACACTAACCATTTCAAAGACCAAGGGAATTTATCTTTGTTCTGTTTTGCAGATCATGGCTTCCGTGCATAGAAATACTATCAGAATCAGCTTTGTGTAGATACCTTCCCAACTTAAAGAGCTAGCATCAAGAGTTTCTTAAACTTCTACTTTCACTAAGAGACACGGTCAACTTCTCATCCTGGTTACTTCAAACCTTGATGAACAGATGATGAGCGTACTTTTTCAATTCTTCGATCCCAAGCATCACTGTTTCACCTTTCCAAATTATCAGTTGGTACCCACCTTAGAAGAATTCTCTCAGCTATTGGGCATATCCATTATTGAACAGGTACCCTTCATAGGTATAGAAGAAGTTCCTAAGCCAGAAGTCATTGCCTCAGCTTTGTGTTTAAAAATGGGCCGATGTGGTATCCAATTGGGAAACTCGAAGCGGAGTCGAGGGTTTTCTAGCCAAATTTCTGATAGATAAGGCACATCAATTTTGGGATGATATGGATTTTTAGGCTTTTGAGGATGTCTTTTCTCTTCTTATCTATGATTTAGTTCTCTTCCCTAATCCTGACTCCTTCGTGGATGTGAATGCTGTCAAGATTTTCCTTTCTCGCAACCCTGTGCCTATCTTGCTTGGAGATATTTTACACGCTCTCCATACTCATACCATGAAGAGAAGAGGGACTCTTATGTGCTGCATGCCGTTGTTGTCGAGGTGGTTTATTTCTCAACTCCCTAAGTCTATACTGAAAAACGTAGAAGGTTTGGGTTGGTCGCACAGGATAATGTCACTCGCTCATACGGATATTCTTTGGTGTTCCCGAGCTATGGAAGACATTGCTATTATTGACCGCTGTGGGGAGTACCCTAATGTCGCATTACTTGGTATCAGAGGAGGTATAACTTACAATCCTTGTCTAGCTTTGCGACAATTTAGTCATGCTCGAAGGGATGGTCCCCATGAGTTATTTATTGAGAGCATTGTATTCAACTATGAGGATGATGTTAAGGAGTATCGCCGGAGGTTCATACGAGCTTGGGGCATGGTAAACAGATCTGACCCCAAAGAGTTGGGACCAAAGACTTCCATTCCTATGGAGCCTTACCGCCAATGGGTACGAGCTCGGGCCAAGAAGCTTATGATGCCTTATGTGGCCGTATTACCAGTGATTGTGGAGCCCACTACTGAAGAAGGCATTCCTTACACGGTTCTCTATCCTTATATGCCCACTGATCTTGGGGAGTTACAGAGATCTTGGATTCAGCTGAGGAATGAGCGGGATACTTACAGGAAACAATTCCATGATCAAGAGAGGAAGGTTTTAAAGCTCACCAGACAGCTCCAGGAAGAAAGAGTGCTCAATGATTATATCAGCACAAAGAGAAAGCGTCCATGGGACTTTTGATTTTTCTTTTCTAATTTTAGATTTGTTTTATTTACTTATTTGTAATGCCTTAAAGGCATGTTGAACCTTAAAATTTAAGCTAATAAAGTTTTTGTTTATTTTTGGTTTGCAAATTTAAATTTCCCGAGGTCTTTGAAATCATTACATGCGCATCCCATTATCATACACATCATTACAGGTAGAACTATAGGTTTCTAATCTTCTTCGTTGTTTATTTCAACAGAAATGTCTTTCGATCAAGCCATCAAAGATCTTCAGGCGCAGAACACCCAGTTCCAACAAATGTTCATAAGTCTGGCTAAGGGGCAGGAGGATCTGAAAGCCCTCATTCTGAAAAAGAAGAAGAAGAAGAAGGTTGTCGGTATTCTGAATATGGGCAGAAGGTTTGGAGAAAGGTTGAAGCATCAAACTGATCTGACCTCTTCATCCAAGGAAGGGGAGAACCAAGAAGGGGAAAAGGACCCTAGTCCTGTAATTTCTGATGATGATACGGACTACAACGATGAGCAATATCCCCCTGTTGAGGATATATACAAACAGTTAGAAGACCGTCTGAGTTCCATGGAAGTTCAGAAGATACTTGGTTTGTATTTCGGAGAATTGGGACTGGTATCGGTCGTGGTCATCCCGCAAAAGTTCAAAGCTCTGGTTTTTGCCAAGTATGATGGAGTGTCCTGCCCAAAACTCCATCTCCGCTCTTATGTCAGAAAAATCCAACCCCACGCCGCTGATAGAAATTTGTGGGTGCACTTCTTTCAAGATAGTCTATCAGGGACTCGACTTGAATGGTTATACCAGTTGGAGGGAGCCAGTGTCCGAAACTGGGAATATCTTGCTGCTGCTTTCTACAAGCAGTATCAGTACAATGCCGACCTTTCTCCCACTCGTACTCAACTCCAGAGTATGTCCATGGATGCGGGTGAAGGTTTTAAAGATTATGCTCAAAAATGGAGAGACTTGGCTTTCTAAATAATATGATACCAAAAGGGTTGGTTAGAGGACATCTCAAGCTTTCTAAAAAGTCCAAGAACACTTCCAAAAGTTCAAAATTGAAGAAGTTATGCATTGTTGAAGTTGGGCATTTTTGCAAAATTGCCAAAAGTCAACTATCCCCAAAACTTCAAATTTTGACACATGGGCCCATTCTTTTCCACTTGATTTGTTCTAAACAATAACTGCGTTTTTGTTATATTATTATTATTATGTAATACATTAACAAATGAAGCAAATTAGCCTGGTGGAAAGCGTGCATTGGTAATCACCCTCATGACCTGGGTTCGAATCCCAGGTCCCCCATTTTCTTTGTTATTTTCATTCTTCAGGTAATTACATGCATATTCAAGCGCGCAGAATTCATTCTTCAGGTAATTACATGCATATTCAAGCGCGCAGAACACCATACGCCTTCACATATCCAGTTGCCATATGGCCCAAGGCCAAATCTGATAGCCAATAATTGATGGTTCACCATAGACAAAGTCCATGCACGCCTACTGGATCTCAAAAGTCAAACAGGCCCATACCTCTTTTCTCTTATATATTTACTTTTTTGTTTTATTTATTTGTTTTATTATATTTTATCTAATTAACTAACCAATCAATTTTTTTTTATAAAATAAAATCACAAAATATTTTCTTTATTTAATCAAATTTTTATTTTTATTTTTATTAATAAACACTAATTAAATTAATTTAGAACTTTAATTAGAAATAACTTTAATATATTTTTGTAAATAATTAAAATTGACTTAGACTTAATTAGGTTTTTACTAACATTGATTATTTTTTTTTTCTTTCTTAAAATAACAAAAACCCAAAAATATTTATTTTTATTAATTAATTAACTTATTTAATTTAGTAATTAATTTAAATTTATTTCTTTCTTAAAATAAAAACCACAAAACCTTTTCTTTATCAAATTAAATTCTAACTTTTATTTTTGTTAATAAACATTAATTAATTGATTTAGAATTTTAATTAGAATAACCTTCAAATTTTTGTAAATAATTAAAATCAATTAGACTTAATTAGGTTGTTACTACATTAATTAATTTTTATTTCTTTCTAAAAATACCAAAAATCCAAAAATAACTTTTCTCATTTAATTAATTAATTAATTTAATTTAATTTAGTAATTAACTTAGAATTTATTTCTCTGTTAAATAAAAACAACAAAAAAATATTTTCTTTAACAAAAAGGGTCAAAAGCCTAGAACTTTGTGCTCGATTTAATTTCTCGCATGCGATTTACCTTCTTTTGTCCAAATATGTACTTGCCTCCGGTTTGTAATAGTTAATAGAACCTTTATTTATATTTTACCGCTTTATTTACTTTTAAAGGGTTTGTCTTTGGCGATGTAAATACCCGACGCCTTGTAATTTAAATTCCGCATTTTACTTTCTGCAAATTATAACTGTTAGATGTTTGATAATAGGAATGCATGACAAGACTGAATGTTTTAACCTAAAATCAACTTAGATCACCCTTAACATGTACAAAGATAAAATTAACTGAAAACAACACACTCGCGCATGCGCACTCTTAGGGTACACCCCACTTGGTTGCCTTCGTACGCGGTCATTGAGTATAGGTCACTTTAGAGGTCGCCCTCTTGTCCAAAGATCATAGTTGCCTCGAAAAGGTTGCCTAGGATATTTTTGCCTCAAAACAAATGATCTAAGACATTAGGGTTACCGCTAAAGCGTCCTAACATTGCTTTAGTGACCGTAAGTCCCTAAATTTGAATTGACCCTTAAACTCCAACGACGGTGCTACCTACTCATCAATAGTGGGATAGCATTGTCTAAAGGAAGATAGCATAGAATAATTCCTTTTTCGAGTAGGTAGATGGTTCTTAAGTACTTGCTCTTTCAAAAAACAAAATCTTTTTCACACTTACACTTTTCGAACAAAGTTTTGAAAAACACTTCATTACACTCTTGGGGACAGAAGCAAGAGTTAAATCGAAGTTTCAAAACAAAAACTTTTTTCAAACCTACAAGCACAAAGAAAGCAATATTTTGAAAACAATATGAGCAAGTACCTAAGAGCCCATGGATGACCACGGATAGAAAGGGTGTTAATACCTTCCCTTTCTATAATCTACCCCCCCGAACCCGAGAAATATCTTGAAAAAGGAATTTTTCTGTTCTTTTTTCCTTTCCTTGTTGGATAAAATAAAAGTAGTTGGCGACTCTTGCTTACCGCTATATTTTGCAAAAACAAATGCAAAACACAAACCAACATTCCAAAAAACAGTCAGTTCTTTCCCACCGTATCACAGAACTGGTGACTCTGCTGGGGACCTAATAAGTGGGGTGTACCTTAGGAATAGTTCATAATGTTTTCAATTGCTTGCTTTGTATGCTTTATATTTGTGGGCTTGTATCAGAGTTACTATAGATCCTAACCCGGATCTGGGGGATACCTTTTAGGTAAGTAGCAATAAACTGTGAGGGAACTGTACAGCGTAGACCGATACGGTTGAAGCAGTAGCTACGTTGGTGTGGAACTTTAGTATGTACCGATATCCCTCGTGGCGCAACAAGGAGAATATGGGTCTGCTAAGGGGTCATTAAGCACCAACTGACCTTAGAACCTTTAAATTGACCAACTTGGCCATAGAACAATAGCAGTATGCTACACTCATTGAGACTAAACTCTCGCGATGATTCCGGCCGCAAGAAAAGGTTGCTAAATTAGAATTATGACCAATCGAGGGTAGTCAGTGATATTGAGATCCTCTAGAACCCGGTTACTATTTTTAGGACAGGTTGAACCAACTAAACTGAAAAAGGGTAATACCTAAACTCCATGCCAGCCTGAAATTTAAGGGCTATTGTGTGACTTGTGTGCTTTCAAACTTGAACTACTTGCACATTCTTGTTATCTGACAACATGAGTTCCTTGCAGATTTTGTTTATAGTCCTTATCCAATAATTTAGATTTATTGCAGGGTTTACTTACATCACTTCACACTTTTTCTTAAACACATAGCATACACATCATAACATCATGCCTTAACATTTCCTTAACCATTTCAAGGATCTCAAGGGTTTGTGATGCAAGTTATGGTAAATCAAATGTCTAGAAAGGGGCAAAGGGGATTTATTTTCCTCTAGCCAAGGTTGTCTAGAAATCAAAACACGATAAATTGAGTCAGGGGCTATGACCCACTCGATATGGTGAGCTTGACTCTTGAAGAAGGACTCTTAACAACATGAAGTTTCTTCAATCAAAGCTGCAAAATTCAAATTCTAACAAGTTTCTTGTTTACCCTGTGGGATCCTTGAAAATATTGCATACATATATATCATTGCATAACAGGTCTCCCAGTACAGGTCTCTCATGTTCTCGCTGTTTATTTCAGCAATGGCTTTCCAACCAGACAACTAAGATCTTCAAACTCGAGAAGCTCAGTTCAGGGACGTATTCCTAAACCTATCCAAGGGGAAGGAAGAGTTGAAAACACTCCTCGTTGGGAACTTGGTCAAGAAAAGTCCTGAAGACAATAAGGACGAACAGCTGGACCAACTGCAAGCTGAGTTCAGTGCCATGAAAACCCAGATGCTGGGGCATATGGCTCTTATCCAAGGCTTAGCTCGGGAACAAGAAGAGCTGAGAACCATTATCAACCAGCTTCATCAAGACAGATACAACAACATGAAGCAAACAGTCAAGGTCGGGGATCAAGTCATTAATCAACTTCCGAGAAGTCAAAGGTTTGGTTTGATGAAGAATAGACCTCTCTAAGTTGTTGCTACCTCACGGGTCCAACAACAACCTTGCCATGAACAACGGGTTGATCAGAGTAAGCCAAATATGCCCAAGAGGCAATTTACCAAGATCAACATCCCGATGTCTCAAGCTTTACAACACCTGTTAAGATTGAATCTCGTGACGTTAAGGGACCCTCCTAAGAATCCCAACATAGCCTCCCCAAGGTACAACCTTGATGCAAGGTATGCATATCACTCCAACAGCCCGGGGCATGATACTAACATTTGTTGGGCGTTAAGCAACAAAATTCAAGACCTGATTGATGAAGGAGAATTGGAACTCACACAAGACGGTCAGATTGAATTCTTTTGTCGTCCCCCCAAGGTTCACCATTTGAAGTGACAAGTACTGAGACGAGAAGACTTTTTGTTCATTAGAATTTTCATGTTGTAATTTTCTTTTGATTGTTCGAACATTTATTCATGTCAAACTTTATTACTTTATCAATGCATTGCATATGTATGTTATAAATCAATCCATTCGTATTTCACTATATTCAAATTGCTTTCATTTTTTGTGATGATCAACTCTCGATTAAAAAATTCTAAGCCTTTAGAGGGAGGATGACGAAAATGATACCAAAATCTCTACAGTATGCTTTTGAGCAGACCCCGCTGACGATGTACAGGCATTGCTTCAAATCCTAAACAATGGAGTTATAAGGAAGATAATCCCTAGTCAACCCCTTTGAGCCAAAGAAGTTGGAGTTTTTCTTTTCACAAATTAAAACCCTTAATTATAACCAGGGGCAGGGTAGCTTTCTCAGTTGATCCAGGTGCACAATGAATGGCATCAAAGAAGTCCTTCCGAAACAAAAGACGGTGTTGGTTCCATATAATCGTAAGGACGGGAAGTCATTATCTCTCAAAATAAAAGCCCAATAAGTCAAAACCTGTGAAGGAGACTTAAGAAAAACTGGGGCATCCCGCTGACTGTAATCACAAAAAGAAACAGTTCATGCAAAAAATAGGGATAATAAAAACCAAAAGGGAAGAGATCCTGCAAACTCTCAACAAAATGACTGCCTGTTCAAAATAAATTGTCAGTATCCGAACCATCACTGGTATATCAGAGCAAAGACTCAAACAAGATCTAATGCACGATTAGTTGAGTTTAGGATCGAAGAACATCACGAAGAATGGGTGGGTACAAATAAAATTTGAGCCTTTATCCTTTGTTTCTTAAACCGTGAACCAAGCCACGTTATAACCCTTAAAAAGTCCTAGTTGAAGCATGGGTTAGTCCGAAAGCATACTGTTACAAAAGGTATCTTGACTCCTGTAGGGCTTGCTGTAAATCCTGAGTTGACGTCACATTTTACAAAATTTTCCTATCTTACTGAAAAAATGCATTTTCAAAAACTTCAAGACAGACATAAGCTTTGCATTCTTAAAATAACATTGTTTGCATATGACTATTTGTTCAAACAGCAGATAAATTCGCACGACGAATATCTAGTGAACAAAAACCTTTTCAATAAAAAGGGTCACCTCAAGTGGAAAAAACACCTCTAACCAAGGGGCACGGCATGAGCATTGTCCATCATCTGGGGCAGTTAAGTCAAGATTCAAGGAATCTCTCAAAATGCCAAATAGCCAGGGGAAAATCTCCATCTGAATCACTTGAGGCATTGGACATAAATTCCAGCAACAAATCTTGCATGATCAAACGAACATCTTCTGGTAGTATGGCATTACAACACTACCGACAATGACAACTCCCTACATCCTGAGAGCATGGACATAGTCAGAAAATACCGCGCAGAATAAAAACCCGCTAGGTTGACTGGCCTAGGAAAAAATAAGGGCTTCCCGGCGAACCAAAAGGGTTCGGGCAAAAATTAGGGATGAGAATGAAAAATCTGTACACCCGGCAAGTCGAAAAACTGAAAAGGCGGCTTGGGCAAAAAAGGGTATCTCGGTGGACTAAAAACCCGAAAGGGCGGTCCAGGAAAAAATTAGGGATCAAAGCGTACGACTATGTCTCGTCATCTCGTCACTGGCCTATCAGAAGAAGACTTGTCATTTTGACCGAAAGATACCAAGCACCTCATAGGTAGGGATAATACTCGATCCACAGGGCCTCCGCAGGAACCTTCTCCCGCAGAAACAGGGGCAAAAAAGTCTCGATGCAAGCCATCGTCATATCCTTAGCACGCGTCCCAGTAACATTCACTCCCCGCAGAGTAAGACAGTAAAGATAGCTCTCCCCAGCTGAGGCTTGCAACTGTGAATGAATCGGTAATATTCTCCCCAAGCAGGGTTTATCTACCATCAACGCTGAAAAGGCTTAATATCCCTGGCAGTCTTAATATTCCCCAACGGAGTATAAGAATACTCCCCGGCAGAATACAAGATATCCCCAGTGGAGTTAAAATTTTCCCAGTGCAGTCTGAAAAAGCTTCCCCAATGGAGTTGAAGATATCCCCAGTAGACTTCGGAAGTTCGTCCCCGGCGGAATATAAAAATAAATATCCCCAGTCGAGTTCAAAGGAAGATTGTCCCCAGCAAAGCTCAAAGGATTATCCCCACAAGATTCTAAAATGTTATCCCCAGTGAAGTCGCAACTGAAAGATCATCCCCAGCGAAGTTCTTTTCTTTCGCCAACAGGAATACAATCCCCAACAGGATCCCGTATCACCAACAACGGTAATTCATCCCCAGCGGAATTTATCAGTGGAATCCTCAACAGAGCATCTCTTCTCCACAGAGTAATCTCCTCATCAGTATATTCCCCAATGGAGTTATCCTCTCCTGCAGGTCTATTCTCACAATCATCTTCATTCACCATCCCTAGCAGGAACGAAGAGTTCAACTCTCTTCTCCAGCAGCTATCCGGGATTTATTTCCCCCAGCTAAAAACATTACATTTCCATACATCATGATACATGCATATACGCATCATACAACACAATCTAATTTATTTTGATAACATCATTGCTTGATCCATATCATGCATTGCATATGACTGACCTTTACCTTTCAGGAAAGATGCAGTTAAGTTCTCAGCTACGTCGAAGACCTGACCGGTTCTTAAATCTCAACTGAATTATCCTCGGTTGAATTTCAAATAAGGTTCTCGATCTCGACAATTTTCCTCCGTCATAGTGTGGACGAGTTCTGTAATCTCAACGGTATACTATGTTGAAGACCAGACAGTTCCTAGATCTTGATGAAGATGTTTCCCTACGTCAAAGTGTGGACGAGTTCTACAATCTCAACAGTATACTACGTTGAAGACCAGACAGTTCCTAGATCTTGATGTTTCCCTCCGTCATAGTGTGGACAAGTTCTACAATCTCAACAGTATACTACGTTGAAGACCAGACAGTTCCTAGATCTTGATGAAGATGTTTCCCTACGTCAAAGTGTGGACGAGTTCTACAATCTCAACAGTATACTACGTTGAAGACCAGACAGTTCCTAGATCTTGATGTTTTCCTCCGTCATAGTGTGGGCGAGTTCTACAATCTCAACGGTATACTACGTTGATGACCAGACAGTTCCTAGATCTTGATGAAGATGTTTCCCTACGTCATAGTGTGGACGAGTTCTACAATCTCAATGGTATACTACGTTGAAGACCAGACAGTTCCTAGATCTTGATGTTTTCCTCCGTTATAGTGTGGACGAGTTCTACAATCTCAACGGTATACTACATTGATGACCAGACAGTTCTTAGATCTTGATGAAGATGTTTCCCTACGTCATACTATGGACGAGTTCTACAGTCTCAACGGTATACTATATTGAAGACCAGACAGTTCCTAGATCTTGATGTTTTCCTCCGTCATAGTGTGGACGAGTTCTACAATCTCAACGGTATACTACGTTAAAGACCAGACAGTTCCTAGATCTTGGTGAAGATGTTTCCCTATGTCATAGTGTGGACGAGTTGTACAATCTCAATGGTATAATACGTTGAAGACCAGACAGTTCCTAGATCTTGATGTTTTCCTCCGTCATAGTGTGGACGAGTTCTACAATCTCAACGGTATACTACGTTGAAGACCAGGCAGTTCCTAGATCTTGATGAAGATGTTTCCCCCCAGTTGAATTTTGGACAAGTTCTTAAGACTCAGCCAAGATATTCTCTCAGTTGAGGTACATGCAAGTTCCTAGATATCAATAAAAGTTAGACTTCCCCAGCGGAATCTTCTACAACAACAGGTATGCAAGTTCTCGCTAAGGAATCTCTCATGCGATCGACGCTCCTGCAGATGGCATCTGTAAGCCCATCCTCCTACCAACAATCTCCAAATGGCATCTGTAAGCCCATTCCTGACATCACCAGGCTGATACCACTTCATGCGAGTGAAAATTTCTGGGCACTCTAGTGTTCAATCATCTTCCACCTTCGGATCACGAAAGGCACGAAAGCCAATCTACATCCTCAGGTCTAAGAAGATTGAATAGGGGAAGCTGTTGTACCCCAAAATTTGCCCTCTCATATTTCTCAAGACATTGCAAGAATAATCTCCAAGTGTCTCAAGATTGCTCAAGAGTTGGACTGTCAAGCTATCTCCTAAGGCAGTCAACCCCAAATTAGGGTTTTGTGTTGCATCAAGATCCTTTATTCCAAATGACCTAAAGTTCTCCCTAATGTCCTAATATTTTCTCAAGGTCATCCATGTCAAATTTCAAGCCTTGCAGAGGAAGTTTGCTCAGTCAATTGCTCAAAGGGTCCAAAGATCGATTGTGCTAGGGCAAAAGTCAACTGTGACCTACATACAGTCAAACTTCAAGATTTTTTTTGTCAACATTCTCATTTTGAAGTACATTTCATTATTTGATCAATGTTTTATCATGATTCATCAAGGATTGCTCAAAATTCATCAAGACTCAAAAGTTGCTAAATTAGGGTTTTGTAGGAAAAGTCAACTCAACTTTGACCAAGCATAACTTTCTCATACTTTATGAGAAATGACCCATCCAAATCTCATTTTGAATAGGATGCAATTTAATACAATTCATCTTCATACCCCAAGATCAGAAAATGCACTCACAAGAAGTTATAGATTTGGACATTATAGGTCATTTTTGAAAGTCAACAAAAACACTTTTTTTTCCAAAGCTTATAAATTGAGAATGGAATATCAAAATGAGATTAAACCAAAAGGGTTGGTTGGAGGACATCTCAAGCTTTCTAAAAAGTCCAGGAACACCTCCAAAAGTTCAAAATTGAAGAAGTTGTGCATTGTTGAAGTTGGGCATTTTTGCAAAATTGCCAAAAGTCAACTATCCCCAAAACTTCAAATTTTGTCAAATGGGCCCATTCTTTTCCACTTGATTTGATCTTGCATCATTGTCCATGTGTCCTAGCTTCATCCATGAGCCCATGCCTTATTTTTATTATTTAATTTGATTTTTAATTGAATTTATTCACTTTAAATCAAATAAAATCATATAAAATCAAAAGTATTTATAACTCATGATTTTTTTGGTTGATTTAGGCTTTGAATGCAGCTATTATGTGAGTCAAATTCGCATCAAGTGCATTGGTTACAAGAAGATATGATTTAGGCCAAATTTGGAAGGTTGTAATGGTGGAATCAAATCCAATTCATGAGCATTGATTTAGAGAGATTTGTACCATGTTTCTTACCCTAATGCAATATACATTACATAAGGAAGGCAAAGGCACGAAAATAATGGTTGGAGGCTGCAAGAACAGGCAATACAAAAGTTACAAAATTCACTAAAAAGTGTGAAATCAAAATCACACTTAGAGGCATTTTCAGAAGCATAGATTAATACCAATCGATTCCTGGGAGATCATACAACCTTCCTAGATCAAAAGCACGCGTTCTTAGGCCTTCAAAAGCACTGTAAGCATCACGTTACTTAGCCCTGTATTCGAAATCATAACTCTTTATTCTTGCATCATTTGGACAAATCATTGATATATCTGAAATCCTCATAACATTTTCAAACTATTGGCATTGTTTAATTTTGTTTATCTGACCTATACTGTGAGATGCCATAGCTAGGGTTTCTTGGTTGTTTTTGGGTGTTTTCGTTTCATGGAAAATTGGGACTAAAGAAGGGCATGGTTGCACTCAGGAGAAGAAGACGAACCCAACCATGCCTTTGAAGATCATTTTTGTTGCCTGGAATTGACTTTTGGATCAAGCTGCGTTTTAGCTGCGGATTCAAATCCGCAGGTAAAATTACAGTAGTGGAAGGACAGGGACGAGTGCGTGTCACCTTCCGGTTGGCCCATTCAAAAAAATTTCGCGCATTTTTTTTGTTCTGACCAATAACTGTGTTTTTGTTATATTATTATTATGTAATACATTAACAAATGAAGCAAATCAGCCTGGTGGCAAGCGTGCATTGGTAATCACTCTCAAGACCTGGGTACGAATCCTAGGTCCCCCACTTTCTTTGTTATTTTCATTCTTCAAGTAATTACATGCATATTCAAGCGCGCAGAACACCATACGCCTTCACATATCCAGTTGCCAGATGGCCCAAGGCCAAATCTGATAGCCAATAATTGATGGTTCACCATAGACAAAGTCCATGCACGCCTACTGGATCTCAAAAGTCAAACAGGCCCATACCTCTTTTCTCTTATATATTTACTTTTTTGTTTTATTTATTTGTTTTATTATATTTTATCTAGTTAACTAACCAATCAAATTTTTTTTTATAAAATAAAATCACAAAATATTTTCTTTATTTAATCAAATTTTTATTTTTATTTTTATTAATAAACACTAATTAAATTAATTTAGAATTTTAATTAGAAATAACTTTAATATATTTTTGTAAATAATTAAAATTGACTTAGACTTAATTAGGTTTTTACTAACATTGATTATTTTATTTTTCTTTCTTAAAATAACAAAAACCAAAAAATATTTATTTTTATTAATTAATTAACTTATTTAATTTAGTAATTAATTTAAATTTATTTCTTTCTTAAAATAAAAACCACATAACCTTTTCTTTATCAAATTAAATTCTAACTTTTATTTTTGTTAATAAACATTAATTAATTGATTTAGAATTTTAATTAGAATAACTTTCACATTTTTGTAAATAATTAAAATCAATTAGACTTAATTAGGTTGTTACTAACATTAATTAATTTTTATTTCTTTCTCAAAATACCAAAAATCCAAAAATAACTTTTCTCATTTAATTAATTTATTTATTTAATTCAATTTAGTAATTAACTTAGAATTTATTTCTCTCTTAAATAAAAACAAAAAAAAAACTTTTCTTTAACAAAAAGGGTCAAAACCCTAGAACATTGTGCTCGATTTAATTTCTCGCATGCGATTTACCTTCTTTTGTCCAATTATGTACTTGCCTCCGATTTGTAATAGTTAATAGGACCTTTATTTATTTTTTTACCGCTTTATTTACTTTTAAAGGGTTTGTCTTTGGCGATGTAAATACCCGACGCCTTGTAATTTAAATTCCGCATTTTATTTTCCACAAATTATAACTGTTAGATGTTTGATAATAGGAATGCATGACAAGACTGAATTTTTTAACCTAAAATCAACTTAGATCACCCTTAACATGTACAAAGATAAAATTAACTGAAAACAACACACTCGCGCATGCGCATTCTTAGGGTACACCCCACTTGGTTTCCTTCGTACGCGGTCATTGAGTATAGGTCACTTTAGAGGTCGCCCTCTTGTCCAAAGATCATAGTTGCCTCGAAACGGTTGCCTCGGATATTGTTGCCTCAAAACAAATGATCTAAGACATTAGGGTTACCGCTAAAGCGTCATAACATTGCTTTAGTGACCGTAAGTCCCTAAATTCGAATTGACCCTTAAACTCCAATGACGGTGCTACCTACTCATCAATAGTGGGATAGCATTGTCTAAAGGAAGATAACATAGAACGATTCCTTTTTCGAGTAGGTAGATGGTTCTTAAGTACTTGCTCTTTCAAAAAACAAAATATTTTTCACACTTACACTTTTCGAACAAAGTTTTCAAAAACACTTCATTACACTCTTGGGGACAGAAGCAAGAGTTAAATCGATGTTTCAAAACAAAAACTTTTTTCAAACCCACAAGCACAAAGAAAGCAATATTTTGAAAATAATATGAGCAAGTACCTAAGAGCCCGTGGATAACCACGGATAGAAAGGGTGCTAATACATTCCCTTTCTATAATCTACCCCCCGAACCCGAGAAATATCTCGAAAAAGGAATTTTTCTGTGCTTTTTTCCTTTCCTTGTTGGATAAAATAAAAGTCGGTGGCGACTCTTGCTTACCGCGACATTTTGCAAAAACAAACGCAAAACGCAAACCAGCATTCCAAAAAACAGTCAGTTCTTTCCCACCGTATCACACCTACCATCCAGGCTCTCATATCGAAGTAACCCTATTACCCAGGTTCCTTCTCATAACCTTACTATTCGGGTTCTTCCCCTATTATTTCCAGACAGTAGTCCACAACACTGTAAGGCCGGGACCCGATCAAACACGATTGGTTTTGCATCTCTCCAGTAAGTCGCGGTGCAGCATATACCCCGACCAGGCACGCAGTTCACTTCTGCTTCCTCAAACCTGAGTTATTCCCCAGTAGAGTAACGGATAACTGAAGCTCCTAAAACTCTATTTCTCCTAAGACATAGACCAGCATTCCCCAGTGAAGTCCTCCTCAACAACAGGTATACGTGTTCTCGCAAAGGAATCTCTTATGTGATCGACACCTCTTCGGATGGCATCTTTAAGCCCATCCCCAACAATCTTCAATCCTTGACCTCAGAATGGCATCTTTAAGCCCATTCCCGATATCACAAATCAAGTTCCACTTCATGCGAGTGCAAATTTTTGGGAACTCTAGTGTCCAATCATCATCCACCTTCAGATTACGAAAGGCAGACGAGCCAATCTACATCCTTAGGTTTAAGAATATTGAACAGGGGCAGCTGCTGTACCCCAAAATTTTCCCTCTCATTTTACTCAACAAATGGCAAGTGAGGTCCCCAAATTGCTCAAGGAAGTTCAAGAGTTGACCAGACAAACTCTCTCCTAAGGCAGAATACCTCAAATTAGGGTTTCTATTTTCATCAAGATGTGTGAACCACAAAGAACTCAAATTCTCACCATTGTCCTAATATGTTCTCAAGATCATCCATGTCAAGTTTCAAGTCTTGCAGAAGAATTTTGCTCAGTCAATTGCTCAAATGCCTGAAAATCAGCTGTACTAGGTTAAGAGTCAACTGGGGCCCACATACAGTCAAACTTCAAGATTTTTGGTCAACATCAAAATTTTGAAGTGAATTTCATAATTTGATCAAGGGTTGACCGTGACTCCCCAAGGAATGCTCCAAATTCATCAAAACCCAAAAGTTGCTAAATTATGGTTTTGAAGGAAAAGTCAACTCAACTTTGACCAAGCATAACTTTCTCATACATTATCAGAAATGACCCATCCATAGCTCATTTTTAATAGGATGCAATTACATACAATTAATCTTAAGCTCCCAAGTCCATAATATGCACACACAAAAAGATATGAATTTTGACATTATAGGTCCTTTTGAAAAGTCAACAAAAACACTTTTTGGGTCAAAGCTTCATACATGAACATGGAAGACTCAATTGAGATGAGACCAAAAGGGTTGTTTAGAGGACATCCTAAGATTTCTAAAAAGTACAAGAACACCTCTCTAGGGTCAAAATTTAAAGAGTTATGAATTGGCCAAGTTGACCATTTTTGCAAAATTGCCAAAAGTCAAAAGTGCTCAAATTTGCATTTTTTGCCAAATGGGCCCAACTTTCTATGCTTGCACCTCAATTATAATGTGGTCCAAGACTCAAATGTTCACTCACCCATTATGTGCTTCATTTTTAAATTTATTTTGATTTTTCATTGATTAAAAAGTGAATTAAATCAAATAAATGATGAAAATTAATAAAGATATGATTTGATTTGTTTTTTTGACAGTTTGGCAATCAAGATATGCTGAGTTTACAAGATCAATTCTAATCAAGGCCAATTGGTACAAGAAAGGCATGATTTGGCTCAAAATAGCAACATATCATACAACTTGAAAATCAAATCAAATCTTGGATAAATGCAAAGATTCATTCCAAGTTTGTTAACCTAATTCACTCTAGGTTATATAATGAAGATTTCCTGATCAAAAAACAAGGATTAGAGGTCGTGAGAAGCTTGGAACAAAATTGAAAAAATTTGGCAAAAGTGTGCATTAGTTTTCACTCCACAGGCCATCTCAAGCCATCCTAGTTATCCCAATCTCTTGCTAGACATCTCAGGAAGCTAACAGCATCCTTTGCAAGCTTCCAAATGCCCAGAAACGCGCGCTACACCTCACACAGTTTGACACATTTTTGCAATTCGATTATCACAATTCTTGCATCATTAACACTTTTGATTGTTACATTCGTGTTTGTTATCATGTTTGCAAGCTAACCATGCCATTTAATTGTGTTTTTGATGCCTGTACATGATTTTGCCATGGCTAGGGTTTCTGTGTTTGTTTTAGGGGTTTTCAGTACAAGTAAATTTAGGCCTTGATTCTGGTACCATGATACTCGTGAGGATGAGACAAGTTGATTGGTACCCTTACCTTTCATTTATATTACTTGTACAAAATTTTTGAATGTTACAGGTTTGTAGTTACAGCAAGACGTTTGTAGATAAAGGTGCCAGAGTCTAAAACGACGGAGAAAGGAGGAAGACGCTGGCGTGTCAAGCAACCATTGGGACATTTGAAATTTCGCGCCTTGGAACCAGATCTTTTACTTTTCTTACATTATATTGTATTATTATTATAATTACAGCTAACCATCATAGCTCAGCTGGCAAGGGATTACTGGAAGCGAGCATAAGTGTAACACCCCAATTCTACCCCAAGCAAATTATGCAAAATAAATCAGAGTTATAAAATTTTAGTCATACAAACGAATCAGGACGTCACAAATTCTTCTAACAAATTCATTGCATTCATCATGGATATATAACACTTTTTCAAACATCGGATGAACCATCTACATAGCATCTTTAATATAATAATTCAAAAACTACGCAACGGAATTCTTCAATGACATCTCTAAATAAAACAGCAACTTCGAAACATCTCTTATCTAATAATGAACAATTTAAGGTTCAACAACTAAAAATCAACAATCAAAAATCAGCAAGCGTTCATTCCCCCGAGTGTTACATGTCAGAGCAATGACACCGACTCGAACTATTGAAGCTATACAGCCTTCACTCGCGATTACCTGCATGTTACCAACATAGGGGAAACATTCAAACAGAAGGGGTGAGATATCTAACAATATAATAAAGCGCGTGATAATTAATATATTAAATCAGATCAATAATACCACCACTTCTCATCTCATAATCAACAATAATTACAACATATATACTCATTCATCAACATCAAATACATTTCATTATTCAATCATATAATGCGACTCAAAACTATGCAAATGCATGTGGTACCATTGAAGAAGAACTCCCATCTCAAAAATCTGCCAATTAATATAGGCATCAACAAGGCATAGCCTTCATCTCAAAATTTGCCAATCCAGGCCATCTCAACGAGCATAAGCTCCATCTCAAAAATGCAATGTATGCGACTCTTCATGAATGTAATATCAACATCTCAATCATCTCAAAACATAAAATCTCATAAACATCTCAGAACAACAACATCTCATAAACATCTCAGAACAACAATATCTCATAAACATCTCAAAACATCTCAATTACAGCATCTCATAAACATCTCAAAATAATTTATTAAACATCATTTATTTATCAAACATCATTGGTTCATCGTAATTATCGAACACAACTTTAATAACCACATCTCACTAATAACTCAGTTGTATATCAATAATACAGTAATCCATACTATTATTCTGCTACTGTACATCATTATTGTCACTAATCCTACTGTCATATTTCTAACAGCAGTCTCTAACATCTCATATTTATCATTCTGTCCAAAATCCATCATAACTATCATCTACAGGAATTAATCCTAAATCCTAAATTAGTTACTAGGATTACACCTCTTCATCATCATTTAAATCATCTAGAATAAAGTTCATTGCGTTAGCTAATCAACGCTTCGAACGACATCTCAAACAGCATCCTAAAACTCAAGTTACAGCAATTAAAAGCCAATTCTATCAAAAATCATACCTTATGCATCGACATGAAACCTTATGGGTCGACGCGTAATGCTTCTCCTGCACAGCATGAGTCGACACATCCCCCTCATGGATCGACTCATCCTGATTCAAATCACAGCATGTATCGACACATGCACTTACCGATCGACTCATCCTGAGTCTTGCAACTAACATGTATCGACGCAAGCCCTGAATGCATCGAGTCATCCTGAGTCTAACCTCACCCATGTATTGACTCATTCAGCTTGAGGTCGACACATCCTGGTTCCTCCTACATAATTCTGCGATTTCCTCTGTATTTTCACTACGGGAATTCATATTACATCCCTACAAACCTTATTATGATCATGATAATTCATCACTTAACATTAACCTATAATACTACATCGATTACACAGCATCATAACATCGTTATTCATCAAGAATTCATCAATATTCACCATACATCATTCATAACACATCTAATTCAAGAACAAACATCAATTACATCTAACCCCACATATCAAATATCATGAACCCAATTATAAAGCCAGAACCCCACCCTTACCTTGGATTGAAGGTCTCTCTACAATTTCCGGGTTGAATCTTCGTTCTTGCCGTTTCCTTCTATTTCCAGCAGCTTCACGTTCTCCTCAAATCCTTATTTTCTCTTCTTACTGCTTCCTCCTTCTATTCTTCTAACAAATAATAAAATAACCTAATATTATTATATTATTCCTTATTGTGCTCCAAACCTACACCCCCTTATTACTTCCACTCACACCATATAGGCCCACATTAAATAATATTAGCTTCTAACATTATTTCACCAAACTGTAATATTATACCTCTAATATTATTATTTCTCCACTTAATAAAATAAATCCAATTCAATAACACTTCTTCATAAATATTCTAAAAATAATTTAATTAAATAATTAATTAAATTACGGGCGTTACAACTCTCCCCCACTTAGAATATTTTTGTCCTAAAAAATTTACCTCAATCAAACAATTCAGGATAGGAGTCTCGCATATTGCTCTCCAATTCCCAAGCCATGCTTTCACCAGCAGCTCCTAGCCAAACCACTTTAACCAAGGCAATCTCTTTGCCCTTCAGAGTCTTCATTTCACAATCCGTGTTTCGTACAGGCATCATCTCCACCGTAAGATTATCCCGTACTTGCACATCGTCCATATGAATCACATGAGATGGATTTGAAATATACTTCCGAAGTTGCGACACATTAACCACATCATGCAAATTCGAAAGGTTAGGCGGTAAAGCCACTCTGTAAGCAACATTCCCCACTCTCTCTGAAATCTGATACGGTCCAATAAAATGAGAAGTGAGCTTCTTAGACTTCAATGCTCGCGCAACACCAGTCACAGGTGTAACTCTCAAAAACACATGATCACCGGCTTGAAATTCTAAATCCTTCCTTCGCTTGACATGATAACTCTTCTGTCTACTTTGTGAAGCTTTCATCTTTTCTCGAATTAACTTCACCTTCTCAGTAGTCTCACAAACAAGTTCAGGTCCAAGTACTACACTCTCACCAGATTCATGCCAACATAACAGAGTTCTACATCTTCGACCATACAACGCTTCAAAAGGTGCCATCCCAATACTGGAATGGTAACTATTATTATAAGTGAACTCTATCAACAGAAGATAAGTATCCCACGAACCTCCCTGCTCAAGAACACATGCCCTCAACAAGTCTTCTAACGATTGAATCATCCGTTCAGTCTGACCATCTGTCTGAGGATGATACGCTGAACTCAACCTCAACTTAGAACCCAGCGCTTCTTGCAAACTCTTCCAAAAATCAGAAGTAAATCTTGGATCTCTATCTGACACAATGCACAAGGAACACCATGCAGTTTCACAATCACAATAACATAAATCTCAGCCAACTTTGACACTGGAAAACCGATGTTAATAGGAATAAAATAAGCTGACTTCATAAGCCTATCAACAATCACCCAAATTGAATCATGTCCTCTCGAAGTATTAGGCAACCCCGTCACAAATTCCATTGAAATGTTATCCCATTTCCATTCAGGAACTTCCAACGGTTGCATCAATCCTGCAGGCTTCTGATGTTCAACTTTCGATTTCTGACAAGTCAAACATGCATACACAAATCGAGCCACACCACTCTTCATCCCAGGCCACCAAAACAAACCTTACAAATCTTGATACATCTTCGTAGCTCCTGGATGAATACTCAACTTACTTCTATGACTCTTTTCAAGTATCACTTTCTTCATCCCAGCATCATCAGGAATAAAAATCCGATTATGAAACCTCAACACACCTTTCTCATCTAACTTGAAATCACTATTCTCAGATTGATCGATCCCAACCATCGAATCTACCAGTTTCACATCCAACTTCTGAGCTTCTCTGATACTGTCTAAAAATTCATTATTAATCTTCAACATACCCAACATAACACTTTGCGGAGTAACCTCGCAAACTAAGCTCATATCTCTGAACTGCTCAATCAATTCCAACTCTTTAATCATCATTGTTGACATATGTAAAGTCTTTTGACTCAACACATCAGCTACCACATTCGCCTTTCCTGGATGATAATTCAAACTGAAATCATAATCCTTTAACAATTCTAACCATCTTTGTTGCCTCATATTCAACTCTTTCTGATCAAACAAATACTTTAAACTCTTATGGTCACTAAACACTTCAAATCTAGAACCATAAAGATAATGCTTCCAAATCTTCAATACAAAAACAACTGCAGCAAGCTCTAAATCATGCGTAGGATAGTTCTTCTCATGAGTCCTCAACTGCCTAGACGCATAAGCAACTACCTTACCATTCTGCATAAGCACACCTCCTAAACCCATCTTAGAAGCATCACAATACACCACAAAAGGCTCTTCTGGATTAGGCAACGTCAAAATCGGAGCCGACGTCAACCTCTTCTTTAATTCCGTAAAACTTTCTTCGTATTGAACATCCCAAACAAATACTCTACCTTTACAAGTCAAATTAGTCAACAGAAGTGACAACTTAGAAAACCATTCAATAAACCTTCTATAATAACCAGCTAATCCCAAGAAGCTTCTAATCTCAGTAGCTGACTTTGGAGTTTCCCATTGCAACACAGCATCAACCTTTGACGGATCTACAGCAATGCCACTACCTGAAATCACATGGCCAAGAAAACTAACCTCTTTCAGCCAGAATTCACACTTGGACAGCTTTGCATACAACTTTTTCTCTTTCAGAATATGCAATACTACTCTTATATGTTCATAATGCTCTTCTTCTGACTTAGAGTAAATCAAAATATCATAAATGAACACCACTACAAACCGATCCAAATAAGTATGAAAGATACGATTCATATATTCCATGAATACTCCCGGCGCATTAGTAACACCAAAAGGCATCACCGAATACTCATAATGTCCATAACGCGTTCTGAAAGCCGTCTTCTGAATATCTTCATCCTTCACTTTAATCTGATGGTAACCCGACCTTAAATCAATCTTACTAAACACACGAGCATCCACTAATTGGTCCATCAGGTCATCTATTCTTGGAAGCGGATACTTGTTCTTAATCGTCACCCTGTTCAACTGTCTATAATCAACACAAAGCCTCATACTTCCATCTTTCTTCTTCACTAACAACACTGGAGCACCCCACGGCGATACACTTGGTCTTACAACATAAACAATGATTAAAACTCAAAATAACAATACTCGATTGTTAGACAACTACGACTCGAAGACAAGGTCGGACCAACCAGGCTCTGATACCAACTTTGTAACACCCCAATTCTACCCCAAGCAAATTATGCAAAATAAATCAGAGCTATAAAATTTCATTCATACAAACGAATCGGGACGTCACAAATTCTTCTAACAAATTCATTGCATTCATCATGGATATATAACATTTTTTCAAACATCGGATGAACCATCTACATAGCATATTTAATAAAATAATTTAACAACTACGCAGCGGAATTCTTCAATGAATCTCTAAATAAAACAGCAACTTCGAAACATCTCTTATCTAATAATAAACAATTTAAGGTTCAACAACTAAAAACCAAAAATCAAAAATTAGCAAGCGTTCATCCCCCCGAGTGTTACATATCAGAGCAATGACACCGACTCGAACTATTGAAGGTATACAGCCTTCACTCGCAATTACCTGCACGTTACCAACATAAGGGCAACATTTAAACAGAAAGGGTGAGATATCTAACAATATAATAAAGCGCGTGATAATTAATATATTAAATCAGATCAATAATATCACCACTTCTCATCTCATAATCAACAATAATTACAACATATATACTCATTCATCAACATCAAATACATTTCATTATTCAATCATATAATGCGACTCAAAACTATGCAAATGCATCTGGTACCATTGGAGCAGAACTCCCATCTCAAAGATCTGCCAATTAATAGAGGCATCAACAAGGCATAGCCTTCATCTCAAAATTTGCCAATCCAGGCCATCTCAACGAGCATAAGCTCCATCTCAAAAAAGCAATGTATGTGACTCTTCATGAATGTAATATCAACATCTCAATCATCTCAAAACACAACATCTCACAAACATCTCAGAACAACAACATCTCATAAACATCTCAGAACAACAACATCTCATAAAAATCTCAAAACATCTCAATTACAGCATCTCATAAACATCTCAAAATAATTTATTAAACATCATTTATTTATCAAACGTCATTGGTTCATCGTAATTATCAAACACAACTTTAAAAACCACATCTCACTAATAACTCAGTTGTATATCAATAATACAGTAATCCATACTATTATTCTGCTACTGTACATCATTATTGTCACTAATCCTAATGTCATATTTCTAACAGCAGTCTCTAACATCTCATATTTATCATTTTGTCCAAAATCCAGCATAACTGTCATCTACGGGAATTAATCCTAAATCCTAAATTAGTTACTAGGATTACACCTCTTCATCATCATTTAAATCATCTAAAATAAAGTTCATCGCGTTAGCTAATCAACGCTTCTAACGGCATCTCAAACAACATCCTAAAACTCAAGTTACAACAATTAAAAGCCAATTCTGTCAAAAATCAGACCTTATGCATCGACACGAAACCTTATAGGTCGACGCGTAATGCTTCTCCTGCACAGCATGAGTCGACACATCCTCCTCATGGATAAACTCATCATGCTTCAAATCACAGCATGTATCGACATATGCACTTACTGATCGACTCATCCTGAGTCTTGCAACTAACATGTATCGATGCAAGCCCTGCATGCATCGAGTCATCCTGAGTCTAACCTCGCCCATGTATCGACTCATCCAGCTTGAGGTCGACACATCCTGGTTCCTCCTACATAAGTCTGCTATTTCCTCTGTATTTTCACTACGTGGATTCATATTATAACCCTACAAACCTTATTATGATCATGATAATTCATCACTTAACATTAACCTATAATACTACATCGATTACACGACATCATAACATCATTATTCATCAAGAATTCATCAATATTCATCATACATCATTCATAACACATCTAATTCAAGAACAAACAGCAATTACATCTAACCCCACATATCAAATGTCATGAACCCAATTATAAATCCAGAACCCCACCCTTACCTTGGATTGAAGGTATCTCTACAATTTTCGGGTTGAATCTTCGTTCTTTCCGTTTCCTTCTATTTCCAGCAGCTTCACGTTCTCCTCAAATCCTTATTTTCTCTTCTTACTGCTTCCTCCTTCTATTCTTCTCACAAATAATAAAATAACCTAATATTATTATATTATTCCTTATTGGGCTCCAAACCTACACCCCCTTATTACTTCCACTCACACCATATAGGCTCACATTAAATAATATTAGCTTCTAACATTATTTCACCAAATAGTAATATTATACCTCTAATATTATTATTTCTCCACTTAATAAAATAAATCCAATTTAATAACACTTCTTCACAAATATTCTAAAAATAATTTAATTAAATAATTAATTAAATTACAGGCGTTACAATAAGGACCTGGGTTCGATCCCCAGGTTCCAGTGTTTCATTTATTTTATTTGCATTCAATAGATCCATCACATCTCTCATTATGATGTCCACCATACAACCTCAACATCCAGCCATTTGATGTCCAGCTAGCCAAATCCAACGTGCCAACCATGAGAGGTCTACCATGCTCCTTAAGTCAACACACGCACCAGATCAGGCGTGGTCAAACAGGCTTTGGAGTGTTGGGCCAGAAAATCCAGAGTTACACCCTTCTCTTCAACAACATTATCAGGCCCATTTCTTCTTTTTTTGTTTCTTCTTTTTTTTTTAATTCTTTTAATATTTTCCTTAATTATTTTAATTAACAAAATTAATCACTTTTTTTATATAATCATAAAATCAAGAATTCACAAAAATTAGAATTAGGTTTTTTTTATCAAATTTAATTTAATTAATTTAATTTAATTTAGGTTAACTTTAATTTGTTTTTCACAATTAAAATCAACTAGAAAAATTAGGTTTAATTCTTGATTTAATTGTTTTCCTTTTGCAAATTAAATAAAAATACAAAAATAGGTTGTTTAGAATTAATGAATTAAGTTATTTTCAAAAATTAATATTAATTAGAACTTAGGATTTTATTTTAATTTAATTATTCCATTATTTTCTCAAACAAAAAAACATGACAAAAAAACATTTCTCTTTAACCAATCGCAAGTAGGATTAGTCAAAGGGTCAAAACCCTAATCGCCTCACATTTAACTCTCCGCGCGCTTGTTGAATATTTTGCCATTATTTTGTAACTGCTCACTGGTTTGTAATAGTTAACTTAGGGTTTTTTATTTACTGTTTAAATCCCCTATTTTTTTGGTTATGTAATTAATCCCCCTCCCCGAAGCCTTGTAATAACTAGGTTTATTTTCTCGTATTTTTAATTCCTGCAAATATTTAACTGTCTAGATGTATGCTAATAGGATTGTACGGCAAGAATGCATGACAAATTTAAAATGGTTAGAAAACCCTAATGTGCAAAGATAAATAACTGAAACAAATCACTCACACATATCACTCTTAGGGTATACTCTCACTTCGGTTGCCTTAGGTAAACGATCATTAAGCATAGGATGTCTTAGTGGTTGCCCTCCAGTCTAAAAAGATCAAAATGTCCCATTCGAATGTTGCCTCGGAAATGTTGCCTCAAAAGGATCTTAAGACTCTAGGGTTACTACTAAGGTGTCATAATATTGCTTTAGTGATCGTACGTCCCTTTCGAATTGACCCTTACAAACTCCAACAACGGTGCTACCTATTTCTAAATAGTAGGATAGCGCTGTCTAAAGGAAACAAGAATAGAAATGATCTTTTTTCGAGTAGGTAGATGCTAGTAGGTACTTGCTCAAATCAAAGCTTTTCACACTTAAAGTTTTCAAACAAATTTTCAAAACAACTTCGTCACACCCTTGAGGACTGATACAAGGGTTATCACGAAGTAAAACATTTTCAAAAACAAGCACACAAACACAAGCAATTTAAAAATGAGCAAGTACCTAAGAGCCCATGGAAAACCATGGATAGAAAGGGTGTTAATACCTTCCCTTTCTATAATCTACCCCACATACTCATAATATCTCGAAAAAGGGTTTTTTTTTGTACTTTTTTCCTTTCCGATTGGATGAAATAAAAGTCGGTGGCGACTCTTGCTTACCGCGACATTTTTCCAACACAAAACACAAAATGTAAACCAGTATTAACAGTCGGTTCTGCCACCGTATCAAAGGTTGTAACGGGGAGAGGCAGTGTTGGGATTCTTTGGAGCTTCTCGCAAGGTTACCAGATTAGATCTCAACAAATATGGCAAGACTTGAGATAGTGTCATATTTATCTGGGTAAATTTTCTTATCGGTCTTTCCGTTCTAGGCTGGTTGTTCCTTTGTTGAATAGTTGCAGGCTTAGGGATCATGACAGCCCCTACCACTAGACAGTGTTCAGTTTTGTCCTGATTCCTTTGATGGTGCACAACACCAACCTCTTTCTTCCAAGTGAATGGTTTTCTCACAGCACTGGAGGATGCGTCCTTTTGGATCTTCCGACTCTTAATCCTAGCTTCCACTCTCTCCTCGATCAAGATTAATTCAGTGAAGCCGGCTGAGGAGCTTCCAATTAGATGATTAAAGAAAGGACCATACAGGGTACCCAGAAACATGTCCGTTAGCTCCCTGTCAAACAGGGGAGGCTTGACTCTTCCTGTTAAGTCCCTCCACTTCTGAGTGTAGTCTTTGAAAGCCTCGCTTGATCCCATAGCCAGGCTCTGGAGTTGAGTACGCGTGGGAGCAAGGTCTGCGTTGTACTGATACTGCTTATAAGAAAGCAGTGGCCAGGTCTTCCCAATTATGGATATTGGCCCTCTCCAGTTGATATAACCAATCTAGTTGAGTCCCGGATAGACTATCCTGAAAGAAGTGGACCCACAAATCTCTGTCAGCAGTGTGAGGCTGTATCTTCCTCACATAAGATCGGAGGTTCATCTTGGGACACGAAACCCTGTCGTACTTAGCAAACACTGGTTCCTTGAACTGTGGTGGAATAACAATCCCAGACACTAAACCCAACTCTTCAAAGTCCAGTCCGGGCACTTTCTGAATCTCCATTGCACTTAGACGCTCTTCCAGATGTTTGTACTTCTCATCAGCTGGAGGATATTGCTCTTCAGAGTAATCATCGTCTTCTTTCTCTTCAGATTCTGGATGGTCGATCACTTCCTTGTTTTTCCCTCCTTGATGGTCCCCTTCACCTGATGATGTTGCGAAGTCTAGGGTCCATCTGGATAACCCTTGGAACCTTCTTCCCAGATTCAAAACATCGGTTAATTTCTTTGCTTTCTTCTTCTTTTCTTTGATCAGTAAAGTTTTTAAATCCTCTTGTCCTTTGGCCAAAGACAAGAACATTTGTTGAAATTGAGCATTTTGCGCCTGAAGATCTTTTACCGTTTGTTCAATATCTATCTCACTTAAATAAACAGTAGAAAGATAAGGAGACCTGTTGTAAGAAACCTGTTTAGGTTATGATGAATTAAGATGCACATGCAATGATTTCAAGGAAAATAGAGATTTAAATTTGCTTTAGAGAAAAAGGAACAAACGTTATATTAATAAATCAAAGTTTGAGTACATCATGCCTCTTTGGGTTTACAAAGAAATATAAAATTTTAAGATAAAAAAGTTGAACGCATCCTCTTTGGTGCGATGTAGGCGTTCGGACTCCGCTCCTCGTGAAGTTGCTTGGTGAGTTCCAGAACTTTCTTCTTGCTGGCATAGAATTGGGCCTCGAAAGTGTCTCTCTCCCCCTTAAGTTGTATCCAATCCCTTTGCAAGTCTTCGAGAGAGGTGGGCATGTTAGGATGAAGGATAGTGTATGGGACATCTCCTTCCCCAACAGGTTCTATGATAACTGGGAGAATGGAAGGATAAGGCATCACAAGTTTCTGAGCACGAGCTCGCACCCACTTAAGGTAAGGCTCAAGGGGGGTGGAATTCTTGTGCCCCAATGTCTTGCTATCTATCTTGTTCAACATCCTCCAAGCTCGGATAAACCTCTGGCGGTAACCTTGATCGTCATTATTGTAATCAAATACCACCCCTTGAATAAGCATCTCATGTGGACCATCCCTTCAGGCGTAACCAAACTGTTGTAAGGCCAAGCAGGGGTTGTAAGTGATACCTCCTCTAATGCCAAGTAATGGGACATTAGGGAATTCTCCACAATGGTCGATGATAGTAACATTCTCCACAGATCGGGAACACCAATGAATATATGAATGTCTGAGCGTCATCAACCTATGTGACCACCTTGAACCTTACTCGTTCTTCAATACAGATTGGGGAAGATACGAAATAAACCATCTTGCCAAGAGAGGAGTACAACACATGAGAATACCCCTTTTCCTTATAGTGCGAGACTGAAAAGAATGTAGGATGTCTCCTAACAAAGTATGCATCGGGTTACGAGACATGAAGATTTTGATGGCATTTACATCTATGAGTTGGTCAGGATTTGGAAACAAAACCATCCCATAGATGAGGTGGGCCACAATTTCCTCAAAAGCTTGTAAGTCCAAGGAGTTCCAACAATCTTGAGCTTTCTCAAACAAGAACTTGGCTAAGAAACCTTTGACACTACTTCTTGTTTCCCAATTAGTTGTGACATCAGATTGTTGCAAGTGTAGGGCTTGAGTAATCTATTATGGTTTTGGATCTCTTTCAGTACCTTTGAAGGGTAGTTGATTGAGAAAGGGAATCCTGAAGAGTTGGGAGAATTCTTCCAAAGTTGGCACAAGTTGATAATCGGGAAATGTGAAGTAATGGTGTAGAGGATCAAAGAATTGGAAGAGCACCTTCATCATATCTTCATCAGTGTTGGAGGTAACCAAGTTTAGGAGGCAACCATGTTTTTCGGTAAATGGAGAATTCTCAGAAACCCTTGATGCTATCTCTTTAAGTTGAGAAGGGATCCTTACGAGTTTGACTTGAATGGTTTTCCAGCGAATAGAATCCATGTCCTACAAAACAGAACAAAGATAAATCCCAAAAATCCTTGAAATGGTTAGTGAGTATGAGTATGATGTTATGATGTTTATGATCTTATGTACAAGTAAATATATACAAACAAAACAAACAAGTCCTTAGGGTTAGGCTTGCATGGAGTCTCATAGGTAAGTACCCTCTTGAAGTTTAGTTGGCTCAAACCTGTCCCAACAATAGTAATCGAGTTCTAAGGGAGCTCAATATCACTGGTTTGTTTCCTCGGGAATTGTTTCAGCATAATCCTCTTTAATGGAAACTGAAATATCCCAAAAAATCAAACCTCAATGAGTGTAGTATCGAGTATCTACCAACTTTGTACTGCACCAAAGCCGGTCATCTCACTACGTCCTAATGGAAAAGTTGGTCAAGTAAAGGTTCTAGAAGTTAGTTAGTGCTTCATAACATCTGTGATACGGTGGGAGAACTGACTATGGTTTTGCGTTTGTTTTTGCAAATGTTTCGGTTGAGCAAGAGTCGCCACCGACTTTTTATTTTATCCTAAGGAAAGGTTTAAAAAGCACAGCAAAAACCTTTGAGATTTTTCTTGGGTTCGGGGAGTAGATTATAGAAAGGGAAGGTATTAGCACCCTTTCTATACATGGTTATCCATGGGCTCTTAGGTACTTGCTTAGATCAACTTGCCTTGGTTTTCAATTGTTTGAAATGGTGCTTTGTGTGTGGCTTTGAAAAGGTTTTGAAAAAGATGCCTTGTCTAGGCTACCCTTGTAACAATTCTTTACTCGAATGTTTTACAAAAGGTGTTTGTCTTTTTGAAAAGATGTTTCAAGGTTTTTTGAAAGTTTGCTTTGAAAGTGTTTGTGAAGTGTGGTTTGAAAATAGGCAAGTGTTTTCTTTTGCAAATTGACAAGTACTTAAGAGCTATCTACCCTAAAGTTCTCAAAGATTTTTGTTATGTTTTTAACCCTTTTAACAATTTTGTTCCACCATTGCATTTGGTGGACAATCTTGTGTTAGGAGGTGAAAGGGACGGGCGTGGGTCATCGTTTAGACCATAATTGCAATAGTGCTAAGTGTCTTTGGGCAATTTCTTTGAAAGGGACTTGATCATTTTAGGCAAATTTTCGAAAGCGTCATCGAGGGACTATGATCATTTGATTTTGTATTTGTTTTTGCCCAAAGAAACCTAACATGCAACATGGCCCATTTATTTGAAGGCAACAAGTGGAATACCCTAGGGGTGCAAGTGTGAGATGTGTTGTCCATTTTCATGCTTTGATTATCTTGAGATTAGGTCAAACTATTTTGTTCTTTTTATTTGCATACAAACCCTAATTCTAGCATAGTATATTTAGAAAGCGTTTAAAGTGCGAAAAGTAAAATTCCTACACTATTACAACACAATATGAGAAGGGGGTACAAATATTCAAATGGGGGGATATTTAGACAAAGAAATTAAATCTAGCTATTACATCATTTTTGGAATATTTACAAATAATTAAAGGCATAATTTAAATGGAAAATAAAATAAAGATGCAAAATGCAAAAAGGATTTTTATATGTATGAAAAAAGTATTATTTATGTCAAATAAATAAAAAATGAAAAAAAGGTATTGTTTTGGAGTTTTTGTGTTTTAAGGGTAAAACCCTAATTTCATTAAATAAATATATTAACTATTTAATATGTATAATATTTAATAATTATATACAAAAATAAAATAAAATGGAGTATATTCATAAAAAAAAGTATTTTCCATATCAAATATTAATAAAATAAAAAGTGTATGTATTTTGGTATTTTTGCCCTAAGTATATTAATATATATATAAATATCTTTATTATTTACTAAATAAATATTATATATACAAAAATAACAATATTTAATATTTATAAAAAAAAGTATATTTTGTATAAAATATTTTCAAAAGAAAAAATGAAACAAAAATCAGAAATAAAGTATATTTGCACTATTTTTCTAGTATTTAAAGTAAAAATGTATCTATTTATTTATTTATGTACAAATAACTAAACTAAACAAATAAATGCCTATAAATTCAAAAATGGTGAGAAAAATATTTTTTATATTATAAGCAAAAATAAATAAGTCAGAATGAAAAAAGAAAAGTCAAAAAATCATTGAAATAAACCAAATGGGCCTAGGGGGTGTCAAAGTGAAAAGAGTGTGTGAAAAGAAAATACAAAAACAAGCCCATCCCAGATAACCCTTCTTCAACCTCTGGCCAGAAAATGTCAAAAAAACGCGCGCCTTGTTCACTGATTCAAACATCCTGATTCCTAACTTTTTAATGAAAACTCACAACATCAAAAATGTTCAGCATCAAGAGACGAATTCAGGGATATAAAGAACTTGTCTTAACTCTCTAAGATGAGGGAGAATTTCTTCTCCACTAATTTCTGACCTATTTTTTTATCAATGTTCAGACTCAAAATTCTTGCAACACACATAATATAAATGAAATCTAATTACATGGACATGTTCAGGGCTATGAATGTGACATATTCTCTTCACAAACCTAAAGCTAACAATGCCTAATAAGAGAGATACGAGTTCATGAACTTACCTGTTCAGTTGAAGTTCTATCTGGCAATGGAGAAGCTTTCAGTGCAAGGTGATGATTGGTATAGCTTCCTTGATGTCCAGGGAAGTTATTCCAAGCTTTACTTTGTCTTGAAACCTTTTGAATCGTGCTAGAGCACTTCACCTGCAAATCAGAAAAGTGAAAATGGCCAAAAGGATTAGAGGAGTTACAGGTTGCTTCTAATTCTTTGGATAGTTTGGATTGAGGGTAGGGAAGGTGTTTGAAGTGGTTTGGGCAAGAATGCTTGAAAGGATTGAGAGTTGGAACTCAATCTGCAGAGGTTGCTCTGTTTGGGCAGTTTTAGAGTGATTCTCAGTTTGTCAAGGTATTGGAGGCCAAAGGCTCGTGTTCTAGCTTGTGTTTGATGTTTAGAGTGTGCTTGATAACTTTCTCTAAGGCTTGGTTTGCAGGAATGGAAGTTGGTGTATGTTATGATATGTTTCTTCACACTTAAGCAAGAGATGGCCACCTTGTGTTTCTAGCCTGTACATGCCCCCATACTATGCTGCATAACTCAGTCTTGATCAGTGCAATTAGTCCATAAACTTGTGCCAATTAGATTTGAATTGTACTTCTTGGGTTTGCATTATGACATAAAGCTTGCTTTTGCAAAAATGGAAGAAATGCTTTATCTATTTTGGGATTAATCCATCATGCAATGCTTGAACACATAGAACATGGTCTTGGCACAATGAATGTGCATTAAATTATTGAGTGTTGGATGGTTTAAGGGCCTGTAATGTAGCACAAACTAAGCTGACTTGAAAATGGCATAAGTTATGAACATGTACATGACCAATTCAAAAGTGAGTTTTTGCCATATTGTGAAATTCGATTCTCTCAAGTTATGAGGTTTTTTGATGAGTTCTTGGATATTTTGGAAAGCTTGGAATATGTACTACAATCCATCTTTGAAATTCAAATTGAAATTCCAAGTGGAAGTGTATGGAAAATGGACTTGAAGTTAGGTAGAAAACCTTGCCAAAATAGGTTAAAATTTCACTAAGTTAAGAATGGTTTAGTACCCTTATTCCAAAAATTGTAACTTGAGATACAAGCTTCTTTTGGGAAAACTTTGTGAATCAAAGTTGTAGATTATGCAACAGGCTACAACTTTCATGTTTTGACTTTTTCTTGAATCCAAATTAATCTTGGTGAGAAAGTGGGGCAAAGTTGGGGAAAAATTAGGGTTTTTCATAACTTAGAAAAATTCTAAGTTATGAAAAAATCTCATTTCTAACCCTAATTTGCATTTTTTGATTTCTTGGTGAACAAGTTTCATGATTTGGCATGTTTTGATGAAAAATGAATCTTGACTTTTGATTTGGACCAAAAAGTCAAAGTTTGACTTTTCAGTATACAGTCAAAATTGATCAATTGACTGGGAAATTCAACTGTCAATCTTGTGCATTTGGGATCTTTTGAACTTGTTGAGCATGTCAAGATAATTCCATGGGGTCCTTGAGTCCATATGTGAGCTTGGTTTGCCATTGGCTAGGTCAAACAGTCAAAAATTGCCTTTGTGCAGTCAAAACCCTAAAAATGACCATTTTGCCCTTTTGGTGATCTGATCAAATTTCTTGTGGAATTATGGTCCAAACTTGATCAAATGGTCCATGTGAGTTCATAATGTTGATGTGGGCCAATTTTCATGAGGTTTGACTGTCAATTGGCCACAGTTGACTTTTCCCCCAATACAGCTGATTTCTAGGTCAACTGTCCAATTGACTGGGCAAAACTTGGAATCAAGACTTGAAACTTGATATGGATAAACTTGGGAGTCCAATATGAAGCAAGAAAGTCATCTTAGGCATTTTTAGGTCAAAACATCTTTGTGCGAACACAAACCCTAATTTGGGTCAACAGTGCAAGGAGAAGTCTTGAGCAGATGAAACCCTAACTGGATCTTGATCTTCAAAGGTTTTGTGGTGAGAAATCAATGAGAAATGGGAGGGAAAATTTTGGGGTACAACAGTTGCCCCTGTTCAATCTTCTTGAGTCCGAAGAGTTAGATTGGCAAGTTTTGCCTTTCGTGACTCGAGGGTAAAAGGAGATTGGACACTAGAGTGCCCTTAAATTTGCACTCGTCAAAGTAATGGATGCGGGAATGGGCTTAAAGATGCCATTTGGAGATGGGCTTAACGATGCCATCTGGAAGAGTGACAGACACTTGTCGGGGATGGGCTTAAAGATGCCATCTGGAAATGGAATATCAGGAAGGTGTCCATGCTTGCGACCATCTCTGAACTGGGGATATGAATAAGCAATAGATTGACATCCGTTGTTGGGAGGAATCCGTAAGCTGTTTTCAAAAAAAAACTTGAGAAGAAACTGAACAAGTGATAGGTTAACATCCGTTACTTGGAGAACCCGTGAATTGTTTTCAGAAATCTTGAAGTTGAATAAGCAATAGAGCAGCATCCGTTGTTGGGAAGCGTCCGTAAACTGTTTTCAAAAAATCTTGAGAAGAAACCGAACAAGTGATAGGTTAACATCCGTTACTTGGAGAACCCTTGAACTGTTTTCAGAAATCTTGAAGAGAAACTGAACAAGTGATAGGTTAACATCCGTTACTTGGAGAACCCGTGAACTGTTTTCAGAAATCTTGAAGTTGAATAAGCAATAGAGCAGCATCCGTTGTTGGGAAGCGTCCGTAAAGTGTTTTCAAAGGTTACATCTGAATAAGTGATATATTAACATCTGTTGTTGGGAAGAATCCATAAACTGTTTTCAGAAGTCTTGGAGTTTGAATAAGCAATAGAGCAGCATCCGTTGTTGGGAAGCGTCCGTAAACTATTTTCAAAAGGGTGCATCTGAACAAGCGATAGATTGACATCCGTTGTTGGGAAGAATCCATAAACTATTTTCAGAAGTCTTGAGGAGAAATTGAACAAGTGATAGGTCAACATCCGTTACTTGGAGAACCCGTGAACTGTTTTCAGACATCTTGGAGTCGGAAGAAGAACCGGTGTAGGGTTCCCTGATGATGAGCTCGTGTAAAACTGCATCTGGAATAAGCATTAGAATGTTGTCGTGCCTGGATCATATCTGAACTATTCCTGGAAAGAATCTCGGAAGATAATGATTTTCGTCTTTCGACAGATCTTACCTGAAAAGGTAAAGAATTAGTTATATGCAATGTCATGATGCATGATACAATGTATGTTATGTGATATGAATGTAAATGGATACGCATGTAAGCTAGAGAGCTGTCTTGCAAAGGATAGATGAATCCGAGATGGCTGAAGATAAAAGTATCTTGACTGCTGCCGGGAAGAATAATTCCTGGGCTGCTGCTGGGGAAGAGAATTCCTGATGACTTCAACTGGGGAGTTCCAATCTAATAGACTCATGCTGGGGAGGTAAGACTGAGAATCTTCTGCTTGGAGGGAAGTATCTCTGGCGACTTCACTGGGGAACTCAAGATTTGCTTTCCTAAAACTCTGTGGGGAGAAGGTTCACTAGTCTGGCTCCGCTGGGGATTGACAATTTGAAGCTTTAGCTCGGCTGGGGATACTGAAACTTAAACTCTGAGGGGAAATGAGTTCTGGAGGATCCTCTGGCCGGGGATGTACAAAGACAACCTCCTCTGGGGATTGTATTGATAAGTTATGTTCGGGAACTCTGATGAACTCCGCTGGGGATAAGAAGAAATTTGGCGAGTGCGATCTTCCGTGGCAATAAGCTGAGGATAACCCAGTTATAAGCCCTTGTGAGGAATAACTTTGAATAAAACTCGGGAGAGACGTCTGTACTCTGCAGGGGATAAGCTTCCGGAATCTACTGGGGATAAGCTTCAAGACTTGCTGGGGATATGGATTCCAAATCTCCCGGGGGTTTCCTCTGAAAGGGTATCAAGATATCCAACTGTACTTTCGACCTATCAGTAATCCTCTTTCTGGATTCATAAGGAAATGATTATGTTCAAATGCATATGCCTATTTAACAAAACATTGGACGTTTCTCAAAATAAAACAAATAGTGCAAGAGAAAAAGTGAAAGGAAATGACACAAATTTCTGGGAGAAGTATTTGTATTGACTTTTTATGAGTATATTTGTACAAAGGAGACAATCATCCTAGTAAGAGGATTTTGTCGTAAATATTTGAAAAATTTACAAAAATAAAGATGGCTATGTGAAATAATTCCATGGGATTCCATTCCGCTATAGCTTTCACAACCCTGAATATCTGTCCATTCAATGATTCTTCTGCCGATGACTGGATTGATCAGAAGCCTGGAACTGGTTGATGAAGAGATTACCTTTGAAGTGATCCGACGAGACATAGTCATACGCTTTAATTCCCTAACTTTTGCCTGAATCGCCCTTTCGGGTTTTCGATTCACCGGGAAACCCCTTTTTGCCCAAGCCGCCCTTTCGGGTTTTCAACTTGCTGGGTGTACAGATTTTTTTTTTATCCCTAACTTTTGCCTGAACCGCCCTTTCGGGTTTTCGGTTCACCGGGATGCCCATTTTTTGCCCAAGCCGCCCTTTCGGGTTTTCGACTTGTCGGGTTATTTTATGCGTAGTATCTTTTGACTATGTCTGCGTTCGCAGGGTGCGGCAAATCGTCGCCGTCCATGGTGGTCAGAATCATTGCACCACCATAAAATATACTCTTGATCACAAATGGTCCTTCATATGTAGGAGTCCATTTGCCCCTGGGATCACTTTGCGGCAAGATAATCCGCTTGATTACGAGATCTCCGACTTGATACACTTGACGTCTGACTTTCTTATTGAAGGCCTTGATCATCCATTTTTGATACGTCTGACCGTGGCATATAGCAGCGAGTCGTTTTTTGTTGATCAGATTGAGTTGATCAAGTCGGGTATGCATCCAATCATCTTCATTCAAGCCTGCGTCCTTCATAATCCTTAGAGAAGGAATCTGAACTTCCATAGGCAGGACAGCTTCCATGCCATATACCAAAGAAAATGGGGTTGCCCCGGTTGAAGTACGTGTCGTCGTACGGTATCCATGTAGAGCAAACGGTAACATCTCATGCCAGTCTTTGTAAGTGACTGTCATTTTCTGAATGATCTTCTTAATGTTTTTGTTCGCAGCTTCAACAGCACCGTTCATCTTCGGCCGATAGGGAGATGAATTGTGATGATAAATCTTGAACTGTTCGCATAAAGCGGTGATCATCGTGTTATTCAGATTTGTACCATTGTATGTGATGATCTTGTCTGGAACACCATACCGACATATGAGATTTTGCTTGATAAAGCGGGCAACCACATTTTTAGTGACAGAGGCGAAGGAAGCTGCTTCGACCCATTTGGTGAAATAGTCAATGGCAACCAGGATGAAGCGATGTCCGTTGGAAGCCGTGGGCTTGATCTCTCCAATCATGTCAATGCCCCACATTGCAAATGGCCAAGGAGCAGTCAGAACGTTGAGAGGGACCGGAGGGATGTGAACTTTGTCAGCATAGACTTGACATTTGTGGCAAGTGCGGGAATGTTGATGGCAGTCAGCTTCCATGGTAGACCAGTAATAGCCTGCCCTTAGGATCTTCTTAGCCATTGTATGCCCGCTCAAGTGAGTGCCAAATGTGCCGCTGTGTATATCAGTCATAATCAACTCTGCCTCAGCTTTGTCTACGCATCGGAGTAGTACACAATCATGGCTTCGTTTGTAAAGGATGTCGTTGCTCAGGAAGAACTTGGCCGCAAATTTCCTTAAGAACTTCTTGTCATTTACGGAAGCTCCTTCGGGATAATCTCTAGTCTCGAGATACCTTTTGATTTCATGGAACCAAGGTTGTTCCACTACTTATTCGGTATTAATCTCGTGACAATGCGCAGGTTCATCCATTCGCTCGATGGTGATTTGGGGAGTCTCGTTATCCCAGTTGAGTTTAAACATGGAGGACATTGTGGCTAGAGCATCTGCTAGTTGATTCTCTTCTCGCGGGAAATGCTCGAAGGTAATTTGCTCGAAATGAGGCAACAACGTCAAGACATGTTCTTTGTATGGGATAAGATTAGGATGCTTGGTATCCCACTCTCCTTTGATTTGGCTGATGACCAAAGTCGAGTCCCCAAATACGATCAAAGATTTGATTCCCAAGTCTATAGCAGCCTTGAGACCAAAGATGCAAGCTTCGTACTCAGCCATGTTGTTTGTGCAACTGAAGCAAAGTCGGGCCGTGAAAGGTGTGTGACAGCCTTCCGGAGAAATGAGTACCGCGCCGATACCGTTTCCAAGTGCATTTGAAGCACCATCAAAGTACAGGGTCCATCGGGATCCCTTTTCGGGTTCGTCATACGGTCCGTTACCTTCAATGTTGTCCAAATTCATGATGTCCTCGTCTGGGAAGTCAAATCTCATGGGTTGATAATCTTCGATAGCCTGATGAGCCAGATGGTCAGCTAGTACACTCCCTTTTATAGCTTTTTGGGTGGTGTACTGGATGTCATACTCAGTTAAGATCATTTGCCATCTGGCTATCCTTCCAGATAAAGCGGGCTTTTCGAAGATATACTTGATAGGATCCATTTTGGAAATCAACAAGGTAGTATGAGTCAACATATACTGTCTTAGTCGGCGAGCAGCCCATACCAAAGCGCAGCAAGTTTTCTCGAGCAGTGAGTAGCGAGTCTCACAGTCGGTAAACTTTTTGCTAAGGTAATAAATAGCATGCTCTTTTCGACCAGACTCGTCATGCTGGCCCAACACACACCCCATTAAGTTATCCAAGACGGTCAAATACATGATCAATGGTCTTCCTTCGACGGGTGGCATCAGAATAGGAGGTTCTAGCAAATACTCCTTGATTCTATCAAAAGCAGCTTGACAATCGTCGTTCCATTCAACTACCTGATCTTTCTTCAAGAGTTTGAAAATTGGCTCACAGGTAGAAGTCAGATGAGAGATGAATCTGGAAATATAGTTCAAGCGCCCCAAGAACCCTCTAACCTCCTTTTCAGTACGGGGAGCAGGCATCTCTTGTATTGCTTTTACTTTTGCTGGATCGACTTCAATGCCTTTGTTGCTTACAATGAATCCCAAGAGTTTACCAGACCTAACTCTAAAAGTGCACTTACTTGGATTTAGCCTGAGTTTGTATTCTTTCAATCTGGCAAACAGCTTTTCTAGATGTTCAAGGTGCTCTTCCTCTGTTTGTGACCGAGCTATCATATCGTCTACGTAAACTTCAATCTCATGATGTATCATATCATGAAACAAAGCTACCATGGCGCGTTGATAAGTTGCCCCTGCGTTCTTCAGCCCGAACGGCATCACTTTGTAACAGAAAGTGCCCCATTGTGTGAGAAAAGTTATTTTCTCCATATCCTAGGGGGCCATTTTGATTTGATTGTAGCCCGAGAATCCATCCATGAAGGAAAACACTTTGTGCTGAGCTGTATTGTCGATCAAAATGTCAATATGAGGTAGCGGGAAATCATCTTTGGGGCTGACCCTGTTCAAATCCCGGTAGTCCACACACATCCTGACTTTGCCATCTTTCTTAGGTACTGGCACGATGTTAGCGACCCATTGAGGATAGGACGTAACAGCCAGAAAGCCAGCGTCGAATTGCTTCATTACTTCTGCTTTGATCTTTTCAGACATGTCAGGCCTCATTCAGCGAACTTTTTGCTTGATCGGTGGACAATCCTCTCTTGTGGGGAGACGGTGAACCACGATGTCTGTGTCTAAACCCGGCATGTCTTCATAAGACCAAGCGAAGATTTCAACATACTCATTCAACAACTGTATCAGGCGCTCTTTGACCTCAGGTTCCAGATTGGCACCCACTTGCACCTCCTTCCGGTCTTCCTCGGTCCCTAAGTTGACAGTTTCCAATGACTCTTCATGCGGTAAGATGGCCCTTTCCTCTTGCTGCAGAAGTCTGGCTAGTTCCCCTGGTACTTCACAACCTTCTTCATCTTCATACTCGGCTTGATTGACCAGATCTTCAGAGTTATTGAAAGATATAGCAGAATCGTCACCCATGGAATCCGGAGTGGATGGGTACCTGCATTGGTGAGTGTGGGTGTGTGTAAGGGATAGCCATCCTTAAACAAAAAATGCAAAAGGAAAGAAAATGAACACAAGCAGTTTATCAAATGAAAAACGTCCAATGAATCATTAAACATGGCATATGGATATGAAAAATAATCAAAACCCTTACAAATGGACCTACATGCCCCGGGCAAGGCATGAGGTGAAAAGATAGTGTACGGATTGTTTAAACATAAATATTACAGACCAAATAGGAAATGTTTGATAGATAAATTACTGATGAATAAAAGTGATGGGGACAAAGTCTTTTGCCTCCCAGTTGGTCAATCCTCCTTTGACAGTTGGGTAGATCCACTCTTCGATGTTGCTCTCTTTGTCTTCATCCTCCAAAGCGTTGATTCCGTAGGGAGAAATTTTGACTGGCGCCCTTTCAATCTTCGCACGGCGCATAGCTTTCCGGCCTGCGGTAGTGAACCCTAATCCAAATTTGTCTGTTTTATGGGGAATGTCAGGTAACTGCCCCCATGTTGAATTCTTCCCTTCCTTTATTGCGGCCCTTGCGTCCTCCAGAGATGCCATCCTGGCCATCTGCCTCGGTGTCTCAGCTGCCAACTTTGCTACTGCTATTTCAGGAAGGACTTCTTCGAAATGTTGAAAAGGCGTCTCAATGAACTCCCCCTCTACCTCCACGTACCGGAATGAGTTTAAGTGACTGATCATGTACTCCTCTTCACCGTGAACAGTAATGATCTTTCCCTTGACAGGATACTTCAACATCTGATGTAAGGAGGAGGTGACTGCCCCAGCATGGTGTATCCAAGGCCTACCCAGCAAGCAAGAGTATGACGGACGGATGTCCATCACATAGAAAGTGGATTTAAACACCTCAGTGCCTATCTTGACGGGAATCTCAACCTCCCCATGGACCATTCTCTTCGAACCATCGAAAGCTCTGACAACAATATCACTCGGCTTTAGTTCCAACCCTTCACAATCTAGTCGGTCTAAGGCCTTCTTTGGCAGTACATTCAGCGACGAACCAGTGTCGACCAAGACATGTGCGAGAGTGGTTCCTCGACACTCGACTGAAATGTGCAAAGCATCATTGTGGTTTCTACCTTTAGGAGTTAGGTTGGCATCAGAGAAACCTAATCCATTGTCCGCAGTCAGGCTAGCCACGCAATTTTGAAATTGATCCGTAGAGGTTTCCTGGGGCACATGGGTTGCCTTCAGGAATTTTATCAAAGCTTTAGCGTGCGCTTCTGAGCAAAGTAACAGTGCCAGCATGGAGATCTTTGAGGGGGTTTGCCCCAACTGTTCTACCACATCGTAATCACTTCTTTTGATTATCCTCAAAATCTCATCCATTTCCTTCTTGGAGGTTTCCGGGATGACCAAGGGTTGAGCCCTCGTCCTGACGAGTTCATCCTGGATTCCCTTACCTTTATCAGCAGCGGTAGGAGGGATGGTACTAGGAACAACAACATCTTCAATCAAAGGGGTTCTAGCAGAGAGTTTTATTGGTGCAGGGATGACCTTGTCAGCTGATGAGGGTCTAAAGATTGCTCTTGGAGGGGCAATCTCTGGAGAAAATATTCTCCCGCTCCTGGTGATTTTGCTCGTGCCTGCAATGTTACCAATGATGGCTTCTTCATCATCCGAACTTTCTTCAGTTATTTCGATTTGTTTGATACCATGGTAGTAGACGTCACTGCCATACTTCCATGGTATCGACTTCTCAGAAACATAGGGGATAGGCCCTGGCATTGTTATCTTCAAAGGAACAGATTTTGTAGCTGGTGTAATCTTAACAGGCTTTTTGACGGCCTTGGAAAGATTGGCGTGAATGGTTATGATTGAGACATCTTCAGTATGGGTTGGAATGGCAGAAACTTTTTCAAACAAAATTTGTCGACTATCCATAAGGCCTTGGATGCCTTTCTTCAATAACGGACAATCAAACGGCAGATAGTAACAACAATAGCAGTCTTCTTTACATCCCGGAAAGATCCCGGCTCTTAACAAATTCAACTTGATGGTTAGCAATGGAGTAGTCAGATCATTAACATCAGCAACATACAAATCTTCTTCAATGGCATTGACATTTCGACCGTGCTTCGACATGGGTGCAGATATCACATTAGGCTTCTCCAGAGCGTCAAACTCCACCTCCTTCGCCTCTATCAGGTCTTGGATCTTAAGCTTGAGTGCCCAACAATCATTGGTGTCGTGCCCGACACTGTCAGAATGGTAGGCGCATTTAGCATTAGGATGATAATGAGGAGAGGATGTATTCACATTCTTTGGTGCCTCCTTGATGGTGGCGAGATTCAACTTTAACAGATGGGGAAGCACTTGCGCTGGAGTCATATTAATACGGGTGAACTGCCATTGTGGCCGTTCCACCCGTTGCTGATTTGGTCTGGACTGGTTATAGCGAGGCTGCTCACTTGGAGTGTTTTGAATCATTACGGCCCCCACAGTTGGCCGAAGCTCCGTCTTCCCTGCTCTTCTCTGAGAATATACCACAGCTGTTTCCTTCTTAAAAGGCTTCTTCTCAACACTTGCAGCAACACCCTTCTGAATCTTTCCTGACTTGATGCCAGCTTCTATTCTTTCGCCTGTTAAGATCAAATCGGTAAACCCCGCGGAAGAGTTACCAATTAGATGATTGAAAAATGGCCCAGATAGGGTCCCTAGAAACATATCAACAAGTTCACGGTCGGTTAAAGGAGGTTGCACCCTGCCAGCCAAATCTCTCCATTTTTGTGCATATTATTTGAATCCCTCGCTTGTTCCTAGTGACATACCCTGAAGTTGGGTACGAGTAGGAGCAAGGTCAGAATTGTACTGGTATTGCTTGTAAAAAGCGGTGGCCAAGTCTTCCCAATTTCTGACGCTGGTTCCCTCCAGCTGATAAAACCACTCCAATTGAGCCCTAGAAAGGCTGTCTTGGAAGAAATGTATCCAAAGATTTTTATCTGCCGTATAGGGTTGAATCTTTCTCACGTAGGACCTGAGATGCATTTTAGGACAGGACAGCCCATCATACCTCACAAACACTGGCACCTTGAATTTTGGGGGAATCACAATCCCGACAACCAAACCCAAGTCTTCAAAATCCAAACCCGGTACTCTTTGTAGTTCCATGGCGGCCAACCTGTCTTCTAAACCCTTGTATTTATCATCAGCTGGAGGGTATTGTTGATCAGAATAATCTTCATCCTCTTCGACCTCTTCTTCTTCCGCATCGGACTCGGAAGGTACCGCAGCTCCACCTCCTTTGCTGGTTCCTTCATCAGAAGCAGGAGGAAATTCAAGCACTCTCCGAGCTTCTCCGTCAAATCTTCTCCCCAAAGTAGCCACTTCGAGTCTCTTTTTCTTCTTTTTCACTGGGTCTTTATTCCCCAGCAAGGTCTTGAGATCCTCCTGACCTTTAGCCAAGGTTGTCAAGAGTTGCTGAAACTGTGCATTCTGAGCTTGCAGGTCTTTGACTGTTTGCTCGAGATCCATCCTACTGAAATAAATAGCAGACAGATAAGGAAACCTGGAGTGAGACCTGCTTATGCACATGATGAATGATATGCTTATGTATGCAATGCATTCAAGGATTTGGAACATTCAAAATTGTTGTAGACAAAAAGGAACGCACGTCATATTAATAAGAAGAAATTTGTTAGTACATAAATGCCCCATGGGCCAAATATTACAAAATAACTTCTCAAGGCAAAAAGACATTGCGCATCCTCTTTGGTGCGATGTAGGTGTTGAGGGCCTCTTGCTCATGGAGTCGGCGGGTAAGCTCTAGAACCTTCTTCTCACTAGCGTAGAAGCTAGCTTCAAAAGTATTTCGTTCCTCCTTGAGCTGAATCCAACTTTTCTGCATTTCCTCCCACGATGTAGGCATGTCAGGATGTAGGATGGTGTAGGGAACCTCTCCTTCACTGACGGGCTCTTTAATCACAGGGAGTACATGAGGATAAGGCATCATTAGACTTTGGGCTCGGGCTCGTACCCACTTGAGATAGGGCTCAAGAGGGATGGAGTTCTTGTGTCCCAGAGTCTTGCTATCAACCTTGTTGGGCCTTCCCCAGGCTCTGATGAATCTTTGGCGAAGTCCTTGCGCATCGTTGTCGAAGTCAAAAACTAGGTCAGGAATCAACATATCATGAGGGCCATCCCTCCGTGCATATCCAAATTGCCTCAAAGCTAGGCAAGGGTTGTAGGTGATACCTCCTCTGATTCCAAGTAAAGGAACATTAGGAAACTCCCTGCAACGATCGACGATGATGACATTTTCTCTGGACCGAGAACACCAATGCACATCAGAATGAGTAAGAGTCATCAACCGTTGGGACCACCTTGAACCTTGGTCATTCTTCAGGACAGATTGTGGAAGGTGCGAAATAAACCACCTTGCAAGGAGAGGAGTACAGCACATGAGAACACCCCTCTTTCTCATTGTTTGTGTGTAAAATGAGTGAAGAATGTCCCCAAGCAATGTTGGTATTGGGTTTCTGGACAAGAAGATTTTGACGGCGTTGACATCTATCAATTGGTCAGAATTTGGTAATAAGACCAACCCATAGATAAGGAGTGCCACAATTTCTTCAAAGGCTTGAAGGTCCAATGAGTTCCAACATTCTTGTGCCTTCTCAAACAAGAATTTTTCTAAGAATCCTTTGACTCCGCTTCTGGTTTCCCAATGCCCCTTGATGTCGGATGGTTGTAGATGTAATGCTCGAGCAACATCTTCCGGCTTTGGTTCCTTTTCCGTACCGTTGAAGGGTAGTTGATTAAGGATAAGAATTCTTAGGAGTTGAGAAAACTCCTCCAAAGTGGGTACCAACTGGTAATCAGGGAAAGTGAAACAGTGGTGAAGAGGGTCAAAGAACTGGAATAGCACTTTCATCATGTCTTCTTCAATGTTGGTGTTGACTAAGCTGAGCAGTCTACCATGTCTTTCACTGAAGGATGAGTTTTCTGGAATTCTTGAGGTGAGCTCCTTGAGTTGAGGAGAGATTCTCACAAGGTTGACTTGAATGGTGTTTCTGCGAGGAATTTCCATGACCTACAAAACAAGAACAAAGATGAAGATCCAAACCCTTGAAATGGTTAGTGAATGCATATGATGTTTTATGATGTTTATGATGTATGCACAAACATGTGTACAAGCAAATCACACCAAACCCTAGTTTCAGGCTTGCATGGGGTTTCATAGGTAAGTACCCTCTTGAGTGTAGTTGGCTTAAAAACCTGTCCTATAAATAGTAACCGGGTTCTAAGGAGCTCAATATCACTGGATTGTTTTCATTGTTCATTGTTTTGGATTAGCCACTTAACTAGCGACCAAAATATTCCAAGAAAACAACCCTCAATGAGTGTAGTATCGAGTATCTACCAACTTCGGACTGCACCAAAGCCGGTCATCTCACTACCCCTAATAAAAGGCCAAGATGGTCAAGTAAGGTTCTAGGTCATTAGTGCTTAGTGACATCACTCAGCGGCCCCGTACTCTCCTTGATTGAACTCAAGGGTTACCGGTACTCACAAATATGTCGCACTAATATAGCTATTGCTTCGACCGTGTCGGTATACCCCGCACAGTTTCCACAACGTATTGCTATCTATGAATGTTTCCCAAAATCCGGGTATAGGATTGCAACCCAAACAATAGAGCCGAGATATAAAGCAAACAATTCAAACAATTAGTCATGCAAGAGGGTGATCTAAGCCCTAAGGTTACTCCACTTTTAAAATTATCCCCAGCAGAGTCGCCAGTTCTGTGATACGGTGGGAGAACTGACTATGGTTTTGCGTTTGTTTTCGCAAATGTTTCGGTTGAGCAAGAGTCGCCACCGACATTTTATTTTATCCTAAGGAAAGGTTTAAAAAGCACAGCAAAAACCTTTGAGATTTTTCTTGGGTTCGGGGAGTAGATTATAGAAAGGGAAGGTATTAGCACCCTTTCTATCCATGGTTATCCATGGGCTCTTAGGTACTTGCTTAGATCAACTTGCCTTGGTTTTCAATTGTTTAAAATGGTGCTTTGTGTGTGGCTTTGAAAAGGTTTTGAAAAAGATGCCTTGTCTAGGCTACCCTTGTAACAATTCTTTACTCGAATGTTTTACAAAAGGTGTTTGTCTTTTTGAAAAGATGTTTCAAGGTTTTTTGAAAGTTTGCTTTGAAAGTGTTTGTGAAGTGTGGTTTGAAAATAGGCAAGTGTTTTCTTTTGCAAATTGAAAAGTACTTAAGAGCTATCTACCCTAAAGTTCTCAAAGATTTTTGTTATGTTTTTAACCCTTTTAACAATTTTGTTCCACCATTGCATTTGGTGGACAATCTTGTGTTAGGAGGTGAAAGGGACGGGCGCGGGTCATCGTTTAGACCATAATTGCAATAGTGCTAAGTGTCTTTGGGCAATTTCTTTGAAAGGGACTTGATCATTTTAGGTAACTTTTCGAAAGCGTCATCGAGGGACTATGATCATTTGATTTTGTATTTGTTTTTGCCCAAAGAAACCTAACATGCAACATGGCCCATTTATTTGAAGGCAACAAGTGGAATACCCTAGGGGTGCAAGTGTGAGATGTGTTGTCCATTTTCATGCTTTGATTATCTTGAGATTAGGTCAAACTATTTTGTTCTTTTTATTTGCATACAAACCCTAATTCTAGCATGGTATATTTAGAAAGCGTTTAAAGTGCGAAAAGTAAAATTCCTACACTATTACAACACAATATGGGAAGGGGGGGTACAAATGTTCAAATGGGGGGATATTTAGACAAAGAAATTAAATCTAGCTATTACATCATTTTTGGAATATTTACAAATAATTAAAGGCATAATTTAAATGGAAAATAAAATAAAGATGCAAAATGCAAAAAGGATTTTTATATGTATGAAAAAAGTATTATTTATGTCAAATAAATAAAAAATGAAAAAAAGGTATTGTTTTGGAGTTTTTGTGTTTTAAGGGTAAAACCCTAATTTCATTAAATAAATATATTAACTATTTAATATGTATAATATTTAATAATTATATACAAAAATAAAATAAAATGGAGTATATTCATAAAAAAAAGTATTTTCCATATCAAATATTAATAAAATAAAAAGTGTATGTATTTTGGTATTTTTGCCCTAAGTATATTAATATATATAAATATCTTTATTATTTACTAAATAAATATTATATATACAAAAATAACAATATTTAATATTTATAAAAAAAAAGTATATTTTGTATAAAATATTTTCAAAAGAAAAAATGAAACAAAAATCAGAAATAAAGTATATTTGCACTATTTTTCTAGTATTTAAAGTAAAAATGTATCTATTTATTTATTTATGTACAAATAACTAAACTAAACAAATAAATGCCTATAAATTCAAAAATGGTGAGAAAAATATTTTTTATATTTTTTATATTATAAGCAAAAATAAATAAGTCATAATGAAAAAAGAAAAGTCAAAAAATCATTGAAATAAACCAAATGGGCCTAGGGGGTGTCAAAGTGAAAAGAGTGTGTGAAAAGAAAATACAAAAACAAGCCCAGCCCAGATAACCCTTCTTCAACCTCTGGCCAGAAAATGTCAAAAAAAACGCGCGCCTTGTTCACTGATTCAAACATCCTGATTCCTGGCTTTTTAATGAAAACTCACAACATCAAAAATGTTCAGCATCAAGAGACGAATTCAGGGATATAAAGAACTTGTCTTAACTCTCTAAGATGAGGGAGAATTTCTTCTCCCCCAATTTCTGACCTAGTTTTTTTATCAATGTTCAGACTCAAAATTCTTGCAACACACATAATATAAATGAAATCTAATTACATGGACATGTTCAGGGCTATGAATGTGACATATTCTCTTCACAAACCTAAAGCTAACAATGCCTAATAAGAGAGATACGAGTTCATGAACTTACCTGTTCAGTTGAAGTTCTATCTGGCAATGGAGAAGCTTCCAGTGCAAGGTGATGATTGGTATAGCTTCCTTGATGTCCAGGGATGCTATTCCAAGCTTTACTTTGTCTTGAAACCTTTTGAATCGTGCTAGAGCACTTCACCTGCAAATCAGAAAAGTGAAAATGGCCAAAAGGATTAGAGGAGTTACAAGTTGCTTCTAATGCTTTGGATTGTTTGGATTGAGGGTAGGGAAGGTGTTTGAAGTGGTTTGGGCAATAATGCTTGAAAGGATTGAGAGTTGGAACTCAATCTGCAGAGGTTGCTCTGTTTGGGCAGTTTTAGAGTGATTCTCAGTTTGTCAAGGTATTGGAGGCCAAAGGCTCGTGTTCTAGCTTGTGTTTGATGTTTGGAGTGTGCTTGATAACTTTCTCTAAGGCTTGGTTTGCAGGAATGGAAGTTGGTGTATGTTATGATATGTTTCTTCACACTTAAGCAAGAGATGGCCACCTTGTGTTTCTAGCCTGTACAGGCCCCCATACTATGCTGCATAACTCAGTCTTGATCAGTGCAATTAGTCCATAAACTTGTGCCAATTAGATTTGAATTGTACTTCTTGGATTTGCATTATGACATAAAGCTTGCTTTTGCAAAAATGGAAGAAATGCTTTATCTATTTTGGGATTAATCCATCATGCAATGCTTGAACACATAGAACATGGTCTTGGCACAATGAATATGCATTAAATTATTGAGTGTTGGATGGTTTAAGGGCCTGTAATGTAGCACAAACTAAGCTGACTTGAAAGTGGCATAAGTTATGAACATGTACATGACCAATTCAAAAGTGAGTTTTTGCCATATTGTGAAATTCGATTCTCTCAAGTTATGAGGTTGTTTGATGAGTTCTTGGACATTTTGGAAAGCTTGGAATGTGTACTACAATCCATCTTTGAAATGCAAATTGAAATTCCAAGTGGAAGTGTATGGAAAATGGACTTTAAGTTAGGTAGAAAACCTTGCCAAAATAGGTTAAAATTTCACTAAGTTAAGAATGGTTTAGTACCCTTATTCCAAAAATTGTAACTTGAGATACAAGCTTCTTTTGGGAAAACTTTGTGATTCAAAGTTGTAGATTATGCAACAGGCTACAACTTTCATGTTTTGACTTTTGCTTGAGTCCAAATGAATCTTGGTGAGAAAGTGGGGCAAAGTTGGGAAAAAATTAGGGTTTATCATAACTTAGAAAAATTCTAAGTTATGAAAAATTCTCATTTCTAACCCTAATTTGCATTTTTTGATTTCTTGGTGAACAAGTTTCATGATTTGGCATGTTTTGATGAAAAATGAATCTTGACTTTTGATTTGGACCAAAAAGTCAAAGTTTGACTTTTCAGTATACAGTCAAAATTGATCAATTGACTGGGAAATTCAACTGTCAATCTTGTGCATTTGGGATCTTTTGAACTTGTTGAGCATGTCAAGATAATTCCATGGGGTCCTTGAGTCCATATGTGAGCTTAGTTTGCCATTGGCTAGGTCAAACAGTCAAAAATTGCCTTTGTGCAGTCAAAACCCTAAAAATGACCATTTTGCCCTTTTGGTGATCTGATCAAATTTCTTGTGGAATTGTGGTCCAAACTTGATCAAATGGTCCATGTGAGTTCATAATGTTGATGTGGGTCAATTTTCATGAGGTTTGACTGTCAATTGGCCACAGTTGACTTTTCCCCCAATACAGTTGATTTCTAGGTCAACTGTCCAATTGACTGGGCAAAACTTGGAATCAAGACTTGAAACTTGATATGGATAAACTTTGGAGTCCAATATGAAGAAAGAAAGTCATCTTAGGCATTTTTAGGTCAAAACGTCTTTGTGCAAACACAAACCCTAATTTGGGTCAACAGTGCAAGGAGAAGTCTTGAGCAGATGAAACCCTAACTGGATCTTGATCTTCAAAGGTTTTGTGGTGAGAAATCAATGAGAAATGGGAGGGCAAATTTTGGGGTACAACAACATCACTCAGCGGCCCCGTATTCTCCTTGACTACTCAAGGGCTACCGGTACCCACAAATATGTAACACTAATGTAGCTATTTCTTAGACCATGTCGGTATACCCGACACAGTTTCCACAACGTATTTCTACTTACCTATAAGGTATCTCAAATATGGCTAGAGGATTTAAACCCAAACAAAGAACCAAAATGTAAAGCAAACAAATCAAAAAATGAAAGCAAGTAAATGTGATCTAGCCCTAAGGTAACCCCACTTTTAAATATCCCCAGCAGAGTCTCCAGTTCTGTAACACGGTTGGAGATCTGACTTGGTTGTTTTGTGTTTGATCGCAAATGTTGCGGTTAGAAAGAGTCACCACTAACTTTTCTTTTATCCAAAAGGAAAGGTTGAAAAGAATAGGAAAGACCTTTGAGATGTTTTCTTGAGTTCGGGGGGTAGATTATGAAAAGGGAAGGTATTAGCACCCTTTTCATCTGTAGTTATCTACGGGCTCTTAGTTGCTTGCTAGATCACTTGCTTTTGTTTGAAAATGCGCTTTGTGTGGTTTTTGAAAGTATTTTGAAAAGGGGCAATCATTTAGGAAAACTTTGTAATAATTCTCATTCATAAGAATGTATACAAAGTGTTGATCTTTTGCAAATGTTTCAAGTTTGAAAGGTGTTTTGAAAATGTTTGTGTTTGTTTTGAAAATAGCAAGGATGTTTTGGTTTGAAAATGAGCAAGCAACTAGGAACATTCTACCTACTCAAAAGTATTTCTTATTTATTTCCTCTTTCCTTTGATATTGTTATTTTACCATTTATTGGTAAGTAACCTTATCTTTGGATGTAAAAAGGGACGGGCATGGGTCATCGTATAGCCATGATTAGCAATGTTGTAAAATATCTTAGCATTTTCTTTAGAGACTAAGATCATTTTGAAAGGCAACATTAATAGCGTCATCGAGGGACTATGATCTTGTATTTTGATTTGTTTTTGCTAAGATACCCCACATGCATAACATGGCCATTTTTCATAAGGCAACAAAATGGATTTACCCTAAGGGTGTAAGTGTGAAAGTTGTGTTGGTTGACATGCATTATTTTGTCTTGATTAGGGTTTGCTAAGCAATTATTTTATCTTTCCATACAAACCCTAATTTACTAGCATTTATATATAAAGCATTAAATTGCGGAAAATAAAAATATTAAAGCTATTACATTAATAGGGGAGGGGGTGTACAAATTTACAAATAGGGATTTTGCAAGAAAACTAAATCTAATTAACTATTACAACCATATTGAATATTGTACAAAATTGAAAATAAAAATGCAAGAATGTAAATGGAAAAAGAAATGATTTTGTTTGTTTTTTATGAAAAGGTTTTAACCTAAACCTAATTAAGAAAAATGATTAATGAAAATTAAATAAAATTAACTTAAACTAAATAAGAAAAAAAAACTAACTAAAAAAAGGATTTTTTAGGGTTTTATTTATGAAAAGGTTTTAAATTAATAAAAATAATATGAATATTAATTAATTAAAAGAAACCTAAGTTCTAAATTAATTTTAATTACAAGAAAATAATATAATATTTAAAACTAAACCTAAATATTAATGATTAAGAAAGAAATTAATTTATTAAGAAAATGTTTTTGTTCTTTTAGTTTTATAAAACAAATAAACTAAATAAGTGTAAAAATAATAAATAAAATATTTTTTTGGATTATAAAAATAATATTAATAATAATAATAATAAAGGAAAAAGAAATAAAATAAAATAAGAAAAATAAAATAATAATGAAAATTGGGGCAGGGGGTGCTGAAGTAAGTCAGGGGTTAGTAAAAGAAAAAATAATCAGGCCCAAGTTGGAGGCACCACCTGTTCAAACAAAAAAAAGTAAAACACAAAAATGTAAAAAAAAATGGTAAAACGGACGTTGAGTCTCCAACCCAGGTTCAAGGGGTGACAGACGCGCGCTTTAACCACTGGGGTGGTGATACATCTGTTTACATTGGAACAACAATAAATACATAACACATATTTTGCCCTGACTGTACTTCATCTTCAACCTCCAGCCAAAGGATTTCAAACTTGCTCATTCCTCAACCATTTTTCAGAAATGTAAACATGAAACTTGTGTATTTTTCCACCACGAATCCAACCATGTAACTAATTTAAGATAACACTCAAAGATAAGGATGAATTTATGACAGTACCAAATTTTGACCTAAACGTTTCAGCAAGTTCAAACTCGAAATTCTCCATGCTTAAGCAACATAAATGAAATCTATGGACATGTATAGTTTCAGGGCAATGATATCTACATTCTATCTTCACAAATGCAAGCCTAACAATGCCTAAATAATGAGATAGAAGTTCAAGAAAAATACTTCAAAACTAGAAATCGTGAAATGACTTTGAGCTTGTTTCAAGTGATGGTGATGATCAGGTTATCTTCCTTGGACCTCTAGGAAGCTAATGCAATGGCTGGCTTGAGCTGAAGGTGGCTAGAAGGGTCTGGAGAAGTACAACTGTGATGCTCTATTTTTGAACTTAGAAATGGGTGAAGATGGTGTTACAGTCGTGTAACAGGGATAGGGATGGCTTATGTATGATGTTTGGAAGCTTTTGGAAGAAAAAGGCTAAGAAACGCACGAGTGAAATGGAAATTTGAAGTTCTTGGTCAGAATATGCAACAATGGTGGTTTGTGATGCAGTTCTGAGTTTGGGGAAGTTTTGGAGCTTGTGTATTCGTCCGTTAGCTTGCAAACAACTTGTGCATAAGTAAGGAAAATGTTAGAGTACTTGAGGAGGTCAGAAGCACAAGATGTAGACTTATGGATATGTTACTTGATTTTGAAGAAAAGTGAAAACATGGTTTCAAGGCATAGTACAAGCATGGCCAGAGTTTATGGGAGGCTCTAGACATGTTTCTTTTGCCTTTGAAATTGCTTGTGATCAGAAGGAACAAGTGCAAAGCTCTATGCATTGACTTTGTGATTAAAGCTTCTTTTCAAGAATGGAATGGTTACTTTGTTCCATAAATTGAAATGTAACTTGGATAAAGGCTCAAGTGCTTAGATTAAAGATATAACAATTGTTTAAACATTTGATTATGGAGTGACAAACAAGTATGAGGCCTGCAAAGCAAATATTATGCATCCTAGGCTTGGATTTGAATTCTTGTTCATCATGAAATGGCTTGTAATTCAAGTTTGAAAACCCTAACTTCATCTCTTCGATTCTCCATACTCAAACATGATTTCAATGATTTATTGGACATTTTGGAAAGCTTGTAACATGATATACAACATCTCTTTGAATAAATTTTTCAAATTCCAAATGGAGATATGTGAAAATTTGCTATGAAGTTGGTACCAAAAATTTGCCTAACTAGGGCAAAATTTTCACTAACTGTTTAGTTTCATGACCATGATTTCATGGATTAATAACTTGAAATACAAGAATTTATAGGAGGATTTGTATAAATCAATATTTTAGATCTCATTTAGACCTACAACTTTCATGTTGAAAGTTTCCTTTGAATCATCTTGCATCATGGTGAAAAATTGGCTCAAAATTGTGAAAAAATATGAAGTTTTCAACACTTAGAAAAATTTCTAAGTTTGGAAACTTTGACTTTTCAAAATGAAATCTTGACTTTTTGATTTCTTGATAAAACAAGTTTCATCTTTTTACATGTTTTGATGAATTGTGATCTTTGACACTTGATTTTGACCAAAAAGTCAAAGTTTGACTTTTCAGTGTACAATTGACTTTTGATCAGTTGATTGAAAATCAACTATCAATCAAATGACCTTGAGCAATGTTATGAGTCATGCCATTAGGTAAATAATGATGAAATTGAATCCTTGAGATCATTTTTCCAACCAATCAACCATTTTCTAGGTCAAAAAATCAGAAATTGCCTTTTCTTAGTCAAAACCCTAAATTTGACCATTTTGCCCTTTTGATGATTTGATCAAATTTCTTGAAGAATTATTGTCCAAACTTGATCAAATTACATATATGAGTTCACGATGTTGATATGGATAAAAAATTATGAAGTTTGACTGTAAATTGACCACAATTGACTTTTTCCCCGATTCAGCTAATTTTTAGGTCAATTGATCAATTGACTGAGCAAAAATGTGATCCAAGACTTAAAACTTGACATGAGAAATCTTGAGGGTCCATAATAATCCGTTAAAGTCATATGAGACATTAAAAGTTTAATTATCCTTGTGCAATCTCAAACCCTAATTTCAGTCATCAGTGCTTAAAGAGGTGTCTTGAGCTAATCAACCCTTGTGCAGTCTTGAACCAAAGGAGATCTTGTGAGAAAATACTTGATAAATGAGAGGGAAAATTTTGGGGTACAACATATACATTCTTATAGAGACGAGAATCGTTACAAAGTTCACTTAAACGAAGGCACTTTTCAAAAATACTCTCAAACAAACACAAACACATTTTACAAAGCATTTTCAAAGTGAGCTAGCAACTAAGAGCCCGTAGATAACTATGGATGAAAAGGGTGCTAACACCTTCCCTTTTCATAACCTACCCCCCTAACTCAAGAAAATTCTCAAAATGTCTTTCCAATTCTTTTTACCTTTCCTTTATTGGATAAAAGAAAAGTCGATGGCGACTCTTGCTATCCATAATAATTGTGATAAAACACAAAACACCAAGTAAGTTCTCCCACCGTATTAAAGAACAGGCGACTGTGCTGGGGATGTTTATTTAAAAGTGGGGTTACCTTAGAGATTAGTTCATATTTAAATGCTTTCATTGTTTGACTTACTTGCTTTACTCTTAAAAGGATGTTTGGGTTTTGTATAGATCCTCTACCCGGATCTGGGGGCATTATTAGGTAAGTATCAATAGATCATGGAGACTGTACAATATAGACCGATATGGTTAAAGCGATGGCTACGTTAGTGTGACACATTTGTTAGTACTGGTATCCTTTGTGTTGAATCATAGAGAATATGGGGCCGTTGTGTAGTGTCATGAAGCACTAACTGATCGTAGAACCTTTAATTGAACAATTTGGCCATTAGGAAGTAGTGAGATAGCCGGCTTCGGTGGAAAACTGTAGATTTGTTGATACTCGATACTACACTCATTGAGATTGAACTTTCGGGATATTTCGGCCACAAGAAAAGATTCATTATACTGAGACAATGCGCGATAAAGAAAGATCAATGATTTTGAGATTCCCTAGAACTCGATTACTCTTTAGGACAAGTTGAACCAACTAAAACTTCAAGAGGGTACTTACCTATAAACCCCGTGCAACCCTAAACCTAAGGACTTGTTTTCTTTGCTAGTATATGATTATTTGTATATAACATTGTGATACGGTGGCAGAACCGATTGTTTGACGCTGGTTTGCGTTTTGCGTTTTTTGTTTGCAAAATGTCGCGGTAAGCAAGAGTCGCCACCGACTTTTATTTCATCCAATCGGAAAGGAAAAAAGTACAGAAAAAAATCCTTTTTTGAGATTTTGAGTACGGGGGGTAGATTATAGAAAGGGAAGGTGTTAGCACCCTTTCTATCCATGGTTTTCCATGGGCTCTTAGGTACTTGCTCATATTTTTAAAATTGCTTGTGTATGTGCTTTGTTTTTTAAAAGAGTTTTAACTTTGTGATAACCCTTGTATCAGCCGTCAAAGGTGTGACGAAGTTTGTTTTGAAAGTTTGTTTGAAAAGTGTAAGTGTGAAAAGTTTTGATTTGAGCAAGTACCTACTAGCATCTACCTACTCGAAAAAGGATCGTTTCTATTTCTGTTTCCTTTAGGCAGCGTTATCCTTCTATTGAGAAATAGGTAGCACCGTCATTGGAGTTGTAAGGGTCAATTCGAAAGGGACGTACGATCACTAAAGTAATGTTAGGACACCTTAGTAATAACCCTAGAGTCTTAAGATCATATTCGAGGAAACATTTCCGAGGCAACATTTTTGAGGCAACATTTCGAGGCAACATTTCCGAGGCAACATTCGAACGGGACATTTGATCTTTTTAGACAGGAGGAAAACCACTAAGACACCCTATACTTAATGATCGTTTACCGAAGGCAACCGAAGTGAGAGTATACCCTAAGAGTGATATGTGCGAGTGATTTGTTTTAGTTATTTGTCTTTGCACATTAGAGTTTTCTAACTGTATTAAATTTATCATGCATTCTTGTCATACAATCCTATTAGCATACATCTAAACAGTTAAATATTTGTAGGAATTTAAAAATGCGAGAAAGTGAATCTACTCTATTACAAGGCTTCAGGGAGGGGATTAATTACATAGCCAAAAAAAACCCGGAAAAAGCGATAAAAAGCCCTAGATTAAACTATTACAAACCATGAACAGTTATAAAAATATTGGCAAAAATAATTAACACGCGCGCGATGAATTAAATACGAGACAACTAGGGTTTTGACCCTTGACTAAACCTATTCGCTATTAAAAAATGTTTTTGTCATGTTTTTTGTTATTTTAAGAAAATAATGAAAAAATTAAATTAAAAAAATAAAATCTTAAGTTCTAATTAATTTTAAATGAAAATACATTAATTTATTCTAAAACCTATTTTTTTTTGTATTTTTATGTATTTGAGAAAAAGGGAAAATAAAATTAAATCAAAAGTTTTAACCTAATTTCTATTTGATTTTATTTGCAAAAATAAATTACAATTTCCCTAAGTTAAACTAAATTAAATTAATTTTGATAATAATTTTAAAAAAAACTAATCCTAATTTTTTTTATGAATTATTGATTTTATGGTTTTTATGAAAAAGATTAATTTGTGAATTAAGAGTAAATAAAATAAATAATAAAATAAATAAATAAAATAAAATAAATAAGAAAGAATGATGGGCCTGTGCTAGCAATTATGGGAGGTGCTATTGAAATTCAGGGTCCAAATGAATCTCACCCCGTTTTGACTTTGCCTGATTCAGTGCACATGTTGACTTGAGGCGTAGGGTGGACCTCTTGCTACTTGAGCGTTGGATCCAGATTGCTGATGGATTTGATGGTGGAAATTGAATGGCCTATGGTGGACGTTGGGGGCTGCAGTGTACCTAATCACCTATTGAAAAATAATATGAACAGAGTTTGGGACCTGGGGATCGAACCTAGGTCCTTATGCTCAACACCAAACATGCCCAACCATCTGTACCACACGCTTCATCTGTTCATATAATAACAATAATGCATAATATATAAAACATGATAGTTAATTGGGAAAATGCACTAAAATTCAAACCACCAAACCAGGGAGTGCCAAGCATCGTCTTCTTCATCAAACCGTCGTTTTAGGTAAACAAGCTTTTACCTACGGATGTTTCGTTGTAGGTACAGACATGTGTATCTCAAAAATTATCCACAAGTAGGATAAATGACCATGGCTGGTACCAATCAACTCGTCTCATCCTCACGAGTGTCATGGTACCAGAATCAACGTCCAATTTAACCTGTACTGCAAAGCCCAAAAACTAACCAAGAAACCCTAGCCATGGCAATTTTACATACAGTCATCAAAAATGCAATTGAATAGAATGATTAGCTTGCAAACTCAATAAGGAACAAGAATATATAATCAAAACGTGCAAATGATGTATAAATCAATGAAAACGAAAATCAGTTTTTTAGTCAAACTGTGTGACTACTATGGGTCAATTCTGGGCACGAGGAGGCTTGCAATTGATCCAGTTAGCTTCAGAGACGTTCCAGGATGCAATTAGGAGTGTTGGAAAGCTTTGAATCTTCCTCTAGGGTAGAGATCATATCACCACTTTTCTAACAAAAATTGAGTTTTTGTTCTTGGCTATGCACCACTGTTAACCCTTATTCTTGCTTTGGAAACGTTCAATATATATTATAGAATGCATTAGGGTTGTAAAACTGATGACATCTTTGGAAGTTTTTCAAGATTTGATTTTATTTTCATGACATTTATAATCTTTCTAAATTTGGCCTAATCATGCTCGTTTTGTTCCAATTATCATTGATTCGAATTGGTCTTGCAAGCTCATCAAATCTTGGTTGCTAACCTCTCAAAAAAAACCAATCAAATCAAATCTTTGATAATTTTCATCATTTATTTGATTTAATTCAATTTTTAATTAATGAAAAATCAAAATAAATTGAAAAATGAAGCAAACAATTGGTGGATAAGCATTTGAGTCGTGGACCACATTATCATTGAGATGCAAGCCTAAAAAGTTGGGCCCATTTAGCAAAAAATGCAAATTTGAGCACATTTGACTTTTGGCAATTTTGCAAAAAAGGTCAAATTGGCCAATGTATAACTCTCTCAATTTTAACCCTAGAGAGGTATTCTTGGACTTTTTAGAAATCTTGGGATGTCCTCTAAGCAACCCTTTTGGTATCATCTCAATTGACTCTTCCATGTTCATGTATGAAGCTTTGACCTAAAAGGTGTTTTTGTTGACTTTCCAAAATGACCTATAATGTCAAAATTCATATCTTCTTGTGAGTGCATATTTTGAACTTGGCAGCTGAAGATGAATTATAGGGAATTGAATCCTCTTCAAATGAGCTTTATATGGGTCATTTATGATAAAGTATGAGAAAGTTATACTTGGTCAAAGGTGAGTTGACTTTTCCTGCAAACCCTAATTTAGCAACTTTTGGGTTTTGATGAATTGTGAGAAATCCTTGAGGAATCATGATCAACCCTTGATCAAATGATGGATAATACTTCAAAATGAGGATGTTGACCAAAAATCTTGAAGTTTGACTGTATGTGGGCCACAACTGACTTTTGACCTAGCACAGTCGATTTTCAGGTCTTTGTGTAATTGACTGAGCAAACTTCTTCTTCAAGGCTTGAAACTTGACATGGATGATCTCGAGAACATATTAGGATAATGGTGAGAATTTGATTCCTTTGTGGTTCATATATCCTGATGAAAAATGAAACCCTAATTTGAGATAGACTGCCTTAGGAGAGAGTTTGTTTGGTCAACTCTTGAACTTCCTTGAGCAATTTGGGGACCTCACATGACATTTGTTAAGAAATATGGGAGGGAAAATTTTAGGGTACAACAACAGCCCCTTTTTAATCTTCTTAAACCTGAGGATGTAGATTGGCTCGTCTGCCTTTCACGATCTGAAGGTGGAAGATGATTGAACACTAGAGTGCCCAGAAATTTGCACTCGCATGAAGTGATTTGATTTGTGATATTGGGAATGGGCTTATAGATGCCATTTGGTAGCTGCTAGAGAATTTCCGGAGATGGGCTTAAAGATGACATCTGAAGGGATGCCGATCGCATAAGAGATTCCTTTACGAGAACACGCATACCAGTTGTTGAGGAGGACTTCGTTGGGTAATGTTGGTCTCTGTCTTGAGAGAAATAGAGTTTTAGGAGCTTCAGTCGTCTGTTAATCAACTGGGGGAATGACTCCGATTTGGGGAGCGGAAGTGAGCTGCGTATCTAGTCGGGTTATATGCTGCACCGCAACTTTCTAAGGAAATGTGAAATCAATTGTGTCTGATCAGGTCCAGGTCTTACAGTGTTATGAACTGCTGTCTAGAGGTAAGAGAAAAGAAACCTGGATTGTAAGGTTATGAGAAGGAACCTGGATAGTAGGGGTACTTTGGGATGAAATCCTGGATAGTAGGGTTGTGAGAAGGAACCTGGATAGTAGGGTTACTTCGAAATGAAAGCCAGGATAGTGGTGTTATGAAAAGGAACCTGGATAGTAGGGTTACTTTGATATGAAAGCCTGGATAGTAGGATTGTGAGAAGGAATCTGGATAGTAGGGTTACTTCGAAATGAAAGTCGGGATAGTAGGGCTGTGAGAAGGAACCTGGATAGTAGGGTTACTTCGATATGAAATCCTGGATAGTAGGGATGCAAGAAGGAACCTGGTGTTGGCTGAAGATTTTGATGATACAGTTCGAAACAAAGCAAGTTGGATGTTTCGTTGGAATAAAGCAAGATGTCATGGTTCAAAATGGTAGAAGCAGTGCTTCGAATGGGCATGTTAAAACTCGGAGCTTCGAGTGACAGTTATGGGGATATATTCAAAAGAAGTCTCGAAGTGGTAACAAGGCTATGTCCAAGAAATGAGTTCAAAGTGAAGAGTGCCAAAACATTTGAAATTCAAACACAAGCGGGATGTTCAAAATTTAAAATATATGCGCTGGAGCATTCGAAGACGCGTGGAAGCTAGAGAAGGGCAGTGTTCTGCATGTTCTGAACGTGGCAGAATCTTATAGGAAAGACCGTTATGGTCGAAATAGTATAAATATAAGTCTTAGCGTTAGGATTTCGTGTGTCATATCTATTGTACAAAATTCAGTAAACATTCAAAATACCACATGGCTAGGGAAACGAATGCTCGAACAATGTACGTATGATAACACCAAATATTTATGATTCAGTAAAACTCTTTATCATTTCCAGTTTATCTTATATCTTCATGTCATTATCATTCAAAAGCCTTTACATTAAAATCTTTTCATTCAAAGTCATTTACTGATTTCTTGCATTTGAAAGTCTTTCCTTCTATTTCGAGTACTTTACATTACAGAAACTCTTTTGCATTTCACGCTTTTACCTTCATGCTTTTGTCATTCGAATACCTTTTCATCCAAAGTCATTTACTGATTTCTTGCATTTAAACGCTTTCTTTCTATTTCTAATCTTTTACATTTCAGAAACCCTTTTACATTACATGCTTTTATACTTCAAAGTTATTTACTTGTTTCTTGCAGTTTTACATGTCTTTACAATCGAACCTTTATTCATGCAATTTAGTTTCGCACGTCTTTACTTGATCATGTCACTAGATCTTTAATATGGTAATTGGAGTAAGTTGAATGCCCACACAACATTCTAAATACCAACCATGAATATCAGTTCTACAATGAGAATTATCCAAACGACCAATACACCGTAGGATCAATCTAGTCGATCCTGCAAGTTACCAGAGAGATTAAATAACAGTCATTAAGATTATTTGATAGTTTGGAGGACTAGCGGTTGTTTACCAGAAATCACTGTAAACAAATTGGCACACCTGGTGGGACCATCATTGGTCATTACGAAATTTAGAACAAAGTAAGAATTGTTGAGACATAACCATTGTAAAAGTACTTTCTGAGTGATAAGTTTGTTGTTTTATGAACCTTAGAAGTGGTAGAATAACCAATAGCAACCAACCCTTACCCAGAAGAAAACGTTTAAACAAGATGTCTAATCCAGACAATCAACAAGGGGAATAAAATATCCCACAAACAACAGGCACTAATATGTCCGCTTCGAAGGGAACATCTAATATGATCCCTTCGAACGCACAGTCTGTTGCATCTTCTACCAGTAGTATAGCCACGAATGGGACAAGTGGCATGTCGACTAACAGTTCGATCCTAGGAAATACAGGAACCATTGGTTATCCTGGGGGATTCGTCCCACCATCAGGGACACAAACCCATTTCGCCACCCCACTAACTAGACCACCCGGGTTTGATGCTAACAGACACAGAAATTCCTCTTATGGGGTGCCAACATCTTTTATGGCGGGTCTGCACACTTCGACATTGAATACGTCACCACAATTAGGGTCTGGGTCTGGGGCAAATCAATTTATGACAAATAACCAAGGGTCAGTGGGGTTATAGTGCAATGCCTATCTTAACCACAGAAAATCAGTTGGCTTTTAGGAAATTAATGGATGACAGTAACCATAATATGATAGGAGTATTAGCACAAACTATGCAGGAGATCTTTGCCCCAATAGTACAAAATGTAACTGTGACAAACAGAGAAAACGCGGATAACATGAGTCGAATAGCAGATTTTTTCGCTCCCCCAGAAAGGCGTAGGCAGAATCAGGCGGGAGTTCGAGCAAACGTACCTATCATAGAACAAGTTGCTGAGGACCCACCCTATAGACCAGCCAGAGAGGGGGTTAATTTGGGGGCAAGGGCACAAAGGTTATAAGCCCCAATGATTCAAGGCCCACAAAGGGAAATTATGGAACCAGGGGCAAGGATCGAAAGGTTAGAAGTCCCAGAGTTTCAAGAAGAACAACCTAGAGGAGTTGTCATGGTGGGTCGAAATCAAGATGCTGATGCAGTCGTTCACAGAATTCGAAACGATAACATCTTGGCAAAAAATAATTTAACCACCATGATAGAGAGAATCATGGCCCAGAATGGCCTCAACACAGGAATTAGAAGGCCAAATTATGCCTCTCCTATATTAGATTACATAATGCACACTGATTTACCAAGGGGATATAAAGTCCCTAAATTTACAAAGTTCGCTAGAGATACCAATGAATCAACAGTCGAACACATAGCCAGGTATCTAACCGAAGCAGGAGATATAGCAAATAATGAAGACCTTAGGATCAAATATTTCCCAAGTTCCCTAACTAAGAACGCTTTCACATGGTTCACCACTTTACCTCCTGGGTCCATAGATACTTGGGCTCTGTTGGAGAGATTATTCCATGAACAGTTCTACATGGGACAATCTAAAATAAGTCTGAAGGAACTAGCCAGTGTCAAGAGGAAGTTTACTGAACCCATAGATGATTATCTGAATAGATTCAGGCTCTTGAAATCTAGATGCTTTACAGTAGTTCCTGAACATGAGTTAGTCGAAATGGCTGCTGGCGGCCTGGATTACTCTATTCGAAAGAAATTAGATACACAATACTTGAGGGATATGGCTCAATTAGCCGATAGGGTTCGACAAGTCGAAAGGTTAAAGGCCGAAAAGGCCAGAATTTTTAAAAATAACAAGAAAGAAAGGGTCTCCTATGTTGGAGCTGAGGAAGCAGAAGATTACCCTGAATTCGAAGAGGTCGAAATTGATCTCGCTGAATTAAAACAGGCCCCACCTTACTCTTGCAAATTATTAGTTCCCACAAAAGGGAAAGAAAATGTTGAAAATGAGAAGAGTGATAAATTCCCAAAGAAGGTTTATACCTTCGATGTAACTAAGTGTGACGAGATTTTTGATTTACTTGTCAAAGATGGCCAACTCATTGTGCCATCAAATGTCAAAATACCTCCTTTAGATCAATGGAAGAAAAGAGGATTTTGTAAGTATCATAGTTTCCTAGGCCACAAAACCTCACAGTGTTTTCTTTTCAGGGATCTAATTCAAAATGCAATTAAGGATGGCAGACTGAAATTCACTGACAAACCAAAAATGAAAGTAGATGAAGATCCTTTAGATGTCGCAGACACCAATTACTCTGAGCCTGTATGCATTGGAGAAATCAATATGGTGGAAGCAGATCAAGATGACACTCCATTAGGAGAAAAAGGCACTGAGAATGAAAACTGGGTGTTAATCGAAGTCAACAAGGGGGTCACTGAGGACGTCCACAAGCAACCAGAGGCTTCGATCGAAGCAGCACCTTTAGCTGTTGCAAAAGAAATCCAGGCTACTGAAGGCCAGGAAGACCAAAAGCAAGAGTTGACACAGGTTACTGAAGGCCTGAGGCTAAAATTGGAGAAAGTCCAAATCACAAAGCCACCCTCCCCTCAGAAAGAAATATGGGATACTTTAGGAGAGCCCAGTGGAAAGTTTGACTACTTGGTAAAGTATTCTGCCCCAGAAAGTTCAAAAATCCAAATCGAAGATATAAAACCTACAGGATGGGAAGATGATGACATAAAGGGGGAGGATGTGGATGTAAACATGGTGAATATGGAGAGACCTCGTTCTGAAATGGAGGAGGTGGAGAGACACTTAGAAAAAGAAAAGTATAAAATGGAGGATAATTATGCTGGGGATGCCAGTCTTAAAGATTACCTCATGTTGTGCCACAAAGGAGACGCTGAAATGATACTATGCCCAAGGTGCAGCATCATCTGCAACCAGAGAATTGCTGCAAATTTCAAGAGGGTACAAAGGGCACGAACTGGCATCAACTGGCGCCAGGATAACCAGTTATTCAAGTATTACCCTAAAGCTGGAGAAAGTTTGTTGGAGTTTTTGGTTCGCTGTTACAAAGGGGCAACCAAATGCTTGGTATGCCCAAGGTGTTCTGCTGTGTACGATCAAAGTATGGCCAGAGCCTTCGAAATAATCCCTTTTGCCCCATGCTAGAACCACCAAGAGACTGGCAAGATGGGCCAACGTTTCGATAGCAAATACAATCAACGAATGCCTGATAGTCCTCATCCCAAAGGCGCTCGAAGAGTGACGTTCAAAATTCCTGCTGAAATACCAACAGACAAATGGCTGCAAGTCAGAACTGACAAGGGCAAAGACAAATGGAGAAACAATGAACGAAACACACGCCATGCTATGACATATAGAAGGCAGTTCAACATAGCGAAAAGGGAATAAGTGAGGTTAGAGAACTACAAAGGAAGAAACCCAATGTCAAGATCTCAATGGCGAAGGCAACAGAGAATTCGAAAGGCTGAGAGGGAAGCTATGGCAAATAAAGGAGAAACTTTGATAAAAAACCAAGGAGAATCAAGCACCAACAAACCCACACCAAATAATCAAACTGAGGACAAACCCCCAGTTAGTAGGAGACTCTTCTCTGAAGCACAACCAAATGAATCGAAGTAATACACTCCAGGTCCATAAGAAGACGAAGATATGCTAACGGACAACTTCGAATCAGAGGGGGAGTCTTCGCTCAATATTAATTGCAACGTGGTATCTGTACTTCCTTGTGAGTTTGGACAGGAAACTGAAATCGAAGAGTATGAGGAAGAAGATACCATAGATCTGATGAAGCATAGGCCTGTGTGTTACTACGTGATGAAGCATAGGCCTGTATGAAAAATCATCTGAAGCCATTATTCATTCGGGCAAAGGTTGGTGCCCATAGCGTAAACAAGGTTTTAGTGGATGGGGGCGTTGCGGTTAACTTAATACCCCATTTTATGCTGAAAAAATTAGAAATACGCGAAAGTGACATCAAACCCCACAACATGGTTCTGTCCAATTATGAAGGGAAAGTAGGCCAAACATTGGGAGTAGTTCAATTGGACTTGACAATAGGATCGAGCTGTAGGCCCACCATGTTCATGGTGATCGAAGCCAAAGCCAACTACAACTTGTTGTTGGGAAGAGAGTGGATCCATGGCGTAGGAGCAGTTCCTTCGTCAATGCATCAGAGGTTGGTTTTATGGAGAGAAGATGGGATTGTGGAGAACATTGAAGCGGACCAGAGTTACTTCATGACAGCAGTCAACTTAGTTGACAAGAGGAATTATGACAAACATCTGGCAAAGATTGCTCCTTGTGTCCCTAATGATGAAATCAACGAAACCAGAAACGTACACTATTATATGACCCTTCGCCATGATGGCATATATTGGGATAGAATAATAATCAGTGAAGATGAAGGAGTCGAAGGTACTATGCAAAGACGGCCAGCAGGCTGGGAATTCGACAACCTTGCTCATGCTTGAGTCCTCCTTCTTCGAAAGGATTTCGGCCTATATGGCTGAGAACGAATCGAAAGCGGCCTTAGAGGCTGAAATAAATAAACTAGCTGTAAAAGTGAACGAAATGCATGGGGATGGCTCGAAAGGCTCACCCTTTGAAGAATACGAAATAGATAAAAGGCTGGACGCCATCTATGATAAAGAACCCTTAGGCTTCGAGAGGGACCCCATAGACTCAGGTGCCAAAATGTTGGCGCAGGATCCACTCGAAGAAGTGAATTTAGGGGATGAGAACACAAAGAGAATAAACTACATAAGCGCAAAACTTAACCCAGGCCTCAAACAAGAAGTGGTCGAAGTCCTCAAGAAAAACAAAGATTGCTTCGCGTGGGACTATGACGAAATGCCTGGTTTAAAGAGGGAGTTAGTGGAACACAGACTTCCAATCAAGGATGGCAAGAAGCCCATCAAGCAAACTCCTAGAAGATTCGCTCCAGCGGTCCTCATAAAGATCAAAGCTGAGATCAAAAGGTTGCTACGCTGCAGATTCATCAGAACCACAAGGTATGTCGAATGGTTAGCAAATATAGTGCCTGTTATTAAGAAAAATGGCTCTCTAAGAATTTGCATAGATTTTAGGGATTTAAATACTGCAACCCCTAAAGATGAGTACTCCATGCCTGTGGCAGAAATGTTAGTAGACTCTGCTGCAGGATTCGAATATTTAAGTATGTTAGATGGATACTCTGGTTACAATCAGATTTTTATTGCTGAAGAAGACGTTGCCAAGACAGCATTTCGTTGCCCAGGAGCCTTAGGCACCTACGAATGGGTAGTGATGCCTTTTGGTTTAAAGAATGCTGGGGAAACTTATCAGAGGGCAATGAATTCGATTTTCCATGATTTCATTGAAACCTTTATGCAGGTATACATTGATGATATAGTCATCAAATCTATATCTGCAGAAACCCATTTGCACCATTTGAGCCAATCATTCGAACGAATGAGAAAACATGGCTTAAAAATGAACCCCCTTAAATGTGCATTTTTTGTGCAGGCTGGAGATTTCCTTGGCTTTGTGGTTCATAAAAAAGGAATCGAGATCAACCAAAATAAAACCAAAGCCATAATGGAGACGAAAGCACCTACGTCAAAAAGGGAGCTGCAATCTTTGCTAGGGAAGATTAACTTTCTCAGAAGGTTCATTTCGAATCTGAGTGGAAGAACCCAAGCTTTCTCTCCGTTGCTTCGTTTGAAGCAAGGCCAAGCCTTCGAGTGGAACGAAGCCCATCAGGAGGCATTTGACAAGATAAAAAGATATCTCTCTCAGCCTCCCATCTTGTCTCCACCTTCATGGGGAAAGCCCATGAGATTGTACATATCTGCCTCTGAAGTTAGTATAGGTAGTATGTTAGCACAAGAAGACAACAATGGCATCGAAAGAGCCATATACTATTTAAGTAGGGTATTGAATGATGCAGAGACTAGATATAGCAATATAGAAAAGCTATGTCTCTGTTTGTACTTTTCTTGTATGAAACTTAAGTATTATATAAAGCCTGTTGATGTTTATGTTTCATCTCATTTCGATGTTATTAAACACATGCTTTTGAAACCTATAATGCATAGTAGAGTTGGTAAATGGGCTTTAGCCTTAACAGAATATTCTCTGACTTGCATGCCTTTAAAAGCTGTGAAAGGCCAAGTGATTTCTGATTTCATTGTGGACCATTCACTGGTTGAGAATACTGTCTTGAGTTACGTTGAAATGCAACCTTGGAAATTATACTTTGATGGTTCGACCCACAAGAATGGTAGCGGTGTTGGAGTTCTTATAATTTCTCCTGAAGGAATTCCAACAAAATTCAAGTATAAATTAGATGGTCCTCATTGCTCGAACAACGAAGCTGAGTACGAAGCGCTTATTGTTGGACTTGAAGCTTTTTTGGAATTGGGGGCAACTAGAGTCGAAATTAAAGGAGACTCAGAGTTAGTGGTCAAGCAAATAACAAAGGAGTATAAATGCATAAAGGAAAATCTGATGATATACTTCGTCATAGTTAACAGGCTTCTTAGAAAATTCGAATACATGGATATTCAACATATACCAAGAATAGAAAACCAATAAGCAAATGACTTAGCACAGTTGGCTTCAGGTTATAAAGTTTTTGCCAAAAACTTTGAGGATTTGGTCGAATTAAGAGGTAGAATTATGGCTACTAGATTCATACCATCAGATCTAGAGAGTATAAAATTAGGGTATGCTGAGAAACAGGGATTCAAAGTACTAGCCATAGACACCTTATCAGATGCAGATTGGCGAAGTCCACTTGTGAGTTATTTAACAAATCCAACATTGAATGTTGATAGGAAGATAAAATATAGAGCATTATCATATGTCCTCATGGGAAATGAATTGTTCAAAAAGACCCAAGAAGGCGTATTACTGAAATGCCTAGGAGAAAGTGAGGCATACTTTGCATTGTCAGAAGTCCACAATGGGGCATGTGGGGCACATCAAGCAGGACATAAAATGAAATGGTTGTTATTTCGATATGGCATGTATTGGCCCAGCATGCTCAAAGATTGTATAGACTTTGCTAAAGGGTGTGAAGAATGCCAGAAGCATGCAGGGATTCGACATGCCCGTGCAAGTGAGTTGCATTCGATCATTAAACCATGGCCCTTCAGAGGTTGGGCATTGGATTTAATAGGAGAAATAAATCCTGCTTCGTCTAAAGGACAGAAATATATCTTGGTAGGAATAGATTATTTCACCAAGTGGATAGAAGCAATACCATTAGTAGTTGTTGATCAAGAGGCTATTATTGAGTTCATACAGAAACAAATTATCTATAGGTTCGGATTGCCAGAGAGCATAACCACAGACCAAGGTTCTGTGTTTACTGGTAGGAAGATGCAAGAGTTTGCTCAAGAGATGGGGTTTAGATTACTGACATCAACACCATATTATGCTCAAGCAAATGGTCAGGTCAAAGCAGCTAATAAAGTGATAATAGGGTTAATCAAGAAACATATTGGTAAAAAGCCAAGGAACTGGCACAAAACTTTAGACCAAATACTATGGGCCTGTAGAACATCTCCTACAGAAGCTACTAACACCACGCCTTTCCAACTAACATTTGGTCATGATGCAGTTCTGCCAGTAGAAATTCATCTACAATCAGTTCGAATTCAAAGACAAAACGAAATCCCATCTGCATTATATTGGGAGATGATGATGAATGAGTTAGTTGAGTTAGATGAAGTTAGATTGCATGCATTGGAAATCCTGATGAGACAAAAGGAAAGGGTAGCCAGGGCATATAACAAAAGGGTGAAAGGAAAAGCATTCACTATTAATGACTTAGTCTGGAAAGTCATATTGCCCATAGACAAGAAAAATAAAACATTAGGTAAATGGTCACCTCATTGGAGAGGACCTTTTCGAATAATAAAGATATTTTCAAATAATGCATATGAAATCGAAGAGTTGGTTGATGATAAGCGAATATTAAAGGTTAATGGGAAATATTTAAAGAAATATAAGCCACGCCTGCAGGAGATTCGAATACTAACAACGTAATCAAAACATCATAAAGGAATTCCAAAATGGTAATTTAGGATTGCCAAAATGGCGTTGTTCGGATATTACAGACCAAAACCAAATTTCAAAGCTAATTGAAATTAAGATTTAAAAATAGGCATTGTTCCTAAATCTATTAAAGGTACTCCGAAAGGACTCAAGCCTTTTTTGAGTAAAGCGCCTTGCTCCTTCTAGGGTAGCTACTTCTCCTTTAAGTTGTTCTGCTGCCTCCATTTCTGCAAGTCCTTTGTTGAGGAGCTCTTCGAAATGATCACCAGCAGTATTGGTTTCGTAGGCCAATTGTTGTTGTTGAGCCTCCTTAACCTTTTGTTGAAGTTCTTGAATTTGCTTTTCCCAGAGAAGAATAGACTCAGCTCGAGCTTCATAGTCAGTTTTTGCTTGCTTTATGTGCATGGCTTGATCTTCAGCTTCTTTAGAGAGCTTCGAAGCATGCTCATAAGCAGCGTCCATTGCGGTTCGTTTCTCTTGGACCTTTCTGGTAGCAAATTCATCTTGGAGAAGACACCCAGTCACGTTGTCTAACAAAGATTGAAGATCGAATAAGATAGTGCTGACTGGCAAAGAGCAGGTGGCGAGGTTAACTTGCATAAGTAGCTCCTTCATGGTATAGCAAGCTGTACTATCTTGTTTGAGCACTTCGAACAAGTCCACATCAAGGATTGTTCTCCTAATTCTGTTAAGGAGTACAACTCTATCATCTGAGGGCAACGGATTGCTAGTCGAACTAGTACCAGCCCTAGCAAGAGGAATATCCCTTTGAGCTAGTTTTGCCTTCATGTACCCAATTGGGTCATTTCGTCTTAGGAGAACTAGCTCCTCTTCAGTCATTTGAGATTGAGACGACTGAGGAAGTTCCACGCGCAAGGGAGTCACATCCATTTCGACTTCCATGGGCTCGTTGGTCCGGTCACCGTCACCTTCACTCGTTTCCTGCTCATTGCCTTCTTCATTATCAACCAGATCCACCATTTCGATATCGTCGTTCTCACTGCTATTGGCATCTGACTCTGTTCCAACAGTTGAACCATTGTGGGCATCTTCTTCCTCAGACCCTTCCTCTGCAGATTCTTCGTTTCCTTGATCAGAATCAGCCTTCTCTTCTTCAACATGAATGTCCTTTGGATTCTCTTGAAGGGTTTCAAGAGGGGACTTTTGAAGAGAAGTTTTTTGTAAAGACTCTGCAGATTTATGAAGCGTTGCTTCATTCGTTTCTTTCAAGGGAGGAGAAGTACTCTGGTCATCTTGCTGCTCTGAAGCCCCAGTCAAAACCGCCATATTGGAGTATCCTTTGTTTTGCACCATGTTACTGGAGTCCCCATGAGGAGAGGAATTGATGGGAGCAGCAGTCTTTGATGGAGAAGTCGAAGTGGTAAGTGTTGGGTTCAAAATGTCCTACAGAGACAAAGGATGTTAAGAGCACGCACCAAGGTAACGAATAACTAATTTTTGTTAAAAATTCAAATTCATTTTACCTGTGGATTCTCAGAAGAGAGGTTGCTGTCTATATGTTCCAACATTACGTTGGAGGTCGAAGGTGGATTTTTGGATTTAGTTGAGGGAGAAGCATCTCTGGAATCGAGTCCAGAAATGCCAGTTGGTGCAGCGCTTTTGGAAGTTTCTTTCTTCTGCCTCTTCTTTGAAGCAGTTGGTGAATTCCCTCCAGCAGTGGGATTCTTCCCAGTAGTGTTGTTTTTTCTTTTCTTTGGAGTAGTTGGTGGGAGTTTGTTAGTCTGAAAAAGATTTAAACATGAGTTAGATCCAAATCATGCAATTCAGTTTATTTGAAACATCAGGGCTAATTGATTACCTGTGGAGGTGGAACAGTTGTTATTATTGGTGTTGTTGTTGTTGCAGTAGTTGTTGTTGGTTTGGATAGAGTCACATCATCAATGGTTTCGACAGATGTTTGGGAGGCACTTCCCTCTTTAGACTTCGAAGCAGCGGTCTTTATCCTGATGGCTGAAAATCGAAACAATTAAGGCAAAAGTTAAAAATGTAGAAAGTGAGAAACATTTGGGATTTTCCCAAGCATTCGCACCTGCGCCTTGATCATATTTAATCGACATGGCAGAAAGGTCATAGCGAAGATGTCCTGGGAAATCGTGGAGCCAATGACGAGCTCATGTCACAGTCTCAGATGGCTTTGGTTTCTTTTGAAGATATTTGAACATTTCTTTGCAAGTGAACCACCAAGGGTATGGAGGAAACCAAGCCAGAGCCAGTTCTGAGGTAGGCAATCTAGGGAATTTAGGTGGATGCATTTTGAATGCCAACCTATACATATCCTCAGGTGAAAACCCTGAAGGAAGTTTGAGCTTAGAAATTTTTTTCTTTAAATTTTTCCTTCAAGGTCTCAGCCGCTTGATGCACAGTGGATTCGAAGTGTGTGGGATCATAAGTGGTTTTGAATTAATTTTGAAAAGCCCTAATCTCTTTGGCGTGAGTGAACATACCTTTCTTGGAGTGTACCTGCACATCGAACGCATCAGTTAGTTTCTGTTGAATGGAGAGGGTATCGAACATATAAGATTGGTAGAACTTTGTCCACCATTCCAGAAAACCCTTTGCTGTGAAGTGTGTGGGTTCAAAAGGTATTAGTTCAAAGTGGGCGAAGGCTTGATATTGTTCATGTTGTAGTTTGGCTTCTCTCGCTTTGAAGGTTCGACCAGAAGTGATGGCACTTTCTGTTTGGAACAGAGGTTCAGGGATTAGTTGGCACAGGCCAAATTGTCTAGAAACGAAGTTGGGTTGATAGGCAAAAAGGAAGATTTGATTCTTGGAAGGAGTGACTCGCGAGGAGATTAATCTGGGAAGCAGAAAGGCTCTCCAAATATCTTGAATTTCTTTGCTTTTAACTGCTTCTAAGAGAGCCATGGTGAACCATGATGGTCCATGAGTCCTTGAAGCAAAGGGCGCCATGGTCTCTTCAAATTTGTGTCTCTTAGAGAAAATCATGATATAGTTTGAGAAAAGAACTTTGAAGTCATCTTTATCATCGTTTGGGGTAAGTTTTCGCAGCCTCGTACCTTCAATGATTCTATCCGCTATCTCCGGATCTTGTTCAACAATAGTATTAGCAGTTGATAGTGAGGGTTCAAACATGGCATTAAGCCATAACTGGAGTAACCAGAAGGGGCCAGCTAGGAGGATGTTTTTGGGAGTGTGGGATTTCAAACTCGAAACGGCTGATCTTAAGCTTTCGTAAAGATCAACAAGTAACAGTTCGCTTAAACACACCCTCCTATTCTCATGTAAGTCTCTAGCTAGAGGGATGAACCTGCTGGCTACCTGTAAGGACCTGCTGCAGAATACATACCTTGATAACCATAAGGTGAGGAAAGCAATGTGTTCCACATCTGACACATTATCTCCTTCAGTGTGGTAGTGGCTAATAAACTTTGAAAAGCTGGCTAATTTGACTTCGAAGTCAATAATACTGGAGTGCTCTTCATTTTCAGGAATGTAGGTTTCTCCTACTGGTGACAAACCAGTAATGGCTGCTATATCAAAAAATGTGGGTGTAATCATTCCCCCAGGGAGATGGAAGGTTTTGTAGGTGTTGTCCCAGAAATATAAGGACGCAAATAATAATGGATGGCTATAAGTGAAGCCTGGTTTCGATAACTTAATCAAATTGTAAATTCCTAATTCCTCCCATTGCTGGGATTTCTTGGCTTCTACTTTGGTAAACCAATTTTGGTAAGCTGTGTCAGAGGTAGGGCAGGATCGGAACGGTTTGAAGTTGCTTTTCACATAGTCTAGCACAAAGGGGTCTTTTGGGGGAACGGTTGGAGTTTCCACGGTTGTCGAATCAGAAGACTCACCTGTCTTAGGGATATCCATTTTATTAAACAAAGGCTTAAAGTTATAACAAACAGGGAAGATTTTTCTAGTATCTTTTAAGATTTCAAAGACTGTAAGAGGACCCATTAGAGCAAACCTCTTTCCAGCAGCATTAGTTGAAATTAGTACCTGAGATGCGTAGAGCATTTCCTTCTCTTTGGAGATCATTTGGGGGATAAGCACAGATTGACCTTGATAAGTACCAACCTTGCTTTCCATTATTGTTCCTGTGTTCTTTCCTTTCTTTTTTGAAGTTTTCTTCAGTTGGGATGATGTTGTAGAAGACATTGTTGAAGATTGTTGGAAGTTTTAGGGTTTCGGTGAGAAGAGAGGAAGAAAAGATTCAGAATGTGGAAAGAAAAAATAAAAGACTAAGTTGATGGGTTTTTATAGTGTGGAAGTTTAAACATCCACTGAGTAAGACTAGGATACGTGGGAGTCGTGGGTTGTATTGAGAAGGAGGTGGCGTAAAAGTTGATATTGGTAATAGGTGTGATTAATAATAATCATTGTTTTATAACTGCACCATGCTGTGAAGTACTAATTCAAGACGGTTAAGGAATCCAAGAGGCGTCGTGATTGACGTGACTGGAGTCATACTCAATAAATGTTACAATTACTCAAAGGTCACATCAAAATCTTGCATATATATTTAAAATAAGTGTTTCTCAAAGGATCGAAATACATATTTTAAAGGGGCATTTTGTTGGCTGAAGATTTTGATGATACAATTCGAAACGAAGCAAGTTGGATGTTTCGTTGGAATAAAGCAAGATGTCATGGTTCGAAATGGTAGAAGCAGTGCTTCGAATGGGCATGTTAAAACTCAGAGCTTCGAGTGACAGTTATGGGGATATATTCAAAAGAATTCTCGAAGTGGTAACAAGGTTGTGTCCAAGAAATGAGTTCGAAGCGAAGAGTGCCAAAACATTTGAAATTCAAACGCAAGCGGGATGTTCGAAATTTAAAATATATGCGCTGGAGCATTCTAAGACGCGTGGAAGCTAGAGAAGGGCAGTGTTCTGCATGTTCTGAACGTGGCAGAATCTTATAGGCAAGACCGTTATGGTCGAAATAGTATAAATAGAAGTCTTAGCGTTAGGATTTCGTGTGTCATATCTATTGTACAAAATTCAGTAAACATTCAAAATACCACATGGCTAGGGAAACGAATGCTCGAACAATGTACGTATGATAACACCAAATATTTATGATTCAGTAAAACTCTTTATCATTTCCAGTTTATCTTATATCTTCATGTCATTATCATTCAAAAGCCTTTACATTAAAATCTTTTCATTCAAAGTCATTTACTGATTTCTTGTATTTGAAAGTCTTTCCTTCTATTTCGAGTACTTTACATTACAGAAACTCTTTTGCATTTCACGCTTTTACCTTCATGCTTTTGTCATTCGAATACCTTTTCATCCAAAGTCATTTACTGATTTCTTGCATTTAAACGCTTTCTTTCTATTTCGAATCTTTTACATTTCAGAAACTCTTTTACATTACATGCTTTTATACTTCAAAGTTATTTACTTGTTTCTTGCAGTTTTACATGACTTTACAATCGAACCTTTATTCATGCAATTTAGTTTCGCACGTCTTTACTTGATCATGTCACTAGATCTTTAATATGGTAATTGGAGTAAGTTGAACGCCCACACAACATTCTAAGTACCAACCATGAATATCAGTTCTACAATGAGAATTATCCAAACGACCAATACACCATGGGATCAATCTAGTCGATCCTGCAAGTTACCAGAGAGATTAAATAACAGTCATTAAGATTATTTGATAGTTTTGAGGACTAGCGGTTGTTTACCAGAAATCACTGTAAACACCTGGATAGTAGGGTTACTTCGATATGAAAGCCTGGATAGTAGGGATGTAAGAAGGAACCTGGATAGTAGGGTTACTTCGGGATGAAAGCCTGGATAGTAGGGCTGTGAGAAGGAACCTGGATAGTAGGGTTACTTCGGGATGAAAGCCTAGATAGTAGGGCTGTGAGAAGGAACCTAGATAGTAGGGTTACTTTGGGATGAAAGCCTGGATAGTAGGGTTGTAAGAAGGAACCTGTATAGTAGGGTTACTTCGATATGAAAGCCTGGATAGTAGGGCTGTGAGAAGGAACCTGGGTAGTAGGGTTACTTCGGGATGAAAGCCTGGATAGTAGGGCTGTGAGAAGGAACCTAGATAGTAGGGTTACTTCGGGATGAAAGCCTGGATAGTAGGGCTGTGAGAAGGAACCTGGATAGTAGGGTTACTTTGGGATGAAAGCCTGGATAGTAGGGCTGTCAGAAGGAACCTGGATAGTAGGGTCACTTCAGAATGAGTTTGGGTAAAATTGCAGAGGGAACCTGGGTAAGGTTGTTCTTGTCACACCAATGATTACTCTATTTAGCTTCGAGTGTTGATCATGGACCTGCTGGAAATTGTTGGTAATAACTGTCTTTCCTGAAAGAAATACAGGTTAGTTATGTGCGATGCATGAGATGCACTGTATGATGACGTTTCTCAAGATAAATGAGACCATGCTATATGTAATGCATGCACATGTCATGATGTATGAACATGAAATGCTGATGTAACAAACTGAGTTCGGGAAAATAAATCCCTGAATGCTGTAAAAAACCATAGTTCCTCTGCTTCTGTTGGGGATGGTGAATAAGGATGACTAGCTATGGATTTGCCCCTTGGATGACGAATATTCTTCCGGGAGAGACCCTGTCTGAGGATAACTTTGCGGGGGAATAACTCTGTTGGAGAGGAGATACTTTGTTGGTAGATCTGCTGATTTGGAGAAATAAACTCAGGTGGGGATGAATTTCCGTTGTTGGTAATAATGAATTCTGTCGGAGATTGAATTTTTTGCTTGTGAGAGAAATAAGCTCTGCTTGGGGAAAAATTTGCTAACTCACTCGCAAATGTGAACCTCAGCTAGGGAGAGTTATGTCCTACTCAGGGAAGCTGACATCTATCTTTAGATACTTTTTACTCTGTGGGTAGTGTATGTACCACTACTCATTGTTCTCCAGCTGGCTCTGTCCCGATACCGGATGGGCAGAGTGACTGTAAGGTTTGGGCACTTCTTGTTTGTCCATGTTCCTGGAATTACGAGTAGTCGCCTTTTATTTCTTCTGTAAATATTTATGAGCAACAATTATTTTCAAATGCATATATCAAAAATGAATCATTGGATGTTCTTGCAAAATAAAACAGAAAAAGAAAAACAATTTGGAATTTCTTGTGAAAATGAATCGTATTGATTTTGAAGTTGGTTTGTAATACGTATTTTTATACAAAGAGGCTGACGCTCTAGTAAGAGAACGCCTCCGAAAAAAACAGTAATTACAACTTGTGTAAAAGAAAGAAACAGTTATGTGAAACAACCCCATTGGGTTCCAGCTCTGCTATTGCCTTTATATCTTCAAGCGTCTCATCACTTTGCTACTTGGCCGAAGGTGGACCAGGTCGATTGGCGCCGTCTGAGCTTGATAGTTGATACTGAAGTCTGGTTGCAAGATGATCCAATGAGACATAGTGTTACGCTTTAATCCCTAATTTTTGCCTGGACCGCCCTTTCGGGGTTTCAGTCCACCGGGATACCCTTTTTTTCCCAAGTCGCCTTTTCAGGTTTTCGACTTGCTGGGTGTACAGTTTTTTTCCATTTTCATCCCTTACTTTTGCCCGAACCCTTTTGGTTCGCCGGGAAGCCCTTATTTTTGCCTAGGCCGGTCAACCTAGCGGGTCTTTGATTATGTGTAGTATCTTTTCACTATGTCTGCATTGATGGGGTGAGGAAGGTCGTCACCGTCCATGTTGGTTAGAATCATAGTTCCTCCCGAGAAAATGTTCTTAACCATAAATGGCCCTTCGTATGTGGGGGTCCATTTGCCCTGGGATCACCTTTCGGTAGTATGATTCGTTTGATCACTATATCCCCGACTTGATATTCTTGACGTCTGACTTTCTTGTTAAAGGCCTTGATCATTCGCTTTTGATACGTCTGACCATGACAGATAGCAGTAAGTCTCTTTTCATCGATTAGATTCAGCTGATCAAGTCGGGCTTAGATCCAGTCGTCTTCGTTCAAACCCTCATCCTTCATAATCCAGAGAGAGGGTATCTGGACCTCGATGGGTAGGACTGCCTCTATGCCATACACCAAAGAGTATGTGTTGCCCCTGTCGACGTCTGTGCTGAGGTACGGTATCCATGAAGAGCAAATGGTAATATCACGTGTCAGTCTTTGTATGTCACTGTCATCTTCTGTACAATCTTTTTGATGTTCTTGTTAGCTTCTTCAACAGCCCCATTCATCTTCGGCCGATAGGGAGAAGAGTTATGATGCTGAATCTTGAATTGTCTGCAGAGCCCGGTGATTATTGTGTTATTGAGATTTGTACCATTGTCAGTAATAATCCTCTCCGGTACACCATATAGACATATCAGATTGTGTCGGATGAACCGCGCCACAATGTTCTTGGTTACTATAGCAAAGGAAGCCGCCTCAACCCACTTGGTGAAATAATCAATTTCTACCAGAATGAAACGATGCCCGTTAGACGCAGTAGGTCTGATCTCGTCGATCATGTCAATACCCCACATTACAAAGGGCCAAGGAGTTGTCAATACATTCAGGGGAACCGGAGGTACATTCACTTTATCCGCATTGACTTGGAACTTATGACAGGTTCGAGAGTGATGATAACAATCGGCTTCCATAGTGGACCAGTAATATCCTTCCCGTAGGATTTTCTTCGCCATGGTGTGTCCACTGGAATGGGTTTCAAAAGTACCTTCGTGTAATTCTGCCATGATCCTTTCTGCCTTGCACTTGTCTACGCACCTCAGTAAGGTTGAATCATGGTTATGCTTATAGAGGATTCCATTACTGATGAAGAACTTCGCAGCCAACCTTCTCATAAACTTCTTATCATTAACAGATGCCCCCTCGGGGTATCCTTGAGCCTCAAGATACCTCTTTACCTCGTGAAACCAGGGTTTATCCGTCACCTCTTCAGTCTCAATGTCATAGCAATATGCGGGTTCATCCAACCTCTCAATGGTAATCTGAGGAGCTTCATTGTCCTACCTGACTTTGAACATAGAAGACATGGTAGCTAGCGCGTCCGCCAACTGGTTCTCTTCTCGTGGGAAATGTTCAAAGGTTATCTCCTCAAAGTGTGGGAGCAATGTCAGTACATACTCTTTGTAAGGAATAAGATTCGGGTGCTTCGTATCCCACTCGCCCTTGATCTGACTTATCACCAGAGCGAAATCTCTGAATACACTCAAGAACTTAATCCTTAGGTCAATAGCAGCTCGGAGCCCCATGATACACGCTTTATACTCCGCCATGTTGTTGGTGCAGTTAAAACACAATCGGTCGGTGAAAGGAGTATGACAGCCCTCAGGAGATTTGATTACAGCGCCAATGCCGTTTCCCAATGCGTTTGAGGCTCCACCAAAATATATAGACCATCTGGATCCCTCCTCGGGTCCTTCATCCGGTCCAGGTTCTTCGCAGTCGGTTACCAACGTGATATTCTCATCCGAGAACTCGAAATTCATGGACTGGTAGTCATCCATGGCCTGATATGCCAAATGATCTGCCAATACACTCCCCTTGATTGCTTTTTTGGATCGTGTATTGGATTACGTACTCGGTTAAGATCATCTGCCATCTTGCTATTCTTTCGGACAAGGCGGGTTTCTCGAAAATATACTTGATTGGATCCATCTTTGATATCAACTAGTGTGAGCCAGCATATACTGTCTCAGCCCGCAAGCAGGCCATGCCAAACTGCAGCAAGTTTTCTTGAGCAATGAGTATCGGGTCTCACAGTCAGTAAACTTTTTGCTAAGGTAGTAAATGGCGTGCTCTTTTCGGCCAGACTCGTCATGCTGCCCCAGCACACACCCCATTGAATTGTCTAGCACTGTCAATTATAAAATCAAAGGACTCCATTCAACTGGAGGCATCAAAATTGGTGGTTCTTGAAGGTATTCTTTGATTTTTTTCAAAAGCAGTCTGGCACTCATCATTCCACTTTACCACTTGATCTTTCTTCAGCAGCTTGAAGATTGGCTCACAAGTAGCAGTCAGATGTGAAATGAACCTGGCGATGTAATTCAGGCGTCCCAAGAAACCTCTAACTTCTTTCTCTGTGCGGGGAGCCGGCATCTCTTGTATGGCTTTTACCTTTGCATGGTCTACCTGAATGCCTTTGTCACTGACAACAAAACCCAGAAGCTTATCAGACCTTACCCCGAAGGTACACTTGTTCAGATTCAACCTCAGCTTGTACGTTTTCAACCTGTCAAACATTTTTTGGAGATGATCAAGGTGCTCTTCCTCAGTCTGGGACCTAGCTATCATGTCATCAACATAAACCTCGATCTCATGGTGAATCATATCATGGAACAAAGCAACCGTGGGGCGCTGATAAGTTTCCCCAGCATTCTTCAACCCAAAAGGAATTACCTAGTAACAGAAGGTGCCCCACTGCATAACGAAGGTTGTCTTCTCCATGTCCTCAGGAGCCATCTTGATCTGGTTATAGCCAGAAAAACCATCCATGAAGGAGAAGATTTTGTGTTGCAGGGTGTTGTCGACTAGAACATCAATGTGAGGAAGTGGGAAGTCGTCCTTGGGGCTTGCCCTATTCAGATCTCTGTAGTCCACACACAACCGTACCTTACCATCTATCTTAGGTACCGGAAAGATGTTGGCAACCCACTGAGGATAAGAAGTGACAGCTAAGAATCTTGTGTCGAACTGTTTCATGACCTCTGCCTTGATTTTCTCTGACATTTCGGGGTGCATACGGCGGACCTTCTACTTTAACAGAGGGCAGTCTTCTTTAGTCGGCAGTCGATGTACCAGAATATCAGTGTCCAAACCAGGCATGTCTTCATAGGACCAGGAAAAGATCTCAACATAGTCGTGTAGTATCTGTATTAACCGTTGTTTGACACTATGCTCCTGATTCGCACCTATCTTAACCTTTTTCCTGTCTTCCTCTGTACCCAAATTCACTGACTCAACCGGATCTTCATGAGGCTGTATGGCCCTTTCTTCCTGCTGTAATAGTCTAGCAAGCTCTCCAGGCACCTCCCAATCGTCCTCAACTTCGTCCTCGGCTTGGTTGATCGGATTTTGGAAGTCATAACTTGCAGTAGCAGAGCTGTTATCAATGGGATCCAGAGTGGATATGGATTTGCAGTATGATACGTGAGTGTGTGTAAGAGAATAGCTGTTTGATAAAGCGAGAGACAGAAAATAAAAACAAGGAGCGCAAAATTTGTAATGCAAGAAACATCCAATACTTTATTAATGATATATGAAATGACAAATAATAGCCCTCACAAACAAAGCCAAGGTGCCTTGGGCAATGCATCGGGCCGTAAAGTTTCAAACTGTTTATTAAAAATCTTGTAACAAAAGTCAATTACTACGGAACAAAAGAAACAGGTATGAAGTCCTTCACCGTCCAATTATTCAGTTCATCGTTGGTTGTTGGGTAGATCCAGCTGTCGATGTCTGAATCTTCTTCACTGTCCTCGATTGCATTAACTCCCTGATTTCTGATGTGTAGAGGAGGTCTTCCAATCCGTGCGTGCCTAACTTCCCTTTGAGCCCCTGTAGTAAAGCCCAAACCAAATTTTCCAGTTTTGTGAGTGAAATCAGGGAGCTGGCCCCAATTGGTACACCCACCTTCTTCAATTACAGCCCTGGTGTCTTTGAGATAATCCATCTTCAACGAAGGTTTTCCGGTAGTAACTTTAATTGATGCCGAGAACTAAGGGACCTCTTCTAAATTCTAATAAGGAGTTTCTATGAATTCCCCGTCCATCTCTATGTAGCGGAAAGAATTGAGATGACTCACCATATACGCCTCTTCACCTCGCACTATGAAAATCTTCCCCTTCACCGGATATTTCAGCATTTGATGGAGTGTGGAAGTAACTGCACCAGCCTTATAGATCCAAGGACGACCCAGCAAGCAAGAATACGATGGCTTGATATACATTACGTAGAAAGTGGACCCAAAGGTCTGAGAACCCACTTTGACGGGGATGTCCACCTCCCCGTGCACCATTCTCTTTGATCCATCAAAAGCCCTTATGTTGTACCCCCAAAATTTTCCCTCTCATTTTATCAAGATTTCTCATCACAAGACTCTTTGAACTCAAGACCAGATTAGGGTTTTACACTGCTCAAGACATCTCCTTGCACTGTTGACCTGAATTAGGGTTTGAGTTTGCACATATATTTTTGGACTTTCAATGCTCAAAATGACTTTCATACTTCATCTTGGATCCCTAAGATTGCCTCTACCAATTTTCAAGCCTTGAATCAAATTTTTGCCTAGTCAATTGGACAGTTGACCTAAAAATCAACTGTATTGGGGAAAAAGTCAACTATGGCCAATTTACAGTCAAACCTCATTAATTATGATCCAAATCAACATTATAGACTCATATGAACCATTTGATCAAGTTTGGACCACAACTCCTCAAGAAATTTGATCAGATCATCAAAAGGGCAAAATGGTCATTTTTAGGGTTTTGACTGCACAAGGGCAATTTCTGATTTTTCACCTAGCCAATGGCAAAGTGGGTTCAAGCATGGACTCAAGGACTCAATGGCATCATCTTGACCTATTCACAAGGTTCAAAAGATCTCAATTGCATTGGATTGACAGATGAATTTTTCAGTCAACTGATCAAAATTTGACTGTACACTGAAAAGTCAAACTTTGACTTTTTGGTCAAAATCAAGTGCCAAGGGTCATTTTTCATCAAGATGTGTCAAAACATGAAACTTGATCATCAAGAAACCCAATTTTGCAAATTAGGGTTTAAGCTTGAAAATTTTTATAACTTAGAATTTTTCTAAGTTATGAAATTTTCTTAATTTTCCCCAACTTTGCCCAACATTTTCACCATGATGCATTTGGATTAAAACAAAGCTTCCAACATGAAAGTTGTAGTCCTCCACAAATTCTACAACTTTGATTCACAAAGTTTTCCCAAAAGAAGCTTAGATCTCAAGTTATGATTTTTGGAACAAGGGTCCATGAAACTTTTAACTTAGTGAAATTTTGCCCTAGTTTAGGCAGGATTTTGACCTATCTTCCCAGCAATTTTTCACCTAGTTCCATTTGGAATATAAAAATGCATTTCAAATATGGGTTGTATAGAATATTACAAGATTTCCAAAGTTTCCAAGAACTCTCCAAAATCATTTGTGGTTAGGGAGAATCGAAGGCTTGAAGTTGGCAAAAACTCACTTTTTATCCATGGCATGTTCATATTGATACAAGTTACAAACTCTAATCAGCCTTTCTTGCACTAGATTACAGGTCTCAAAACCCTTCCATACTCAATAATTAAATGCAAATCCATTGGTCTAAGGCTTTTTTTTGGTCATTAGAAGATTGCACACAAGATTAATCCTTAAATAGAAAAAGGCAACTTTGCCATTTTTGTCAAAAGTGCTTTATGTCAAACTACATCTCTTGAGCCTTGAACAAGATCTTGTACTGCACATAATATCCACCAACTTGAGGGGCCAAGAGCATAAGGTGCAGACGGATAGATAGCCTATACAGGCTTGTCTTGCATCATGGTTTTGCTTTTTGCTTCATATACAAGAAACATGTCAAAATACACATAACTTGAACATCAGAAAGAACCAACTTTTGCAATCCTTTGAGACAAGTTTCATACATTGTATTGAACCTAAAACACGAGCCTTTGAGTCCTAAAACCTCCCATAGCACAAAATCACCTTCCATTGGCAAAACAGGGCACTTCTGCATCTTGAGTTCTATCTCACAAGTTGCTCGTGCGTTTTTCCCCAAACCTGTTCAAACACCTTCCATATAACCTATCTAAGATATCCCAACCCTTAAACACTGACTGTAACTCCCTTTACAAGGTTTTCCATTTTTTATTTCAGCTTGTGCAGGTTGAGTTCTGTAGGCTTTTTCAAGCACATTCAAAGCAAGCTAGGCATTGGGGAAGGTCAGAGGAAGTTCAAGCAAGCTCCCAAACACCTTAGGCCTCATTCAAAAGCTTTACATTGTCAGACACGATCTCAACTGAAACAGGTTCTTATCAACTTCCTATCTCTCTATTTAGGAATCATTAGGCTTAGGTTTGTGAATAAAAAATGTAGTATTCATAGTCATGAAGCTGTACATATGCTCAGTTTTTATTTAAATTAAGCGTGTTAAGAGAATTTGATCCTTGAACTTTCTGAAAAAATTAGGTTAGGATTTAGGGCCAGAGAAATTCTCTCTGGTCTTTGAGAGTTAGAATGAGTTCTTTACATGGTTGGATTCGTCTTGAAAAATGCTACAACTTTGATGTTTTGAGTTTTTGCATTAGAGCACGTATGTAGGATCTAGCATTTTGTACAAGGCGCGCGCAATTTTGAGACAAAGGTTGAAGATGAAGTCCGGTGGGCTGGGCTTGGTTCTGGCTCATTATTGACACCCCGCTCATTACTAATTGCACCCCCCTGGCCCTTTTCTTCCTATTTTTATATTTTTGTGTTTATTTTTAAATTCTGATTTTATTTTATTATTCTCCAAACATAAAAAACACCAAAAATATTTTTATAAATTTTCACATTTATTTTTGTATTTTATTTTATTTTTTCTAGCATAAAAATATTTTAATGAGTATATACCTCTATTTTTATTTTAATGAAAACTTGAAAATAATACATTAAATATTATACTTTTATTTTTTTTATTATTATTTATACTTAAATAATACTTTTCTCTAAATATATTTTATTATATACATTATTTTATTTTATTATATATAAATAGTATATTTAATATATTTACATTCTTAAAAGAAAAATAGGGTTTTACCCTTAATAAAAAAAAATATAATCTTTTATTTCTTGTTTATATATACACTAAATATTTTTACATACATAAAAAATAAACATAAACATTTTTGCATATTCATAATATTTGTTTAATTTATTTATTTAAATATTGTTCATTGATTATTTGTACCAATTATTCAATTTGGATGTAATAGTAAATATTAGGGTTTTATTTTCTTGCAAATATCCCCCGTTCAAAAATTGTATCCCTCTCCCCATATCAAATGTTGTAATAGTGTAGATTTATTTTACGCATTTATGCTTTCAATTATGCCATGATTAGAGATTAGAGTTTGTATGCAAAAAAGTCCAAAATCAAACAAATAGCTTGACTAACACAAAGACAAAAAAGCATGTAAAATGACAACACAATGCACACTTGCACCCCTAGGGTTTCATCCACTTGTTTCCTTGAAAATGGCCATGTTATGCATGTTGAGTATCTTGGAAAAACAAAACCAAAACAAAAAGATCATAGTCCCTCGATGACGCTATCTTGGTTACCTATACAAAATGATCTAGTCCCTCAAAAAATTGCTAAAGATACTTAGCAATATTGCTATCATGGTCAATATGATGACCCGCGTCTGTCCCGTTTAACATCCTAATACAAGGTTGTTTACCAAATGCAATGGTAAAACAACACTGTCAAAAGGGTTTAAAATGTGTAGGAAATATCTTTGAGTAAAATAGGGTAGACAACTCTTAATTACCTGATCAAAACTTGCAAAACATCTTGCTATTTTCAAACACACTTCACAACATAATTTCAAAACATTTCCCAAATAAAACTTTTAAACATTGAAATCTTTTCAAAAGACAATACACCTTTGTATATATTCAAACAAGAATCATTACAAAGGTTGCCACAACGATGGCCTCTTTTCAAAACATTTTCAAAACCACACACAAAGCACCATTTCAAACAATTGAAAAGCAAAAGCAAGTGATCTAAACAAGTAACTAAGAGCCCATGGATAACCATGGATGAAAAGGGTGCTTGCACCTTCCCTTTTCATAATCTACCCCCCGAACCCAAGAAAACATCTCAAAGGTCTTTCCTGTGCTTTTTAACCTTTCCTTTGGATAAAATAAAAAGTCGGTGGTGACTCTTGCTAAACCGAAACATTTGCAAACACAAACGCAAAACCTCAAGTCAGTTCTCCCACCGTATCACAGAACTGGCGACTCTGCTGGGGACTATTACTAAAAGTGGGGTAACCTTAGGGTTTAGATCACCTTTACATACTTACCTTATTTGCTTTGATTGCTTTACACTTGGTTCTATTGTTTGGGTTTGAAATCATCTACCCGGATTTGGGAAACATTCATAGGTAAATAGCAATACGTTGTGGAAACTGTGCGGGGGTATACCGACATGGTTGAAGCAATAGCTATATTAGTGCGACATATTTGTGGGTACCGGTAGCCTTTGAGTCAATCAAAGAGAATACGGGGCCGCTGAGTGATGTCATGAAGCACTAATGAACTCTTAGAACCCTTACTTGACCATCTTGGCCTTTTTAGGGGTAGTGAGATGACCGGCTTTGGTGCAGTCCGAAGTTGGTAGATACTCGATACTACACTCATTGAGGGTTATTTTCTTGGAATATTTCGGTCGCCAGTTAAGTGGCTAAACTGAAACAATGAACACAAAATAATCCAGTGATATTGAGCTCCTTAGAACCCGATTACTATTTATAGGACAGGTTGAGCCAACTAACTTCAAGAGGGTACTTACCTATGAAACCCCATGCAAGCCTGAAATTAGGAACTTGTGTGATTTGCTTGTACATATACTTGTTCATACATCATGAACATCATGAAGCATCATTTGCATCCACTAACCATTTCAAGGGTTTGGATTTTCATCTTTGTTCCTGTTTTGTAGGTTGTGGAATCTCTTCGCAGGAAAACAATTCAAGTCAACCTTGTGAGAATCCCTCCTCAACTCAAGGAGCTTACTTCCAAGATTCCAGAGAATTCTCTCTTCAGTGAAAGACATGGTAGACTTCTCAACTTGGTCAACTCCAACATTGAAGAAGACATGGTGAAAGTTCTCTTCCAGTTCTTTGACCCCCTACACCACTGTTTCACATTCCCTGATTACCAACTAGTGCCTACTTTGGAGGAATTTTCTCAACTCCTGAGGATTCCTATTCTCCATCAACTACCCTTCAATGGTACGGAAAGAGAACCAAAGCCTGAAGATGTTGCTCAAGCCTTACACTTGCAACCATCTGATATCAAAGGTCATTGGGAAACCAGAAGTGGTGTCAAGGGTTTCTTGGCAAAGTTTCTGTTTGAGAAGGCACAAGACTGCTGGAATTCTCTAGATCTGCAAGCTTTTGAGGAGATTGTAGCACTTCTCATCTATGGGTTGGTCTTGTTCCCAAACCCTGGTCAGCTTATAGATGTGAATGCTGTCAAGATTTTCATATCTCGGAATCCTGTGCCTACATTGCTTAGGGACATCCTACACTCGTTTCACACACGAACAATAAGGAAAAGAGGTGTTCTCATGTGTTGTACTCCTCTTCTAGCAAGGTGGTTTATTTCTCACCTTCCCCAATCAATCTTGAAGAATGAGCAAGGCTTGAGGTGGTCACAACGATTGATGACTCTTACACATTCTGATGTTCATTGGTGCTCTCGGTCCAGAGAAAATGCCATCATCATTGATCATTGTGGGGAATTCCATAATGTCCCATTACTTGGAATTAGGGGAGGCATTACCTATAACCCATGTTTAGCTCTGAGACAATTTGGGTATGCCCGAAGGGATGGCCCTCACGACATGCTGATTCCAGACTTGGTTTTTGACTTCGACAACGATGCTCAAGGACTTCGACAAAAGTTTATCCGAGCTTGGAGGATGCCCAACAAAGTGGATAGTAAGACACTGGGACACAAGAATTCCATCCCCCTTGAGCCTTACCTCAAGTGGGTACGAACCCGCACCCAGAGTCTTATGATGCCTTACCCCTACATTCTGCCTATGATCAAAGAGCCTGTTATGGAAGGAGAGGTTCCATACACCCTCCTACATCCTGACATGCCAACATCATTGGAAGATTTGCAAAAGAGTTGGATACAGCTCAAGGAAGAACGGAATACTTATGAATCCAGCTTCTACGCCAGTGAGAAGAAGGTTTTGGAACTTACCCATCAACTCCATGAAGAGCATACTCTCAACACTTACATCACACCAAAGAGGATGCGCAACGTCTTTTTACATTAAGATTTTTGTAATATTTTGCCCATGGGGCATTTATGTACTAACAAATTTCTTCTTATTAATATGACGTGTGCTCTTTTTTGTTTGCAACAACTTTGAATTTCTGAATCCTTGAATGCATTACATGAATACATATCATTCATCATATGCATAAACAGGTCTTCACACCAGGTTTCCTTATCTTTCTGTTGTTTATTTCAGCATGATGGATATAGAGCAGACGGTCAAAGATCTGCAAGCACAGAATTCGCAATTCCAACAACTCCCCATGACCTTGGCAAAGGGTCAAGATGACCTTAAAGCACTGTTAAAGAAAGATAAGGAAAAAGAAAAGAAGGAAAAGAAAAGAGTTGGTGTGGCCACTATGGGAAGAAGATTTGAGAACCAAGCTAGGAGAGTCCTGGATTTCCCTTCAACATCTGATGAAGGGGTTGGCAAAGGAAAAGGAGCTGCAATACCTTTCGAGTCTGAGGCTGAAGAAGAAGAAGAAGAAGAGGATGAAGATTACTCTGAGCAGCAGTACCCTCCAGCGGACGATAAGTATAAAAATCTGGAAGATCGGTTGCCAGCCATGGAGGTACAAAGAGTACCTGGGTTAGATTTCGAAGAACTAGGGTTGGTTGCTGGGATCGTCATTCCCCCCAAGTTCAAGGTGCCTACATTTGCTAAATATGATGGTTTATCCTGTCCGAAGATGCATCTGCGGTCCTACGTCAGAAAGATCCAACCTCATTCTTCTGATAAGGATATGTGGGTCCACTTTTTTCAAGATAGTTTGTCAGGTACGCAATTGGACTGGTTCTATCAACTTGAGAGATCTGATGTTCATAACTGGGAGGATCTGGCTGCTGCCTTCTATCGGAAATATCAATACAATGCAGATTTAGCACCTACTCATACTCAACTACAGAGTATGGGTATGGTCTCTAATGAGGGATTTAAGGAGTATGCCCAAAAGTGGAGGACTTGGCTGGAAGGGTGCAGCCACCATTGTCTGAAAGAGAGCTGGTTGATATGTTTTTAGGGACGTTGTCTGGTCCATTCTGTAATCACCTGATAGGGAGTTCATCGGCAGGGTTCACCGAATTAATTATGACTGGTGAACGAGTTGAAGTTGGCATCAAGAGTGGTAAGATTCAAAAAGATACATCTACTTCTGCCACTGTCAAAAAACCTTTTCCAACCAAGAAGAAGGTGTCAGCTGTTTACTCTCAGAAAGGTCGAGGAAGAGTAGAGCGTCGATCAATGGTGGGGGCTGTGATGATCCAAAAGATAGCAGTTGATCAACCTAGGAATGATCAACCAAGAACTAACCAACAAAGAGGAGGAAGGCCTGCTAGGCAGTTCAACAAAATAAACATGACGCTTACCCAGGTCCTCCCTCATCTCTTAAAGTTGAACCATACAACCTTGAGAGATCCGCCACAAGATCTGAATACCTCTTCTCCCTACTATCATTCAAATGCAAAATGTGCATATCATTCGGACAGTGTGGAGCACTACACCAACAACTGTTGGGCCCTTAAAAACAAGATCCAAGATTTAATAGATGCCAAGGAGGTAGAGTTTGACGCACCTAAAAAACCTAATGTGATATCCGCTCCTATGCCAAAACATGGTCATAATGTCCATGCCATTGTAGAAGATCTTCATGTTACTGTTGTTGATGACTTAATGACTCTGTTGACAATGATCAAGATAAATCTGTTGAAAGCCATGATTTTTCTAGGATGTGAAGAAGATTGTTACCTATGTTCGACCTTGCAATCTGACTGTCCGCTGTTGAAGTCAGGCATCCAACACCTGATGGATACTCAAGAAATCCTCTTTCAAAAAACTCATGTTACTCCTGTTACTCCAATCAATGATGTTGCTATAATCACCATTTCCGACTATCTTTCCAAGGTCTCCAAAAGACTTGTTAAGATTACACCCGATCCAAAGTTTGTACCGCTGAAGATTACTATGTCGGGGCCTATCCCATACAAGTCCAATAAGACAATACCATGGAATTATGGAGGAGAGATCTTCTATCACGGTGTGAAACAGATCGAATTAGTGGAAGAGAATTCCGATGAAGAAACTCCTTACATAGGAAATATTGTGGGGACAAGTAAGATCATTCGTAGCGGAAGAATCTTCTCTCCGAATATTTCTCCTCCACGGGAATTCTTCGGACCCTCAAGTGCTCCTGTGCCAGTCAAGATATCTGTACGAAGTCCAGTGATTGAAGAGATTGTTACTCCCGAAGTTGTACCCTCTGCTGTTATTGCTGATAAAGGTAAGGGGATCCAAGAAGCGCCCGTCAGGACGAGGGCTCAGACTTTGGTTATCCCTGAGACCACCCAAAAGGAAATGGAGGAGATTTTAAAGATAATTAAGAAAAGCGACTATGATGTCATAGAGCAGCTGGGGCAAACCCCTTCAAAAATCTCTATGCTGGCTCTATTGCTCTGCTCCGAGGCTCATGCCAAAGCCTTGATCATATTACTAAAGACGGCGCACGTGCCTCAAGAGACTTCCGCAGATCAATTTCAAGAGTGTGTAGCCAGCCTTACAGTCGACAATGGTCTTGGATTCTCTGATGTCGACCTAACATCTAAGGGAAGAAAGCATAATGATGCGCTGCATGTCTCGGTAGAGTGCAGAGGGACCACTCTTGCTCATGTTCTGGTTGATACCGGTTCATCTTTAAATGTCCTACCAAAGAAAGCATTAGACAGACTAGACTGTGAAGATTTGACCTTAAAGCCCAGTAATATCATTGTTAGAGCCTTCGACGGTTCTAAGAGGATGGTTCACAGAGAGGTGGACATCCCAATTAAGGTGGGAACGGAAATTTTCAACTCTACATTTTATGTGATGGACATCCGTCCTTCATATTCATGCTTGTTGGGAAGACCATGGATCCACAATGCTGGGGCAGTCACTTCTTCTCTACACCAAATGCTCAAATACCCAGTCCAGGGTAAGATCATAACAGTTCATGGTGAGGAGGAGTATATGATAAGCCACCTTAACTCTTTCCGCTACGTGGAGTTAGAGGGTGAATTCATAGAAACACCTTTTTAACACTTTGAAGAGGTTTCTCCTGAAGTTGAGGTAGCCAAGACAATGACTTATGTGCCTGAAGTTACCAAACTTGTGTCCCGGATGTCATCCCTTAAAGATGCGAAGGCGGTGATCAAGGAAGGAGGAAGTACAGTGTGGGGTCAGCTGCCAGATTTTCCTCACAAGACAGATAAGTACGGATTGGGTTTCACTGCTGCTAGCCATAGGGTTGTGCTTTGCTCCCGGGCTGGAGGACCGCCATTGAAAATCACTCATCATGGAGTTCATGCTTTAAAGGATGATGAAGAAGAAAGCAATTTTGAAGACTGGATCTTTCCAACCATTGAAGGAGGACTGAACAACTGGGAGGCGAAAGACTTTGTTCCCATTACTTTCATCAATCAGTAATTTATCTTTTGAACATTTCCTGTTTGGTCTATAATAATTATTAAACAATTCGTACAATCTTTTTGCCTTATGCCTTACCCGGGGCATATAGGTCCATTTGTAAGGGTTTTGATTCTTCATTTTCATATGCCATTTTTAATGAATCATGGACATTTTCATATCTAAACTTTTGTGTTCATTTTCTTTCTTTTTACATTTTATTTGTTTAAAGGTGGCTACCCCTTACACACACCCACACTCACAAAATGCAGGTACCCATCCACTCCGGATTCCATGGGTAACAATTCTGCTATGGCCTTCAGTGACTCTGAAGATCTGGTCAATCATGCCGAATACGAAGGTGATGAAGACTGTGAAGTGCCTGGAGAGTGGCTAGACTTTTGCAACAAGAAGAAAGGGCTATTCTGCCCCCATGAAGAGTTGTTAGAGACTATCATTTGGGAACAGAGGAGGACAGAAAAGAGGTTAAAGTGGGTGCCAACCTAGAGCCAAGTATCAAAGAGCGCTTAGTTCAGCTGTTGAATGAATATGTTGAGATATTAGCCTAGTCCTATGAAGATATTCCGGGACTGGATACAGATATTGTGGTTCACCGTCTCCCTACAAGAGAAGACTGTCCACCAATCAAACAGAAAGTCCGCCGAATGAGACCTGACATGTCCGAAAAGATCAAAGTTAAAGTGATGAAGCAGTTCAATACTGGCTTTCTTGTTGTTACTTCCTATCCACAATGGGTTGCTAACATTGTGCCTGTGCCTAAGAAGGACGGAAAAGTCAGAATGTGTGTGGATTACAGAGACCTGAACAGGGCTAGCCCTAAAGATGACTTTCCACTACCACACATTAACATCTTGGTCGACAATACAGCTCAACACAAGGTATTTTCTTTCATGGATGGATTTCCAGGGTACAACCAGATCAAAATGGCCCCCGAAGACATGGAGAAGACTACTTTTGTTACGCAGTGGGGTACCTTCTGCTATAAAGTGATGCCATTCGGAGTGAAGAATGTCGGGGCAACCTATCAGCGAGCCATGGTAGCTTTGTTTCATGACATGATACATCATGAGATTGAAGTCTACGTAGACGACATGATAGCCCGTTCACAGACAGAAGAAGAACACCTCAACCATCTGCAAAAGCTGTTTGTCAGATTAAAAGAGTACAAACTCATATTGAACCCTAGCAAGTTCACTTTCGGAGTCAGGTCCGGTAAACTCTTGGGATTCATCGTCAGCAATAAAGGCATTGAGGTTGATCCTGCCAAAGTCAAAGCTATACGAGAGATGCCTGCCCCTCGCACTGAAAAGGAGGTCAGAGGTTTCTTGGGACGCCTAAACTACATTGCAAGGTTCATCTCTCACCTAACATCTACCTGTGAACCAATCTTCAAATTGTTGAAGAAAGATCAGGTGGTTGAATGGAATGATGACTGTCAATTTGCTTTCGATAAAATCATGGAGTATTTGCTGGAACCTCCTATCTTGATGCCACCCATCGAAGGAAGACCTTTAATCATGTATCTGATTGTTTTGGATAATTCAATGGGGTGTGTATTGGCCCAACATGACAAGTCTGGCCGAAAAGAGCATGCCATTTATTACCTTAGCAAAAAATTTACCGACTGTGAGACCCGATACTCACTGCTCGAGAAAACTTGTTGCGCTTTGGTATGGGCTGCTCTCCAGCTAAGGCAGTATATGTTGACACATACCACTTTGTTGATTTCTAAAATGGATCCGATCAAGTACATCTTCGAGAAGCCTGCTCTATCCGGAAGAATCGCTAGATGGCAGATGATCCTCACCGAATATGATATATAGTGCACAACCCAAAAAGCTATAAAGGGGAGTGTGTTAGCCGATCATCTGGCTCATCAAGCTGTTGAAGATTACCAATCCATGAGGTTCGACTTTCTCGATGAGGATATCATGACTTTGAGCAACATTGTATAACACAGACCATATGACGGACCTGAACAAGGATCCCGATGGACTCTGTACTTTAATGGCGCCTCCAACGCATTTGGGAACGGTATCGGCGTGATACTTATCTCTCCAGAAGGTTTCCATACACCTTTCACCGCTAGACTATGCTTCAGCTGCACCAACAACATGGCCGAGTATGAAGCTTGTATCTTTGGTCTCAAGGCCGCTATTGACTTGGGAATCAAATCTTTGATTGTATTTGGGGACTCAGCTTTGGTTATCAGTCAAATCAAAGGAGAGTGGGATACTAAACATCCAAACCTCATCCCTTACAAAGAACATGTCCTGACATTGTTACCATATTTCGAGCAGATTAACTTCGAGCACTTCCCGCGAGAAGAGAATCAGCTAGAAGATGCGCTAGCTACAATGTCCTCCATGTTTAAACTTAACTGGGATAATGAGGCACCTCAAATCACCATCGAACGGATGGATGAACCTGCACATTGTCACAAGATTAATACCGAAGAAGTAGTGGACCGACTGTGGTTTCATGACGTCAAAAGGTATCTCGAAGAACAAGAATACCCTGAGGGAGCTTCAGTCAACGACAAAAAGTTCTTAAGGAGGTTTGCGGCCAAGTTCTTTCTGAGCAATGGTATCCTATACAAGCGCAATCTTGATTGTGTCCTACTCCATTGTGTAGACAAGGTTGAAGCTGAGAAAATCATGGTTGAACTACATAATGGCACCTTTGGCACCCACTCAAGCGGTCATACGATGGCTAAGAAGATTTTACGGGCAGGCTACTACTGGTCTACCATGGAAGCTGATTGTCATCAACATTCTCGTACTTGTCACAAATGCCAAATTTATGCTGACAAGGTACATATTCCCCCAGTTCCTCTTAATGTCTTAACAGCTCCTTGGCCATTCGCGATATGGGGAATCGACATGATTGGAGAAATCAATCCTACAACATCCAATGGACATCGCTTCATCCTGGTGGCTATTGATTACTTTACCAAGTGGGTTGAAGCAGCTTCTTTCGCCTCCGTTACAAAGAATGTGGTTGCCCGCTTCATCAAGCAGAACCTCATATGCCAGTATGGTATCCCCGACAGGATCATCACTGACAATGGTACAAATTTGAACAACATTATGATCACCGCTCTGTGCGAGCAATTCAAGATTCAACATCACAATTCATCTCCCTATCGGCCCAAGATGAATGGTGTTGTCAAAGATGCGAACAAAAATATCAAGAAGATCATTCAAAAGATGACAGTCACCTACAAGAACTGGCATGAGATGTTACTGTTTTCTTTGCACGGGTACCGTACCATGGCACGCACTTCAACTGGGGCAACACCCTATTCTTTGGTATACGGCATGGAAGCTGTTTTACCTACCGAGGTTCTGATTCCCTCCTTGAGAATTATGAAAGACGGTGGTTTGAATGAAGACGATTGGATTCATACCCGGCTTGATCAACTTAACTTGATTGATGAAAAACGACTTACTGCTGTTTGTCATGGTCAGGCGTATCAAAAACATATGATCAAGACTTTCAACAAGAAAGTCAAGAGACAAGTATATCAAGTCGGGGACCTTGTAATCAAGCAAATCATCTTGCCGCAAAGTGATCCCAGGGGGCAAATGGACCCCTACTTACGAAGGACCATTTGTGACCAAAAACATCTTTTCTGGTGGGGCAATGATTCTGGCCACCATGGATGGCGATGACCTGCCACACCCTGCGAACGCAGACATAGTCAAAAGATACTACGCATAAACGACCCGACAAGTTGAAAACCCGAAAGGTCGACTTGGGCAAAAATGGGCATCCCGGTGAATCAAAAACCCGAAAGGGCGGTTCAGGCAAAAATTAGGGATAAAACAAAAAAATCTGTACACCCGGCAAGTTGAAAACCCGAAAGGGAGACTTGGGCAAAAAAGGGTTTCCCGGTGGATCGAAAACCCGAAAGGGAGATCCAGGCAAAAATAAGGGAATTAAAGCGTATGACTATGTCTCTCCGGATCACTTTAAGGACAAGCTCCAAGCTTCTGATCAATCCAATCATCTGCGGATGAAGCAACGAATGGACAAGATACTCAGAGTTATGAAGGCTATAGCAGAATGGGAACCCCATGGAATCATTACACATAGCCGTCTTTCTTTGTATAAATTTTTTCTTAATTTTATGACAACATTCTCTTACTAGGATGTTTGTCTCCTTTGTACAAAATACTTACACAAAGTTAATACAAAGATACTTCAAAGTGCAGAAATTTGTTTGTTTTTTTTTACACTTGTGTTTTATTTGAAAACGTCCAATGATTTATTAAATGAGCATATGCATTTGAATATAATCACTGCTTACAAATAAAACGAAATGAGAAAGGATAATTACTGATAGGTTGAAAGTATAGGAAAACGTCTTTAGGCTATTCCAGAAGAAATCCCCTGCGGTATGTCATTCAGATCCTCAACAGAGCTAAAGCCTTGAAATACATACCCCCAGCGGAGTTAAGTTTCAAGATCCCCAGTGGAGCAAAACTTTGAACTGCAAACCCTCAGTAAGGATGAAACTCTCTTCCCCAAATGGAGCCAAAACTTCAGCCTTTGAACACCAGTGGAGACCATCCAGTTTCCTCCATTGTCCCTAAAAAGTCACTTTAAAACCACATAATTCCCCAGAGAGTTATTCTTCCCCAGTGAAGTCGCCACGATCGAATCAGCACGTCATGAAGATCCCCAGCGGAGATGAAACTTTGATCTACTAATCCCCAGCGGAAACCATTCAGTTTTCCCCTGATACCCCCATTAGAACAGAGATTCTCGAGGTCCCTAGTAGATTAGCATACAACCCAAACTCCTGATCTCCCCAGTGGTATAGCTTCTCCCTACAGAGGTTGTCAAAGATTTAGAATCTCCAACAACGGTCATAGATTTATTTTCCCCGACAGCGGTCAAAGATTTCATTATCTCCAGCTATCCAGGATTTATTTTCCTCAGCAAAACAGCTAATCAGCTTACATGCACATACATTACATTCATAAATCATAAACATTGATAAAAACACATCTTATTGCATCATATATTTCATGCAACATAACTTTTTGTTTTCAGCTAACATTCTACCCTTTTCAGGATAAAATCAATAGCTATCTAAGACAGGTATTCAAAGTTCAGAAAACGACTTAGAGATGCTCCAGACACGGACGCTCTCTTATTTGCTTATTCAAATCAAAGGGAAGATTCATATTCCAGTTATGAAGCCTGGGTTCGACCAGATAATACCTTGATTATACTGAAGCCCAGAAATCGACCAGAAAATAGTTGAATCCCCTGCATATCCTTCTAAAGACTGGATGTTGACCAGATAGGAAGCAAAGTATCATGAAGCCTGGATGTTGACCAGATAGCAATACAAGACTGTGAAGCCTGGACGTTGACCAGATAGCAGTAAAGTATACTGTGAAACTTGGATGTTGACCAAATATCAGTTTACTCGGCCAATTACTTTGAAACTCGGATTCAACCGAATATTAGTAGGCCCCAAAATCAAAAGGGAAACCCGGATTCTGGCCGGATAACCATTTGATATCCTTCTGAGGACTAGACGTTGACCAGATAGGAAGCAAAGTATCATGAAGCCTGGATGTTGACCAGATAGCAATACAAGACTGTGAAGCCTGGACGTTGACCAGATAGCACTAAAGTATACTGTGAAACTTGGATGTTGACCAAATAACAGTTTACTCGGCCAATTACTTTGAAGCCCGGGTTCAACCGGATATTAGTAGGCCCCAGAATAAAAAGGGAAAACCGGAGGCGACCGGATAACCACTTGATTTCCTTCTGAAGCCTGGATGTTGACCAGATAGGAAGTAAAGATTGCGAAGCCTGGATGTTGACCAGATAGCAATACAAGACTGTAAAGCCTGGATGTTAACCAGGTAGCAGTTCACTATCACCTCTTCAACCAAAATATGACTCCCCAGTAGAATAACAGACGAGTGAAGTTCTATTTCTACCACGACAGAGACCAGCATTCCCCGGCATAGTACTCCTCAACAATAGGTGTACGGGCTCTCGCAAAGGAATCTCTGGTGCGATCAATTTTCTTGGATGGCATCTTTTAATCCCATCTCTGACAAGATTCTGTCACGTCTCCAAATGGCATCTTTAAGCCCATTCCCTCAGCTATACTCTGACGAGCGCAAATTTACGGGCACTCTAGTGTCCAATCATCTTTTACCTTCGAGTCACGAAAGGCAAACTCACCAATCTAACTCTTCAGGTTCAAGAAGATTGAACAGGGGCAGCTATTATACCCCAAAATTTTCCCTCTCATTTTATCAAGATTTCTCATCACTAGACTCTTTGAACTCAAGACCAGATTAGGGTTTTGCACTACTCAAGACATCTCCTTGCATTGTTGACCTGAATTAGGGTTTGAGTTTTCACAGGGATTTTTGGACTTTCAATGCTCAAAATGACTTTCATACTTCATCTTGGACCCCTAAGATTGCCTCTACCAAGTTTCAAGCCTTGAATCAAATTTTTGCCTAGTCAATTGGACAGTTGACCTAAAAATCAACTATATTGGGGGAAAAGTCAACTATGGCCAATTTACAGTCAAAACTCATTAATTATGATCCAAATCAACATTATAGACTCATATGAACCATTTGATCAAGTTTGGACCACAACTCCTCAAGAAATTTGATCAGATCATCAAAAGGGCAAAATGGTCATTTTTAGGGTTTTGACTGCACAAGGGCAATTTCTGATTTTTCACCTAGCCAATGGCAAAGTGGGTTCAAGCATGGACTCAAGGACTCAATGTCAGCATCTTGACCTATTCACAAGGTTCAAAAGATCTCAATTGCATTAGATTGACAAATGAATTTTTCAGTCAACTGATCAAAATTTGAATGTACACTGAAAAGTCAAACTTTGACTTTTTGGTCAAAATCAAGTGCCAAGGGTCATTTTTCGTCAAGATGTGTCAAAACATGAAACTTGTTCATCAAGAAACCCAATTTTGCAAATTAGGGTTTAAGTTTGAAATTTTTCATAACTTGAATTTTTCTAAGTTATGAAATTTTCTTAATTTTTCCCAACTTTTCCCAACATTTTCACCATGATGAATTTGGATTCAAACAAAGCTTCCAACATGAAAGTTGTAGTCCTCCACAAAGTATACAACTTTGATTCACAAAGTTTTCCCAAAAGAAGCTTGGATCTCAAGTTATGAGTTTTGGAACAATGGTCCATGAAACTTTTAACTTAGTGAAATTTTGCCCTAGTTTAGGCAGGATTTTGACCTATCTTCCCGACAATTTTTCACCTAGTTCAATTTGGAATATAAAAATGAATTTCAAATATGGGTTATAGAGCATGTTACAAGCTTTCTAAAATGTCCAAGAACTCTCTAAAATCATTTGTGGTTAGGGAGAATCGAAGGCTTGAAGTTGGCAAAAACTCATTTTTTATCCATGGCATGTTCATATTGATACAAGTTACAAACTCTAATCAACCTTGCTTGCACTAGATTACAGGTCTCAAAACCCTTACATACTCAATAATTAAATGCAAATCCATTGGTCTAAGGCTTTGTTTTGGTCATTAGAGGATTGCACACAAGATTAATCCTTAAATAGAAATAGGCAACTTTGTCATTTTTGTCAAAAGTGCTTTATGTCAAACCACATCTCTTGAGCCTTGAACAAGATCTTGTACTGCACACAATATCCACCAACTTGAGGGGACAAGAGCATAAGGTGCAGACTGATAGATAGCATGTACAGGCTTGTCTTGCATCATGGTTTTACTTTTTGCTTCATATACAAGAAACATGTCAAAATACACATAACTTGAACATCAGAAAGAACCAACTTTTGCAAGCCTTTGAGACAAGTTTCACACATTGTATTGAACCTAAAACACGAGCCTTCGAGTCCTGAAACCTCCCATAGCACAAAATCACCTTCCATTGGCAAAACAGAGTAGCTTCTGCATCTTGAGTTCTATCTCCCAAGTTGCTCGTGCGTTTTGCCCCAAACCTGTTCAAACACCTTCCATACAACCTATCCAAGCTATCCCAGCCCTTAAACACTGACTGTAACTCCCTTTACAAGGTTTGCCATTTTTGATTTCAGCTTGTGCAGGTTGAGTTCTGTAGGCTTGTTCAAGCACATTCAAGGCAAGCTAGGCATTGGGAAAGGTCAGAGGAAGTTCAAGCAAGCTCCCAAACACATCAGGCCTCATTGAAAAGATCTACATTGTCAGACACGATCTCAACTGAAACAGGTTCTTATCAACTTCCTATCTCTCTATTTAGGAATCATTAGGCTTAGGTTTGTGAATAAAAAATATAGTATTCATAGCCATGAAGCTGTACATATGCTCAGTTTTTATTTAAATTAAGCGTGTTAAGAGAATTTGATCCTTGAACTTCCTGAAAAAATTAGGTTAAGATTTAGGGCCAGAGAAATTCTCTCTTGTCTTTGAGAGTTAGAATGAGTTCTTTACATGGTTGGATTCGTCTTGAAAAATGCTACAACTTTGATGTTTTGAGTTTTTGCATTAGAGCATGTATGCAGGATCTAGCATTTTGTACAGGGCGCGCGCAATTTTGAGACAAAGGTTGAAGATGAAGTCTGGTGGGCTGGGCTTGGTCCTGGCTCATTATTGACACCCCTCATTACTAATTGCACCCCCTGGCCCTTTTCTTCCTATTTTTATATTTTTGTGTTTATTTTTAAATTCTGATTTTATTTTATTATTCTCCAAACATAAAAAACACCAAAAATATTTTTATAAATTTTCACTTTTATTTTTGTATTTTATTTTATTTTTTCTAGCATAAAAATAATTTAATGAGTATATACCTCTATTTTTATTTTAATGAAAACTTGAAATTAATACATTAAATATTATACTTTTATTTTTTTTATTATTATTTATACTTAAATAATACTTTTCTCTAAATATATTTTATTATATACATTATTTTATTTTATTATATATAAATAGTATATTTAATATATTTACATTCTTAAAAGAAAATTAGGGTTTTACCCTTAATAAAAAAATATATAATATTTTATTTCTTGTTTATATATACACTAAATATTTTTACATACATAAAAAATAAACATTTTTGCATATTCATAATATTTGTTTAATTTATTTATTTAAATATTATTCATTTATTATTTGTACCAATTATTCAATTTGGATGTAATAGTAAATATTAGGGTTTTATTTTCTTGCAAATATCCCTCATTCAAAAATTGTATCCCTCTCCCCATATCAAATGTTGTAATAGTGTAGATTTATTTTACGCATTTATGCTTTCAATTATGCCATGATTAGAGATTAGGGTTTGTATGCAAAAAAATCCAAAATCAAATAAATAGCTTGACTAACACAAAGACAAAAAAGCATGTAAAATGACAACACAATGCACACTTGCACCCCTAGGGTTTCATCCACTTGTTGCCTTGAAAATGGCCATGTTATGCATGTTAAGTATCTTGGCAAAACCAAAACAAAACAAAAAGATCATAGTCCCTCGATGACGCTATCTTGGTTGCCTATACAAAATGATCTAGTCCCTTAAAAATTTGCTAAAGATACTTAGCAATATTGCTATCATGGTCAATACGATGACCCGCGCCTGGCCCGTTTAACATCCTAATACAAGGTTGTTTACCAAATGCAATGGTAAAACAACACTATCAAAAGGGTTAAAAATGTGTAGGAAATACCTTTGAGTAAAATAGGGTAGACAACTCTTAGTTACCTGATTAAAACTTGCAAAACATCCTTGCTATTTTCAAACACACTTCACAACACAATTTCAAAACATTTCCCAAATCAAACTTTCAAACATTGAAATCTTTTCAAAAGACAATACACCTTTGTATATATTCAAACAAGAATCATTACAAAGGTTTCCACAATGATGGCCTCTTTTCAAAACATTTTCAAAACCACACACAAAGCACCATTTCAAACAATTGAAAAGCAAAAGAAAGTAATCTAAAAAAGTAACTAAGAGCCCATGGATAACCATGGATGAAAAGGGTGCTTGCACCTTCCCTTTTCATAATCTACCCCCCGAACCCAAGAAAACATCTCAAAGGTCTTTTCTGTGCTTTTTGACCTTTCCTTTGGATAAAATAAAAAGTCGGTGGCAACTCTCTTGCTAAACCGAAACATTTGCAAACACAAATGCAAAACCTCAAGTCAGTTCTCCCACCGTATCACACCTTACAACAATGTTACTCGTATTTAGAATCAAACTTTCGCAATCCAGACGGTCCAATGCTTTCTTTGGCAGAACATTCAGCGAAGACCCAGTATCTACTAGCACATGAGCCATAGTGGTGCCCCTGCACTCGATCGAGACATGCAGAGCATCATTATGATTTCTTCCTTTCGGTGTCAGATCTTCATCTGAGAAACCTAGCCCATTGTCAGTAGTCAGGCTAGCCACGTAATCTTTGAACTGGTCTGCTGAAGTTTCCTGCGGCACGTGCGCAGTCTTGAGAAATGCAATCAAAGCCTTCACATGGGCTTCAGAACATAACAGTAGAGACAACATGGAGATCTTTGACGGGGTCTGCCCCAGCTGCTCGACCACATTGTAGTCACTCTTCTTGATGATTTTCAATATTTCCTCTATTTCTTGTTTAGAGGCTTCCACAACAATTTTCTTAGGTGCCTCCGTCTGGGCAGGCTCACCTATAATTTTTTTGCCCCGAGTCCCAGATGGCTCAGCAGCGGGGGTGATAACTGGAGTAAGAATAGGAATAGTAGCAGGTGTAATAACTGGAGTAGGAACAGGAGAAATGTCAGGAGTGCTGGTTGGAGTAGCAGTTGGAATAACGGTAGGCTTGATGATAGTCTTCGGGGAAATCTCGGGAGAGAAGACCCTTCCACTTCGGGTAACTTTACTAGTCCCGACAATATTACTAACATCAGTATCAGCATCTTCATTCTTCAATTCTTGCTTAACACCATGGTAATAGACATCAGCACCATAATGCCATGGGATAACCTTATCTGAGGTGTACGGGATGGGACCAGGAGCGGTGATTATTAGCGGAGCAATTCTTGGAACAGGTGTAATCCTAACAGGTTTTCTCGAGGAAACCTTGGAAGGATTGGCGGAAATGGTTATAATGGCAACGTCTTCAATGGGAACAACAAGGATCATAGTCTTCTCGAACAAAATCTCTTTATTATCCATTAGGTGTTGAACACCTGATTTCAATAAACAACAACCGGAAGGCAGAATCGAACACATGTGGCAACCTTCACCATAACCCGGAAATAAACCGGCCAACAACAAATTCTTCTTAACAGTCATCAGAGGAGTAGAAATTTCTTCAACAGAGGTCACAAACAAATCGGTTTCAACAGCATTAACTCCACGATCATGTTTGGGCATGGGAGAAGTTATAACATTCGGCTTTTCTGGAGCGTCAAACTCAATCTCTATGGCTTTGAGCAAATCTTGTACTTTGTTTCTCAGGGCCCAGCAATCATTTGTATCATGGCCCGGACTCTCGGAATGGTAGGCGCATCGCGCGTTGGGATTGTATCTGGGAGAAGTAGTGTTTGGATTCTTGGGAGCCTCTTTCAAGGTCGCCAAGTTGGATTTTAACAGATGAGGCAGAACTTCAGCCAAAGTCATATTGATGCGGGTAAACTGTTATTGTGGTCTTTCCACCCTTTGTTGATTGTTGCATTGTGGAGCAACTGTGTGTCTTGGTATCACTACAGCATTTACCGTTTGATGGTGTTCAGATCTGCTTTGGCCCCTCGGGCTATAGACTGCACTAGCTTCCTTCTTACTGGTGAAAGGCTTCTTTGCTGAACTTGACGAAGCATCCTTCTGAATTTTACCACTTCGAATGCCAGCCTCCACTCTTTCTCCAGTCAAAATCAACTCAGTGAAACCAGATGATGAGCTGTCGATTAAGTGATTGAAAAACAGACCAGATAGCATCCCCAAGAACATATCAACCAACTCCCTATCAGACAAAGGGGGTTGGACTCTTCCAGCCAAGTCTCTCCACTTTTGAGCATATTCCTTAAAACCTTCACCTGCACCCATGGACATACCCTGGAGCTGAGTACGAGTGGGAACAAGGTCGGCATTATACTGATACTGCTTGTAGAAAGCAGCAGCAAGATCTTCCCAATTTTGGACACTGGCTCCTTCCAACTGGTAGAACCATTCAAGTTGAGTCCCTGACAGACTATCTTGAAATAAATGCACCCACAAATTTCTATCAGCAGTGTGGGGTTGGATTTTCCTGACATACGAGCGGAGATGGAGTTTTGGGCAGGACACTCCGTCATACTTGGCAAAAACTGGAGCTTTGAACTTATGAGGGATGACCACTCCCGATACCAGTCCCAGTTCTCCGAAATCCAAACCAGGTATATTTTGAATCTCCATAGCACTCAGACAGTCTTCTAACTGCTTGTACCTATCCTCAGCAGGAGGATATTGCTCATCATTGTAATCAGTACCGTCTTCAAAAACTGTAGGACTAGGGTCCTTTTCCCTTTCTTGATTCTCCCCTTCTTTGGACGAGGTGGTCAGATCAGCTGGTTGCCTCAACCTTTCTCCGAATCTTCTACCCATATTCAGAATACCCATCTTCTTCTTCTTTTTCTTCTCTTTTAGAATAAGGGTCTTCAGATCCTCTTGCCCTTTGGCCATACTTATGAACATCTGTTGGAACTGGGCGTTCTGCTCTTGAAGATCTTTGATGGCTTGATTGGAAGACATTTCAGCTGAAATAAACAGCGAAGAAGATGAGAAACCTGTAGGGGTACCTGTAATGATGTGCATGATAATGGGATGCGCATGTAATGATTTCAAAGACTTTGGGAGATTTAAATTTTCAAAACAAAAATAAACAAAACTTTATTAGATTAACTTTGAAAGGTTCAACAATGCCTTTAAGGTGTTACAAAGAAGTAAATAAAACAAAACTAGAACTAGAAAAATCAAAAGTCCCATGGACGCTTCCTCTTTGTGCTGATATAGTCATTGATCACTCTTTCCTCCCCGAGATTTCTGGTGAGCTTTAAAACCTTCCTTTCCTGCTCATGGTACTGCTCCCGGTAAGTATCCCGCTCATTCCTCAGCTGACTCCAAGACCTCTGTAACTCCCTATGATCAGTAGGCATGTAAGGATAGAGAACCGTGTAAGGAATGCCTTCTTCATTAGTGGGCTCCATAATCACTGGTAACATGGCCTCATAATGCATCCCAAGCTTCTGGGCACGAGCTCGGACCCATTGGAGATAAGGTTGCATAGGAAGGGAAGTCTTTGGTCCCAACTCTTGGGGGTCAGATTTTTTTACCATGTCCCAAGCTCGTATGAACCTCCGGCGATGCAACTTAACATCCTCCTTATAGTCGAATACAATGTCCTCGAGAAGTAACTCATGGGGACCATCTCTCTGAGCACGACCAAATTGTCTTAAAGCTAGACAAGGATTGTAAGTGATACCCCCTCTAATACCAATTAATGGGACATTAGGGTATCCCCCATAGCGGTCAATAATAGAAGTGTCTTCCATATCCCGGGAACACCAAAGAATATATGTATGAGCAAGTGACATTATTTTGTAGGACCAACCCAAACCTTCTTCATTCTTCAGCGCAGACTTAGGGAGGTGCAAAATAAACCACCTCGACAACAACGAAATGCAGCACATGAGAGTCCCTCTTCTCCTCATAGTATGAGTATGGAGAGCATGCAAGATATCTCCAAGCAAGATGGGCACAGGGTTGCGAGAAAGGAAAATCTTGACAGCATCCATATCTACAAAGGAGTCTGGATTAGGGAAAAGAACCAAACCATAGATAAGAAGAGCCAAGACATCTTCAAAAGCCTAAAAATCCAAATCATCCCAAAATAGTTGAGCCTGGTCTATCAGAAATTTGGCTAGAAAACCTCCGACTCTGCTTCGAGTTTCCCAATTGGATACTACATCGGCCCGTTTCAAATGCAGAGCTGAAGCAATGTCTTCTGGTCTAGGAACTTCTTCCATACCTGTGAAGGGTACCTGTTCAAGAATGGATATGCCTAATATATGGGAAAATTCTTCCAAGGTGGGTACCAGATGATAATCTGGAAAGGTGAAGCAATGATGCACGGGATCAAAGAACTGAAATAGTACGCTTATCATCTGCTCATCAAGATTTAGAGTAACCAGGATGAGAAGTTGACCGTGTCTCTTAATGAACATAGAAGTCTTAGAAACTCTTGAGGGTAGCTCTTTAAGTTGGGCAGGTATCTGCACAAAGTTGATTCAGATGATATTTCTGTGCACGGAAGCCATGATCTGCAAAATAGAACAAAGATAAATTCCCTTGGTCTTTGAAATGGTTAGTGCAATGAAGCATGAATGCTATGTTATGATGCATGATGTCATGATAAACCACATGTATATCAAACAAACAGGTATTGAAAACACAGTCAAATCTCACAAAGCCCTTAGGTTTAAGGCTTGCATGAGGTCAAAGGTAATACCCTCTTGAAGTTAAGTTGGTTTCAAATCTATCCTAGAAAAAGTAATCGGGTTCTAGAGGATCTCAATATCATTGACCATCCTCCATCGGTCATGGTTTCAGCTCACGCAATCTTTTCTTACGGCCGGAACTATTCCGAGAGTATGGTCTTAATGAGTGCAGCATCGAGTATCAACCAGTTCTCAGCTCTACACCGAGGTCGGCTATCTCACTACTTTCTAATGGCCAAGTTGGGTGATTAAAGGTTCTAAGGTCAGTTGATGCTTAATGACACCACGCAGCGGCCCCGTATTCTCCTCGTTTCTCCACAAGGGATACCGATACCAACCAATGTGCCACACCAATGTAGCTACCACTTCAACCGTATCGGTCTATATCGTACAGTTCCCTCACAGTCTATTGCTACTTACCTAAAAGGTATTCCCCAGATCCGGGTGTAGGATCTATAGTAACCCCAAACAAAAACTCTTAAAAGTAAAGCAAACAAAGCAATCAAGAGAAGCAATTATTATGAACTAGATCCTAAGGTATACCCCACTTATACAGTCCTCAGCAGAGTCACCAGTTCTGTGATACAGTGGAAGAACCGACTATTTGACGCTGGTTTGAATTTTGCGTTTTTTGTTTGCAAAATGTCACGGTAAGCAAGAGTCGCCACCGACTTTTATTTCATCCAATCAGAAAGGAAAAAAGTACAGAAAAAATCCTTTTTCGAGATTTTGAGTACGGGGGGTAGATTATAGAAAGGGAAGGTGTTAGCACCCTTTCTATCCATGGTTTTCCATGGGCTCTTAGGTACTTGCTCATCTTTTTAAAATTTCTTGTGTGTGTGTTTTATTTTTGAAAATATTTTTAACTTCGTGATACCCCTTGTATCAGCCCTCAAAGGTGTGACGAAGTTTGTTTTGAAAGTTTGTTTGAAAAGTGTAAGCGTGAAAAGTTTTGATTTGAGCAAGTACCTACTAGCATCTACCTACTCGAAAAAGGATCGTTTCTATTCCTGTTTCCTTTAGACAACGTTATCCTACTATTGAGGAATAGGTAGCACCGTCATTGGAGTTTTAAGGGTCAATTTGAAAGGGACGTACAATCACTAAAGCAATGTTAGGACACCTTAGTAATAACCCTAGAGTCTTAAGATCATATTCGAGGCAACATTTCTGAGGCAACATTTCTGAGGCAACATTTCGAGGCAACATTTTCGAGGCAACATTTCTGAGGCACCATTTCCAAGGCAACATTTGAATGGGACATTTGATCTTTTTAGACAGGAGGGAAACCACTAAGACACCCTATACTTAATGATCGTTTACCGAAGGCAACCGAAGTGAGATTATACCCTAAGATTGATATGTGCGAGTGATTTGTTTCAGTTATTTGTCCTTGCACATTAGAGTTTTCTAACTGTATTAAATTTGTCATGCATTCTTGTCATACAATCCTATTAGCATACATCTAAACAATTAAATATTTGTAGGAATTTAAAAATGCGAGAAAGTGAATCTACGCTATTACAAGGCTTCGGGGAGGGGGATTAATTACATAGCCAAAAAAACCCGGAAAAAGCGATAAAAAGCCCTAGATTAAACTACTACAAACCATGAACAGTTACAAAAATATTGGCAAAAACAATTAACACGCGCGCGATGAATTAAATACGAGACAACTAGGATTTTGACCCTTGACTAAACCTATTCACTATTAAAAAAATGTTTTTGTCATGTTTTTGTTATTTTAAGAAAATAATGAAAAAATTAAATTAAAAAAGAAAATCTTAAGTTCTAATTAATTTTAAATGAAAATACATTAATTTATTCTAAAACATATTTTTTTGTATTTTTATGTATTTGAGAAAAAGAGAAAATAAAATTAAATCAAGAGTTTTAACCTAATTTCTATTTGATTTTATTTGCAAAAATAAATTACAATTTCCCTAGTTAAACTAAATTAAATTAATTTTGATAATAATTTAAAAAAAAACTAATCATAATTTTTTTATGAATTATGGATTTTATGGTTTTTATGAAAAAGATTAATTTGTGAATTAAGAGTAAATAAAATAAATAAATAAAATAAAAGAAATAAGAAAGAATGATGGGCCTGTGCTAGCAATTATAGGGGGTGCTATTGAAATTCTGGGCCCAAATGAATCTCAGCCCGTTTTGACTTTGCCTGATTCAGTGCACATGTTGACTTGAGGCGCAGGATGGATCTCTTGCTACTTGAGCGTTGGATCCAGATTGCTGATGGATCTGATGGTGGAAATTGAATGGCCTATGGTGGACGCTGGGGGCTGTAGTGTACCTAATCACCTATTGAAAAATAATATAAACAAAGTTTGGGACCTGGGGATCGAACCCAGGTCCTTATGCTCAACACCAAACACGCCCAACCATCTGTACCACGCACTTCATATGTTCATATAATAACAATAATGCATAATATATAAAACAAAATAGTTAATTGGAAAAACGCGCTAAAATTCAAATCACCCAACCAGGGAGTTCCACGCATCGTCTTCTTCACCAAACCGTTATTTTAGGTAAACAAGCTTTTACCTACGGACGTTTCATTGTAGGTACAGACCTGTGTATCTCAAAAATTGTCCATAAGCAGGTTAAATGACCATGGCTGGTACCAATCAACTTGTCTCATCCTCACGAGTGTCATGATACCAGAATCAACGTCCAATTTAACCTATATTGCAAAGCCCTAAAACTAACCAAGAAACCCTGGCCATGGCAATCTTACATGCAGTCATCAAAAATGCAAATGAATAGAGTGATTAGCTTGCAAACTCAATAAGGAACAAGAATATATAATCAAAACGTGCAAATGATGTATAAATCAATGAAAATGAAAACGAGTTTTTTAGTCAAACCGTGTGACTGCTATGGGTCGATTATGGGCACGGGGAGGCTTGCAATTGATCCAGTTAGCTTCAGAGACGTTCCAGGATGCGATTAGGAGTGTTGGAAAGCTTTGAATCTTCCTCTAGGGTAGAGATCAGATCACCACTTTTATAACAAAAATTGAGTTTTTGTTCTTGGCTATGCACCACTATTAACCCTTATTCTTGCTCTGAAAATGTTTAATATATATTATAGAATGCATTAGGGTTGTAAAACTGATCACATCTTTGGAAGTTTTTCAAGATTTTATTTTGTTTTCATGGCATATGTAATCTTTCCAAATTTGGCCTAATCATACTCTTTTTGTTCCAATTATCATTGATTCAAATTGTTCTTGCAAACTCATCAAATCTTGGTTGCTAACCTGTAAAAAAAAAAACAAATCAAATCAAATCTTTGATAATTTTCATCATTTATTTGATTTAATTCAATTTTTAATTAATGAAAAATCAAAATAAATTGAAAAATGAAGCAAAAAATTGGCGGATAAGAATTTGAATCGTGGACCACATTATCATTGAGGTGCAAGCATAAAAAGTTGGGCCCATTTAGCAAAAAATGCAAATTTGAGCACATTTGACTTTTGGCAATTTTGCAAAAAAGGTCAACTTGGCCAATGCATAACTCTCTCAATTTTGACCCTAGAGAGATATTCTTGGACTTTTTAGAAATCTTGCTATGTCCTCTAAGCAACCCTTTTGGTCTCATCTCAATTGAGTCTTCCATGTTCATGTATGAAGCTTTGACCCAAAAGGTGTTTTTGTTGACTTTCCAAAATGACCTATAATGTCAAAATTCATATCTTCTTGTGATGCATATTTTGAACTTAGGAGCTGAAGATGAATTGTAGGGAATTGCATCCTCTTCAAAATGAGCTTTGGATGGGTCATTTTTGATAAAGTATGAGAAAGTTGTGCTTGGTCAAAGTTGAGTTAACTTTTCCTATAAAACCCTAATTTAGCAACTTTTGGGTTTTGATAAATTGTGAGCAATCCTTGAGGAATCATGATCAACCCTTGATCAAATGATGGATAATACTTCAAAATGAGGATGTTGACCAAAAATCTTGAAGTTTGACTGTATGTGGGCCACAGTTGACTTTGGACCTAGCACAGTCGATTTTCAGGCCTTTGAGTAATTGACTGAGCAAACTTCTTCGGCAAGGCTTGAAACTTGACATGGATGATCTTGAGAAAATATTAGGACAATGGTGAGCATTTGAGTCCTTTGTGGTTCATATATCCTGATGAAAAATGAAACCCTAATTTGAGATAGACTGCCTTAGGAGAGAGTTTGTTTGGTCAACTCTTGAACTTCCTTGAGCAATTTAGGGACCTCACATGACATTTGTTGAGAAATATGGGAGGGGAAATTTTGGGGTACAACAAACATCATGAAATCATGCCATAGCATTTTCACTAACCATTTCAAGGACCTAGGGATTTATCTTTGTTCTATTTTGTAGGACATGGATTCCACTTGTAGAAATACCATCCGAATCAGCTTTGTGAAAGTGTATCCTCAACTCCAAGAGTTAGCATCAAGGGTTCCTAAAGATTCTCCCTTCACAAAAAGATATGGTTAACTTCTCAGTTTGGCTACCTCAAGCTTTCAAGAAGAAATGATGTGTGTGCTCTTTCAGTTCTTTGATCCTATTCATCATTGCTTCACCTTTCCTGATTACCAATTGTTGCCTACATTGGAAGAGTTCTCTCAACTACTAGAAGTTCATGTGCTTGATCAAATACCATTCACCGATTTATAGGAAACTCAAAATCCTAAAGTTATTGCTAAAGCCTTTCATTTGAAGAGATCCGACATTGTAGCGAATTGGGAAACAAGGAGTGGAGTCAAGGGTTTTCTAGCCAAGTTTCTATTAGAGAGGGATCGACTGTTTCCGGAAGATATGGATTTTCAAGCTTTTGGAGATGTCTTGGCCCTTCTAATCTATGGTTTCATTCTGTTCCCTAATCCGGACCAACTCGTAGATGTGAATCCCTTCAAGGTTTTTCTTTCTCGTAACCCCGTACCTACTCTGCTTGGAGACATTCTACATTATTTTTGCACTCGCACCGTGAGGAAGAGAGGGACTATTTTGTTTTGCATTCCATTGTTGTCTAGGTGGTTTATTTCAAACCTATATCGATTAATATTGAAGAATGAACAAGGCTTGACATGGTCTCAAAGGGTGTTTTCGTTCTCTCATTCGAACATGTATTGGTGCCCCCGATCCCTAGAGGATGTTACCATCATTGATCATTGTGGAGAGTTTCCTAATGTTCCACTCTTGGGCATTAGAGGAGGTATTACATATAACCCTTCTCTAGCATTACAATGGTTTAGGTGTGCTCGAAGAAATGGTCCCCGTGATGCACTTATCCAGGGTTTTGTATTCGACTACAAAAGCGATGTCCAAGGTTATCGTCAAAGGTTTGTGCGTGCTTGGGGCACGGTAAACAAGGTTGATAGCAAGACTTTGGGACATAAAAATTCCATCTTGAGCCTTGCCTCAAATGGGTAATAACTCGTGCTCAAAGTCTCATGATGCCATACCTAGCCATCCTACCCATGATTATGGAGCCTGTTACTGAGGGAGACACTCTGTTGTACCCCAAAATTTGCCCTCCCGTTTTTCAAGAAATCACAACTTCAGGGTTTTCCCTGACTTTTCAAGGTTGGCTCAAGAATCGGTCAAACAGACTTTTCTTTATCAGTCAATCCAGAATTAGGGTTTCCATTGATTTTGTTGAGATTGGCTCAGGAATTGATCAAACAGACTTTTCTTTGACAACAAGCCCAGAATTAGGGTTTCCATTGATTGGGTTGAGATTGGCTCAGGAATTGATCAAGCAGACTTTTCTTTGACGACAAATCTGGAATTAGGGTTTTCGCTCGTATTTCTCAGAAGAAATTGAATCCATAATAATTCAATTGACTGTTACATTATTTTTACGCTTGTTCCAGATTACCGGTTGTTTCTCAAAACCTAAATATCTAGGATAGGAGCTGAGGCTTTGTTTGAAACTTTAAGGCATTGGTTTAATCAGTGGAGTGAAAAGTGTATGGAATGCTTGTTTGTTTAACTGTACAAAGCATATGATTAATTGGAATGCCAGGCGTATTGTAATTAATGCGAGATTGCGAAACGACAAAGTTTGTTGATTATTTATTTCATCTGGATTAAAGTTATTGGGATGCATTTCCAGTTGTTTTAACTTAAGAGACTTAAATAATTAAATAGACAGTACAAGGAAAGATTTGAATATTTGACAGTAGAAAATTCTTATTTGATAAAGACTTTTTATTTATTTATTTCAAATATTGTTGCAAATTTTATTCGAATATTGTAAATTTATAATTTACAGTGTTTACAATAATATTTATTACAATAAATGAAAAGAAAATAAATTTAAAGCCTAAATCTCTTGAAATCTTTTATCTTCTACTGCTTCTTTCATTATTCAACTGATACTTACCTGCAAAGGACAGAAGAAAAAGAAATCAGTGCAGTTAACTGAAAAGCATTTTTAAGCAGATAAATAAAGAATCATCATTAAAGCTTGTTGGCCGGAATCAGATTGTTATTGGGTTCATCATGTTTTACTTATTCTCTTTGCAAATCACAAGAAGATTTCTCTTCTTGGTTCACAAAGAGGAAAGTAAAAACAATTTTCAAGCATACAATTAACTCAAAATGCAAAGATATAAGGCAGCAAGGCAAAGCAAACTAAATTCCTAACTGCATTAGTCAACTAAGTCAGCATGAGCAAGCATGGCAAGCTAACTACAAATGCAAACTAATGTCAAACTAAGTTACCAAGCTGTCAAAGCAGAAAAGTTGTCCAAGAAAGTACACAAGCTGTCAAAGAAAGAACAATGCAGAAAATATGGAAAGAAAGTACAACAATGCAGGAGAAGAACCAAGTTACAAGCAAGCAGGCTTGTCAAATTCATCATCATATTCTGGCCAACTAGCTTTTCAGAAAAGATATAATAAGCAATTTAAAAATGCTTTTATGGAGAGAGAAAGAGAGAACCAGAAAAAGGCTTTGCAGTTTTGGCAGGCTGTACAAAGCAGTGAGAAAGCAAATAAATATAACAGTCTAACAGTTTAAGAGAGGGAGAGAGAGCAAAAACTGCAAAAAACCTGTTTGTAAACTAAAAACCTGTAGTTTTCAAAACTACAAAAGCAACAAGCTCACAAAAACTCAAGGGCTCAGTTGAAGACAGCCTCCAAAACACCCAGGCCTGCCTTACCAAACACTAAAGCCTGCCTAAAGTGAAGATGTGAAAAACACAAGAAGGGGGGTTGAATTGTAAAACTTAAAACAAATGGTTAGACAACACGGTATTTTTATCCTGGTTCGTTTGAGCTAAAACTACTCCAGTCCACCCGTCAAGGTGATTTCGCCTCTCTCCAACGAGGTCTTAATCCACTATATTCAAAGGATTACAACAGCTACTTTAACAACTGTTAAAGCCTTCTTAACTATAACCACAAACCGGTTTATCTCAAGGAAATCTTTTACAAATAATTTGAACAATGATGTGTTAACATTTTCTAATAAAACAATATATCACAATTGTGATAATTACACAATTTAAGCTTAGAATAAACTGAATTTGCTAAAGCGTTTGAGTAAGCGTGGTTTTGAAGGCTTGGAAAATTATGTGAGTGCATGCGTGCGTCTTTTCTCAAGCAGACTTGTTTATATAGCCAAGGCAAAGATACGTTGTCCATAAAGCACTTTTACTGATAATAACGCACTTTCCTTTTAAAGAAGATCTTGTCTGAATAAAACCGTTAGCAATTAATTCTGTCTTGAATACTTAATAATGCTTCAGAGTCTTCTTTGCTTATGGTAACGCTTCAGAGTGTTCTTTGCTTTAACTTATGATAACGCTTCAGAGTGCTGATGACTTGGTAAAGAACGTTGATCAGAGTCAGAGTGTTTTATGTTTATGCGCAGATTCTGGTCATCAAGCTTCAGCGTATGATCTGGTAGCTTCAACGTGTAGCACATGTTACTGATCTTCTGATGCTTCTGATGCTGATGCTGATTCCATAAGAACTTCTGTATATACAGAACATAATTTTAAGAAGCATATTTGTCTTATATATAAATCTTACAATTATTTATTCTTTGTATTTTGTTATCATCAAAACTCTAATTAAGGGTTGTAGAATCAAACTATGTTCTAACAATCTCCCCCTTTTTGATGATGACAAAAACCAGATTTTTTCAATTAAAAATAAAGAATAAAAAGTATAGAATTAAGAAGAGAAACTCCCCCTGAGTTGAATACTTCCCTTTAATTCCATGAGTCTTTGAGCATCAGAACTTTATTGTATCTCTCATCAGAGTTTTGTACCTGTAAGCTTTTTAGAAGAGAAAAAATATTTTAAATAGATCAGAATGTTTGAGACTTATGTCTCAGTAATCCGTTATTGAAAAATATCATTCTTTCTCCCCCTTTTTGTCAGTTATCAAAAAGAACATATAATCAGAGTCAAAATGCGTTTATATTGAGACTAGAAGCAATGATAAGTTCAGAACAATGTAAGAATATTACAGATAAACATGTTATAAAAACGAGGAAATTCTAAGAGGGAGGAGGAAGACGTGTGAACAAAGCTTCCAACATGCTCTTGATCTGGGTGTTGGTTTCCTGTTGCTGGGTTAACATGCTCGTGATTGCATCAATTTTGTCGTCTTGTTTATCCATTCTTTCCTTCATAAAAATATCAGATCTTTTCATGTCTTCTAGAGTCTGCCTATCAAAGAAGGAAGCTTGAGAATCTTCAGTAACAGGATGCTTCTCAGAGCTTTCTGCAATATCCTCTTTTTGACCCAGTGCTTCAGCAGGAATCATCTGCTCTGGAGTATCAGTCAGATTGAGATCTTCTGACTCTGGTTGAACTTTGGATGCTGGACGATGTTCAGACCAGGGAGCATTGTCCAGAGGGAGAACTTCTTTCTTAAGCAGCTGGCTTAGAACTAGATCTTCAATTTCTTTCAGCAAATTGCTGAAGTTCTGTTAAGCTTGTTCGTAGCTCTGTTCTTGCAACTTATGAGTTTCAGAACATACCCATCTTCTGAACTTTGGCCAAAGGTAGTCTGATGCAGCAGGATCAACCAGCTCAAGACTAGCTTGCTTCAGAGAAGTGATCCACTTTTGTTTCAAATATCAATATGCTGGTACCAACATCTGGAGAGGGTTCAGATGGTTTTGGTTTTAGGATAGCTGTTTTGCGGGTTATGGCAGCAAGACGTTCAAAAACCGTTAAATCAATGACAGTCTTGTTGTGGTCATCTGGATTGTTCTTTGGTGAGGGAGTGGGAGAGTCAGGAATTATTATTGGACTGGTTTGGGAGTTTGGTGGAGTTGATTCTAGGGAAGAGGGAATTTGGGGAATATTCAGAATGGTTAGGGGCATACGAATGGCCAGAGGTTCTGTGATTCCAGGAATGGGAATGGTATCAGAATCAACAGTTTGGTTTGATTGATCGTTATGAGGTTCTGGTTCACAGGATTCAGAAGGTTGAGCCTCAGAAGTTTGAACTTCTGGTTGAAATAGTTCAGTTTGTGGAGAAGGTGGATTAATTTCTGGTTGAGGAGATGGAGGTAGTTGTATTTTTGGTAGTGGAGAGAGGGGAATTTCTGGTTGTGGTGAGAGGGGAATTTCTGGTTGTGCTTATGTGGTGGTTTCAGAGTTTGGATTTTCTGGTATGGGAGCAGAAGTATGTTGGTCAAAGGTATCTATATCAGATAGAACTTTTGCAAGTTCTTGTTGGGTTGCTTCAATATTTGGATTTAGAGGTTGGGAGCGAGATCTTCTAAGAGTTAAGGATTCAGAGGGGTCAAATTCAATGTCAAAGTCATCAAATGTTTGTGGTGTGGGGTTTTCTGATTGACTGGGAATTGGGATAGATGTTGATACAGAAATTGAATCTAAAACAGTTACAGAAGAAGGATTACCTCTCTTTTTAGGAGTCCGCTGGGATGATCCTTCTGCTACAACTTTCATATTCTTGGTTTTCTTCAGCACAACTTCTGGAGCCTTCTGCTGCAGATCCTGAATGTTCAAATTTGGTGTTGTACCATCCGCCTTGCAAGCATCCAGATATCTGACTATTATATCAGGTTTAGAATCAATCTCTGAGAACAGAGGAAAGTTATCCAGAGGGACTCTTCTGCTGGATATTGCTGCAAAAGTAGTGACGATGGGTTCCTTCTTGATGTTCTCAATCAACTTCATTTTCTTCAGATTCTTTGCATTCAGCTGTTTGCCAACAGTAGCTTCCAAAGAGCTGATTTCCTGAGCCTCTGTAAGATGATCAATCAGCTTATTCTCTGTTAGAATATCTGATATAAGTCTTCCTAGGGGTATCTAGTCCCTTTTTATGCGCTCCTCTTCTCTGGTTTCCTTAACACTGGTCTTTAGATGGTTAAACAGCAGATGAGCCAGATTTACCTTGATCTTCTGGGAGATGAAGTAGATCAGAAATTGCTGATCAATATTAATGTAGTCAGGAGAGCTGGTAGGCTTCCTGTGGTTTATGCATCCCAGAATGATCTTGGCCCATATTCTGTGATGGTCTTTTAAATCCCTTATCTTGCTGGAGGGAAGCCCCAGAGTGAAGATTTCTCTAGCAATTAGGGCAACATCAGCGCATCTTTCAGTCATGTCAATGCAACGTACACCACCACCACTGTAGCCTATTAATCTTGCAATGAGGTCCTCAGTAATAGCTATCTTCTTCCCCATAATGTATGAAGTAACTTGATGGTTGGAAGATGAAGCATGAATCCAAAATTCCTTTACCAAAATTGGGAATGTTGGACCCACCAGTTGGTCAAAATATCTTTCCCATCCTTGAGCCTTAACCTCTTCAGAGAGATTAAACCCGTTCTCTTGAAGATTGTTGAAATCCACGATCAATTCTGAAAGAACTTCTAGATTTTTGATGGGTGTGAGAAGAGTTCTGTAGGGTTCTTCATATTGTTCGGAGGAATCTGTTTTCTGGGTACTGGAAGTAGGGATGCTTGAGGAAGCCATGTTCACGCGAAGGTTTTGAAGAAATTGAAAGGGTTTTGAGAAAGTATGCAAACTGAAATCAGTAAGATTGAGAGAAAATGAAAGTGAAAGTAAAAGAGTTTAAATGGTGAGAAATGTGTTTAAATAGATTTCTAAACAATTTTGAAAACATAAACGGCAAGAGAGAGAAATTAATTATAATGATTATGAGCATTTAATGATAGCTGATTTTGGGGGATTCAGAAAGATATTGGAACGGTTACCCATGACATGTATCCCAATGCAACCAATCAGCGCTTTTGACCTTTCAGAAATGTGAACGCGTGTTCAGCCTCAGAAGTAGCTGATGATTGGATGACACTTGTTTGCTTGAGTGAACTGCACATTTCTATCCTTGATTGTGATAGATTCTGATATAATTTGTACTTCTAAAGATCTAAAGAAAGATTGATCAGTAGTTCACAACAAAAATAAAGTTCTGAAGGTTAAGATATAGAATCAAAACAGTTTTATTCTGGGCAGAGCTTCATGCTGAGATGTTTCATAATGAAGTTGAACCTATCTTCAGAAAGAGGTTTTGTAAAGATATCAACCCATTGATGGTCTGTGTTAATAAATTTTAAATTTAGAATCCCTTTCTGAATATAGTCCCTAATAAAATGATGTTTTATTTCTATATGCTTAGCCCTAGAATGCAAAATAGGATTTTTACTGAGACAAATAGCAGAAGTATTGTCATAGTGGATAGGGATGTTACTCTCAAATATCTGGAAGTCCTCAAGTTGACTTTTCATCCAGAGCATTTGTGTGCTGCATCCAGCTGCTGCTATGTATTCAGCTTCTGCTGTTGATAGAGCTATTGTGGATTGTCTTTTGCTGGACCATGAGATCAGATTTTCTCCCAAAAACTGGCAGCTTCCAGAAGTGCTCTTACGTTCTACTCTGTCTCCAGCGAAATCAGCATCACAGTATCCTATCAGGCTGTAATCACTTGATTTTCTATAAAACAAACCCAGATTAGTAGTACCTTTTAGATACTTGAAAATTCGCTTAACTGCTGTTAAGTGAGATTCTATAGGATCTAATTGGAATCTAGCACAAATGCAAACACTGAATAGAATGTCAGGCCTTGAAGCCGTCAGATAGAGAAGAGAACCAATCATACCTCTGTAGACCTTCTGTTCTACCTTTTTACTTACCTCTTCTCTTTCCAGAATGCACGTGGGATGCATTGGAATCTTTGATGGCTTACATTCTGAGAGATCAAATTTCATCAGAAGTTCTCTGACATATTTGCTCTGATGAATGTAAGTTCCTTCTGGGGTTTGATTAATCTGAATGCCCAGAAAGAATTTTAGTTCCCCCATTAGGCTCATCTCAAATTTTGCCTGAATACATTTAGCAAACTTTCTTCCCAGAGAAGGTTTAGTGGATCCAAATATGATGTCATCAACATAAATCTGACATACTAAAATGTCATTCTTAACTGTCTTACAGAACAAGGTTGTGTCCACTTTCCCTCTGGTGAATTCCTTTTCAAGCAGGAAGTTACTTAGTCTTTCATACCAAGCTCTGGGAGCTTGTTTCAGACCATAGAGTGACTTCTTTAGCTTGAAAACATATTCTGGATTTTTGGAACTTTCAAAACCAGGGGGTTGGTGCACATATACCTCTTCTTCTATATAGCCATTTAAGAATGCACTCTTAACATCCATCTGATACAGAGTGATGCCTTTATTAACAGCAAATGAAATTAAGAGTCTGATAGATTCTAACCTGGCGACTGGAGCAAAGGTTTCTGTATAGTCTATCCCCTCTTGCTGACTATAACCTTGTGCTACCAGTCGTGCTTTGTTTCTGCTAACTCCATTTTTTGGTGTAGGTACCTTACCTTGATATCCTATCCCTTTTCTGCCATTTCTGCTAACTCCATAGATCATTGAAGCCATTTTGCTCCTGTCTATATTTTTAGCTAGAAACTTCTGAAAGTTGTGATCATACTCCTTGATGATCTCATCAGCGTTGCTGGGAGTTTCAGGGATTGTTTCCTTCTGAGAGTTTTGCAATTGGTTTTCTAATTTTGAAATTTTATCTTTTAACTCAGAATTCTCCAATTTGAGACTCTCAGTCTTATCAGAGTCAGAAGCAAGATTCCTTTTCAGGTTTCTGAATTTGACTCTGATCTGCTGATATCTTTCTAGAATTTCATTAAGCCTTTCAGCTAGTTCAGCCTTAGTAAAGTTTATAGTAACGTCAGGGAATACCTCTTATGTATCTGATTCAGATTCTGACTCAGAAGCTTCACTGTCTTCTGTTATGTTTGCCATGAGAGCTATGTTTGCTCTTTCATCATCTGATTTTGAGTCAGCTTCAGATGTGTCAGAATCATCCCATGTAGCCATGAGACTTTTCTTCTTTTCCTTGCCAAACTTCTCTTTGGGCTTCTCCTTCTGAAGCTTTGGGCAATCACTTTTGTAGTGCCCTTGCTCGTTACATTCATAGTAGATGATGTCTTTATTGTTTGGCTTTCTGTTTCCTGAAGAACCTTCAGATCTTCTGTGTCCAGAGGAGGATTCTGACCTTCTGTATCTGGAGAAATATTCATTCTGATTTTCTGATCTTCTGGGATTCCTGAACTTCCTTTGCCTATGCTTCCACAATTGGTTCACCCTTCTGGAGAGGAGAGACAGTTCATCTTCTTCTGATGAGGACCCATCAGAGGTTTCTTCCACGGCCTGCAAAACTTTGGAGTCGGATTTTTTGTTAGATTTTAAAGCTAATGGCTTACCATGCTTTTGAGGTTCATCTGCTTCTAGCTCTATCTCGTGACTTCTGAGGGAGCTGACAAGTTCCTCCATAGAGATTTTGTTGAGATCCTTGGCTAGCTTAAGCGCTATGACCATTGGCCTCCATTGTTTTGGCAAGCTTCTGATGATCTTCTTAATGTGATCAGCAGTGGAATACCCTTTGTCAAGAACTTTTAGACCAACAACAAGAATTTGAAATCTTGAAAACATAGTTTCTATTGATTCACTCTCTTCCATCTTGAATGCCTCATACTTCTGAATGAGTGCAAAGGCTTTGGTTTCTTTGACTTGAATGTTGCCTTCATACGTCATTCTCAGAGAGTCAAACATATTTTTTGCAGTGTCTCTGTTTGATATCTTCTCATACTCTGAATAAGAGATGGCGCTGAGAAGAATTGTTATGGCCTTGTGATGATTTCTGAACTCACGCTTTTGCTGATCAGACATCGTTTTCCTGTCAATCTTCTGACCACTTCCATCCACTGGGTGCGTGTATCCATCAGTCACCATGTCCCACAGATCAGCATCATGGGCCAGAAAGAAACTCTCAATTATGTCTTTCCAGTAGTCAAAGTTCTCTCCATCAAAGACTGGAGGTTTGCCACTGAATCTGTCTCTTTCTTCATTGTTGTCATTGCTGATGTTTTGATTTGGTCTTGCCATTGTGTTTTTCTGACGCTGGATCTTGTACTGACACGGTTAAGTGTTATAAGCTCAGAACCAGGCGCTCTGATACCAATTGAAGATGTAAAAAACACAAGAAGGGGGTTGAATTGTAAAACTTAAAACAAATGGTTAGACAACACAGTATTTTTATCCTGGTTCGTTTGATCTCAAACTACTCCAGTCCACCCGTCAAGGTGATTTCGCCTCTCTCCAACGAGGTCTTAATCCACTATATTCAAAGGATTACAACAGCTACTTTAACAACTATTAAAGCCTTCTTGAGTATAACCACAAACCGGTTTATCTCAAGGAAATCTTTTACAAATAATTTGAACAATGATGTGTTAACGTTTTCTAATAAAATAATATATCACAACTGTGATAATTACACAATTTAAGCTTAGAATAAACTGAATTTGCTAAAGCGTTTGAGTAAGCGTGGTTTTGAAGGCTTGGCAAATTATGTGAGTGCATGCGTGCGTCTTTTCTCAAGCAGACTTGTTTATATAGCCAAGGCAAAGATACGTTGTCCATAAAGCACTTTTACTGATAATAATGCACTTTCCTTTTGAAGAAGATCTTGTCTGAATAAAACCGTTAGCAATTAATTTTGTCTTGAATACTTAATAACGCTTCAGATTCTTCTTTGCTTATGGTAACACTTCAGAATGTTCTTTGCTTTAACTTATGATAACGCTTCAGAGTGCTGATGACTTGGTAAAGAACGTTGATCAGAGTCAGAGTGTTTTATGTTTATGCGCAGATTCTGGTCATCAAGCTTCAGCGTATGATCTGGTAGCTTCAGTGTGTAGCACATGTTACTGATCTTCTGATGCTTCTGATGCTGATGCTGATTCCATCAGAACTTCTGTATATATAGAACATAGTTTTAAGAAGCATATTTGTCTTATATATAAATCTTACAATTTATTTATTCTTTGTATTTTGTTATCATCAAAACTCTAATTAAGGGTTGTAGAATCAAACTATGTTCTAACATAAAGCTTACCAAAAGTCTGCCTAAAGCTTACCAGAAGACTGCCTAAGACTTACCACAAACCTGCTTCCAAATTAGAAAAATACAAACAAATTGCATAACCTGCAAAAACTCACAAGCCTTCAAGCCTGCTTTCAAAACCAAACTCAACCACCTGTAAAAACCGCTATCAAAAATCCAAACCATTCAAACCTGTTCAAAAGTCCAAAACCTGCAAATCACCAAATCAAAAAAACTGCAACTAAAGCCACAAACTTCCAGAACTCAAAAACTCAACAGCTTGCAAGTCAAAACACTTGCAAAGCCAAAGCATTACAAACTGCAAAACCATAATGTTAAAGACCTACCTGCATAACCTGTAAAAAACTGCAGCTCAATTCAAACTTGCCTAAACACAAGCAAGCACAAAAATCTACTTCCCACATCAAACTGCCTAAACTACAAACACAGCCTAGCCTCATCAACCATCAAAAACAGTTCAAACATGAGCACCCTCATCATTAACATAGCAAAAGAAGAGAAGTTCTCAGAAGGTACTTTCATCATCAAACAATCAGTAATCAACAAGACCAAAACACAATAGTTTTCAGTTCTCACCATCATCAATTCAAAACATCATAACATCAATATCAAAAGGAAGAACAAGCAACAAGTTCTAGGTTGTGTTCATCAACAGAAATCAAAGCAACAACAACAGCCAATCTCAGAATATCCTCATCATTGAACCCAGAAGAAAGAGGAAAAATCTAGAAGCAAAATGATATAGGTTTTTTTTCAGAATATACATTCATCATCAAATCATCAAGGTCGAGAAAAGAGGGAAGAGAAACAAAGGAGAAAAAGTCTCAGAACATACATTCATCATCAATAATCAGTAGCCAACAAAGGCAAACAACAATTCAGAAGCATAATTTTCAGAACAACGTCATCATTAAACATTCAAAAAAGAGTCAAGCACAGAAATACCAGAAAAGCCAACGTAATCGTCACGCTCCTCCCTCCGCTCCGGCCACCAAGGAGGCGCCACCAAGCCCTTTCCCTCTCTCCTTCAGTTTACAGAAGCAAGACGTTCAAGGTACGTCTCTCAAACCCTCAAGCTTTTACTATGCATAAACATAAAAAGAAACCATAAGAATGAAAACATGCAAGCAATAAATGTACAAGAAACTGTAAAAACGCGTCAAGAACGAAAACGATACCTTTCAAATCACCACCTTGTACAGTCGTGGAGAAAGGGAGGGTGGAGGCAAAACACCAGCAGTTGGGCGGGAGAGAAAAATCCAAAGCATGGTTGAGAACGAGAAAATAGACGAAGAAGACGAGAGGAGCGGCGCCGCTGTACAAAACTGAAAACCCTAATTTCTAAAACAAACTCTAACCCTAAAAAATTTTCAAGCATCAGATGGGCCTTCGCCCCAAACAACTAAACTGAAGCCCAAATGCTTCTGAGTCACCACGCCTCCCTTCCCTCTTCATAACCTTTTTTTGTTGTTTTTTATCCTTTTTTTATTTAGGCCATCCAAAAAGATATTCCTTAAAGCCCATTTATCTTTTTTTGTTTTAAAACCAATACTTTTTATCACTTTATTTTCATTTTCTATAATCTAATTCTTTTTTTTTCTTTTGTTAAATAAAAAGAACATATTAAATTTTGGTATAAAATTTTCTTAATAGTTTTTTTTTTTAATATTTATTACATTTAATAACGCAAAAGTATGTAGATAATAGAATTTTAACTTAAATAAATTCTTTAAAAACTCTTTATTTACCTAATCAATAAAAAACACAAAAAGTAAATACTTAATTTTCTTTAGGTTAAATTTTTATTTGATCATTTGTAAGTAAACACATGCATCTCATAATACTTTTGTTTCTCTTTATCTTTACATTCTGTTACAATTTGTTAATATTTGAATTGCGTCGATTCGATCTGGTTGTAACCCATAATATTTGGAACATTATTCTGATAAGACTCATCCCCATTTGTAAATAATTTGTACCCCCATCCCCGGACACTCTTTTGTAATAATTTAGACTTTAAATTCCTGCAATTTATCGCTTTCAATATACTGTATAGTAATTAGGGTTTGTATGCGAAGATTCAAAATCAATCGCTAGATGACCTAATACAAGATAAATGCATGAAAATCAATACACCATTCACACTTGCACCTCTAGGGTAACCTCGCTTGTTGCCTCGTAAAATGCAATCATGTCCCTCGAATATGAGACACTCTAGCAAATGCCCCTTCAATAAACAAAGATCGTAGTCCCTCGATGACCCTCGATGTTGCCTTCGATAAAATGATCTCGTCCCTTACAAGAATTTCTAGAGCGTCTCATAAGTTGCCTTCAATGATTGTATACGATGACCCGCGCCTGTCCCGTTTAACATCCTAACGCAAGGTTGTTCACCAAATACAATGGTGAAACAACACTGTTAAAAGGGTTAAAAACATAAGAAAGATCTTTGAGTAAATAGGGTAGACAACTCTTAGTTACTTGATCAAAAAACTTGCAAAACATCCTTGCCATTTTCAAACACACTTCACAACACAACTTCAAAACAATTTCAAAACAACTTTCAAAACATTGAAATATCTTTTCAAAAAGACACACACCTTTGTATATGTTCAAACAAGAATCATTACAAAGGTTGCCTAGACAAGGCATCTTTTTCAAAACATTTTCAAAACCACACACACAAAGCACCATTTCAAATAATTGGAAAGCAAAGGCAAGTGATCTAAAACAAGTAACTAAGAGCCCATGGATAACCATGGATGAAAAGGGTGCTAGGAACTTCCCTTTTCATAATCTACCCCCCGAACCCAAGAAAACATCTCAAAGGTCTTTCCTGTGCTTTTTGACCTTTTCTTTGGATAAAATAAAAAGTCGGTGGCGACTCTTGCTAAACCGAACAAGTGCGAACACGAACGCAAAATCCCAAGTCAATTCACCCACCGTATCACAGAACTGGCGAATCTGCTGGGGAATTTCTAAAAGTGGGGTTACCTTAGGATTTTAGATCACCTTTACATACTTACCATGATTGCTTTGATTGCTTTACTTTTTGGGTTCCTTGTTTGGGTTTGTTTTAAATCCTACACCCGAATTTGGGGACACCTTTTAGGTAAGTAGCAATAAACTGTGAGGGAACTGTGCGGGGTATACCGACATGGTTGAAACAGTAGCTACGTTAGTGTGACATATTTGTGGGTACCGGTAGCCTTTGAGTTAATCAAAGAGAATACGGGGCCGCTGAGTGATGTCATGAAGCACTAATGATCTCTTAGAACCTTACTTGACCATCTTGGCCTTATTAAGGGTAGTGAGATGACCGGCTTTGGTGCAGTCCGAAGTTGGTAGATACTCGATACTACACTCATTGAGGATTGTTTTCTTGGAATATTTTGGTCGCCAGTAAAGTGGATAAACTGAAACCATGAACACAGAAAATAATCCAGTGATATTGAGCTCCTTAGAACCCGGTTTCTATTTTAGGACAGGTTGAGCCAACTAACTTCAAGAGGGTACTTACCTACAAACCTCGTGCAAGCCTAAACCTAAGGACTTGTTTGCTTTGTGTGAATATGATGACCTGTATATACACTTGCTTACTTTTGCATACATGTACATAACATCATAACATCATACCATAGCATTTTCAATAACCATTTCAAGGATCTCGAGGGTCTTTTGATGCAGGGTCACGTTGAACCAGGCGTCTACCAAAGGGCAAGAGGTTTCACTTTCCTCTAAAAAAACGTCGTCAAAGATCAAGTACAACAACTTGAATCGGGGGCTATGACCCACTTGTCATGGTGAGCTTGACTCTCGTGGAAAGACATCCACCGATACAAAGTTCTCCAGTCAAAGATGCTGATCAAAGTTCAACCTCTAACATTTTCTTGTGTTTATCCCGCGAGATCCTTGAAAACATGCATCCACATATCATGCATTATAACAGGTTTTCCTTTTCAGGTTTCCTTATTCTCCTACTGTTTATTTCAGTAGAGATGGCTCTAGAAAGGACTGTCAAAGATATCCAGGATCAAAACGCTCAACTTGAAGAAATGTTCTTGAACTTGTCCCAGGGGAAAGAAGAAGTGAAAGCTCTCCTCACAAGGGGCATGGTCCTAGGGAATTCAGGCAGTGTCAGGAATGATCAGTTGGAAGAACTACATATTGAGCTGACAACAATGAAGATCCAGATGATGGGACAACTGGTGGGCCAGATGGCTCTCATTCAAGACCTGGCTCAAAGACAAGAAGAGCTCAGGGTTCTCGTCAACAAGCTGCTTCGAGATAACCAAGTGGGGAAAAAAACTAGGGTTGAAGATCAAGTCATCATTCAACCTCCTTTGAGACAAGAAGACAAGGGAAAGGCTCCCCAACTTGCTTCGGGGTCACAAGCCTAGCAACAACCTCGCCAGCATCAACGGGGTAATCGGCATAAGAAAATATGTCTGGAAGACATTTCTCTGAGACTGACATACCATCATCTCTGATACTGGAACGCTTGTTGGAGGTCAATCTGACTGCTTTAAAGGATCCTATTCGGAAGCCCAATACCTCTGCTCCTAGCTATCACCCCGATGCATTTTGTGTATACCACTCCTATAGTCTTGGACATGACACTGACGACTGTTGGGCTTTGAAAAATAAGATCCAAAACTTGATTGACAATGGAGTGCTGAAATTCATGCCGGATGGCGAGATGAAAATCTTTCGTTGAGGGTTCTCCACCTGAAATGACAAGTTTGAACTAAGAGACTTTTGTTTCATTTAAATTTTCAAGTTGTAATTTCTTTTGTTATTCAAACAATTATCTGTTGATGTCAAACTCTGTTTCATTAATGCATTGCATATGTTTGTCTTGAATTCATCCATTCGTTTTCACTATTCTTGAACTATGCTTTATACTTTCTTTATGACATTTAACTCTTGCAAAAGCTACAAGCCTTTAGAGGGAGGATGACGAAACAATACCATAATCTCATACAGTATGCTTTTGGACACACCTTGCTGACGATGTACAGGCGTTTCTTTCAAACCCAAAACACTGGAGTTATAAGGAAGATAATCCCTAGTCAACCCCCTTCGAGCCAAAGAAGTAGGAATTTTCTGTTTTAAACACAAATTGAAACCTTTGATTAAACCTGGGGCAGGGTAGTCTCTCAGTTAATTCAAAAGATGCGCATTGAAGTCGCAAACTCTCAGTTCGTAATACAACGAATGACATCAAAAACATTCCTTTGAAACCAAAAGACAATGATGGTTCCTTATCTCATAGGCAGTCATTACCTCTCAAAAGAGAAAAGCCCACTAAGCCAAAACCTACAAAGGAGGCTTAAGAAAGTTGGGGCATCCCGCTGACTGTAATCTCGAAAACCAGAACAGTCAGGAAAAAATTAGGGATAACAAATCAAAAGAAAGAGGTCACTACAAATCCTCAAATACATGAAAAATGTTGCAAAAAAAATGATGACTGCCTTCCCATAAAATCCAATTTGTGTGAACCATCACCAAAACGTCGTTCCAAACTCGAATAGAGTTCGACGCACAATTAACTGAGTATAGGATCGAAGAACATCACGAAGAGCGGGTGGATACAAATATACTTTGAGCCTTTATCCTTGTTTCTTAAACCGTGAACCAGGCCACATTACAACCCTTCAAAAGTCCTAATTGAAGCATGGGTTAGTTCGAAATCATACTGTTATAAAAGGTATTCTGACTCATGTAAGGCTCTGCTTTAAATCTTGTGTTAAATTTGTCTTATAAAAAGTTTTCTGCTAAAAAACACATTTTTCAAAACTTCGAGACAAGCATAAACTTTGCATTATTTGAATATCGTTGTTTGCACATGTTTATTTGTTTGACAGCAAAGAAATTCACAACAGTGAATGTTCGGAGAAATGAAAGCTCTCTCAAGTGAATGAAATCACTTCAAGTGGGATGACACTCCCATGGCAAAAATCTCCCATCAACAAAAAAAATGGGACTTGGTTTGGTATTGTCCAGTAAATCAGGGGCAGTCCAATCAAGATTTCAACAAATCTTTCAAAGTTCAGTGAACCTGGGGGAGTCCAGTCAAGATTTCAAGAAGGCTCTCAATTGCAGATTAATCTGGGGCAGTCCAGTCAAGATTTCAACAAATCTTTCAAAGTTCAGTAAACCTGGGGCAGTCCATTCAAGATTTCAAGAAATCTCTCAATTGCAGGATAACCTGGGGTAAGTCTCCCTCACCATCACTTGGGGCATTTAAATGTCAATCTTAGGGTTACGAACAGTCCAAGTTTCCTGGCAGTGCCACAAATATCTGATACTAGGGGCAGTGACGAACCTCTCCGAAATATTTCTGAAAAGAAATTCAAGCGTCCTCGAGAAGGTTATCACCTCTCTAGCAGACCAGCAGTCATGGGTTTATTTCCCCAACATTTATCAAGGATTTATTCTCCACAACAAAATTACATTTCATATTGATCGGTCGTTAAAAATTTCCTTCATCACCTGCTGGAAGTTACGGTCGTCATCAAAAATTCCTTCATCACCTGTTGGAATTCACGGTCGTTAAAATTCCTTCATCACCTGTTGGAAGTTACAGTCATCAAAGATTCCTTCATCACCTGTTGGAAGTTACAGCCACCAACAGAATAACTGACAACTGAAGCTCCTAAAAATCTGTTTCTCTCAAGAATGAAGATTCTCATCCTTAAAACCTCAGAAGATTGGTATACTCCCAACCTCCTGACCCTTAACAGAATGAAGATTCTCATCCTTAAAACCTCAGAAGATTGGTATACTCCCAACCTCCTGACCCTTAACAGAATGAAGATTCTCATCCTTAAAACCTCAGAAGATTGGTATACTCCCAACCTCCTGACCCTTAACAGAATGAATATTCTCATCATTAAAACCTCAGAAGATTGGTATACTCCCAACCTCCTTACCCTTAACAGAATGAAGATTCTCATCCTTAAAACCTCAAGATATTGGTATACTCCCAACCTCCTGACCCTTAACAGAATGAGGATTCTCATCCTTAAAACCTCAAGAGATTGGTATACTCCCAACCTCCTGACCCTTAACAGAATGAAGATTCTCATCCTTAAAACCTTAAGAGATTGGTATACTCCCAACCTCCTGACCCTTAACAGAATGAAGATTCTCATCCTTGAAACCTCAGAAGACGGGTATACACCCAACCTTCTGACCCAAGACCTGAATGAAGATTCTCATTTTGGCTTCCCCAGTAGATTGGCATACACTCGACCTCCTGATTCAACCCCGACAGAATGAAGATTCTCATTCTCAAAGTGGTATACAATTCAACCCCGGCAGAATGAAGATTCTCATCCTCAAAGTAGTATACAATTCAACTTCATGATATTCCCGACAGAATAAAGATTCTCATTCTCAAAGTGGCATATGACTTGACTTCTGAACTTCCTCCAAACAGGAATAAACCCCTTCAACAGGATAGCTACTTTACAACAGTATGGCTATTCCCCACAGAATTTCTTACTCCCCAACAAAATCAAGACTCTCGTCTTTGATTCTTCGGAGTTTTCTTTACTCTCAGTTTGAATTTGTCAGAATTTCAAATCCCCTGCAGATCGAAGATTCTCGTTTCGTGGCTCCTCAACACTAATTCCCCGAGCAGATTGAAGACTCTCATTCTCAATTCCTCACAGAATTTTTCAGATATTCCCCGGCGAAGATCTCCTCAAAGCAGGAATCCCCAGTAGATTGGCATACAACCCAAACTCCTGATTTCCCCAACAGTGGTCCCAGGACATCTCATTTTCAATGATCAAAGGATTTTCGATCCCCAACGGCAGTCAAGGATTTATTTTCCCCGACAACGGTCAAAGATTTCATTATCTCCAGTTATCAAGGATTTATTTCCCTCAGCAAGACAGCTACTCATCTTACATGCACATCCTTTACATTCATATATCATAAACATTGATGAAATACAATTCATTGCATCATACATATCATGCAACATGACTTTATGTTTTAGCTAACAAATTACCCTTTTCAGGATAAGATTAAAAGGTTATCGTTAACAATTAGTCAAATACAGTATAGATATACCCCAGACACGGCGGTCATTCTACTACTCATTCAGACTTCAGCAATCCGATACAGACTAGATATGATCCAGACACGGCAGCCATTCTATCTCTCATTCAGATTCAACTATCAACTTCAAGTTCAGATATGCTCCAAACACGGATGCCATTCTGATCATTACACCAGCAGTTTGATTCTCCCCAGTGCAGTCGCCACGGAAGTCATTCTGCTACTTATACAGATCTCAATCACAGTTACAGTCTCAGATATACTCCAGACACGGAAGTCATTCTGCTACTTATACAGATCTCAATCACAGTTACAGTCTCAGATATACTCCAGACACGGAAATCATTTTGCTACTTATATAGATCTCAATCACAGTTACTGTCTCAGATATACTCCAGACACGAAAGTCATTCTGCTACTCATACAGACCTCAAGACTTCTGAAAATAGTTTACGGATTCTCCAGACACGGATGTTAATCTATCGCTTGTTCAGATTCAGACTTCTGAAAACAGTTTACGGATTCTCCAAACACGGATGTTAATCTATCGCTTGTTCAGATTCAACTTTTGAAAAGGATGCTTCCCAATATGGATGCTAATTCAGACCCCCAGCTCGGAGACGTTCCAAACATGGATACCTTTCTGATACTCACACTCTCACCCTCAACATACAAATTCAACAAACATTCTTGGATGGCATCTTTAAGCCCATCTCCGACAAGATTCTGTCACATCTCCAAATGGCATCTTTAAGCCCATTCCCTCAACTTTGCTTGGACGAGTGCAAATTTTTTGGGCACTCTAGTGTCCAATCATCTTTTACCTTCGAGTCGCGAACGGCAAAATAGCCAATCTAACTCTTCAGGTTTAAGAAGATTGAACAGGGGAAACTGTTGTACCCTAAAATTTGCCCTCCCGTTTTTCAAGAAATCACAACTTCAGGGTTTTCCCTGACTTTTCAAGGTTGGCTCAAGAATCGGTCAAACAGACTTTTCTTTATCAGTCAATCCAGAATTAGGGTTTCCATTGATTTTGTTGAGATTGGCTCAAGAATTGATCAAACAGACTTTTCTTTTACAACAAGCCTAGAATTAGGGTTTCCATTGATTGGGTTGAGATTGGCTCAGGAATTGATCATGCAGACTTTTCTTTGACGACAAATCTGGAATTAGGGTTTTCGCTCGTATTTCTCAGAATAAATTGAATCCACAATAATTCAATTGACTGTTACATTATTTTTACGCTTGTTCCAGATTACCGGTTGTTTCTCAAAACCTAAATATTTGGGATAGGAGCTGAGGCTTTGTTTGAAACTTTGAGGCATTGGTTTGATCAGTGGAGTGAAAAGTGTATGGAATGCTTGTTTGTTTAACTGTACAAAGCATATGATTAATTGGAATTCCTGGCGTATTGTGATTAATGCAAGATTGCGAAACGACAAAGTTTGTTGATTATTTATTTCATCTGGATTAAAGTTATTGGGATGCATTTCCAGTTGTTTTAATTTAAGAGACTTAAATAATTAAATAGACAGTACAAGGAAAGATTGGAATATTTGACAGTAGAAAATTCTTATTTGATAAAGACTTTTTATTTATTTATTTCAAATATTGTTACAAATTTTATTCGAATATTGTAAATTTATAATTTACAGTGTTTACAATAATATTTATTACAATAAATGAAAAGAAAATAAATCTAAAGCCTAAATCCCTTGAAATCTTTGATCTTCTACTGCTTCTTCCATTATTCAACTGATACTTACCTGCAAAGGACAGAAGAAAAAGAAATCAGTGCAGTTAACTGAAAAGCATTTTTAAGCAGATAAATAAAGAATCATCATTAAAGCTTGTTGGTCGGAATCAGATTGTTATTGGGTTCATCATGTTTTACTTATTCTCTTTGCAAATCACAAGAAGATTTCTCTTCTTGGTTCACAAAGAGGAAAGTAAAAACAATTTGCAAGCATACAATTAACTCAAAATGCAAAGATATAAGGCAGCAAGGCAAAGCAAACTAAATTCCAAACTGCATTAGTCAACTAAGTCAGCATGAGCAAGCATGGCAAGCTAACTACAAATGCAAACTAATGTCAAACTAAGTTACCAAGCTGTCAAAGCAGAAAAGCTGTCCAAGAAAGTACACAAGCTGTCAAAGAAAGAACAATGCAGAAAATATGGAAAGAAAGTACAACAATGCAGGAGAAGAACCAAGTTACAAGCAAGCAGGCTTGTCAAATTCATCATCATATTCTGGCCAACTAGCTTTTCAGAAAAGATATAATAAGCAATTTAAAAATGCTTTTATGGAGAGAGAAAGAGAGAACCAGAAAAAGGTTTTGCAGCTTTGGCAGGCTGTACAAAGCAGTGAGAAAGCAAATAAATATAACAGTCTAACAGTTCAAGAGAGGGAGAGAGAGCAAAAACTGCAAAAACCTGTTTGTAAACTAAAAACCTGCAGTTTTCAAAACTACAAAAGCAACAAGCTCACAAAAACTTAAGGGCTCAGTTGAAGACAGCCTCCAAAACACCCACGCCTGCCTTACCAAACACTAAAGCCTGCCTAAAGCTTACCAAAAGCCTGCCTAAAGCTTACCAGAAGCCTGCCTAAGACTTACCACAAACCTTCTTTCAAATCAGAAAAACACAAACAAATTGCATAACCTGCAAAAACTTACAAGCCTTCAAGCCTGCTTTCAAAACCAAACTCAACCACCTGTAAAAACCGCTATCAAAAATCCAAACCATTCAAACCTGTTCAAAAGTCCAAAACCTGCAAATCACCAAATCAAAAAAACTGCAACTAACGCCACAAACTTCCAGAACTCAAAAACTCAACAACTTGCAAGTCAAAACACTTGCAAAGCCAAAGCATTACAAACTGCAAAACCATAAAGTTACAGACCTGCCTGCATAACTTGTAAAAAACGACAGCTCAATTCAAACTTGACTAAACACAAGCAAGCACAAAAATCTGCCTCCCACATCAAACTGCCTAAACTACAAACACAGCCTAGCCTCATCAACCATCAAAAACAGTTCAAACATGAGCACCCTCATCATTAACATAGCAAAAGAAGAGAAGTTCTCAGAAGGTAGTTTCATCATCAAACAATCAGTAATCAACAAGACCAAAACACAATAGTTTTCAGTTTTCACCATCATCAAGTTAAAACATCATAACATTAATATCAAAAGGAAGAACAAGCAACAAGTTCTAGGTTGGGTTCATCAACAGAAATCAAAGCAAAAACAACAGCCAATCTCAGAATATCCTCATCATTGAACCCAGAAGAAAGAGGAAAAATCTAGAAGCAAAACGATATAGGTTTTTTTTTCAAAATATACATTCATCATCAAATCATCAAGGTCAGGAAAAGAGGGAAGAGAAACAAAGGAGAAAAAGTCTCAACATACATTCATCATCAACAATCAGTAGCCAACAAAGGCAAACAACAATTTAGAAGCATAATTTTCAGAACAACGTCATCATTAAACATTCAAAAAAGAGTCAACCACAGAAATACCAGAAAAGCCAACGCAATCGTCACGCTCCTCCCTCCGCTTCGGCCACCAAGGAGGCGCCACCAAGCCCTTTTCCCTCTCTCCTTCAGTTTACAGAAGAAAGACGTTTAAGGTACATCTCTCAAACCCTCAAGATTTTACTATGCATAAACATAAAAAGAAACCATAAGAATGAAAACATGCAAGCAATAAATGTACAAGAAACTGTAAAAACGCGTCAAGAACGAAAACGATACCTTTCAAATCACCACCTTGTACAGTCGTGGAGAAAGAGAGGGCGGAGGCAACACTCCAGCAGCTGGGCGGGAGAGAGAAATCCAAAGCATGGTTGAGAACAAGAAGAGAGACGAAGAAGACGAGAGGAGCGGCGCCGCTATACAAAACTGAAAACCCTAATTTCTAAAACAAACTCTAACCCTAAAAATTTGTCAAGCATCAGATGGGCCTTCGCCCCAAACAACTAAACTGAAGCCCAAACGCTTCTGAGTCACCACACCTTCCTTCCCTCTTCATAATCTTTTTTTGTTATTTTTTATCCTTTTTTTATTTGGGCCATCCAAAAAGATATTCCTTAAAGCCCATTTATCTTTTTTTGTTTTAAAACCAATACTTTTTTATCACTTTATTTTCATTTTCTATAATCTAATTCTTTTTTTTTCTTTTGTTAAATAAAAAGAACATATTAAATTTTGGTATAAAATTTTCTTAATAGTTTTTTTTTAATATTTATTACATTTAATAACGCAAAAGTATGTAGATAATAGAATTTTAACTTAAATAAATTCTTTAAAAACTCTTTATTTACCTAATCAATAAAAAACACAAAAAGTAAATACTTAATTTTCTTTAGGTTAAATTTTTATTTGATCATTTGTAAGTAAACACATGCATCTCATAATACTTTTGTTTCTCTTTATCTTTATGTTTTGTTACAATTTGTTAATATTTGAATTGCGTCGATTCGATCTGGTTGTAACCCATAATATTTGGGACATTATTCTGATAAGACTCATCCCCATTTGTAAATAATTTGTACCCCCATCCCCGGACACTGTTTTGTACTAATTTAGACTTTAAATTCCCACAATTTATCGCTTTCAATATACTGTATAGTAATTAGGGTTTGTATGCGAAGATTCAAAATCAATCGCTAGATGACCTAATACAAGATAAATGCATGAAAATCAATACACCATTCACACTTGCACCTCTAGGGTAACCTCGCTTGTTGCCTTGGAAAATGAAATCATGTCCCTCGAATATGAGACACTCTAGAAAATGCCCCTTCGATAAACAAAGATCGTAGTCCCTCGATGACCCTCGATGTTGCCTTCGATAAAACGATCTCGTCCCTTACAAGAATTGCTAGAGCGTCTCACAAGTTGCCTTCAATGATTGTATATGATGACCCGTTCCTGTCCCGTTTAACATCCTAACGCAAGGTTGTTCACCAAATACAATGGTGAAACAACACTGTTAAAAGGGTTAAAAACACAAGAAATATCTTTGAGTAAATAGGGTAGACAACTCTTAGTTACTTGATCAAAAAACTTGCAAAACATCCTTGCCATTTTCAAACACACTTCACAACACAACTTCAAAACAATTTCAAAACAACTTTCAAAACATTGAAATATCTTTTCAAAAAGACACACACCTTTGTATATGTTCAAACAAGAATCATTACAAAGGTTGCCTAGACAAGGCATCTTTTTCAAAACATTTTCAAAACCATACACACAAAGCACCATTTCAAACAATTGGAAAGCAAAGGCAAGTGATCTAAAACAAGTAACTAAGAGACCATGGATAACCATGGATGAAAAGGGTGCTAGCACCTTCCCTTTTCATAATCTACCCCTTGAACCCAAGAAAACATCTCAAAGGTCTTTTCTGTGCTTTTTGACCTTTCCTTTTGATAAAATAAAAAGTCGGTGGCGACTCTTGCTAAACCGAACAAGTGAGAACACAAACGCAAAATCCCAAGTCAGTTCACCCACCGTGTCACACACTCCTTATACCATTCTCCATCCTGACATGCCTACCGACTTCGAGGAATTGCAGAGATTGTGGATTCAGCTCAAGGGGGAACGAAACACCTTTGAAGCTCGATTTTATGATAGCGAGAAGAAAGTGTTGGAGCTTACAAGACAACTTCATGAGAAGCGAAGCCTGAATGCCTACATTGCACTAAAGAGGATGCGTTCGTGGGAGACTTGAGTCTTTTTGTTTTAGGAGTTTTATTTCGTCATCTCTTTAAGACCTTTTTACTTTTTCCATTGTAAGCCCAAGAGGCATTTGTAATTCTGTAACTTATTAATACAATTAATGTTTTTTGTCTTCTCTTTGTCTAGAAAATTTAAATTCCTTAAAGTCCTTGAAAATATTGCATCTGTATAACATGCATCATATCATAAGTAAGTTTTTTGACACAGGTTTCCTCATCTTTTTACTGTTTATTTCAATATAAGACGGATCTCAAGAAAACCGTCAAGGACTTGCAGACTCAACACACTCAGTTCCAAGAAACTCTTCTCAACTTAGCAAAGGGTCAACAAGAAATGATGACATTTCTCGTCATGAAGAAGATGGCCAAGAAGAAAGTTGTAGTCAACATGGGGAAGAGGTTCAAAGGCCTCGCACGACAAGTTTAAATTGAAGAGGACTCATCCGAAGAGGGTGACAATCAAAATGAAGATGCTAGAAGCACCCGTGTTGGGGGTGGGAATAACCAAATTTCCAAGGACGAGGATTATTCTGATGAGCAATACCCGCCCGCCTACGACAAATATAAGAAGCTAGAAGACAGATTAAAAGCTGCAGAGATCCAAGCAGTGTCTGGCTTGGACTTTGGTTCCTGGGGTGGTCATTCCCAATAAATTTAAGATCCCTATATTTTCCAAGTATGACTGTGTCTCATGTTCGAAGCTTCATCTTAGATCATAGGTCCGCAAGATTCAACCGCATACTGCTGATAGGAAACTATGGGTGCATTTTTTTCAAGAGAGTTTATCTGGAATGCAGTTGGAGTGGTTTTACAAATTGGAAGGGACAAACATCCATACATGGGAGGATCTGGCTGCTGCCTTTTACCGTCAATACCAATATAACGCTGATCTTGCACCAACTCGGGTGTAATTGCAAGGAATGACCACAGGTTTAAATGAGGGCTTCAAGGAATACGCTCAAAAATGGAGAGACTTGGCTGGCAGGGTACAACCACCTTTAACTGATAGAGAATTTGTAGACATGTTTATGGGAACACTTACTGGTCCTTTCTTCAACTTACTGATTGGAATTTCATCATACGGATTTACTAAATTGATCTTGACCGGTGAAAGGGTCAAAAGTAGGATTAAAAGCGGGAACATACCCATGGCCTCCACCTCTAATGCTCGGAAAAAATCATTTATTGGTAAAAAAAGAGACTAATGTTGTGTATGGATCAAAAAGCCGTGCTAAGAATGACCGCCATCATTCAATGGGGGAAGTATTGATTTCCAATCCAAATCCAACTCAACGGTCGCGTCAACAAAACAACCAACAAAGGTTGGATGCCTAGAGAAGACAATTTACTAGAATTAATATGCAACTGTCTCAAGCTCTGCAACACCTATTGAAAGCTGATTTGGTGACATTGTGAGACCCCCATTCTAATCCTAACACAACTTCTCCAAAACATAACCCCAATGCAAAATGTGCTTACCATTCAAATAGTCCCGGACATGATACCAATGATTGTTGGGCATTAAAGAACAAAATCCAAGATCTAATTGATAACAAAACAATTGAATTCGACCCTCCACCAAATCCTAATCTGATCACCACACCCATGCCTATTCATGGTAAGGGTGTCAATACCATTGAATATGCTTCTTTTGTTTCTCCATCAATGATTTAACCACTCCTTTGTTGATCATTAAAAAAAATCTGTTGAAAGACGGTGTATTCCCAGACTGCCTTGAAGACTGTTACCATTGTGCTGCACAAATTAATGGTTATACATGGCTGAAGAAAGGTGTCCAACACCTGATGGATAGCCGTGAAATTCTATTTGAGAAAAATCCATCTGTGAAAAGTTTAACCCAAAGTGTATCTCAAGAGTTTGAAGACGTGTCCATCATTACCATTTCAAACACTCCTGTTAGGATCACCTCCAAAGGTCCTATTAGGATTTCTACTAAACCAAGAATAGCACCACTAATTATCACCACACCAGGACCAAACCCCTACTATTCTGATAAAGATGTGCCATGGAACTATGGGGCAGAATTGTATTACTGTTGTACCCTAAAATTTTCTCTCTCATTTTACTCAAGGCATACCCATTAAGGTCTCCAACTTGCTCAAGGAGGACCAAGAATTGATCAGGCAAATTCTCCTCCTAAGGCAATAAACCTCAAACTAGGGTTTCAATTTTCATCAAGATGAGAGAGCTCCAATGGTCTCAAATGTTTTCCATGGTCCTAATTTGCCTTCAAGATTATCCATGCCCAATTTCATGCCTTGCACAACAAGTTTGCTCAGCCAACTGCTCAAATGCTTGAAAATCAACTACATTAGGTCAAAAGTCAACTATGGCCTATATATAGTCAAACTTCAAGATTTTTGGTCAACATAAATATTTTGACATAATCTCCATCGTTTGATACAGGGTTGATCATGATTCCTCGAGAAATGCTCCTAATTCATCAAAAGTCGAGAATTGCTAATTAGGGTTTCTATAAGAAAAGTCAACCAAACTTTGACCAGGCATAACTTTATCATACTTTATCAGAAATTTTTCCACCAAATCTCATTTTGAAGAGAATCCAATTACCTACAACTTCTTTTCATCCCTCAAGTTCAAGAAATTCCCCCAGTTGAAAGATACAAGCTCAAACATTATGGGTCCTTTCAAAAAGTCAACAAAAACACCTTTTGGGTCAAAGCTTGGTACATGAACATGGAAGATTCAATTGAGATAAAACCAAAAGGGTTGTTTATAGAACGTCATAATCTCTCTAAAAAGTCCAAGAACACCCTTATAGGGTTAAAACTGAGAGAGATATGCGTTGCTAAAGTTGACCAATTTTTGGAAAAGTGCATGAAGCCAATATTGACCAAACTTGAATTTTTTTTCCAAATGGGCCTATCTTTTTATGTTTGAAACTTGTTTCTAACATGGTCCACGACCTCTAAACCCACCCATGTATTATTCTATTATTTATGCTATTTATTTTGATATTTTATTCATTAAAATTCAAAATTAAATAAATAAATAAATAATGGAAATAATATAAGATTTGATTTGGAATATTATTCTCATTAAACCATGGACAAATATGCTGATCATATCAAGGAAAAAACATGCAAGCCAAGAGGAGAAAGAAATATTCAAAATTGGAAAGTTTTATGCAAGATTGAAATCATATCTTTTCATCATAATGTACCAAGAATAGAACCACATTTGTTGACCTAATATGGCCTAATATATATGCATAACAAAAATCATACTCGAGGGAGGCGCAGCTGCTACAAGAAACACCCTGTTCATAAGCTTGAAAATTCAAAGAAAAAGTGACAATCGAATATGGAGTTACAGAGGGATTCAAGAGGTTCTGAGGGTTGTAACATATTCCTGGAGGAACCCTGAAGCTAATTGCATCATTTTCAAGCATCAAAGCTCCCAGAATCGCGACCAACACAATCACGGTTTGAGTTTTATTTTCAAAAATGATTATGGTCATACATGTGTTATAAATGTGCTTTGATCATGCATTCCTGTTTGTATGAATATTTAGAACGTGTTTGAATCATTAATTGCAAGTTTTGATGAATGTGTGATGATCTGCCATTATTAGGGTTGAGACTTTCGTTTTAGGGTTTTCAGGTACAGGTAAAATTAGGCCCAAAGATGAGTACCATCATGCTTAAGGGATCAAGCATAATTGATCTATGGATTTAGGTTTGATTTATATTGCATACTGTGGATTTTGGAAAGTTGTAGGTGTTGTAGTGACGGACAACGTCCGTAGGTAAAAGTGTATAGGCTAACACGATGGACGAGTGGAGAAGATGACTGCGTGGCGCAGCCTGGTTGGCCGGTTTGAATCAGCGCGCGTTTTGTTATTTCAAATATATTTGGACCATTGCTTTATATATAATATTGTGTGTTTACTATAATAAACGAATGACATGGTAGCACAGATGGCCAGGAAGCGCGTTGTGAAGGGAGAGGACCTAGATTCGAGTCCCAGGTTCAGCATTTTTCTATTTTCTAAACACTTGTTGCAGGTTCCAGTGTGTGGCATCCTGAGATGTCCATCCTGCATCCTCATTCTCAACCATTGGATCCTCCATTGATTTAGATCTAGCGCCCATCCAGCAATCTCCATGGTGGACCCTCAGGGGCTGGCAATGCTGGATCAGGCGCAGTCATTGGGCCAGTAGATCTGGGCCTAACAATTTTTAACTCACACCCCCTAGTATGCTAACACTAACATGCCCATTCTTCTATTTTTGTTTTTTTCAATTTCTTTATTTTTATTTTAATTGTTTTAAAGTCAATTTTTATTCTAATCAATAAAATCATTAAAAAAATAGAATTAGGTTTTTTTTATATAATTAAAATTAATTTTGTAAATTAATTTAGTTTAATTACTTTAATTTTTTTAGCTAGAAATTAGGATTAAATTTTAAATCTTTTTCTTTAAAAATACCAAAAAAATATTAGTTTCATTAGAATTAATTGTAATTAATATTTTTTATTTCCTTTTTAATTTAGTTAATTAGGATAGTATTATAATTTAATATTTTCATAAATAAATAAAAACAAAAAAAAAAGATTTTTCTTTTAAACATTTTTTAGGGTTTAGACGCTCTTTCCATTCTTCGCGCGTTTATCTTTGTTTTCCATTTTATTTTTATTTTCCCATTATGTAACGGTTTCCCGGTTTGTAATAATTTTGATTAGGTTTAAAATTCCGCATTTTTATTTTCATGTGCTAGTTATGTAATTGCCCTAAGGCCTTGTAATAGCTTAGAAATCTTATTTTCCACAATTTATTTTTTGCATTATTATTAACTGTTTAGATTAATAGGATTGCATGAAAAAGACTGAAATTAAAACGATTAGATAACCCTAAATGTGCAAGATAAATGAACCTAACCAGTACACTTGCACATTCTCACCTCTAGGGTATCTCCCACTTCGGTTGCCTTCGAAAATGGTTACAATTCTCGAAATGTGAGAATCTTTAGTGGCTATCCTTTAGTTCAAGAGATATCAAGTCCCTTGATGACCCTTTTGATTGTTGCCTCGGTTAAAAATTGATCTTATAACTTTAGGACAATTACTAAAAGTTCTTGCCCAGTTGCCTTAGTGACCGTAAACATCCCTTCGATAGTCCCTCAACATCTAACGATAAGTCTACCTACTTGCTAATAGTAGGATAGCACTATCTAAAGGAAAGGAGGAAAAGAACACCTTTTTCGAGTAGGTAGATAGTTGTTAAGTACTTGCTCAACAATAATCTCTTTCACACCACACTTTCAAACATTTTCAAAAACGCTTTATCAACACTTTTGAGGATTGATACAAGAGTTATCATAAAGCAAACAAACTTTTCAAAACACACAAATATAAAAGAAATTTTCAAAACTGAGCAAGTACCTAAGAGCCCATGGAAAACCACAGATGGAAAGGGTGCTAACACCTTCGCTTTCCATAATCTACCCCCCTTACTCAGAAAATCTCGAAAAAGGTCTTTTTCTGTTCTTTTCACCCTTTCCTTTATTGGATAAAAGAAAAGTCGGTGGCGACTCTTGCTTACCGTGAAATTTGTGAATACAAAACACAAACCAGTATTAAACAGTCGGCTCTGCCACCGTATCACAATTACCATGGTATCAAACAAGAACCATGGATCACCGAGAATGAGAATGCTGAAGTTACAAACATTGCTGGATCAAGTAAAGTTACTAGGACGGAAAGGATCTTCTCTCCGGAGATATCACCACCGACAACCACTACTACACCCATTCGTATTACTGTTGTTGTTGATACTCAAGGAAAGAAAAAATGATCGAGCCTACCCAGACAGAGGCACCCACAAAAGATATTACAGTTGAAGACCCATCTACCCAAGAGATGGAGGGAGATTTTAAAAATTATCCAAAAAAGTGATTATAAGATAGTGGAACAGTTGGGGAAGACACCCTCTAAGATTTCCATGTTGTGTTTGTTGCTATGCTCTGAGGCACATGCCGAAGCCCTGTTAAAATTCCTGAAAAATGCACATGTCCCACAAGAAACTACGACTGACCAATTTGAAAACTGTGTAGCAAGCCTGACTGCTGACAATGGTTTAGAATTTTCGGACGCAGATTTAAATTCGATGGGGAAGAATCACAATAAAGCTCTGCATGTTTCCATCAAGTGTAAAGGCGCCACTTTAGCACATGTATTAGTGGATATTGGGTCCTCCCTGAATGTCTTACCAAAAGGTGCTCTGGATAGGTTGGACTGTGAAGGTTTAGTGCTAAAACCTAGTGCATCGTGGTGAGAGCTTTTGACGGATCAAAGAGAATGGTCTATGGAGAGGTTGATCTCCCTATCAAGGTTGGGTCTCAAGTCTTCAACTTAACATTCCATGTGATGGATATCCACCCGACTTATTCTTGCCTACTCGCACACTCGTGGATTCATGGGGCATGTGAGGTTACCTCCACACTACATCAAAAGCTGAAGTACCCGGTCAAGGGGAAAATTGTCACAGTCTGCGAAGAGGAGAAGTTCATGATCAATCGTTTGAATTCTTTCAAATATGTTGAAATGGATGGAGAATTCATTGAAACCCCCTGTTAAGCATTTGAAGTGGTCCCTCCAATGATTGATGTTGCCAAAACAACTCTTGCTACTCCCAAAACTGTTAAAGATACACCAAGAATGACCTATCTCAAGGATGATCGTGTTGTTGTCGAAGATGGGGGTTACACCATCTGGGGACAATTTCCTGATATCCCATACAAGTCAGACAAGTTTGGTTTGGGCTTCACTTCCAAGGATCAAAAAGAGGTTCGATATGCTCATGCAGGGAAACCGCCTCTCCATATTAGAAATAATGAAGTTAATTCTCTTGGAGACTCTGACAGTGATGATGACTGGGACGAATGGATCTACCCAACTCTTGATGGAGGACTCAACAACTAGTAGACCAAAGAATTCATCTCAATCTCCTTCAGCCAGGAGTAATTTCCATTTCCTATTTTTATTACTTTGAGAAATTTGACTGTAATTTCCATTAAAACAATTACTTTAAACCATGTGGCTTGCCCGAGGCACAATGGTCCATTTGTTAAGGGTCTGACATTTTCATATGCCATATGCTCATTTTAATATAAAAAAACATTGGAATATTTTGCATTCAAATTTTATGCTATTTGTTTTTCTTCCACTTTACTGCATTTTCAAATAGCCATGTGACCTTACATGCACACACACACATTTGCAGATCCACGTCCACTCCGGATCTTGTTGACAATGATTCTGATATTTCCATTTATGACTTTGAAAATCCGATCTATCAAGTCGAGGACAAAGGTGAAGAAGATGGTGAAATACCTGGGGAACTCGCAAGACTCCTGATACAAGAGGAAAAGGCCATTCAACTGCATGAGGAACTAGTTGAAGTGATAAACTTAGGTACTGAGGAAGATAAGAAAGAAGTCAAGATTGGCGCTAACCTGGAAGACAGTGTCAATGGAAGATTGGTTCAGATGTTGCATTACTATGTTGAGGTGTTTACTTGGTCATACGAAGATATGTTGGGGCTTGATACTGATATCATAGTTCATCGTCTACCAATGAAAGAAGGTTGTCCTCCGATCAAGCAAAAGTATCGTCACATGCATCCAAATATGTCTGAGAAAATAAAGGCTAGGGTAATGAAACAGTTCAATACATGTTTCCTGGCAGTTACGCCATATCCCCAATGGGTTGCAAATGTTGTTCCGGTGCCGAAGAAAGACAAAAGTTTGTATGTGTGTAGACTACATGGATTTAAATAGGGCAAGCCCCAAAGGTGATTTCCCACTACCATATATTGATGTTTTGGTTGATAACACTGCTCAACACAAAGTTTTCTCCTTCATGGATGGTTTCTCCGGTTACAACCAAATCAAAATGGCGCCTGAAGATATGGAGAAAACCACTTTTGTTACACGGTGGGGAACCTTCTGTTATAAGGTCGTGCCTTTTGGGCTAAAGAATGCAGGCGCAACTTATCAACGGGCTATGGTGGCTCTATATCATGACATGATTCATCATGAGATAGAAGTTTATGTTGATTACATGATTGCAAGATTGCAAACTGAGGAAGAACACCTTGATCATTTGCACAAGCTATTTGAAAGGCTGAAGAAATATAAACTGAGGGTTGAATCCCAACAAATACACCTTTGGGGTGAGGTCTGGAAAACTCCTAGGGTTCGTCGCCAGTGGAAAAGGTATTGAAGTTGATTCTGCAAAAGTCAAAGCCATACAAGAAATGCCATCTCCCTGTACTGAGAAGGAGGTCAGGGGTTTCTTAGATTGACTCAACTATATTGCCTAATTCATATTTCACTTAACTGCTACTTGTGAGCCAATCTTCAAACTACTGAAGAAAGATCAAGTAGTCAGATGGAATGACGACTGCCAAACAACTTTTGATAAGATCAAGGAGTATTTGCAAGAACCTCCAATCCTAATGCCTCCAGTTGAAGGAAGACCTCTGATTATGTATTTGACCGTATTAGAGAATTCAATAGGGTGTGTGTTGGGCCAACATGACGAGTCTAGTCGAAAAGAGCATGCAATATACTACCTTAGCAAAAACTTTACCGACTGTGAAACAAGATATTCACTGCTCGAGAAAACTTGTTGCACTTTGGCATGGGCTGCTCACCGACTAAGAAAGTATATGTTGACTCATACTAATATCTTGATCTCTAAATAGATCCCATCAATTACATCTTCGAGAAGCTATCCCTCTCCGGAAGAATAGCCAGATGGAAAATGATCTTGACTGAATATGACATCCAGTACACTACACAAAAAGCAATCAAAGGAAGTGTGCTGGCAGATTATTTGGCGCATTAAGTTGTTGATGACTACCAATCCATGAACTTTGAATTCCCAGACGATAATATCATGCTGATAACCGACTGTGAAAATCCTGGACCGTATGAAGGACCTGACGAGGATCCTGATAGACTATGTTTTTTGATGGAGCTTCTAATGCGTTGGGTAACGGAATTGGTGTTGTGATCATTTCTCTCGAAGATTTCCATACACCTTTCACTATCAGACTCTGCTTTGACTGTACAAATAATATGGCCGAGTATGAAGCTTGCATATGGGGCCTTAAGGCTGCCATTGACCTAAGAATCAAATTCTTAAGCGTATACGGAGATTCGGCCCTAGTGATCAGTCAAGTTAAAGGAGAGTGGGATACCAAACATCCAAACCTGATCCCTTACAAATAGATTGTGCTAACTTTGATTCCGTACTTTGAAGAGGTCGCCTTTGAACATATCCCAAGGGAAGAAAATCAATTGGCATATGCTTTAGCAATTATGTCATCTATGTTCAAGATGAATTGGGACAACGAAGCTCCCAGAATTACTATCGAAAGATTTGACGAACCAGCACACTGTTGTGAGATTGACACTGATGAGGAGAAGCCTTGGTACCATGAAGTGAAAAGGTACCTTGAAGCACAAGAATATCCTGAGGGATCTTCAATCAACGACAAGAAATTCCTGTGAAGGTTCTCAGCCAAGTTCTTCTTAAGCAATGGGATTTTGTACAAGCGCAACCATGATTTAATGTTGCTCTGTTGTATGGACAAGAAGGGAGCAGAGAAAATCATGGAAGACATGCATGAAGGCATCTTTGGTACTCATTCTAGTAGGCACACCATGTCCAAGAAGATTCTAAGGGCTAGTTACTATTGGTCGACTATGGAAACTGGTTGTCACCATCACTCGAGAACTTGCCATAAGTGTCAGATCTATGTTGATAAGGTTCATGTTCCTCCAATATCTTTAAATGTCATGACTTTTCCTTGGCCATTTGCAATGTAGGGCATTGACATGATCGGAGAAATCAAGCCCACTGCATCTAATGGACATCGTTTCATCCTCTCCGCCATTGACTACTTCACCAAATGGTTCGAAGCGGCTTCATTTGCCTTAGTTACCAAGAATGGTGTAGCCTGGTTCATCAAGCATAACCTCATATGTCGGTACGACATCCCTGAGAGGATCATCACTGAGAATGGTACCAATCTCAACAACACCATGATCACTGAATTATGCACGCAATTCAAAATCAAGTATCACAACTCTTCTCCATACAAACCTAAGATGAATGGCACACTGGAAGCTGCACACAAGAACATAAAGAAGATTGTGCAAAAGATGGTGGTGACCTATAAAGACTGGCATGAGATGTTTCCTGTTGTACCCCAAAATTTACCATCTTCATTTCGATCCTTTTGGCTTATATTTCATCATTACATGCAGGCATATCATTGGTTCTATGATTATGGGATTAAGGTATCTCTAGAAAGCCTCGTCAGATTACAGGTGACGTTTATTTCGTCAATGGATGTTCTCAGAGTATTTTTCGTGCTGAAGATCGGTTCACCGTTTCGCAATAGTTCAGAGTTCAAAGATTCACAAGTCCAACCTGGCCTGTCATATTCAGGTGTTCTTTCGCCAAGATATCCCTGGTGATGTATTCTTAAATTCAGGTTTGGCTCGAGAGCCGGTTCTTTAAAAAAGGTCTCTGAATGTGTGAGTTTTCTCGAAGAAATATGGTGAAAAAGTGTGCTGAAAGTGCATTTTTATGCACTAAAAAACTCATAACTTGAAGCCCGTGGCTCATTTTGAACCCGTTCTGGTGGCCAAAATTCCGTCTTAACGTCATCTACGTTTTCATCTCTTACAGCCGGAAGCCAATTTCATTCAGAAAGTCTCCGAAAATATGGATTTATCAAGTGTTTTCGCACAGGAGAATTGTGACATATGTTTATCTACTTCGTATTCAAAATATCACAACTCGATCAATTTTTATCGTATCAAGATGGTTTTGATGGAATTGTCTCATAAGTTGAGTTATTTAAATTTTGGGTTTTATTTTCAAAAGCAAATGGTACCCTGAAGGCTTCGGTTTTTTACCCGAATCACGTGTAACTCACTGAAAATTCTGAAGCTGGAAATTAAGTTGTATGAGACGAAACTTCAAAAGTTCATAACTAATTCACCGTTTATCCGATTGATCCCATTTTTAGACAAGAGTTTGTTCTCAATATCGACTACATTCTGTTTTCATATTTCAACTTTAAAAATCGCACTGAGGTCCCTGCGAATTTGCCTGAAACGTGTCAAACTCAAGTGAATAAAAATTTGCACTATTGCTTGTGGTTATTGGAGGCCCAATTGCACATCCAAAGCTCATATATTTACCCTAACTTCCATTATATAATCTCATTCTTTTCATACAAACAAGAACACAAAAAAAAACCTTGCCACAACCTTGTCAAAATATCAAGTTCTTTCAAGAACCCTAGAAATCTTGAGATCCTTGTGACAAACCCCCATCTCACTACAAACAAGCCATCTCATTCACTTCCAGTAACTTAGTAGGATAAAGCTGGTTCGATCTCCATGATCAAAAAGGTGTAGAAGTATTCATACATGCCATTTCGGTTTTAAGATTACAAAATTTCATATATTTATTTTCTTTGTATTTCATGGTATACTAATTTGTTTAATGTGTTCATGAGATTCAACACTGCAGGTTTGGACCATTGTAATGGTCCCATGCAGGTTTATTACAAATCATGCTGAGACTAAATCATAACACCAACCAATGCATGACAAAGGCTAGAAGGGCGTGGATTCAACACCCACCCCTACTGGTTTTGGTTTTCTTCCATTCTATTTATCCTTTTACCTATTTTCCTTCTTTCTGTTTAAAACCTTTTTCATAAAACCTAACATTTTTCACAAACCTTTGATTTTTCATAATAAACTCAAATAATTAATTTTAGGTTTTAATTTAATTTTAGGTTTTTAATAAAATTAACTTAGATTTTAGGGTTTTATTTAAATTAATTACCTAACTTTTCCTATTAATTAAAATCAACTAGGTTTTAGGTTAATCATCAAACTTTTTTTATCAAACAATCAAAACAAATTGTCTCTTTTCTTTTCCTTTTATAATTTCACGTATGTTATTACTGTCACGTATTTTATTATTTTTTTCCGATTATTTTAATTGCTAAAAGAATGTAATAACTTAAATTAGGATTTTATTCGCTTGTTATTTTTCCTCAATTTTGTGGTTTTGTACCCCATTCTCGAAGCGATGTAATAGCGTAGGGTATTTCTTTATTGTTTTATTATTAATGTTAATGCTTAGATTAATAGGATTGTATGGTGAGACATAAAAGAAATAATTAGCTAACCCTAATTGTAAGATAAATGAATTGAATCAAGCATACTTTGCACATTTCACCTCTAGGGTAACCTCTCTCATTACCTCGGAAAAACAATGGTCATGTCCATCGAACATAGGGATACCATTAGCAAAAACCCTCAATTACAAATCATCATAAAGATCATGGTCCCTCGATGTCCTTCAAAGTTTCCTACGTTATATAATCTTGTCTCTCGATGTTGCCTACGAATATATATGATAAATGTCCCTTCAAATTGCTAAAGGTATCCCTACATGTTGCCTTCAATGACCATAACGAAGGAAGACCTTACGCATGTTCCTCAAACATCCAAAGATAGGTCTTCTATTGTACCCCAAAATTTCCCTTCTTATTTTTCAAGTATTTGCTCACAAGATATTCTAAGACATCAAGTTTGCAGCACTGATACGTCAATTTAGGCTTGAAATTGGCACAAAGGCAAAATGGTCAATTGCATATAGGAAAGTCAAACTTTGAATTTTTGGTCAACATTACAACCCAAAGATCAAATTTCATCAAGACATTCAAAAATATCAAGCTTGATCATTAAAAAGTCAAGAGAATCAAAAATCCAACTTTGCAAGACTTTGAGATTTTTCTAAGTATTTTCTATACTTGGTTAATTTCATTTGCTTCATGGCATTTTACTACAACTCCAAATAATTCAAGATGATGCAAGAAATTCAAGTTATTACAAAGTGACATCTTGCAAAATTACAAATTCTAAAACTATGTCTTGATTAAAACCTTGTCACAATATATTTTCCTTTGACATAATGTGCACAAGACCAAATTTGTGACATGCTACAAATTATGCTGTCCAAAGTTGAATAAAATGTGATATGCCACAACACCCCATACTGCCTTGCAAGAAACCTTGTGTTATGTTGCACCCCAATGATACATGCTGCCAATACAGTCCAAAACTGCTCTATGCAGTCTACCCAAACCTGCACTACAACAGCCCCAAAATTGATCCAAAATGGAAAAGGAAAATTATGTGAAGAAAGTATCAAAGCAGTAGGCAAAAACAATTCAAACAACTTATTTGTTTTCCCCCCTAAACCATAGTCAAGGGGTCTACAAAAGAGGATTGTCTCATAAGACAAAAGGGGGTTGGTTCTTGAAGAGAAAAAAATATTTTCTAGAGAAAAGATAGAGAGTTTTGTTGAGCAGAAAAAAAACAATATTTTGTGTGTTGTACCCCAAAATTTGCCCTCTCATGTTTCCCAAAGTCTTCCCCCTGCATGGTTGATGAAGATGTTTCCCTACGTCATAGTGTGGACGAGTACTATAACCTCAATGATATACTCCATTGAGCATGAGTCAGTTCCTAGATCTTGATGTTCTCCTCCGTCATAGTGTGGACAAGTTCTATAACCTCAGCGGTTCACTCCATTGAGCACGAGACAGTTCCTAGATCTTGATGAAGATGTTTCCCTACGTCATAGTGTGGACGAGTACTATAACCTCAACAGTATACTCCATTGAGCACGAGTCAGTTCCTAGATCTTGATGTTCTCCTCCGTCATAGTGTGGACAAGTTCTATAACCTCAGCGGTTTACTCCATTGAGCACGAGACAGTTCCTAGATCTTGATGAAGATGTTTCCTTACGTCATAGTGTGGACGAGTACTATAACCTCAATGGTATACTCCATTGAGCACGAGACAGTTCCTAGATCTTGATGAAGATGTTTCCTTACGTCATAGTGTGGACGAGTACTATAACCTCAACGGTATACTCCATTGAGCACGAGTCAGTTCCTAGATCTTGATGTTCTCCTCCGTCATAGCATGGACAAGTTCTATAACCTCAGCGGTTTACTCCATTGAGCACGAGACAGTTCCTAGATCTTGATGAAGATGTTTCCCCCCAATTGAATTATGGACAGATTCCTAAAACTCAGCTGAAGCATTCTCTCAGTTGAAGTATAGGCAGGTTCCTAAATCTCAACGAAGTTAGACTTCCCTAGTGGAATCTTCTATAACAACAGGTATGCAAGTTCTCGCTAAGGAATCTCTTATGCGATCGACACTCCTGTAGATGGCATCTATAAGCCCATCCTCCTACCAACAATCTCCAAATGGCATCTGTAAGCCCATTCATGACATCACAATGTTGATACTACACCATGCGAGTGCAAATTTCTGGGCACTCTAGTGTTCAATCATCTTCCACCTTCGGATCACGAAAGGCACGCAAGCCAATCTACATCCTCAGGTTTAAGAAGATTGAACAGGGGCAACTGTTGTACCCCAAAATTTTCCCTCTCATGTTTCCCAAAGTCTTCCCCCTGCATGGTTGATCACAAACTCTTGCCTAAGAAAAAGGGAAATTTTTTAGTGTTGCTTCAAGTACATTTCGATTGGCATTCTGAAAGACCCTTCGATTGGTGTTCTGAAGGAGCCTTTCGATTGGCATTCTGTCAAGCTCTTTCGATTGGCATTCTGGATAAAGCGCTTCGATTTGCATTCTGAAAGACCCTTCGATTGGTGTTCTGAAGGAGCCTTTCGATTGGCATTCTGGACAAGCCTTTCGATTGGCATTATGGACAGGTACTTCGATTGGCATTATAACAGTGTCCTTCGATTGGAATTCCAAAAAAGTCCATTCGAAGAAGCATTCAAAGGGTCCATTCGAAGAAGCTTTCGAAAAGCATTCGAATGAGGCCATCAGCCCATTCGAAAGGGAGTATTCGAAGGAGGACATCAGCCCATTCGAAAGGGAGCATTCGAAGGAGGCCATCAGCCCATTCGAAAGGGAGCATTCGAAGGCCAGTTACATGTCATTCAAATTCAAAAAGGGACAAGATCCCATGTGTTTAGCCAATATTACAAACTCTCATTCATGGCTTTCAAACACATAATTAACGTTACAAATTCTCATTCATAGCTGTCAAACACATAATCAAAGTCATTTAAACCTTTATCTTCCTGTCCCCTTCACCCCCTTTATATAAAGAAATCACAAATGTTGCAAAAACACACGAAAATATACAGAAAAATAGAGAACTTGGAGATACGCTGCTGTTGTACCCCAAAATTTGCCCTCCCATATTCTTCAAGAAATTGCCAAGCCAAGTCACAAAATTCCCCAAGGGTTGTGCAGTCCAACTGTCTCCTATACAGTCAAAACTAGGGTTTGTGTTCTGATCAAGAATTGAAAGTTTTCAAAGGGCCAATCAAGTCTCATATGCTTACAAAGATGGTCAAGTATCCTCATATCAAGTTTCAAGGCATTCAGCTCAAAATTGCACAGTCAAAATCCTAAATTGCACTACAGTCAACTGTAGGGGCAAAATGGTCATTTGACAGTCAAAAGTTCAAATTTTTGGTCAACATATCATTTTGAAGCCACAAACATCATTTGATCAATGCTTGATCATGATTCTCAAAATTTGGCTCAGAAATAATCAGAGATGCAAAAGTTACTATATTTGGACAGCTGAAAAAGTCAACTGAAATTGACCAGGGCATAACTTTCACATGGAATATCAGAAAAATTCCATCCAAAGCTCATTTTTAAGAGAAAGACATTTCCCACAACTCATCTTAACACTTCAAGTCCAAGAAATGCTCTCACAAAAAGTTATCAATTTAAACATTATAGGTCATTTTCAAAAGTCAACAAAAAGGGACTTTAAGTCAAAGGCCATAACTTGAGATTGATAAATCAAAATGACATGGGACCAAAGGCATTGGTTAAAGGACTCAAAGACCTTTCCAAAATGTCAAAGAACATGTGAAAAGCTTAAAAATTGAGCAAGTTATGCCTTGTGGAAGTTGGGAAATGTTTAGGAATTTTGAAAAGTTAACATTGATGCAAATGATTCAAAATTGCTAATGGGCCTATTTTTCTTCCATGATTCATCATTCCAAGCCTATGCACGACCACTTGGCCCAAAGGGAAGCATTTTCTCATTTTTTATTTATTTATCTGAATTTCTATTAATATTAATTCATTTAAATTATATAAATATATGGAAAATATATAACTTGACCTAAAAAATCTTTTTGTACACATTCTAGACTCAATATTTCGTGCACATGCTAATTAGGCAAGTTTTGGTTTGATTTGAGCTAATTGACACCAAATACACATGAAAAAAGATTCAAAAAAGATCTTATAAAATCAAATATTGAAACCATTGAATTCAAAAGATTTTGTGCAATTTTCTTAACCTAATATGCTCACTACATAACCAGGAATCAAACCCTAATGCTGGAACACATTGAAGCTGCGCAAAAGCTAAGAACAAACTTAGAATTTTCACTAAAAAAAAGCAAAACTGAAATCAACCTTAGAGGTCGATTCAAACTCCACAATTCATTCCATTGGCTTCCTCGAGTCTCCTTGATCATACTCCAATCAAAAACAACAACAAAAGCTCCAAGAATCGGTAATAAGGACCCCTCCTGTACAGAGAAAAAGTCACCATCGTGTTTTCAATTCTAGGCATCCTCATTGCATTTCAATTACATATTCTTGTTCCTTGTGATGTTTCAAAGCTAACCATTATGTTCAATTTGATTTTTGTATTGTATATGGGATTTCACCATGATCGATTGCTAGGGTTACAGGTCTGCAAAATTGGGGTTTTTTACCCAAGGCAAAATTAGGATTCCAGACTAGGGCCATTGGACTCAGCAAGCTTAGACGAAGCAAGTTCATATCTCGCGATAAATTTATGACTAACAGAATCCTATTCGCTATTTTCTGATAGGTCATCTATAGCAACGGGTTAAAACCGTTGCTTATTGTTCTTTTGTTTCAGAAAAAATAAAAACAACGAAGAAGACAACATCGTGTCAATCAGTGATTCGCTGGTTTGAATTTGGCGCGTTTCTCTCCACTAACGCGTTGTTTTCTTTTATATTATTTATTTGATATTATATGTTAAACGTAATCAAACTGGCGTAGTGGCACAGGTGTTGAGCTTGCAACGTTCAAGACCTGGGTTCGAACCCCAGGTCTGTACAAGTCCAATGTTATTTTTCCATAGGTGTTCACATGCAGCACTACCATCCAGTGCACACCATATTCCACTTCATCCAGTCAGCCACGTGCCTAACAAATCCAGATCAAGGGCTCATAGTTGAAGAACACCATAAAGACAAGTCAACAAGCGCATACGTGGCCTGGAAAAGTCAAATGATTTCAAACTTATTGGGCCAGAATTTCACTAATTTGACCTCCATATTGGGACAGAAAACCCCCTGGTTTGCCTTCATTATTTTTCTCCTATTCTTTCTTTAATTCTTATTTTTATTTTTATTGCTGTTTATTTAACCAATTATTTTTTTTACAAAATATAAAAACTTCATTAAAAAATCAGAAAAAACCAAAAATAATAAATATTTTTATTGTAATTATTTTCTTGTAAATAAATTAACATGTAATTATTTAGTTTTAATTAGGATTTTTGCAAGTTTAATTCTTTTTAATAAATCTAAAAAAGGTAGAATTAGGTTTAATTAACAATTTCCATTCCTTTTAATTTTTCCTTTTTATCATAATATTATTATTTATTTATTTTCGTAATTAAATTGCATATAAATAATTTAGGTTTAAATTAGGTTAAAAATTCAATATTTTTCTTAATAACTTAAAAATAATTAGAATTAGGTTTAACATTTCATTTTAATTTTAATTAATTCTTTTTTCTCCTTAAATCCTAAAAAACATAAAAACACCAAAAAACATTCTTTTTTTAATCTTTAATTTTAATTCCTCATTAACTTTAATTGTTTGCAAAAGGGTCCAACGCCCATGTTCGTAATTTATTTAATGTCGCGTATTTATTTTATATCGTTTAAATAATTATGTAATTCTCCCAAAGCGTTGTAACAATTTATACTTTTCGCACTTTTATTCGCTTTATTTATTTTCCGTCAAATCGGGTCCGGTTTAATTTTGGCGATGTGGACCCGCGCCATTTGTAATAACTTTAGATTTATTTTTCCCGCAAATATTTAACTGTTAAATAAGCATGAAAGAATGTATGGCCTTAAAAATAAAATCAAGCGTAGATCACAACGATCATGACAAAACAAATAACTGAAAAACGACACACGAATCGCACACACCACCCCTAGGGTACGCCTCACTGTTGCCTTTCGAAAGGTGATCGTCGAGTAGAGGATGTCTTAGTAAGTCCTCATGATCCGGGAACCTGGCATGAGGGTAGCTTCTAAGGTGTCTTCCCATTGCTCCGGTGATCACCATGTCCCTAAAACTCGAATTGACCCGAATACCTCCAACGGTGGTGCTACCTACCTCTCAATGGTGGGATGGCACTACTTTAAAGGACATTTACACAGACGAATTCCTTAGGGTAGGTAGGTTCTCAAGGGTACTTGCTCTAATTTCAAACAAACCAAAACATACTTTTCACACCAACACTTTTCAAAAGCTTTCAAAGCAAACTTTTCAAACACTCTGACGTACGAGTCGAACTGAAATTTTTCAAAGAAACTTTTTAAACCCACATTGAAAAGCAAACAAACCATTTTGAAAACACAAATGAGCAAGTATCTAAGAGCCCATGGATAACCATGGATAGAAAGGGTGCTAACACCTTCCCTTTCTATAACCTACCTCCCGAACCGAGAGCAATCTCTATAAGGAATTTTTCTGTGCTTTTGTCCTTTCCATTTGGAGAAAATAAAAGACGGTGGCGACTCTTGCTTCCGCGACATTTCGCGAACCAGCTTTAAACAGTCAGTTCCAGATCCACCGATCACAGAACTGGCGACTCTGCTGGGGACTAAACTTAAAGTGAGGTGTACCTTAGGGCTAGCTCATCACTGTGTTTTCAATTGTTTTCCTTGTGTGCTTTAAATTGTGGGTTGCTTGGGAGTTCTATAGATCCTAACCCGGATCTGGGGGATACCTTCTTAGAAAGTAGCAACAAGGCTGTGAGGGAACTGTGCGGGGTATACCGACATGGTTGAAACAGTCTGCTACGTTGATGTGGCACTTTGGTGTGTACCGGTAACCCTTGAGTTCAGTCAAGGAGAGTACGGGGCCTCCGCGTGGTGTCGTGAAGCATCAACAGACCTTAGGAACCTTAATTGAACTATCTTGGCCTCTTTAGGGTAGTGAGATAACTGACTTTGGTGCAGTCCGAGGTTGGTTGATACTCGATACTACGCTCAATTGAGGGTTGCTTTCCTGGAATATTTCGGTCGCCAGTTCAGTGGCTAAATCGAAACGATGAACAATGAAAGCAATCCCGTGATATTGGGAACCTTAGAACCCGGTTACTTCTAATAGGACAGGCTGAGCCCACCAACTTCAAGAGGGTACTACCCAGACCCCATGCTGGCCTTAAACCCTAAGGGCTTGTCTTGTGTGCCTTGTGTGCCTTACATGTTTGTCTTTGTAAATATCTGTGGTGTGTTTAATCATAGCATCATGACATCATCCAGCATCATATGCATTGACTAACCATTTCAGGGGTTCGAATTTTCATCTTTGTTCTTGTTTTGTAGGACATGGAAACTGTTCGTAGAAAGACAATTCAGGTCAGTCTTGTAAGGATCCCTCCTCAATTTAAGGAACTTATATCCCGGATTCCCGAGAACTCTTCATTCAGTGAAAGGCATGGCAGCCTCATTAGCTTGGTCAACACCAACATTGAGGAAGATATGATAAAGGTCTTGTTCCAGTTCTTTGACCCTCTGCATCACTGCTTTACCTTCTTGGACTATCAGTTGGTACCTACATTGGAGGAGTTCTCCCGGCTCCTGAAGATCCCTATCCTTGATCAGCTACCCTTCAACGGTACAGAAAAGGAACCTAAGCTTGAAGAGATTGCTAAAGCCTTGCACCTACAGTCATCTGACCTCAAGGGACATTGGGAAGTTAGAAGTGGTATCAAAGGGTTCTTAGCTAGATTTCTGTTTGAAAAGGCCCTTGAATGTTGGAATTCCCTTGACTTGCAAGCTTTTGAAGAGGTTGTGGCCCTCCTTGTTTATGGTTTGGTGTTGTTCCCTAACCCAGATCAGCTCATTGATATCAGTGTTGTCCAGATCTTTATGTCCAGGAATCCTATACCTACGTTGCTGGGAGACACCCTTCACTCATGTTACACTCGAACCATGAGAAAAAGAGGTGTCCTTATGTGTTGCACTCCTCTCTTGGGAAGGTGGTTTATTTCGCACCTTCCACAATCAGTCCTGAAGAATGAGCGGGGTTTGAGATGGTCACAACGGTTGATGACTCTTACACATGCAGATATACATTGGTGCCCTAGGTCCAGAGGAGATGTCACTATCATTGATCGTTGCGGGGAGTACCCTAATGTTCCTTTACTTGGAATCAGAGGAGGTATTACTTATAGCCCATGCCTGGCTTGGAGACAGTTTGGTTATGCTCGGAGGGACGGTCCTCATGACATGATAATTCCCGACATAGTTTTTGACTTCGACGACGATACTCAAGGACTTCGTCAGAGATTTATCAGAGCCTGGAGGATGCCTAGTAGGATAGACAGCAAGACACTGGGGCACAGGAACTCCATCCCATTGGAACCTTATCTCAAGTGGGTACGAGCTCGCTCCCAGAAGCTAGTGATGCCTTATCCCTATATGCTCCCGGTGATCAAAGAACCAGTCTTGGAAGGGGAAGTGTCCTACATTATTCAGCACCCTGATATGCCCACATCCTGGGAAGAGATGCAGAAGAGCTGGATCCAGCTTAAGGAGGAAAGGAATTCTCTTGAGACTAGTCTGCATGCCAGTGAAAAGAAAGTCTTGGAACTCACCCGCCTGTTGCATGAGGAAAGGAATCTCAACACCTACATAGCTCCGAAGAGGATGCGCAGTGTATTTTGGGATTGATTTGATTTTTGTACTTTTGCCCATGAGGCTTTAATGTATTAAACAATGATTTCTTTAATGATAACGTGTGTTCCTTTTTGTCTACAACGAATTTGAACCTTCGAACCCTTGAATGCATTGCATACGCATTTCATACATCATGTGCATAGCAGGTTTTTCCACTTTTCAGGTTGCTTACAGTTCTTCGCTGTTTATTTCAGCATCATGAATCCCGAATCTGCATCAATCGAGACGTCAATCAAGGCTCTCCAGGCGCAGAACGCGCAGTTTCAAGAATTAATCAAGGGTCTGGCTAAAGGCCAAGAAGAACTAAAGGCTATGCTCCTGAAGAAGGAGAAGAAGAAGAAGAGAAGAACTGTTCTGTTCAACTCGGGCCGAAGGTTTGGTAACACTCTGCAGCATGAAGAGGCTGGTTCTTCTGTTGGCAAGAGTCCTTCTTAGGCAGAAGTAAAGGTTCCTAGTCCGGTCGTCTCCGACAACGAGACAGATTTTGATGAAGAGCAGTACCCTCCTTCAGATGACAGATATAAGCAACTGGAGGATAAGTTGAAGGCTATGGAGGTGCAACAGGCACCTGGGCTGGATTTCGGAGATCTGGGTTTGTCGACTGGTGTGATTATCCCGCATAAGTTCAAAGCACCATCCTTCTCCAAATATGACGGGGCATCTTGTCCCAAGCTGCACTTAAGGTCCTATGTTCGGAAAATTCAGCCGTACTCTGCGGATAAGAATCTATGGATCCACTTCTTCCAGGAGAGTCTTTCAGGGACTCATCTCGAATGGTTCTATCAGCTGGATGGGACCAAAGTTCGTAACTGGGAGGAGTTGGCTACTGCTTTCTACAAGCAGTATCAGTATAATGCCGACCTTGCCCCCACACGTTCCCAACTCCAGGGTATGGCGTTAGGTGCAAGCGAAGGTTTTAAGGAGTACGCTCAGAAGTGGAGAGACCTGGCTGGCAGGGTGCAGCCACCATTGACTGATCGGGAGCTGGTTGACATGTTCTTGGGGACCCTATCTGGGCCATTCTTCAACCATCTCATTGGGAATTCTTCTGTTGGGTTCACCGATTTGATCTTGACTGGAGAAAGGATTGAAGCTGGGCTGAAGTCTGGGAAGATTTCAAAGGGTGCATCATCCAGTTCGGAAAAGAAACCTTTCAAGAAGGAGTCTAGTGCCGTGTATGGTTCTAGGAAATCAGAAAGACCTGAGCACCGCCAATCTGTCAGCGCGGTGATGATCGCTAAGCCTGCTGCCGCTCCTCGGCCAAATAATTCTCAAAGGGCTGAAAGACCCCGGAGAGAGTTTACCCGGTTAAACATGACCCTATCACAGATTCTGCCACAGTTGCTAGCCACCAACTTAGTGACTGTCAGGGAAGCCCCGAAGTTCCCCAATACAACATCTCCCAAGTACAACCCGAATGCTCGTTGTGCTTACCATTCAGAAAGTCCGGGGCACTCTACCGATGATTGTTGGGCACTAAAGAACAAGCTACAGGACCTCATTGACGCTAAGGAGGTACAGTTTGAGGCATCTGACAAGCCTAATGTGGTGACAGCTCCCCTGCCTGCTCATGGAGTTAATGCTATTGGTGATGAAGAGGAAGTTGATGAAGCTGAGTTTGATAGCTGGATCTACCCGGCAACTGACGAAGGACTTAACAATTGGAGCGCAAAGGACAATCTCCCTGTTTCTTTTGTTACTAAGTAATGAATTCCTATGTTTTGTTATTTTGTAATAAGCAATGATAAACTCTATGGCCCGGTGTCTTACCCGAGGCACCGTGGTTCTATTTGTGAGGGCATACAAATTGTCATTTCATATACCATGAATGAAAATCTTGGACGTTTTTCGCATTGCAAATATTGTGCTCCTTTTCTGTCTTTCATTTCCTTTACATAATTTTCAAAACAGCTGTATTTACACACACACTCACTCATACAGGTTCCAATCCACTCTGGATCTCACTGATAACAGCTCTGCTACTGCCAGTTATAACTTCGAAAATCCGATCAACTTAGCCGAAGACGAAGGTGAAGATGATTGCGAAGTGCCTGGCGAGCTTGCAAGATTGTTGCTTCAGGAAGAGAGGGCAATTCAACCCCATGAAGAGCCAGTAGAGACCATAAACCTGGGTACAGAGACAGACAGAAAAGAGGTAAAGATTGGTGCCAACCTAGAGTTCAGCGTGAAGCAACGGTTAACCAAGATGTTACATGACTATATGGAGATCTTTGCCTGGTCCTACGAAGACAAGCCAGGGTTGGATACCGACATTGTGGTCCATCACTTGCCAACTAAGGAAGACTGTCCTTCAGTTAAGCAAAAGGTCCGTCGGATGCGTCCAGAGATGTCTGAGAAGATTAAAGCCGAGGTCATGAAACAGTTTGATGCCGGGTTCCTTGCAGTGACTTCTTACCCTCAGTGGGTTGCTAATGTGGTGCCGGTACCAAAGAAGGATGGAAAGGTCAGAATGTGTGTAGATTACAGGGATCTGAACAGGGCCAGCCCCAAGGATGACTTCCCCTTACCTCACATTGACATCCTTGTGGATAATACAGCTCAGCACAAAGTATTCTCTTTCATGGATGGCTTTTCAGGTTACAATCAGATTAAGATGGCACCTGAAGACATGGAAAAGACTACATTTGTTACTCAGTGGGGCACCTTCTGTTACAAGGTCATGCCTTTTGGATTAAAGAACGCTGGGGCAACCTACCAACGTGCCATGGTTGCCTTATTTCATGATATGATCCATCATGAGATCGAAGTGTATGTTGACGACATGATCGCAAGGTCCCAGACTGAGGAAGAGCACCTAGATCATCTGCAGAAATTGTTTGACCGGTTGAAACTGTACAAGCTGAGATTGAACCCGAACAAATGCACCTTCGGGGTAAGATCTGGGAAATTGCTAGGCTTCGTGGTCAGTGATAAAGGTATTCAAGTGGACCCTGCTAAGGTCAAAGCTATTCAAGAGATGCCAGTTCCTAAGACAGAGAAGGAAGTCAGAGGCTTTTTAGGACGCCCGAATTATATTGCTCGGTTCATCTCACATCTGACCGCTACCTGTGAGCCAATCTTCAAGCTGCTGAAGAAAGATCAGGTAGTACGTTGGAACGATGAATGTCAGGCTGCTTTTGACAAAATCAAAGAGTATCTCCAAGAACCACCTATCCTTATGCCACCGGTTGAAGGGAGACCTCTGATACTATACCTGACAGTGCTTGACAACTCAATGGGGTGTGTGCTGGGGCAGCATGACGAGTCTGGCCGAAAAGAGCATGCCATTTATTACCTTAGCAAAAAGTTTACCGACTGTGAGACCCGATACTCACTGCTTGAGAAAACTTGCTGCGCTTTGGTATGGGCTGCTCGCCGGCTGAGACAGTACATGCTGACTCACACTACCTTGTTGATCTCAAAGATGGATCCTATAAAGTACATATTCGAAAAGCCTGCTCTGTCTGGGAGAATTGCAAGATGGCAAATGATCTTGACGGAATACGACATTCAGTACACGACCCAGAAAGCCATCAAGGGGAGTGTATTGGCAGACCACTTAGCTCATCAAGCTGTAGATGACTACCAATCAATGAGCTTCGAGTTTCCGGATGAAAGCATCATGATTGTAACTGACTGTGAAGTACCTGGACCGGATGAAGGACCTGAGCCGGGATCCCGATGGTCTATGCACTTTGACGGAGCCTCCAATGCTTTGGGAAATGGTATCGGCGCTATAATCATATCCCCTCAAGGTACTCATACTCCACTCACTGCCCGACTGTGTTTCAATTGTACCAACAACATGGCGGAGTATGAGGCGTGTATCATGGGTCTTCAAGCTGCGATCGACCTAAGGATCAAATTTCTAAGTGTCTTCGGAGATTCCGCTCTCGTGATCAATCAGATTAAAGGAGAGTGGGATACGAAACATCCAAACTTGATTCCTTATAGAGAATGTGTGTTGACCCTGATTCCCCACTTCACGGAGATAACCTTTGAGCACTTTCCAAGAGAAGAGAATCAGTTAGCGGACGCGTTAGCTACAATGTCTTCAATGTTCAAGGTCAAATGGGATAATGAAGCTCCCCGGATCATCATCTGGAAACTGGACGAACCGGCATACTGTTGTGATCTCGAAACTAAATTGGTAACTGAAAAGCCTTGGTACCACGAAGTGAAGAGATATCTGGAAGCTCAGGAATACCCTGAAGGTGCCTCTGTCAATGATAAGAAATTCCTGAGGAGGTTTGCAGCCAAGTTCTTCCTAAGCAACGGCATCTTGTACAAGCGAAACCATGATTCAACCCTACTGCGTTGTGTGGATAAGACTGAAGCAGAAAGAATCATGGAAGAGCTACATGAAGGGATCTTTGGTACACATTCCAGTGGACACACTATGGCTAAGAAAATCCTACGGGCAGGATATTATTGGTCCACCATGGAAGCCGACTGCTACCAACACTCCAGGACATGCCACAAATGCCAGATCTATGCAGACAAGGTGCATGTTCCTCCGGTTCCCCTGAATGTTCTGACTGCGCCTTGGCCGTTTGCAATGTGGGGCATAGACATGATCGGCGAGATTAAACCTACGGCATCCAATGGACATCGCTTCATCCTAGTAGCGATCGATTATTTTACAAAGTGGGTTGAGGCAGCATCCTATGCTACGGTAACCAAGACTGTTGTGGCACGGTTCATTCGGCACAACCTGATCTGTCGGTACGGCGTCCCTGAGCGGATTATTACAGACAACGGTACCAATCTAAACAACAAGATGATCGCTGAGCTCTGCGAACAGTTCAAGATACAGCACCACAATTCTTCTCCTTACAGACCGAAGATGAATGGGGCTGTAGAAGTAGCAAATAAAAACATCAAGAAGATCGTGCAGAAAATGACAGTGACTTACAAAGATTGGCACGAGATGTTACCGTTCGCTCTGCATGGGTACCGTACCTCAGCTAGGACGTCAACCGGGGCAACTCCCTTCTCTCTGGTTTATGGCATGGAGGCAGTCTTGCCGATCGAAGTGCAAATTCCCTCTCTCCGGATAATGAAGGATGCAAATCTGAACGAAGATGATTGGATCCAGACACGACTTGATCAACTCAACCTCATTGACGAAAAAAGACTTGCTGCTATCTGTCATGGTCAGACGTATCAGAAACGGGTGATCAGGGCATTTAACAAAAAGGTCAGACCACAGGAATATCGAGTTGGGGATCTGGTAATCAAGAGAATCATCCTTCCTCAGAGTGATCCAAGGGGCAAATGGACCCCTACGTACGAAGGGCCATTTGTGGTTAAGCATGTGTTCTCAGGAGGAGCCACGATTCTAACTAACATGGATAGTGACGACCTTCCTCACCCCGCCAATGCAGACATAGTTAAAAAATACTACGCATGAAAAAAGACCCGCTAGGCTGACATGCCTAGGCAAAAATTAGGGCTTCCCGTCGAACCAAAAGGGTTCGGGCAAAATGAAGGGATGAAAATGAAAAATCTGTACACCCGGCAAGTCGAAAACCTGAAAAGGCGGCTTGGGCAAAAATGGGTATCCCGGTGGACTGAAAACCCGAAAGGGCGGTCCAGGCAAAAATTAGGGATAAAGCGTAATACTATGTCTCATTGATCACTTTGCATCCAGAATCCGGTATCTACATCAAGGTCAGACGTCATCGATCAGTCAGCTTCACCTTCAACCAAGGTCCTCAAGTGATGAGACGCTCAGAGTTATAAAGGCAATAGCAGAGTTGAAACCCAGTGGGATCATTCATATTTCACACAGCTGTTTTATTTTCTTTTGTACAAAACTTGTATAAACTCTTTTGATCGGCGACGTACCTCTTACTAGGACGTCAGCCTCTTGTACACAAAACGCCTATTCAGGCCATTCAAAAATCAATACAAATATATTTTCAGTTAAACGTGCCAAGTGTTTTTTTTTCTGTTTTGTTTTGCGAAGAACGTCCAAGGTTCAATTTGTGATATATGCATTGACAATAATTTGCTAACTCATAAATATTTGCATACGAAACAAGGGAATTAATTGCAGGTGACACTAGAAACAGGGGCAACAAAGAGTTGTCTGAGCAGTCTAATTGTTCTATCCTCCAAGGTACCAAGGTAGGTTCAGCTAAAGAACATAACCAGTATGCCTGAATTCCCCAGAGAGTGAACCAACAAAAGTGCATTCTTCTCCAAGCAGAGCTATCAAATCTTAAAGAAATTGAGTGTCCTCCCGTAGATCTCAATACTTCCCCAACAGCAGCATATATTCTTAACAAGCATCCCCGGCAGTCTTGGTCTAAAGATTGTTCCCCGGCGATATACCAACGTTCAAAGGAATCACTTCCCCAGCAATTCAAAACTCCCCCAAAAGAGTCCAGTCCAATCCAATTCCCCCAGGAAAGTTGGAATCCACATATCCCCAAGCAGTAAGCTTATCCCCAGTAGATTCTGGAAGCTTATCCTCGCAGAGCACGAACGCGTCGTCCGGCTTGATTTAAATAGTTATTTCCTTAACTGGATATAACTGGGTTATCCTCAGCCAAAAGTCCCGGAAAGAACATCGTCGACAAAGTCTTCCTTACCCCAGCGAAGTCTATCAACACTTCCGACAACGAGGGTATCCTCAGCAAACTATCAACATTCAGCAAAGCATCTCTCTCCCCACAGAGTATTGCTTCCCAGCATGGTCGTCAGAGTATCTTTTTCTCCCCGCAGAATCCTTCATTTGCCAAGTTTATGCCGCAACGGAGTCATCTTCTCATACCGGTATTCTTGCAACTATCATCCCCAGCGGAAGTAAAAGCTTTCTTCCACAGTAGCCCAGGATATCGACTTCCCGGCACCCGTCAAGGATTTACTTTCCTAGACGAAAAACATTCATAAAACATCACATACACCATTATAGCATGCATAGACGCATCATATCATACAAATCTCATTTATGTCGAGAATATCATTGCTTGATCCATATCATGCATTGCATGTAACTGACCTTTACCTTTCAGGAAAGACGCAGTTAAAATGCTCAAACATATTTCAAATCCTTCTCTAGTCCAGCTAAATCGACTCCCAACAGATTTTTCTGATAAAGACTCAGCAGAAGTTATGGTCCCCTCTCCGACAAGTGCGTGAGGTGGTAATTCCTTTTTTCAGATGTTTCCCTCTCCGACGATGAGTGTGAGGTGATAGTCTTATGGTCCCCTCTCCGGCAAGTGCGTGAGGTGGTAATTCCTTCTTCAGATGTTTCCCTCTCTGACGATGAGTGTGAGGTGATAATCTCTTATGGTCCCCTCTCCGACAAGTGCGTGAGGTGGTAATTCCTTCTTCAGATGTTTCCCTCTCCGACGATGAGTGTGAGGTAATAGTCTTATGGTCCCCTCTCCGACGAGTGCGTGAGGTGGTAATTCCTTTTCAGATGTTTCCCTCTCCGACGGTGAGTGTGAGGTGATAGTCCCCCATGGTCCCCTCTCCGGCAAGTGCGTGAGGTGGTAATCCCTTCTTCAGATGTTTCCCTCTCCGACGATGAGCGTGAGGTGATAGTCTCTTATGGTTCCCTCTCCGACAGCGTGTGAGGTGACAATTCCTTTTCCTATGATTCCCTCTCCGACGGCGAGTGAGGTGATTCCCTTTCAGATTATAATAGCCTATGGTTCTCTTCCCGATCCTGCGAAGATGGTATTTCCCACCAAGATTTTTCTCAACGAGCGTTGTTGAAGTAAAAGTCGCCCAAGGTTCTCTTACCATTCATACTGAGGCAGTAACCATACCTGGTTCATTCATCATCGTTTGAAGCTCCAGACTCAGCTCCTGTAACCAGTCAGGACACATCTATGCCAAGCATCTAAAATCAGCTCCTGCAATGTGTCAGGTACTCATTTTTCTTTTACAGGTAGGAAGGTTCTCGCTAAGGAATCTCCTACGCGATCAACATCCAGATGGCATCTATAAGCCCGTCATCCTATCCAGCAATCTCCAAATGGCATCTATAAGCCCATTCCCCCATTCACTGCTACTATGTAAGCGCAAATTTTTGGGCACTCTAGTGTTCAATCATCTTCTACCCTCGGATTACGAAAGGCACGTCAGCCAATCTGCATCCTCAGGTCTAAGAAGATTGAACAGGGGCAACTGTTGTACCCCAAAATTTGCCCTCCCATATTCTTCAAGAAATTGCCAAGCCAAGTCACAAAATTCCCCAAGGGTTGTGCAGTCCAACTGTCTCCTATACAGTCAAAACTAGGGTTTGTGTTCTGATCAAGAATTGAAAGTTTTCAAAGGTCCAATCAAGTCTCATATGCTTACAAAGATGGTCAAGTATCCTCATATCAAGTTTCAAGGCATTCAGCTCAAAATTGCACAGTCAAAATCCTAAATTGCACTATAGTCAACTGTAGGGGCAAAATGGTCATTTGACAGTCAAAAGTTCAAATTTTTGGTCAACATATCATTTTGAAGCCACAAACATCATTTGATCAATGCTTGATCATGATTCTCAAAATTTGGCTCAGAAATAATCAGAGATGCAAAAGTTACTATATTTGGACAACTGAAAAAGTCAACTGAAATTGACCAGGGCATAACTTTCACATGGAATATCAGAAAAATTCCATCCAAAGCTCATTTTTAAGAGAAAGACATTTCCCACAACTCATCTTAACACTTCAAGTCCAAGAAATGCTCTCACAAAAAGTTATCAATTTAAACATTATAGGTCATTTTCAAAAGTCAACAAAAAGGGACTTTAAGTCAAAGGCCATAACTTGAGATTGATAAATCAAAATGACATGGGACCAAAGGCATTGGTTAAAGGACTCAAAGACCTTTCCAAAATGTCAAAGAACATGTGAAAAGCTTAAAAATTGAGCAAGTTATGCCTTGTGGAAGTTGGGAAATGTTTAGGAATTTTGAAAAGTTAACATTGATGCAAATGATTCAAAATTGCTAATGGGCCTATTTTTCTTCCATGATTCATCATTCCAAGCCTATGCACGACCACTTGGCCCAAAGGGAAGCATTTTCTCATTTTTTATTTATTTATCTGAATTTCTATTAATATTAATTCATTTAAATTATATAAATATATGGAAAATATATAACTTGACCTAAAAAATCTTTTTGTACACATTCTAGACTCAATATTTCGTGCACATGCTAATTAGGCAAGTTTTGGTTTGATTTGAGCTAATTGACACCAAATACACATGAAAAAAGATTCAAAAAAGATCTTATAAAATCAAATATTGAAACCATTGAATTCAAAAGATTTTGTGCAATTTTCTTAACCTAATATGCTCACTACATAACCAGGAATCAAACCCTAATGCTGGAACACATTGAAGCTGCGCAAAAGCTAAGAACAAACTTAGAATTTTCACTAAAAAAAAGCAAAACTGAAATCAACCTTAGAGGTCGATTCAAACTCCACAATTCATTCCATTGGCTTCCTCGAGTCTCCTTGATCATACTCCAATCAAAAACAACAACAAAAGCTCCAAGAATCGGTAATAAGGACCCCTCCTGTACAGAGAAAAAGTCACCATCGTGTTTTCAATTCTAGGCATCCTCATTGCATTTCAATTACATATTCTTGTTCCTTGTGATGTTTCAAAGCTAACCATTATGTTCAATTTGATTTTTGTATTGTATATGGGATTTCACCATGATCGATTGCTAGGGTTACAGGTCTGCAAAATTGGGGTTTTTTACCCAAGGCAAAATTAGGATTCCAGACTAGGGCCATTGGACTCAGCAAGCTTAGACGAAGCAAGTTCATATCTCGCGATAAATTTATGACTAACAGAATCCTATTCGCTATTTTCTGATAGGTCATCTATAGCAACGGGTTAAAACCGTTGCTTATTGTTCTTTTGTTTCAGAAAAAATAAAAACAACGAAGAAGACAACATCGTGTCAATCAGTGATTCGCTGGTTTGAATTTGGCGCGTTTCTCTCCACTAACGCGTTGTTTTCTTTTATATTATTTATTTGATATTATATGTTAAACGTAATCAAACTGGCGTAGTGGCACAGGTGTTGAGCTTGCAACGTTCAAGACCTGGGTTCGAACCCCAGGTCTGTACAAGTCCAATGTTATTTTTCCATAGGTGTTCACATGCAGCACTACCATCCAGTGCACACCATATTCCACTTCATCCAGTCAGCCACGTGCCTAACAAATCCAGATCAAGGGCTCATAGTTGAAGAACACCATAAAGACAAGTCAACAAGCGCATACGTGGCCTGGAAAAGTCAAATGATTTCAAACTTATTGGGCCAGAATTTCACTAATTTGACCTCCATATTGGGACAGAAAACCCCCTGGTTTGCCTTCATTATTTTTCTCCTATTCTTTCTTTAATTCTTATTTTTATTTTTATTGCTGTTTATTTAACCAATTATTTTTTTTACAAAATATAAAAACTTCATTAAAAAATCAGAAAAGACCAAAAATAATAAATATTTTTATTGTAATTATTTTCTTGTAAATAAATTAACATGTAATTATTTAGTTTTAATTAGGATTTTTGCAAGTTTAATTCTTTTTAATAAATCTAAAAAAGGTAGAATTAGGTTTAATTAACAATTTCCATTCCTTTTAATTTTTCCTTTTTATCATAATATTATTATTTATTTATTTTCGTAATTAAATTGCATATAAATAATTTAGGTTTAAATTAGGTTAAAAATTCAATATTTTTCTTAATAACTTAAAAATAATTAGAATTAGGTTTAACATTTCATTTTAATTTTAATTAATTCTTTTTTCTCCTTAAATCCTAAAAAACATAAAAACACCAAAAAACATTCTTTTTTTAATCTTTAATTTTAATTCCTCATTAACTTTAATTGTTTGCAAAAGGGTCCAACGCCCATGTTCGTAATTTATTTAATGTCGCGTATTTATTTTATATCGTTTAAATAATTATGTAATTCTCCCAAAGCGTTGTAACAATTTATACTTTTCGCACTTTTATTCGCTTTATTTATTTTCCGTCAAATCGGGTCCGGTTTAATTTTGGCGATGTGGACCCGCGCCATTTGTAATAACTTTAGATTTATTTTTCCCGCAAATATTTAACTGTTAAATAAGCATGAAAGAATGTATGGCCTTAAAAATAAAATCAAGCGTAGATCACAACGATCATGACAAAACAAATAACTGAAAAACGACACACGAATCGCACACACCACCCCTAGGGTACGCCTCACTGTTGCCTTTCGAAAGGTGATCGTCGAGTAGAGGATGTCTTAGTAAGTCCTCATGATCCGGGAACCTGGCATGAGGGTAGCTTCTAAGGTGTCTTCCCATTGCTCCGGTGATCACCATGTCCCTAAAACTCGAATTGACCCGAATACCTCCAACGGTGGTGCTACCTACCTCTCAATGGTGGGATGGCACTACTTTAAAGGACATTTACACAGACGAATTCCTTAGGGTAGGTAGGTTCTCAAGGGTACTTGCTCTAATTTCAAACAAACCAAAACATACTTTTCACACCAACACTTTTCAAAAGCTTTCAAAGCAAACTTTTCAAACACTCTGACGTACGAGTCGAACTGAAATTTTTCAAAGAAACTTTTTAAACCCACATTGAAAAGCAAACAAACCATTTTGAAAACACAAATGAGCAAGTATCTAAGAGCCCATGGATAACCATGGATAGAAAGGGTGCTAACACCTTCCCTTTCTATAACCTACCTCCCGAACCGAGAGCAATCTCTATAAGGAATTTTTCTGTGCTTTTGTCCTTTCCATTTGGAGAAAATAAAAGACGGTGGCGACTCTTGCTTCCGCGACATTTCGCGAACCAGCTTTAAACAGTCAGTTCCAGATCCACCGATCACAGCTGCCAAAAGTCATCAGCACTTCCAGGAAGCCATACCCAATCCTTGCACAAGCCAAAGCTGCCACCCAGCGAACACCTCCACCCTCAGAACTACAGATCAACGCACCTCTGTTTGGTAAAAAAAATCTAATCTCAAACTCATTTTTAAATTCATTTTGATTGCATATTCATATTATTACTGCTGTTTGTGAATGATTTAATGTGCTACATATAAGCTACAGCGCAAAGTTGAGATTGTGCCATTGCTTGGGCACAATTTGAGTTTCTCCTTCGAATCCCAGGATAAAACAAACTCAGACCCAGATTCAACAGGTGCGATTAAGGGGGAGATTCGAACCAGGGGGTAAAATACCCCCTGGACCTTTAACATGTGTTTCGTTTCTTGCAGGAAATACATTCTCAGATTCCTGTTCAGAGTTTCGAAGCTCAGCAGTTTAGCTTCGAACTGGACCCAGGATTTCCAAATTGAAGGATGACATGTCCAGATCGAACACCCTCAGAGTGCATCCCCTCATGCACCTTCGATCAAGACTCTTCATTGGGTCGAAAGACCGCCTGCACCTCTTTCGACCCAGACCTCCAGAATTATTATTTTCTTGATTTGTTGCCTGGCCCATGTGTACTTTGTTTACTTTGTTTTTGTTTTTTGTTTTTAGTTTTTTTTAATCAACATAAAAATCAAAAATAAATAACTTAGAATTAGGATTTAATTTAGTTAATTATTTTAACTTATTTTCTTCAATTTTAAAATCAGTAGACTTAGGATTTATTTGAATTCAATCCTTTTCATAAACAAAAAATGCAAAAAATATTAGGTATGCTTTAGAGTTAATTTTAATTAGTTTTTTTAATTAATTAAATTTGACTTAATTTAACATTTAGCATTTTCCCAAAAATAAAATAAAACAACAAAAAGATTATATGTTTAGGATTTTTAAGATTCACGCGCGTTTATTTTATTGTAACTGCTTATTATTCCCCCAATTTTGGACATGTAAATAATCCCCCTCCCCGAAGCCTTGTAATAGCGTAGGATTTACAATTTCCGCACTTTAAATTCCTGTATATATATTAACTGCTTAGATATATGCTAACTAGGATTATATGACAAGATCTAAAAACAAATGGTAGAACACCTAAAAATACCTAGATGATATAAACTGAAAATTGACACACTTGCACATGCCACTCCTAGGGTACACCTCACTTGGTTGCCTCAAATGTGGTCATTAAGTATAGGATGTTTTAGAGGTCGTCCTTTTGTCCCAAGATCATAAGTTGCCTCGAAACGGTTGCCTCGGAAAAATGATCTAAGACATTAGGATTACCACTAAGGCGTCCTAACGTTGCTTTAGTGACCACAAGTCCCTTAAATCGAATTGACCCGAAAACTCCAACGACGGTGCTACCTACTCCTCAATAGTGGGATAGCACTATCTAAAGGACGTTTGCACAATTTAATTCCTTTTCGAGTAGGTAGAGGTTCTTAAAGTACTTGCTCCTTTAAAAAAACAAAACAAAACTTTTCGCATTTACACTTTCTTCAAAAACAAAACAAAACTCTTTTCAAAACCCGCAAACATAAAGAAAAAGCAACTTTTTGAAAACATGGTGAGCAAGTACCTAAGAGCCCGTGGATAACCACGGATAGAAAGGGCGCTAACACCTTCCCTCTCTATAATCTACCTCCCGAACCCGAGAAACAATCTCGAAAAGGAATTTTTCTATGCTTTTGTCCTTTCCTTGTTGGATAAAATAAAAGATGGTGGTAACTCTTGCTTACCGCGACACTTTGCGAAAATAAACGCAAACGCGAACCAGCATTAAAAAATAGTCAGTTCTATTCCCACCGATCACAGAACTGGCGACTCTGCTGGGGAAGTATTAATAAGTGGGGTATACCTTAGGATTAGTTCATCATATTTGCTTCTATTTGTTTTATCTGATTGCTTTATCTTTGTTCTATTGTTTGGGTTTGAAATCCTCCACCCGGATTTGGGAAACATTCATAGATAGCAATACGTTGTGGAAACTGTGCGGGGTATACCGACACGGTTGAAGCAATAGCTATATTAGTGCGACATATTTGTGAGTACCGGTAGCTTTTGAGTCAATCAAAGAGAATACGGGGCCGCTGAGTGATGTCACTAAGCACTAATGACCTAGAACCTTACTTGACCATCTTGGCCTTTTTAGGGGTAGTGAGATGACCGACTTTGGTATAGTCCGAAGTTGGTAGATACTTGATACTACACTCATTGAGGATTGTTTTCTTGGAATATTTTGGTTGCCAGTTAAGTGGCTAAACCGAAACGATGAACATAGAAAACAATCCAATGATATTGAGCTCCTTAGAACCCGGTTACTATTTATATGACAGGTTTTGAGCCAACTAAACTCAAGAGGGTACTTACCTATGAAACCTCCTACAAGCCTGAAACTAGGGTTTTTGTGTGACTTGCTTGTACATGTGTTTGTGCATACATCATAAAGCATCATATGCATCTGCTAACCATTTCAAGGGTTTAGATCTTCATCTTTGTTCTTGTTTTGCAGGACATGGAGTCTCTCCGTAGGAAAACAATTCAAGTCAATCTTGTAAGGATCCCTCCTCAACTCAAGGAGCTTACATCCAGGATTCCCGAGAATTCTCTCTTCAGTGAAAGACATGGTAAACTCCTCATCTTGGTCAACACCAACATTGAAGAAGACATGATGAAAGTTCTCTTCCAGTTCTTTGACCCCCTACACCACTTTTCACATTCCCTGATTATCAATTGGTGCCTACTTTGGAGGAATTTTCTCAACTCCTGAGAATTCCTATTCTTAGTCAACTACCCTACAACGGTACGGAAAAGGAACCAAAACTTGAAGATGTTGCTCAAGCATTACGCTTACAACCATCTGACATCAAGGGGCATTGGGAAACCAAAAGTGGTATCAAAGGATTCTTGGCAAAGTTTCTGTTTGAGAAGGCACGAGAATGCTGGAATTCTCTTGATCTACAAGCCTTTGAAGAGATTGTGGCACTCCTTATCTATGGGTTGGTTTTGTTCCCAAATCCCGATCAACTTATAGATGTGAATGCTGTCAAGATTTTCATATCCAGGAATCCCATACCTACATTGCTTGGGGACATCCTCCACTCATTTTACACACGAACAATGAGGAAAAGAGGTGTTCTCATGTGCTGTACTCCTCTCCTAGCAAGGTGGTTTATTTCTCACCTCCCACAATCAGTTTTGAAGAATGAGCAGGGTTTAAGGTGGTCACAACGATTGATGACCCTCACACATTCTGATGTACATTGGTGTTCTCGGTCCAGAGAAAATGTCACCATCATTGATCGTTATGGAGAATTTCCTAATGTTCCTTTACTTGGAATTAGGGGAGGCATTACCTACAACCCCTGTCTAGCCTTGAGACAATTTGGATATGCTCGGAGGGATGGCTCTCATGACATGCTGATTCCTGACCTAGTTTTTGACTTCGACAACGATACGCAAGGACTTTGACAAAGGTTCATCAGATCTTGGAGGATGCCTAATAAGGTGGATAGTAAGACACTGGGGCACAAGAATTATATCCCCCTTGAGCCTTACCTCAAGTGGGTACGAACCCACTCCCAGAATCTTATGATGCCATATCCTCACATTCTCCCCTTGATCAAAGAGCCTGTTATGGAAGGAGAGGTTCCATACGCCATCCTACATCCTGACATGCCAACATCATGGGAAGAAATGCAAAAGAGTTGGATCCAACTCAAGGAAGAGCGGAATACTTTTGAAGCCAGCTTCTATGCCAGTGAAAAGAAGATTTTGGAGCTTACCCGCCGACTTCACGAGGAGGAGACCCTCAACACTTACATCGCTCCAAAAAGGATGCGCAATGTCTTTTTACATTAAGAATTTTTGTAATATTTCGCCCATGGGGCACTTATGTACTAACAAATTTCTTATTAGTATGACGTGTGTTCTTTTTTGTCTGCAACAAATTTGAATTTTTGAACCCTTGAATGCATTACATAAATAGCATACCATTCATCATATGCATATCAGGTACCCTTTTACAGGTCTCTTATCTTCTTCGCTGTTTATTTCAGCAATCATCATGTCTGCTGAACCTTCCACTGAGCAAGCTATCAAGGCCCTCTAGGCCCAGAATGCCCAATTTCAAGAGTTGGTCATGAGCCTAACTAAGGGTCAGCAGGACTTGAAGACCCTGATTCTGAAAGAGAGGAAGAAGAAGAAAAAGAGGACCATCATGTTCAATACTGGACGCAGGTTTGGAAACGGGCTACAGAATGAAATTGATCTGGCCACCCCGTCTGGAGAGAAAGACAGTCCACAAGAAAGGAGGGCTCCTAGCCCTATGGTCTCCGACAACGACATGGACTATGATGAAGAACAGTATCCTCCTGCTGAGGATAAGTACAAACAGCTGGAAGACCGTTTGAACGCTATGGAAGTACAGAAGGTGCCCGATCTAGACTTCAGAGATTTGGGTTTATCATCTGGGGTGGTGATTCCCCATAAGTTCAAGGCACCTGCCTTTGCCAAGTATGACGGAGCTTCCTGTCCAAAGCTGCACCTCCGGTCATATGTGAGGAAGATCCAACCTTACACTACTGATAAGAACTTATGGATCCATTTCTTTCAAGACAGACTCTCAGGGACTCAGCTTGAGTGGTTCTATCAGTTGGACGGAGCTAGTATCCGCAACTGGGAGGATTTGGCTGGTGCATTCTTTAGGCATTATCAGTATAATTCCGACCTCGCTCCTATGCGTACCCAACTCCAGGGTATGTCAATAGGGACGGGTGAAGGATTTAAAGAGTATGCTCAAAAATGGAGAGACCTTGTCGGAAGGGTGCAACCACCTTTAGCTGATCGTGAACTTCTTGATATGTTTTTGGGGACCCTGTCCGGTCCATTCTTTAACCATTTGATTGGAAGTTCTTCAGCCGGGTTTACGGACCTTATCTTGACTGGTGAGAGGATTGAAGTTGGCATTAAGGCTGGGAAGATACATAAGGGTGCCTCATCAAGCACCGAGAAAAGATCGTTTAAGAAAGAGTCCAGTGCGGTCTACAGTTCAAGAAGAAAGAATAGACCTGAACACCGCCAAGCTGTCAATGCGGTTGTTATTTCAAAACCTGTCGGTGCTCCACAGCATCACAACCAACAAAGGGACGAGAGACCTCGAAGGCAATTCACTCGTCTCAGCATGACTTTGTCTCAGATTCTGCCACAATTTCTGAAGACTAATCTGGTGAGCCTAAAAGAAGCTCCAAAGAATCCAAATACAATGTCACCAAGGTATAACCCTAATGCCCGTTGCGCTTTTCACTCTGATAGCCCGGGGCATAATACAGACGATTGTTGGGTTTTGAAGAACAAAGTGCAGGACTTAATTGATGCAAAGGAGATTGAGTTCGAGGCGCACGAGAGGCCTAATGTTGTGACTGCTACCATGCCCAGGCATGGAGTGAATTCTGTAGAGGAAGACTTGTTTGTAGTTTCTGTGGATGATGTTGTTACCCCTCTGATGACTGTCAAGAAGAACCTGTTGCTAGCCGGTTTATTTTCGGGCTGTGGTGAAGGTTGCCATATGTGTTCTGCTTTACCTACTGGTTGCCCATCTCTGAAGTCAGGTATCCAAAACCTGATGGATAGCAAAGAGATTCTTTTTTAGAAGACTGTTGTTCCACCCATTCATTTTGAAGAAGTTTCCATCATTACCATTTTCGACAATTCTTCCAAGGCTCCCTCGAGGACGCCTGTTAGAATTACATCTGTTCCGAAGACCACACCTATAATCATCACTGTTCCGGGGCCCATCCCCTATACATCTGACAAAGTTGTCCCTTGGCACTATGGGGCAGATGTTTATGTCCTTGGAGTTAAGCAAGAGTTTGATGTTGATACCGGCGTCAGCAACGTTACAGGACCTACTAAAGTCACCCGCAGCGGTAGACTTTTCTCACCTGATATTGCTCCACCAACGGTCCGAAGACCTGTTGTCATTAAGCCTACAAGTGTACCTACTGTTGTTCCTGATCAAATTCCTATCCTTCCCCCTGTCGCCGAGTCTTCTGACGCTCGGGGCAAAGGGATCACCACTGATATGCCTGCCCAGACGGAGACGCCAAAGACAATCACTGTTGAAGCTTCCAAACAGGAGATGGAAGAGATTCTGAAGATTATTAAGAAGAGTGATTATAATGTAGTTGAGCAACTGGGGCAAACCCCATCCAAGATTTCTATGTTATCACTGTTGTTGTGTTCAGAGGCCCATGCCAAGGCTCTGATTACCTTCCTAAAGATGGCCCACGTGCCACAAGAGACATCATCTGATCAATTTTACCGATTGTGTGGCCAATTTAACTGCTGATAATGGTTTGGGTTTCTCCTACGCTGATCTAACTGCTAAAGGGAAGAACCATAATGATGCCCTGCATGTCTCCATTGAATGCAGGGGCACTACTCTTGCACATGTGTTGGTTGACACTGGTTCCTCGTTGAACGTCTTGCCCAAGAAACTCTAGACAGGTTGGATTGCGAAGGTTTGGAGCTAAAGCCGAGTAACATTGTTGTCCGGGCCTTTGATGGGTCTAAGAGGATGGTGCATGGTGAAGTTAATATTCCAATCAAAGTTGGTTCTCAGGTCTTAAATTCTACATTCTACGTGATGGACATTCGGCCATCCTATTCTTGTTTGCTGGGTCGTCCATGGATCCACAAAGTGGGAGCCGTAACCTCAACGCTCCACCAGAAGTTGAAGTACCCGGTTAAAGGCAAGATTGTGACAGTTCAAGGGGAGGAGGAGTACATGGTCAGCCACCTCAACTCGTTCCGGTATGTAGAGATGGATGGGGAGTTCATTGAGACCCCATTTCAACACTTTTAAGAGGTTCCTCAAACACTGGCATCAGCTGAGACTGTGATAGAAAATTCTCCTATGAAGATGGCTTCCTTAAAGGATGCCCGGGCTGTTATTGAGAAGGGTGAGTATGCAAACTGGGGCCGACTTCCTGATTTCACTCAGAAGACTAACAAGTTTGGTTTGGGTTTCACTGCAGAAGCTCAAAGGGTTGTTCGAAGTGCAAGGATTGGAAGACCTCATGTGTTCATCAGCAACTCGGGAGTAAATGCCATTGAAGATGACGTGGAGGAGTCTGAATTCGACAGCTGGATCTATCCTACGACCAACGGTGGACCAAACAACTGGACAGCAAAGTATTTCATCCCTATTACTTTTATTACTCAGTAATGAGCTCTTTGTTTCGAATTTGTAACAGACAATGTTTTGAAACTTGATAGCTCGGTGTCTTACCCGGGGCACCGTGGTTTCATTTGTGAGGGCTTTTGTATGCCATTTTCATATATCATTAATAAAAGCATTGGACGTTTTCGCATTTCAAATTTTTGCGCTCTTTGTCTTTCCTTATTATATTACAAAACAGCTATTTTACACACACTCACATATACAGGTCCCAATCCACTCTGGATCTCACTGGTAACGACTCTGCTACTGCCAGTTATGACTTCGAAAATCTGATCAACTTAGCCGAAGACGAAGGTGAAGATGATTGCGAAGTGCCTGGTGAGCTTGCAAGACTACTACTCCAGGAAGAGAGGGCCATTTAGCCACATGAAGAGCCAGTGGAAACGGTGAATCTGGGTACCGAGACAGACAAAAAGGAAGTCAAGATTGGTGCAAATCTGGAGCTTAGTGGGAAACAGCGGTTGATTCAGATGCTGCATGACTACGTGGAGATCTTTTCCTGGTCTTACAAAGATATTCCTGGGTTGGATACTGACATTGTGGTTCATCGCCTACCTACCAAGGAAGACTGCCCTCCGGTGAAACAGAAGGTTCTCCGTATGTGTCCAGAGATGTCCGAGAAAATCAAGGCCGAAGTTATGAAACAGTTTGACGCCGGTTTTCTAGCAGTAACTTCTTACCCTCAGTGGGTTGCCAATGTGGTTCCGGTACCGAAGAGGATGGTAAGGTCCGAATGTGTGTTGACTACAGAGATTTGAACAGGGCAATCCCTAAGGATGACTTCCCTCTGCCTCACATCGACGTTCTGGTTGACAATACTACTCAGCACAAGGTATTCTCCTTTATAGACGGTTTCTCCGGTTACAATCAAATAAAAATGGCTCCCAAAGACATGGAGAAGACCACCTTTGTTACTCAGTGGGGCACCTTTTGTTACAAGGTCATGCCTTTTGGACTGAAGAATGTTGGGGCAACATATCAGCGTGCCATGGTTGCTTTATTTCATGACATGATCCATCATGAGATTGAAGTATACGTCGACGATATGATTGCGAGGTCCCAAACTGAGGAGGAACACCTTGACCATCTACAGAAGTTGTTTGACAGGTTGAAGTTATATAAGTTGAGATTGAACCCAAACAAATGCACCTTCGGGGTACGGTCCGATAAACTGCTGGGTTTCGTCGTAAGCGACAAAGGTATTCAAGTGGATCCTGCCAAAGCAAAAGCCATACAAGAGATGCCATCTCCCAAGACAGAGAAAGAGGTCAGAGGCTTTCTAGGACGTCTGAACTACATTGTCCGATTCATCTCGCACCTAACTGCTACTTGTGAACCAATCTTCAAACTGCTGAAGAAAGATCAAGTGGTACGTTGGAATGATGAATGCCAGACCGCTTTCGAAAGAATCAAAGAGTACCTCCAGGAGCCACCTATTCTTATGCCACCAGTTGAAGGGAGACCTTTGATTTTATACTTGAAGGTGCTCGATAACTCAATGGGGTGTGTGTTGGGGCAGCATGACGAGTTTGGCTGAAAAGAGCGTGCTATTTATTACCTTAGAAAAAAGTTCACCGACTGTGAGACCCGATACTCACTGCTCGAGAAAACTTGTTGCGCTTTGGCATGAGCTGCTCGCTGGCTGAGACAGTCTATGTTGACTCACACTACTCTGTTGATTTCAAAGATGGATCCAATCAAGTATATCTTCGAAAAGCCTGCCTTGTCCAGAAGAATAGCAAGATGGCAGATGATCTTGACTGAATATGACATCCAGTACACGACTTAAAAAGCAATCAAGGGAAGTGTATTGGCAGACCATTTGGCACATCAGGCAGTGGATGATTACCAGTCTATGAACTTTGAATTCTCGGACGAGAATATCATGTTGATAACTGATTGTGAAACACCTGGACCGGATGAAGGACCTGAGGAAGGATCCCGATGGTCTATGTACTTTGATGGAGCTTCAAACGCTTTGGGTAATGGCATTGGCGTTGTGATCATATCTCCTAAAGGCTCTCATACTCCGTTTACCGCCCGACTATGTTTTAACTGCACCAACAATATGGCAGAGTATGAAGCCTGCATTATGGGTCTTCGAGCAGCAATTGACCTAAGGATTAAGTTTCTGAGTGTCTTTGGAGATTCCGCTCTCGTGATCAGTCAGATCAAAGGAGAGTGGGATACGAAACACCCAAATCTTATTCCTTACAAGGAGTATGTATTGACGTTGCTTCCCCATTTCGAGGAGATAACCTTTGAACACTTCCCAAGAGAGGAGAATCAGTTGGCGGACGCGCTAGCTACAATGTCTTCTATGTTCAAAGTCAAGTGGGACAACAAGGCTCCCCCGATCATTATTTGGAAATTGGATGAACCTGCACATTGTTGTGATCTTGAGACTGAAGAGGTAACAGAAAAACCTTGGTATCATGAAGTGAAGAGGTACCTTGAAGCTCAAGAATACCCCGAGGGTGCATCTGTTAATGACAAGAAGTTTCTGAGAAGGTTCGCAGCAAAATTCTTCATCATCAATGGCATTCTTTACAAACGTAACCATGATTCAACCTTACTGCGTTGCATGGATAAAATTGAAGCAGAAAGGATCATGGCAGAGCTGCATGAAGGTACTTTCGGAACTCATTCCAGTGGACATACCATGGCAAAGAAAATCCTTCGGGCAGGATATTACTGGTCCACAATGGAAGCCGACTGTTATCAGCATTCTCGGACATGTCACAAGTGCCAGGTCTATGCTGATAAGGTGCATATTCCTCCAGTTCCTCTGAATGTTTTGACAGCACCTTGGCCCTTTGCAATGTGGGGCATTGATATGATCGGCGAGATCAGACCTACGGCATCCAATGGGCATCGTTTCATCCTGGTAGCGATTGATTACTTTACAAAGTGGGTTGAAGCAGCTTCCTTTGCTACCGTAACCAAGAACGTTATGGCACGGTTCATTCGGCACAACCTGATCTGTCGATACAATGTACCAGAAAGGATCATTACGGAAAATGGTACCAATCTTAACAACAAGGTGATCACTGAGCTCTGCGAGCAATTCAAGATACAGCATCATAACTCTTCTCCCTACCGGCCGAAGATGAATGGGGCTGTTGAAGCAGCAAATAAGAACATTAAGAAGATTGTGCAGAAGATGACAGTGACATATAAAGATTGGCATGAGATGTTACCATTTGCTCTTCATGGGTATCGTACCTCAGCACGGACGTCAACAGGGGCAACACCCTATTCCTTGGTTTATGGCATGGAGGCAGTCTTGCCCATTGAAGTTCAGATACCCTCTCTTCGGATCATGAAGGATGCGGGTTTGAGTGAAGACGACTGGATTCATACCCGGCTTGGTCAATTGAATCTGATCGACGAAAAGAGACTTACTGCTATTTGTCATGGTCAGACGTACCAAAAACGAATGATCAAGGCATTTAACAAGAAAGTCAGACGACAAGAGTATCAAGTTGGGGACCTGGTAATCAAGCGCATCATTCTACCTCAAGGTGATCCCAGGGGCAAATGGACCCCTACTTACGAAGGGCCATTTGTGGTTAAGAACACCTTCTCAGGAGGAGCGATGATTCTAACCACCATGGATGGTGACGACCTTCCTCACCCCGTCAATGCAGACATAGTAAAAAGATACTACGCATAATCAAAGACCCGCTAGGTTGATTGGCCTAGGCAAAAATAAGGGCTTCCCGGCGAACCAAAAGGGTTTGAGCAAAAATAAGGGATGAAAATAAAAAATCTGTACACCCGGCAAGTCGAAAACCTGAAAAGGCGGCTTGGGCAAAAATGGGTATCCCGGTGGACTGAAAACCCGAAAGGGAGGTCCAGGAAAAAGTTAGGGATTAAAGCGTAACACTATGTCTCATTAGATCGCCTCGCATCCAGACTTCGGTATCAACTATCAGGCTCGGACGACACCAGTCAATCAGATTCATCTTCAACTAAGTAGCAAAGTGATGAGATGCTTGAAGATATAAAGGCAATAGCAGAGCTGGAACCCAGTGGGATTATTCACATAGCTGTTTTGTTTTCACAAATTGTATAAATTCTATTTGTTCGGCGGCGTTCTCTTACTAGGACGTCAGCCTCTTGTACAAAACGCCTATTTACAGGCCAAACTCCAAAGTCAATACAAATTCATTTTCAAACAAACTTCAAATTGTTTTTCCTTTATCTGTTTTGTTTTGCAAAGAACGTCCAATATTCATTTTTGATATATGCATTTGACATTAATTGCTGCTCATAAATATTTACATGCGAAACAAAAGACAAATTACGGGTGATATCAGAAGTAGGGGCAATAAGAATTGTCTGAGCGGTCTAGTTGCTCTGTCCACCAGGTACCAAGGTATATATGCAGCTGAAGAATATGGCTAAGATACCTTCACTCCCCGCAGGATAAGACAGTAATGATAGCTCTCTCAGCTAAAACTTACAACTACGGACGAGTCGGCAATACTCTCCCCAAGCAGAGTGGATCTACCATCAGCCCGAAAAGGCTTGGTATCCCCAGAAGGTCTTAATATTCCTCAGTGGAGTATAAGAATATTCTCCAGCGAGTATAAGATCATCCCCGACAGTCTTAATATTCCTCAACAGAGTATAAGAATGTTCCCCGGCAGAATGTAAGGTACCCCCAGTGGAGCTATTTCCCCAACGCAGTCTAAAAGCTTCCCCAGCGGAGTTGAGTCATCTTACCCAGTAGATTCTGGAAGCTTGTCCCCTGCAGAATACAAATGCATCTCCTCAGCCAAATTCAGAAGGTTATCCTCACAAGAGTCTAACTGGGTTATCCTCAACAAGTTGCAACGGAAAGATTATCCCCAGCAAAGTTCTTTCTCTCCCCCCAGCAGGACTTCTATCCTCAACAGGTTCAATATCACCAGCAACGGTAATCTATCCCCAGCAGAGTTTATCATTGAAATCCCCAACAGAGCTTATCAACAGAATCCCCAGCGGAGTTATCATTAAAATCATCAGCATAACACCTCTTCCCCACAGAGTAATTCCCCTCAGAGTAATCTCTTCATCCAGCTTATTCCCCAACAGAGTCGTCCTCTCCTGCAGGTTTATTTTCACAATCATCTTTGTTCACCATCCCCAGCGGAAACGAAGAACTCGACTCTATTCTCCAGCAGCTCCGAGATTTATTTTCCCCAGTTAAAACATCACATTCCCATACATCATGATACATGCATATACGCATCATACGAATACAATCTCATTTATTTTGAGAACATCATTGCCTGATCCATATCATGCATTGCATATGACTGACCTTTACCTTTCAGGAAAGATACAGTTAAAGTTCTCAGCTTAGTCGAAGATCTGACCAGTTCTTAAATCTCAATTGAATTATCATCGGTTGGATTTCAGATAAGATCCTCAATCTCGACAGTTTCCCCCATCATAGTGTGGACGAGTTCTATAACCTCAACGGTATACTCCCGGTGAGCACGAGACAGTTCCTAGATCTTGATGAAGATGTTTCCCTACGTCATAGTGTGGACGAGTACTATAACCTCAACGGTATACTCCATTGAGCACGATTCAGTTCCTAGATCTTGATGTTCTCCTACGTCATAGTGTGGACGAGTACTATAACCTCAACGGTATACTCCATTGAGCATGAGACAGTTCCTAGATCTTGATGAAGATGCTTCCCTACGTCATAGTGTGGACGAGTACTATAACCTCAACGGTATACTCCCGGTGAGCACGAGTCAGTTCCTAGATCTTGATGTCTTCCTCCGTCATAGTGTGGACGAGTTCTATAACCTCAACGGTATACTCCCGGTGAGCACGAGATAGCTCCTAGATCTTGATGAAGATGTTTCCCTACGTCATAGTATGGATGAGTACTATAACCTCAACGGTATACTCCATTGAGCACGAGTCAGTTCCTAGATCTTGATGTTCTCCTACATCATAGTGTGGACGAGTACTATAACCTCAACGGTATACTCCATTGAGCACGAGACAGTTCCTAGATCTTGATGAAGATGCTTCCTCCGTAATAGTGTGGACGAGTTCTATAACCTCAACGGTATACTCTCGGTGAGCACGAGACAGTTCCTAGATCTTGATAAAGATGTTTCCCTACGTCATAGTGTGGACGAGTACTATAACCTCAACGGTATACTCCATTGAGCACGAGTCAGTTCCTAGATCTTGATGTTCTCCTACGTCATAGTGTGGACGAGTACTATAACCTCAACGGTATACTCCATTGAGCACGAGACAGTTCCTAGATCTTGATGAAGATGTTTCCCTACGTCATAGTGTGGACGAGTACTATAACCCCAACGGTATACTCCCGGTGAGCACGAGTCAGTTCCTAAATCTTGATGTTTTCCTCCGTCATAGTGTGGACGAGTACTATAACCTCAACGGTATACTCCATTGAGCATGAGTCAGTTCCTAGATCTTGATGTTCTCCTCCGTCATAGTGTGGACAAGTTCTATAACCTCAGCAGTTTACTCCATTGAGCACAAGACAGTTCCTAGATCTTGATGAAGATGTTTCCCTGCGTCATAGTATGGACGAGTACTATAACCTCAACGGTATACTCCATTGAGCATGAGTCAGTTCCTAGATCTTGATGTTCTCCTCCGTCATAGTGTGGACAAGTTCTATAACCTCAGCGGTTCACTCCATTGAGCACGAGACAGTTCCTAGATCTTGATGAAGATGTTTCCCTACGTCATAGTGTGGACAAGTACTATAACCTCAATGGTATACTCCATTGAGCACGAGTCAGTTCCTAGATCTTGATGTTCTCCTCCGTCATAGTGTGGACAAGTTCTATAACCTCAGCGGTTTACTCCATTGAGCACGAGACAGTTCCTAGATCTTGATGAAGATGTTTCCTTATGTCATAGTGTGGACGAGTACTATAACCTCAACGGTATACTCCATTGAGCACGAGTCAGTTCCTAGATCTTGATGTTCTCCTCCGTCATAGTGTGGACAAGTTCTATAACCTCAGTGGTTTACTCCATTGAGCACAAGACAGTTCCTAGATCTTGATGAAGATGTTTCCCTATGTCATAGTGTGGACGAGTACTATAACCTCAACAGTATACTCCATTGAGCACGAGTCAGTTCCTAGATCTTGATGTTCTCCTCCGTCATAGTATGGACAAGTTCTATAACCTTAGCGGTTCACTCCATTGACCACGAGACAGTTCCTAGATCTTGATGAAGATGTTTCCCTACGTCATAGTGTGGACGAGTACTATAACCTCAACGGTATACTCCATTGAGCACGAGTCAGTTCCTAGATCTTGATGTTCTCCTTCGTCATAGTGTGGACAAGTTCTATAACCTCAGAGGTTTACTCTATTTAGCACGAGACAGTTCCTAGATCTTGATGAAGATGTTTCCTTATGTCATAGTGTGGACGAGTACTATAACCTCAACGGTATACTCCATTGAGCACGAGACAGTTCCTAGATCTTGATGAAGATGTTTCCTTACGTCATAGTGTGGACGAGTACTATAACCTCAACGGTATACTCCATTGAGCACGAGTCAGTTCCTAGATCTTGATGTTCTCCTCCGTCATAGCATGGACAAGTTCTATAACCTCAGCGGTTTACTCCATTGAGCACGAGACAGTTCCTAGATCTTGATGAAGATGTTTCCCCCCAATTGAATTATGGACAGATTCTTAAAACTCAGCTGAAGCATTCTCTCAGTTGAAGTATAGGCAGGTTCCTAAATCTCAACGAAGTTAGACTTCCCCAGTGGAATCTTCTATAACAACAGGTATGCAAGTTCTCGCTAAGGAATCTCTTATGCGGTCGACACTCCTGCAGATGGCATCTATAAGCCCATCCTCCTACCAACAATCTCCAAATGGCATCTGTAAGCCCATTCATGACATCACAATGCTGATACTAGACCATGCGAGTGCAAATTTCTGGGCACTCTAGGGTTCAATCATCTTCCACCTTCGGATCACGAAAGGCACGCAAGCCAATCTACAGCCTCAGGTTTAAGAAGATTGAACAGGGGAAACTGTTGTACCCCAAAATTTGCCCTCTCATGTTTCCCAAAGTCTTCCCCCTGCATGGTTGATCACAAACTCTTGCCTAAGAAAAAGGAAAATTTTTGAGTGTTGCTTCAAGTACATTTCGATTGGCATTCTGAAAGACCCTTCGATTGGTGTTCTGAAGGAGCCTTTCGATTGGCATTCTGTTAAGCTCTTTCGATTGGCATTCTGGACAAAGCGCTTTGATTTGCATTCTGAAAGACCCTTCGATTGGTGTTCTGAAGGAGCCTTTCGATTGGCATTCTAGACAAGCCTTTCGATTGGCATTATGGACAGGTACTTCGATTGGCATTATAACAGTGTCCTTCGATTGGAATTCCAAAAAGGTCCATTCTAAGAAGCATTCAAAGGGTCCATTCGAAGAAGCTTTCAAAAAGCATTCGAATGAGGCCATCAGCCCATTCGAAAGGGAGCATTCGAAGGAGGCCATCAGCCCATTCGAAAGGGAGCATTCGAAGGAGGCCATCAGCCCATTCGAAAGGGAGCATTCGAAGGCCAGTTACATGTCATTCAAATTCAAAAAGGGACAAGATCCCATGTGTTTAGCCAACGTTACAAACTCTCATTCGTGGCTTTAAAACACATAATTAACGTTACAAATTCTCATTCATGGCTGTCAAACACATAATCAAAGTCATTTATACCTTTATCTTCCTATCCCCTCCACCCCCTCTATATAAAGAAATCACAAATGTTGCAAAAACACACGAAAATATACAGAAAAATAGAGAACTTGGAGATACGCTGCCAAAAGTCATCAGCACTTCCAGGAAGCCATACCCAATCCTTGCACAAGCCAAAGCTTCCACCCAGCGAACACCTCCACCCTCAGAACTACAGATCGAAGCACCTCTGTTTGGTAAAAAAAATCTAATCTCAAACTCATTTTTAAATTCATTTTGATTGCATATTCATATTATTATTGTTGTTTGTGAATGATTTAATGTGCTACATATAAGCTACAGCGTAGAGTTGAGATTGTGCCATTGCTTGGGCACAATCTGAGTTTCTCCTTCGAATCCCAGGATAAAACAAACTCAGACCCAGATTCAGCAGGTGCGAATAAGGGGGAGATTCGAACCAGGGGGTAAAATCCCCCCTGGACCTTTAACATGTGTTTCGTTTCTTGCAGGAAATACATTCTCAGATTCCTGTTCAGAGTTTCGAAGCTCAGCAGTTTAGCTTCGAACTGGACCCAAGATTTCCAGATCGAAGGATGACATGTCCAGATCGAACACCCTCAGAGTGCAGCCCCTCATGCACCTTCGATCAAGAATCTTCACTGGGTCGAAAGACCGCCTGCACCTCTTTCGACCCAGACCTCCAGAATTATTTTTTTCTTGATTTGCTGCCTGACCCATGTGTACTTTGTTTACTTTGTTTTTGTTTATTTCTTTTAGTTTGTTTTTTATTAATCAACATAAAAATCAAAAATAAATAACTTAGAATTAGGATTTAATTTAGTTAATTATTTTAACTTATTTTCTTCAATTTTAAAATCAGTTAACTTAGGATTTATTTGAATTCAATCCTTTTCATAAACAAAAAATGCAAAAAATATTAGGTATGCTTTAGAGTTAATTTTAATCAGTTTTTTTAATTAATTAAATTTGACTTAATTGAACATTTAGCATTTTCCCAAAAATAAAATAAAACAACAAAAAGATTATATGTTTAGGATTTTTAAGATTCACGCGCGTTTATTTTATTGTAACTGCTTATTATTCCCCCAATTTTGGACATGTAAATAATCCCCCTCCCCGAAGCCTTGTAATAGCGTAGGATTTACAATTTCCGCACTTTAAATTCCTGTATATATATTAACTGCTTAGATATATGCTAACTAGGATTGTATGACAAGATCTAAAAACAAATGGTAGAACACCTAAAAATACAAAGATGATATAAACTGAAAATTGAAACACTTGCACATGCCACTCCTAGGGTACACCTCACTTGGTTGCCTCAAATGTGGTCATTAAGTATAAGATGTTTTAGAGGTCGTCCTTTTGTCCCAAGATCATAAGTTTCCTCGAAACGGTTGCCTCAGAAAAATGATCTAAGACATTAGGATTACCACTAAGGCATCCTAACGTTGCTTTAGTGACCACAAGTCCCTTAAATCGAATTGACCCGAAAACTCCAACGACGGTGCTACCTACTCCTCAATAGTGGGATAGCACTGTCTAAAGGAGGTTTGTACAATTTAATTCCTTTTCGAGTAGGTAGAGGTTCTTGAAGTACTTGCTCCTTTAAAAAAACAAAACAAAACTTTTCGCATTTACACTTTCTTCAAAAACAAAACAAAACTCTTTTCAAAACCCGCAAACACAAAGAAAAAGCAACTTTTTGAAAACATAGTGAGCAAGTACCTAAGAGCCTGTGGATAACCACGGATAGAAATGGTGCTAATACCTTCCCTTTCTATAATCTACCTCCCGAACCCGAGAAACAATCTCGAAAAGGAATTTTTCTGTGCTTTTGTCCTTTCCTTGTTGGATAAAATAAAAGACGGTGGCGACTCTTGCTTACCGCGACACTTTGCAAAAAAAACGCAAACGCAAACCAGCATTAAAAAATAGTCAGTTCTATTCCTACCGATCACACTGTGCAACCTTGACTCATTTTCAAAACCAAAATTGTTCTTGTTCAAAACAGAAAACCCAATCCATTGCTCCACCATACAAACTTTCCTTTAAACCAAACAACTCATCACATACAAAGGTGGTCCAAAACATCACAAAAAACAGCTCATGTGTTGCTACTCACCTTCATCATCAAAAATACCAAAAAATATTACAGTACAGTCCAACTCAGTTCTAGCAGTCCATAGCAACTTCCTGGAGACTCACAAGGTTATCATATCACTTGGAAAAGCATTCAGATCTAAAATAACCAGTGCAGCCCAAAGGTAAGTCCTCTTGACTTGATATCTTGTCATTACATCATTAATAAATTGTTGTTCTTTGAAAACAAGATGTAGTACTTTACTATCATGTTGAATTAGTCATTTGCACTTTGTTTAGACTCATTCAATCATTTGTTGTTCATGTTTATCCATCATATGCCATAAGCTAACCTGTACATTCAGTAAAATAATATTTAAGACAGGAAAATGAAGCATGTATCGACACATATCCTCATGTGTCAACTCATTCTAGTGAAAAAAATAGGGTATAAGTCGACACATAACCCCCATGCATCGACTCATACCGATTGCAGGTTACAAAACAGAAGTGGGAAAAGACTATGTATCGACACATACGCGCTTCGCGTCGACACAAGAAGGGTGCATGAGTCGACACATCCCATTATGTGTCGACTCATACTGAGTCATTTTTGTTTTACAGGAGCAAGGAAAAGCTATGTGTCGATGCATAGCAGCATGGGTCGACACATAGCAGTCCAAATGCAGTTTTTCCTTTTATTTTACACTGTTTTTACATTGTTTTCATTATCATTCGATATGGTTGTAACATTTCAGTCTCCACTTCATCCCCATTGTAAATTTGTACCCCCATCCCCCTAAAGTGATGTAATAGCTTAGGATTTATTTTTCGCATGTTTACTTGCTTTCATATATTGCTAGTAATTAGGATGTATGGCAAGATAAAATCAGCAAATAGATAACCTTTCAAATACAAGACAAAATGCATGCAAACTAACACACTCTCACACTAAAACCTCTAGGGCAACCTCACTTTGTCGCCTTTTGGAAAATAGTCATGTCCCTCGAGTAGGGGCATTTTAGCAAAGACCCTTCGATAAAAGATCATAGTCCCTCGATGACCCTCGATGTCGCCTTTGGTAAACGATCTAGTCCCTAAAACGACATTGCTAAAATGTCCCATATGTTGCCTTCTATGACTATACAAATGTCCCTACGCCCGTCCCTTCACATCCAACGATGGGGCTTCTTACCAAATCAATGGTAAGATAGCAACATCTAAAGGAGGAGGAAAAGTACGTTTAAAGACCTTTCGAGTAGGTAGATTCGCTCTTAGTTACTCGCTTTCTCACAACAAAAACATTTTTACTCACACTCTCATCTTTGAACTATTTTCAAAACAAACACTTTGTAGGCGTTCTTATAGAAACGAGAACCATTACGAAGTTCCATTTTCAAAATACTTTCAAAAACACGTCTCACAAACACTTTCTTGAAAACATTTTCAAAACAAACACTTCGTATGCATTCTTATAGAAACGAGAATCATTACGAAGTTCCATTTTCAAAATACTTTCAAAAATCACCACCACAAGCACACATTCAAACAAAATCAAGTTGATCTAGCGAGTAACTAAGAGCCCATGGAAAACCATGGATGAAAAGGGTGCTAATACCTTCCCTTTTCATAATCTACCCCTCGAACCCGAGAAAACATCTCTAAAGGTCTTTCCTGCGCTTTTTCACCTTTCCTTTTTGGATAAAAGAAAAGTCGGTGGAGACTCTTACTAAACCGCAACATTTGCAAACACAAACACAAAACAATCAAGTCAGTTCTCCCACCGTATCACAGAACTGGCGACTCTGCTGGGGAAATTCTTAAAGTGGGGTTACCTTAGGGTTAAATCACATTTACTTGCTTACATTATTTGATTTGTATGCTTTATATTATGGTTCTCTGTTTGGGTTTGCTTTGATCCTCCACCCGGATCTGGGACACCTCTTTAGGTAAATAGCAATAGATTATGGAAACTGTACGGCGTAGACCGATATGGTTGAAACAATGGCTATGTTAGTGTGACGCATTTGTGGGTACCGGTATCCCTCGTGGTGAATCGAGGAGAATACAGGGCCACTGAGTGGCGTCATGAAGCACTAACTGACTTTAGAACCCTAATTGAACAAACTTGGCCATTAGGACGTAGTGAGATAACCGGTTTCGGTGTAGAGATGAAAATTGGTTGATACTCGATACTACACTCATTGAGGCTAGACTTTTGGGATATCTCGGCCGCAAGAAAAGATTGTTGTGCTGAGACAATGCCTAAGAGAAAGGTCGGTGATATTGAGATCCTTTAGAACCCGATCATTATTTCTAGGACAGGTTGAGCCAACTAGACTTCAAGAGGGTACTCACCTACAAAACTCATGCAAGCCTAAAACATAGGGATCTATTTGTTGTGTGTGTATATGTTTGCTTGTACATAAACATCATAAACATCATCAACATCATATGCATGCTCACTAACCATTTCAAGGATTTAGAAATTTATATTTTTTTTTGTAGGATATGAATTCTCTCCGAAGAAACACCATCCGAATCAGCTTTGTGAAGTCACATCCTCAACTTCAAGAGCTAGCCTCAAGAGTGTCCGGGGATTCTCCTTTTACCAAGAAGTATGGTCGACTCCTCAGTTTGGCTACATCCAACTTCCAAGAAGAGATGTGTGTACTATTCTAATTCTTCGATCCCGTACACCATTGTTTCACTTTCCCGAACTATCAGCTGGTACCTACACTGGAAGAGTTCTCTCTACTCTTAGGGGTGCCCATTCTTAATCAGATACCGTTCACCAGTCTAGAAGGGATTCCAACACCTGAAGTCATCGCCGAAGCTTTACATGTGAAGAGGGTCGACACCATAGCCAACTGGGAGACGAGAAGTGGGGTTAAAGGTTTTTTAGCTAAGTTTCTATTGGAAAAAGCTCGTTCATTATGGGATGACATGGATTTCTAAGCTTTCGAAGACGTGTTAGCTCTCCTCATTTATGGTTTGGTTCTGTTTCCCATTTCGAACCAATTCATAGACGCTAATGCCATCAAAGTCTTTCTCTCTCGCAATCTTATACTCATCTTACTAGGAGACATCTTGCATTGCCTTCATACCCGTACCATGAAGAAAAGAGGTACCCTTTTGTGTTGTATACCCCTACTCGCTAAGTGGTTCACTTCACACCTGCCTCAGTCAACATTGAGAAACGAGCAAAGATTGATTTGGTCTCAAAGGATGATGTCTCTCACTCACTCTGATATTCGTTGGTGCTCAAGATCTTTGGAAGATATCCCTATCATTGACCGTTGTGGGGAGTTCCCTGATGTACCTCTACTAGGTATTAGGGGAGGTATCACCTACAACCCGTGCTTAGCCCTTCGGCAGTTTGGGTATGCCCGAAGAGATGGCCCTCCTGAGATGCTCATCCAGGGTTTGGTATTCGACTACGACAAGTAATACCAAGGTTATCGCCAGAGGTTTACACATGCTTGGGGAATGGTGAACAAGGTAGACAGTAGGACTTTGGAACATAAAAACTCTATCCCTCTCGAGCCTTACCTTAAGTGGGTACGGGCTCGTGCCCAGAATCTCTTGATGCCTTACCCTTTCATCCTTCCTGTCATCATTGAGCCTGTTATTGAAGAAGGCATCCCATACACTGTTCTTCATCCTGACATGCCTACTTCTCTCGAAGACCTACATAAAGCTTGGATTCAATTAAAGAACGAGACGCCTTTGAAACACAGTACTACACCGGTGAAAAGAAGGTTCTAGAGCTCACCAAACTGCTTCATGAAGATAAAAATCTGAATACCTACATTGCTCCAAAGAGGATGTGTTCGGTCTTTTTGTCTTAGGAGTTTTTGCTGTATTTTGTTTCTTTCTTTGTAAGCCCAAGGAGGCATGATGTATTCAAACTTAGTTTTATTTAATATGATGTGTTTTCTTTTTTGGTTTGGACAAAGTTTAAATCTATAAATTTCCTTGAAATCATTTGCATATTTCATCTTCATTCATCATAACATCATACAGGTTTCTCATAACAGGTCGCCTTATCCTTCTACTGTTTATTTCAGTGAGATGGATGTTGAACAGACTGTGAAAGATCTTCAGGTGCAGAATGCCCAATTTCAACAAATGCTCATGGCTATGACAAAAGGACAAGAGGAGTTGAAGTAGCCAAAGAGAAGAAGAAGAAAACGAAGAAACCAACCGGAGTTGTGATCATGGGAAGAAGGTTTAAAGGGCAGACCAGACGAACCTTAGACTTTGCAACATCATTAGGTGAAGGAGATAATCAAGGAGCCGAGACCCAGGAAGTGAACGACGACCCAGTATCCGAAGGAGAGGAAGAGCCTGATTATTCTGAGGAACAATATCCTCCTACTGATGATAAATACAAACAGCTAGAGGATCGTTTGAATGCCATGGAGATTCAGAGGGTACCCGGTTTGGACTTTTAAGAATTAGACTCATCTTGGGGGTTGTCATCCCACAGAAGTTCAAGGTCCTAACTTTCGCCAAGTATGATGGTGTCTCTTGCCCGAAACTACATATGAGGTCATATGTCAGAAAGATTCAACCCCACACGGCTGACAAGAATTTGTGGGTGCATTTCTTCCAAGAGAGTTTATCTGGGACGCAGTTGGATTGGTTCTACCAATTGGAAGGGACCAATGTTCGCAACTGGGAAGAGTTGGCCGCCGCTTTCTACAAACAATATTAGTATAATGTTGATTTGGCTCCGACTAGGACACAGTTACAAAGCATGTCTATGGGGACGGGTGAAGGTTTCAAAACCTATACTCAAAAATGGAGGGATCTCGCAGGCAGGGTCCAGCCCCCTTTATCCGACAGAGAATTAGTGGATATGTTCCTTGGCACCTTATCAGGACCATTTTTCAATCACCTGATTGGGAGTTCTTCATCTGGGTTTACCGAATTAATCATGACTGGTGAGCGGCTCGAAGTCGGTATAAAAAGCGGAAAAATTCAAAGAGATGCATCCTCAAATATGGTGAAGAAACCTTTTGTTGGAAAGAAGGAGGTCAGTGTTGCGTATGACCATAGGAATCAAAACAAAACCGACCATCGTCCGGTAGTAGGGGCTGTCATGATCTCTAATCCTGCGCCAAATCAGCAGCAAAATTATCAGCGCAAACCAGAATCGCCCATGAGGCGATTTACCCGAATTAACATGACCATGTCTCAGGTTTTGTCACACCTTCTCAAGACCAATCTAGTAACTTTAAGGGAAGCACCCAAGAATCCTAATACTGCTTCTCCCCGCTACAACCCGAACGCCCGATGTGCCTATCATTCTGGAAGCCCAGGGCACGATATAAATGACTGTTAGACCTTAAAGAATAAGGTGCAAGACCTTATCGATACGAAAGAGATTGAATTTGAGCCCCCAGAAACGCCTAATGTAATAACGGCACCAATGCCCAGACATGGCTAAGATATCAACGCCATTGGTGATGATCATTTTGTTTCCTCCGTGAATGACTTGGTTACTCCTCTGTTGACCATAAAACAAAATCTACTGCAAGCCAACTTGTTCCCCAGTTGCGATGAAAATTGCCACCTTTGAAAATCTCTGTCGAACGCTTGTTTGTTACTAAAGATAGGCGTCCAGCGCCTGATGACTAGTAAGGAAATCCTATTTGAAAAGCTCCCTCTTATCAAAAGATCTTATCAAGATGTTTCGATAATCACCATTTTCGACAATCCTCCCAGGGTCTCCACCAAAAGACCTGTCAGGATTACATCTGCTCCCAGATCTGCACCATTAATCATCATTATGCCAAGACCAATACCATACTCCTCAAATAAAGTTGTTCCCTGGAGTTATGAGGCTGACGTTTATTACTACGACGTCAAGTAAGATCAGTTGGCTGTCACAAATGAAGTTGCGAGAGATATTGATCCTGATATCGGTAACATCATTGGAACCAGCAAAATAACAAGAAGTGGAAGAGTCTTATCACCTAAGATTTCTCCAAAGACCGTTGCTACTCCTGTGATCATCATTACTGCCACTCCTACTGACACCGCCAGTGATACTCCTATGTTTTCCCTACTGCCGATACAAGGGGAAAAGAGGCTTTGGTTGAGCCTGCCCAAGTAAGAGAAGATCCCAAAGTCATCCTCGAAGCTTCTAGAAAAGAAATAGAAGAAATCCTGAAGATAATCAAGAAAAGTGACTATAACATTGTAGAACAATTGGGGCAGACCCCCTCAAAGATATCATTGTTGTCTTTACTTTTGTGTTCTGAAACTCACGCCAAAGCCTTGGTAAAGTTTCTTAAGACCGCTCACGTGCCCCAAGAGACCTCCATCGACCAATTTGAAAACTTTGTGGCCAGTCTAACTGCTGATAACGGATTAGGCTTTTCCGATGCTGATTTAACCTCTAAGGGAAGGAAGCATAATGATGCCTTACATATTTCCATTGAATGCAGGGGCACCACACTTGACCATGTTTTGGTGGATACCGGTTCATCATTAAATGTCTTGCCCAAAAATGCCCTTGATCGACTGGACTGCGAGGGTCTCATCTTGAAACCTAGCAACATCATAGTGAGGGCCTTTGATGGTTCCAAGAGGACAGTGCACGGAGAAGTTAGTATCCCCATAAAAATTGGGACTCAGACCTTTGACTCAATTTTCTATGTGATGGACATCCGCCCTTCATACTCTTGTTTGTTGGGTCGACCCTGGATCCATGGTGCTGGTGCCGTCACTTCCACCCTACACCAAATGCTAAAATACACGATCATAGGGAAGATTGTCACAGTTCACGGAGAAGAGGAATACATGGTTAGCCATTTGAAATCTTTCAGGTATGTTGAAATGGATGGCGAATTCATAGAGACTCCCTGTCATAACTTTGAGGAGGTTCCAGCAACGGTCACAGCAACCAAGTCTACTCCAAAGGTCCCGAAGATTACCAGACCTCCGTTAAAGATGGCTTCATTGAAAGATGCCCGAGCAGTAGTTGAAGAGGGAGGATGTACTATCTAGGGTCAGCTTCCGGATATTCCCTACAAGTTTGACAAATTTGGGTTGGGGTTTACTTCAGAGGCCCAAAAAGTTGTTCGACATTCTTGCGCTGGGGGACCACCTCTACGTATCAGCAATCAAGGAGTCAATGCAATAGAAGACAGTGATGGCAGATGTGACATGGATGAATGGATTTTTCCAACTATCGGCGGAGGGCTTAACAATTGGGAGGCCAAAGATTTCATTCCTATTACTTTTATTCAAGAGTAATTGTCTTTTAATATTTTCAGGCTTGTAATAGTTAAACAATTCATACTTTTTAAAACCTTGTGTCTTACCTGAGGCACAATGGTCCATCTGTAAGGGTTGTCACTTCATTCTCATATGTCATTAATGAATCATGGACGTTTTTACATCAAATTTTGTTTCCTTTGTCTTTTCTTTCTTACATTTTTATTTCTTTCAAAGGTATCTATGCTCTTACACACACTCACATATTGAAAATGCAGATCTACATCCACTCAGGATCCCATGGGTAACAGTTATGCTATGGCCAATTGTGACTTTGAAAGTCCGATCTACCAAGCCGACGACGGAGGTGAGGAAGATTATGAAGTGTCAAGAGAGTTGGCCAGGTTGTTGCAACAAGAAGAAAGGACCATTCATCCGCACAAAGAGCTGGTCGAAACAATTAACTTAGGAACTGAAGAAGATAAGAAAGAGGTCAAGGTAGGTGCCAACTTGGAACCTAATGTCAAGGAGCGTCTAATTCAATTGTTGCACGATTATGTTGAGATCTTTGCCTGGTCGTACGAAGACATGCCAGGACTAGATGCAGACATTGTGGTACATCGTCTGCCTACAAAGGAAGATTGCCCCCCAGTAAAGCAAAAGGTTCGTCGTATGAGACCCGATATGTTTGAAAAGATTAAAGCAGAAGTTATGAAGCAATTCAATGCTGGATTTTTGGCTGTCACCTCTTATCCCCAATGGGTGGCCAATGTTGTTCATGTACCTAAGAAAGACGGTAAAGTGAGGATGTGTGTGGACTACAGAGATTTGAATAGGGAAAGCCCCAAAGATGATTTCCCACTTCCCCACATCGATATCTTAGTTGACAATACGGCGCAACACAAAGTGTTTTCCTTCATGGATGGCTTCTCGGGCTACAACCAAATCAAAATGGCGCCTGAGGATATGGAGAAAACGACTTTTGTTACACAGTGGGGCACTTTCTGCTATAAGGTCATGCCATTCGGACTGAAGAATGTTGGGGAAACCTATCAACGCGCTATGGTAGATTTATTTCATGACATGATACACCATGAGATAGAGGTATACGTAGATGATATGATAACCAGATCGCAGACGGAAGAAGAGCACCTTGATCATCTACAGAAACTGTTCGAGAGGCTGAAGAAGTACAAGTTGAGATTGAATCTAAACAAGTGTACATTCGGAGTACGGTATGGTAAACTCCTGGGTTTTGTCGTCAGTAACAAGGGTATCGAAGTTGACCCTGCCAAGGTTAAAGCGATACAAGAAATGTCGTCTCCTAGTACTGAGAAAGAAGTCAGAGGGTTCTTGAAATGTCTGAATTACATAGCCAGGTTTATTTCTCACCTGACAGCTACTTGTGAACCAATCTTCAAACTCTTGAAGAAAGATCAAGTAGTCAGATGGAACGACGAATACCAAGTTGCTTTTGACAAAATCAAAGAATACCTGCAAGAACCTCCTGTATTATTGCCACCTGTTGAGGGAAGGCCATTGATCTTATATCTAATTGTTTTAGAAAATTCAATGGGGTGTATGCTAGGGCAGCATGACGAGTCTGGCCGAAAAGAGCATGTTATTTATTACCTGAGCAAAAAGTTTACCGACTATGAAACAAGATATTCACTGCTCGAGAAAACTTGTTGCGCTCTGGCATGGGATGCTCGCCGGCTAAGACAGTATATGCTGACCCACACTACTTTGTTAATATCTAAAATGGATCTGATAAAGTACATCTTTGAGAAGCCCGCTCTTTCTGGGAGAATAGCAAGATGGCAGATGATCCTGATAGAATATGACATACAGTATACTACCCAGAAAGCTATAAAGGGCAGTGTATTGGCTGATCATCTTGCTCACCAAGCTATAGAAGACTATCAGCCCATAAAGTTTGAATTCCTGGACGAAGACATCATGACGTTAGACAACTGTGAGGAAATCAGGCCATATGACGGACCTGAACAAGGATCCCGATGGACCTTGTTCTTTGACGGGGCCTCCAACGCACTTGGAAATGGTATCAGTGTCGTACTCATATCTCCAGAAGGATGTCATACTCCCTTTACTGCCAGACTTTGCTTCAATTGTACAAACAACATGGCAGAATACGAAGCGTGCATCTTCAGTCTCAAGGCTGCTATAGACTTGGGGATCAAACACTTGGATGTATTTAGAGATTCAACCTTGGTCATCAGTTAAGTCAAAGGGGAATGGGACACCAAGCACCCCAACCTTATCCCTTATAAAGAACATGTGTTGACATTGTTTCCGCATTTCGAGAATATTACCTTCGAGCATTCCCGCGAGAAGAAAATCAGCTAGCAAACGCATTAGCTACAATGTCATCTATGTTTAAACTTAATTAGGAAAACGAGGCTCCTCAAATCACCATTGAGCGGATGAATGAACCAGCCTAATGTCACGAGATTAGTACTGAAGAAGTAGTGGACCAGTCTTGGTTTCATGAAGTCAAGAGGTATCTCGAGTCTCAGGAATATTCAGGAGGAGCTTCGGTGAATGACAAGAAGTTTCTAAGAAGGTTCTCGGATAAATTCTTCCTTAGTAACGGCATTTTGTACAAACGCAGTCATGACTCTGTATTGCTTCGGTGTGTAGACAAGGCTGAGGCTGAAAGGATCATGGGTGAACTACACGAAGGCACTTTTGGTACTCATTCCAGTGGACATACAATGGCAAAGAAAATCCTACGGACAGGCTATTATTGGTCTACCATAGAGGAGGATTGCTACCAACACTCTCGGACTTGCCATAAGTGCCAAATCTATGCTGACAAAGTGCATATACCTTTGGTTCCTCTGAATGTCTTGACGGCTCCTTGGCCCTTTGCTATGTGGGGAATCGATATGATTGGGGAAATCAAGCCAACAGCCTCCAATGCACACCGCTTTATCTTAGTGGCCATCGACTATTTTACAAAGTGGGTTGAGGCAGCTTTCTTTGCTTCCGTTACTAAAAATGTGGTCGCCTGGTTCATCAAGCAGAATCTCATCTGTCGGTACGGTATCCCAGAGAGAATCCTCACTGATAATGGTACGAATCTAAATAACACTATGATCACCGCTTTGTGCGAGCAATTCAAGATTCAGCATCACAATTCTTCCCCTTACCGGCCAAAGATGAATGGTGATGTAGAAGCTGCTAACAAAAACATTAAGAAGATCATACAGAAAATGACAGTCACATACAAAGACTGGCATGAGATGCTACCGTTCGCTCTCCATGGGTATCGTACCACAGCTCGCACGTCAATTGGGGCAACACCTTATTCTCTCGTATACGGCATGGAAGCTGTCTTGCCTATTGAGATCCATATCCCTTCTCTAAGAATCATGAAGGATGTTGTTTTGAATGAAGAAGATTGGATTCAGACTCGGTTTGACCAACTAAACTTGATTGATGAGAAGAGGCTTACAGCTATCTGTCATGGTCATATGTACCAAAAATGCATGATCAAAGCTTTTAATAAAAAGGTCAAACGTCAGGTATATCGGATCGGTGACTTGGTAATCAAGCGTATCATTTTGCCACAAGGTGATCCCAGGGGAAAATGGACCCCTACATATGAAGGGCCGTTTGTAATCAAAAGCATTTTCTCTGGTGGAGCAATTATCTTGACTACTATGAATGGCGACGACCTCCCTCACCCTGTAAATACGGACATAGTTAAAAGATATTACGCATGATCAAAGACCCGCTAGGTTGACTGGCCTAGGAAAAATAAGGGCTTCCCGGCGAACCAAAAGGGTTCGAGCAAAAATAAGGGATGAAAATAAAAAAAATCTGTACACCCGGCAAGTCGAAAACCTGAAAGGGCGGCTTGGGCAAAAAAGGGTATCCTGGTGGATTGAAAACCCGAGAGGGCGGTCCAGGCAAAAGTTAGGGATTAAAGCGTATGACTATGTCCTTTTGGATCATCTGGAAAACAATCTTCAGCGTCAACCAATCAACTCAATTGGCTCTAAATCAATCCAATCTACTTCGCCGAGGCGACCAGCGGACAAGACATTCAGAGACATGAAGGCTATAGTAGAATGGGAACCCATAGGATTATTTCACATAGCTATCTTTTCTTTGTATCAATTTTAATTTTTTTTTACGACGACATTCTCTTGCTAGAATGCTTGTCTCATTATACAAAAAACACTTGTTCAAATTAATACAAAGATATCCCTTTTGAAAGTGCAAAACCACCTGTTTTTCTTTATTTCTATGTTTTATTTACAAAAACGTCCAATGATTTATTTTTGAACATATGCATTTGAATGTGATTACTGTTACAAATAAACAAAAAGAAACGGAAAGACAATTACTAATGACTTTAAGAAATAGAATAATATCTGTAAGCCATTCCATAAAACCCTTTCAGGTACTTTCTCCAGCCAGAGCAAAAATTTCTAACCACTGATCCAAAATGTCCTCAATGAGTTTCCCAACTTCTCAGGTTTCCCCAGCAGGATATCACAAGCAATGTCTGGCTTTTCCCTTTTGCAACGGAGTTTTTACTTGGAAACTCACCCATCAGTGCTTCAAAAGGGGATTTATTTTCCCCACTTCCAGCAACGCTACGGCACAAACAATCTTTAATTTTCATACATTTGCATACATACGTCATAACATTGACAACTCAAGTGCGTACAGTGCAATCTCATTTATTTTAAGAGGCAAACATCACACCATGCATCACATACATCATAAGCATTGCATACAATTAACTCTTCACCTTTTTACAGGAAAGAGACATTTGACAGTTATCATCAACAAACTTCCGACAGACAAATTTTCAACAAGTCAAATACAGATCAGTTTCTGAGAAAAGGCTGGTTTTTGCTGGTTCAGATAAATCTCTCAACGGTTTATTCTGATTCGTCTCCAGATTATTTCACTGGTTCGGATAAATCTCTCAAACAGTTTATTCTGATTCGTCTCCAGGTTATTTCACTGTTTCAGATAAATCTCTCAACGGTTTATTCTGATTCGTCTCCAGATTATTTCACTGGTTCAGATAAATCTCTCAACGGTTTATTCTGATTCGTTTCCAGATTATTTCACTGGTTCAGATAAATCTTTCAAAGGTTTATTCTGATTCGTCTCCAAATTATTTCACATGTTCAGATAAATCTCTCAACGGTTTATTCTTATTCGTTTCCAGATTATTTCACTGGTTCAGATAAATCTCTCAACGGTTTATTCTGATTCGTCTCCAGATTATTTCACTGGTTCGGATAAATCTCTCAACGGTTTATTCTGATTCATCTCCATATTATTTCACTGGTTCAGATAAATCTCTCAATGATTTATTCTGATTCGTCTCCAGGTTATTTCACTGGTTCAGATAAATCTCTCAACGGTTTATTTTGATTCGTCTCCAGATTATTTCACTGGTTCAGATAAATCTCTCAACGGTTTATTCTAATTCGTCTCCAGATTATTTCACTGGTTCAGATAAATCTCTCAACGGTTTATTCTGATTCGTCTCCAGATTATTTCACTGGTTCAGATAAATCTCTCAACGGTTTATTCTGATTCATCTCCAGATTATTTCACTGGTTCAGATAAATCTCTCAACGGTTTATTCTGATTCATTTCCAGATTATTTCACTGGTTCAAATAAATCTCTCAATGGTTTATTCTGATTCGTCTCCAGATTATTCCAATGGTTTAGATAAATCTCTCAACGGTTTATTCTGATTCGTCTCCAGATTATTTCACTGGTTCAGATAAATCTCTCAACGGTTTATTCTGATTCGTCTCCAGATTATTTCATTGTTTCAGATAAATCTCTCAATGATTTATTCTGATTCACCTCTAGATTATTTCAATGTTTCAGATAAATCCCTCAAACGGTTTATTCTAATTCGTTCTCTGTTAAGATCAAGTTCAAAATTTCTGTCAACCATCCCCTTTGGATGGCATCTACAAGCCCATCTCTGACAATTCTCCTTTGTTTCTCCAAATGGCATCTTTAAGACCATTTCCAAAAAAAAAAATCAAACTAGCGCGTCATCAAGTGCAAATTCCTGGGCACTCTAGTGTCCAATCATCTTCCACCTTCGAGTCACGAATGGCAAAACTCGCCAATCTAACTCTTCCGGTTTAAGTAGATTGAACAGGGGAAGCTGTTGTACCCCAAAATTTGCCCTCTCATTTTTCAAGTATTTGCTCGCAAGATATTCTAAGACGTCAAGTTTACAGCACTGATACGTCAATTTAGGCTTGAAATTGGCACAAGGGCAAAATGGTCAATTGCATACAGGAAAGTCAAACTTTGACTTTTTGGTCAATATTAAAACCCAAAGGTCAAATTTCATCAAGACATTCAAAAATATCAAGCTTGATCATTAAGAAGTCAAGAGAATCAAAAATCCAACTTTGCAAGACTTTGAGATTTTTCTAAGTATTTTCTATACTTGTTTAATTTCATTTGCTTCATGGCATTTTACTACAACTCCAAATAATTCAAGATGATGCAAGTAATTCAAGTTATTACAAAGTGACATCTTGCAAAATTACAAATTCTAAAACTATGTCTTGATTAAAACCTTGTCACAATATTTTTGCCTTTGACATAATGTGCACAAGACCAAATTTATGACATGCTACAAATTATGATGTCCAAAGTTGAATAAAATGTGATATGCCACAACACCCCATTCTGCCTTGCAAGAAACCTTGTGCTATGATGCACCCCAAGGATACATGCTGCCAATACAGTCCAAAACTGCTCAATGCAGTCTGCCCAAACCTGCACTACAACAGCCCCAAAATTGCACCAAAATAGCAAAGGAAAATTATGTGAAGAAAGTATCAAAGCAGTAGGCAAAAACAATTCAAACAACTTATTTGTTTTCCCCCTTAAACCACAGTCAAGGGGTCTACAAAAGAGGACTGTCTCATAAGACAAAAGGGGGTTGGTTCTTGAAGAGAGAAAAAGATTTTCTAGAGAAAAGATAGAGAGTTTTGTTGAGCAGAAAAAAACAATATTCTGTGCAACCTTGACTCATTTTCAAAACCAAAATTGTTCTTGTTCAAAACAGAAAACCCAATCCATTTCTCCACCATACAAACTTTCCTTTAAACCAAACAACTCATCACATACAAAGGTGGTCCAAAACATCACAAAAAACAGCTCATGTGTTGCTACTCACCTTCATCATCAAAAATACCAAAAAATATTATAGTACAGTCCAACTCAGTTCTAGCAGTCCAGAGCAATTTCCTGAAGACTCACAATGTTATCACATCACTTGGAAAAGCATTCAGATCTAGAATAACCAGTGTAACTCAAAGGTAAGTCCTCTTGACTTGATATCTTGTCATTACATCATTAAAAAATTGTTATTCTTTGAAAACAAGATGTAGTACTTTATTATCCTGTTGAATTAGTCATCTGCACTTTGTTTAGGCTCATTCAATCATTTGTTGTTCATGTTTATCCATCATATGCCATAAGTTAACCTGTACATTCAGTAAAATAATATTTAAGGCAGGAAAATGAAGCATGTATCGACACATATCCTCATGTGTCGACTCATCCTAGTGAAAAAATAGGGTATAAGTCGACACATAACCCCCATGCATCGACTCATACTGATTGCAGGTTACAAAACAGAAGTGGGAAAAGACTATGTATCAACACATACGCGCTTCACGTCGACACAAGAAGGGTGCATGAGTTGACACATCCCATTATGTGTCGACTCATACTGAGTCATTTTTGTTTTACAAGAGAAAGGAAAAGCTATGTGTCAATGCATAGCAGCATGGGTCGATACATAGCAGTCCAAATGCAGTTTTTCCTTTTATTTTACACTGTTTTTACATTGTTTTCATTATCATTTGATATGGTTGTAACATTTCAGTCTCCACTTCATCCCCATTGTAAATTTGTACCCCCATCCCCCTAAAGTGATGTAATAGCTTAGGATTTATTTTCCGCATGTTTACTTGCTTTCATATATTGTTAGTAATTAGGATGTATGGAAAGATAAAATCAGCAAATAGATAACCTTTCAAATACAAGACAAAATGCATGCAAACTAACACACTCGCACACTAACACCTCTAGGGTAACCTCACTTTGTCGCCTTTCGGAAAATAGTCATGTCCCTCGAGCAGGGGCGTTTTAGCAAAGACCCTTCGATAAAAGATCGTAGTCCCTTGATGTCGCCTTAGGTAAACGATCTAGTCCCTAAAACGACATTGCTAAAACGTCCCATATTTTGCCTTCTATGACTATACAAACGTCCCTACGCCCGTCCCTTCACATCCAACGATGGGGCTTCTTACCAAATCAATGGTAAGATAACAACATCTAAAGGAGGAGGAAAAGCATGTTTAAAGACCTTTCGAGTAGGTAGATTCGCTCTTAGTTACTCGCTTGCTCACAACAAAAACATTTTTACTCACACTCTGGTCTTTGAACTATTTTCGAAACAAACACTTTGTAGGCGTTCTTATAGAAACGGGAACCATTACGAAGTTCCATTTTCAAAATACTTTCAAAAACACATCTCACAAACACTTTCTTGAAAACATTTTCGAAACAAACACTTCGTATGCATTCTTATAGAAACGAGAATCATTACGAAGTTCCATTTTCAAAATACTTTCAAAAATCACCACCACAAGCACACATTCAAACAAAAGCAAGTTGATCTAGCGAGTAACTAAGAGCCCATGGAAAACCATGGATGAAAAGGGTGCTAATACCTTCCCTTTTCATAATCTACCCCCCGAACCCGAGAAAACATCTCTAAAGGTCTTTCCTGCGCTTTTTCACCTTTCCTTTTTGGATAAAAGAAAAGTCGGTGGCGACTCTTGCTGAACCGCAACATTTGCGAACACAAACGCAAAACAATCAAGTCAGTTCTCCCACCGTATCACAGCTTCCTACTAACTAATGGTATGGATAACACTATCTAAAGGAGGAGGAAAAATACAAGAAAGACCTTGAGTGGGTAGTTATTGTTAATTGCTTGCTCACAACTTAAAACACTTTTTCACACCTCACACTTTTAAAAACATTTTCAAAATGCTTTATCAATACTCTTGAGGACTAATACAAGAGTTATCATAAAGCAGACTGCCTTGCTATTTGGCATTTCAAAACTATTTCAAAAGCATACACACAAAACAAATAAAGTGAGCAAGTGATTAAGAGCTCGTAGATAACTATAGATGAAAATGGTACTAACACCTTCCCTTTTCATAATCTACCCCCCGAACTCAAAATATATCAAAGGTCTTTCCTATTATTTTCACCTTTCCTTATTGGATAAAAGAAAAGTCGGTGATGACTCTTGTTATCCGCAACATTTGCGATAAAATGCAAAACCAAAGTCAGTTCTCGCACCGTATTACACTGCCATTTTTTCTTCATCGCTATCGTACCTCAGCACAAACATCAATTGGGGCAACCCCATTCTCTTTAGTCTATGGCATGGAATCCGTCCTGTCTGTCGAAGTTTAGATTCCTTTCTTAAGGATTATCAAAGAAGCAGACTTAGGCGAGGACGAATGGATCCAGACTAGGTTGGATCAGTTGAATTTGATTGATGAAAAGAGGCTGGTTGTTGTCTGTCATGGTCAAATATATCAGAAATGTGTGATCAAGGCCTTCAACAATAAGATCAAGCCTCGAGTATATCAGAATGGTGACTTGGTAATAAAGTGCATCATTCTACCACAAGGCGATCCCAGGGGCAAATTGACTCCCACATACAAAGGGCCATTTATGGTCAAGAAAGTATTCTCTGGCGGTGCCATGATGTTAACTACTATGGACGGCGAAGATTTCCCACACCTTGTGAATGTATACATAGCTAAAAAATACTATGCATAAGAACGACCTTCTAGGTTGACATACCTAGGCAAAAATAATGGCACCCTGGCGAACCAAAAGGGTTCGAGCAAAAGTTATGGATATATACAAAAGATTGTACACTAGGCAAGTCAAAAACCCGTAAGGGCGGCTTGGGAAGAAAAGGGTATCCTGAAGGGATGAAAACCCAAAAGGGCGGTCCAGGCAAAAGTTAAGGATTAAAAGTGTACGACTATGTCCCGTTGGATCACTACATCTAGCTTTATTACCAATGTCGAAAGTTCGAATGGTACAAGATCAATTTAATCAACTTCTTCCGACAGCAAGGGATGATGTTCGAAGATATAGGGGCAATAGCAAAGTTGGAACCCAATGAGATCACTTCCACATGGCTATACATCTTTGTTTTCACTTTGTATTCTTTTCGTTTCATGATAATTTCCTCTTACTGGGTTTTCCGTCTCTTTGTACAAAATTGTCTGTTTATAGGCAAATTATCAATACAAATATACTTTAAAGTGAAAACTTTTTGTTTTTTGTTTTGATTGCAAAAAATGGCGAATGACTAAAATTGAATGAACATATGTATATGAACATGCTTAACTGTTAACAAATATACACATAAGAACAGGAATAAGTACTTACTTAAGGAGCCAGGGTAACACTCATGCTATCCATAAGTCCCCACATAGTAAATTCATACAATTTCCTTTCAGAGTTCCAATCAGCGTATCTCCTGGAAATTCTCTTTCCCAGTCGGGTTTAGCCTTCCAAAACTGGAAAAGAAACTTTGCAAATGTTCTTCCATAAAAGAATTTATTTCACCAATAAGGTTGCCATAATACTTTCTTCAACAGGGTTTATTTCCCCAATGGATTACGATCTCCCCAGCTCGAGTCTATTCCTCAGACTACAACAAATCACTGAAAAAACTCCTCTTCCCCAGTAGAGTTTCTACTGTCCCCAAAAATTTACTGAAAAGCCTGGAATCCGACCAGATACCAGTTAACTTTATCTTCCCCAGACAAGAGAAAAGTTTAATCATCTCTTTTATCCCCAGTCAGGATATGAGAATTAAATTCCCCAGTAGAGAAACGAACGACTAATGTTCCTAAACTTTACTCCCCAAACAGAAATCAGTACATCCCCAGTGGAGTTTCTTCAAACAAATCAACAAAAATCCCCAGCGGAATCATTTTAGACAAAGTTAAAGATACACATACTCTTCATCTACAACAATAGTCAGGGATTTATTTTCCCAGACACAGATATATTTTAACAACATTTTACATTCATACATCATAGCATACAAAACGCATATAGCACAATCTCATTTATTTTGAGAACATCATTGCGCAATGCATTTCATACATCATAACATTGAATACAACTAATTATTTACCTTTTTTCAGGAAAGACCAGTCACCAGATGAATACCATCAACAACGAACATTTCCTTCACAAGACCTCTGCTGGTTCAGTTTAAATCGACCAACGATTTATCCTGATTTCATTTTGGTAGACACTTTCTTTGGTTCAGTTAAATCGATCCTAAGATTTATGCTGATTCGATATCCAGTTAAATACCATTCTAAACCTCTGCTAGTTCAATTTAAATCGACCAATGATTTATCCTGATTTGTTTCCGATAGACACTTTCTCTGGTTCAGTTAAATCGATCCTAAGATTTATACTGATACGATATCCAGTTAAAGACCATTGTAGACCTCTGCTAGTTCAGTTTAAATCAACCAATGATTTATCCTGATTTATTTCCGATAGAAACTTTCTCTGGTTCAGTTAATCAATCCTAGGATTTATGCTGATTCTTTATCCAGTTAAAGACCATTTTAGACCTCTGCTGGTTCAGTTTAAATCGACCAATGATTTATCCTGATTTGTTTTCGGTAGACACTTTCTCTGGTTCAGCTAAGTCGATCCTAAGATTTATGCTGATTCGATATCCAGTTAAAGACCATTTTAGACCTCTGCTGGTTCAGTTTAAATCGACCAATTATTTATCCTGATTTCGTTCCAATAGACACTTTCTCTGGTTCAGCTAAATTGATCCTAAGATTTATGCTGAGTCGATATCCAGTTAAAGACCATTTTAGACCTCTGCTGGTTCAGTTTAAACCGACCAATGATTTATCCTGATTTGTTTCCGGTAGACACTTTCTCTGGTTCAGTTAAATCGATCCTAAGATTTATGCTGATTCGATATCCAGTTAAAGACCATTTTAGACCTCTGCTGGTTCAGTTTAAATCGACCAATAATTCATCCTGATTTTTTTCCGGTAGACACTTTCTCTGGTTCATTTAAATTGATCCTAAGATTTATGCTAATTCAATATCCAGTTAAAGACCATTTTAGACCTTTGGTGGTTCAATTTAAATCGACCAATGATTTATCCTGATTTGTTTCCGATAGACACTTTCTCTGGTTCAGCTAAATCGATCCTAAGATTTATGCTGATTCGATATCCACTTAAAGACCATTTTAGACCACTGTTGGTTCAGTTTAAATCAACCAATGATTTATCCTAAATTTTTTCTGTTAGTCACTTTCTCTGGTTCAGTTAAATTGATCCTAAGATTTATGCTGATTCGATATCCAGTTAAAGACCATTTTAGACCTCTGCTGGTTCAGTTTAAATCGACCAATGATTTATCCTGATTTGTTTCTGGTAGACACTTTCTCTGGTTTAGTTAAATCGATCCTAAGATTTATGCTGATTCGTTATCCAGTTAAAGACCATTTTAGACCTCTGTTGGTTCAGTTCAAATCGACCAATGATTCATCTTGATTTGTTTTCGGTAGAAACTTTCTCTGGTTCAGCTAAATCGATCCTAAGATTTATGCTGATTCAATATCCAGTTAAAGACCATTTTAGACCTCTATTGGTTCAGTTTAAATCGACCAATGATTTATTCTGATTTGTTTTCGTTAGACATTTTCTTTGGTTCAATTAAATCGACTCTAAAATTTATTCTTATTATTATCCAGTCAAAGACAAATACAGACATCTGTTGTTTCAGTATAAATCGACCAAAGATTTATTCTGATACTTCTTCCAGTCTCTATCAACAGTTACTTTGGATGGCATCTATAAGACCATCTCTGATAACTCTTTATCACCTCTCCAAATGTCATTTGTAAGCTCATTCCCGATACAATTAACCAACAATATTACTTTGTACACACTAGCGAGTGCAAATTTTTGAGCACTTTAGTGTTCAATCATCTTCCACCTTCAAGATACGAATGACGAACATACCAATCTAACTCTTCAAGTTTAAGAAGATTGAACAGGGGCAGCTGTTGTACCCCAAAATTTTCCCTCTCTTTTCTCAATACATTTCTCACTAAAAACCTCAAATGCTCAAGGGTTCTCAAGAGTTTGATCAGACAAGCTTACCTCCAAAGCACTGAGCCTCCAAATTAGGGTTTTGATTGAGAATGGCTGATCATTGAATTTTGACCTAATACATGACCTGATGGCTTGAAGCATAATCTCAAGGACTCAAACACAACATGTTGACCTAATTTCATGGCTCGAATCAATTCTCAGGATCAGAGGTTTGATAATTGAAATTTGGATCAATTGACAAAAAGTCAACCGATACACAAAAAGTTAAACTTTGACTTTTTGGTCAATATTAAATTTAAAAGATCAAATTCATCAAGACCTACAAAAATATCAAACTTGATCATCAAGAAAATCAAGAAAGTCAACAAAAATTCAATGTTTTCAATACTTAGAAATTTTCTAAGTGTTTTTACACTTAATAATTTTAATACTTCATGACATTTTTTCACCAAGATGCAAGATGATTCAAAGAAAACTTAAAACATGAAAGTTGTAGACATTGATGAATTCTACAACTTTGTATTAGAGGGGTGATGTCTAAAAAATGCTTAAATCGGAAGATATAAGCCCATAAAGTCATGACATTTTTATCTAACACTTAGAGAAATTTTCAACAGGTTTTGGTCAGGTTTTTGTCCCAACTTCTTGGCCAGTTTTCATCAAGTTCCAACTTAATTTAGCCAAAGTGGTCAACATGAAAGTTATAGACAATGTTTGAAGCTTTCCAAAACATCCAAGAGCATGAATTTATTATACTTGAGCTAGGACATCCAAAGGCATGAAGTTGGGTATCCATTCTTGAATTACAAGTCCTTTTGGTGAAGAACACATAATCCAATCTACATGTTATGCTGCATAATCTTGTTTTGCAGACCTTCTAACTTGCAAATCTCACCATAATTTAATGTTTACATAAACTTTTGAACTATGGTCCATTTGATTTAAGCATTGTCCAAGTGATCTTTCCATTTTTGGCACAAAGTTAACATTGCCATTCTTGAAAAGTAGCTTTAATCACAAAGTCATCTCTTCTTGAGCCTCTAACTTGTTCCTTATACACACACTCAACACACAAAATAAGACAAGCATGCTTAAAGTATCCAACAACTCTATGAAGCAAAGTACAAAGCATTGGAACTATGATCTTCAAGCTTACTTCATTTACAACCCAACCTAGCCACAATGTGTGATCTTGAAAATCTGATCGACCCTTGTCTTAAAACCTCTTGCCTATAAATAGAGAGATCATTTGAAAGATAGAAAGAGATGAACAAGCCCTCAAAACCCCTATACTCTAAAAAAACCATAATTATCCACAAAACATCCATTTTTGAGCTTTGAAGTCCAAATCTTTGAGCCTCTCACACCTTGCAAGTTTTTCCCAAACAAATCATCCAAATACTTCACATACATCATATAGAAGTTGTTCAAACACAAGAAAAACTTATGTAACCTCATTATCACTGTCTTCCAAACTCAAAAACAGTACCTTGCAACTTGACTTGGTTGGAGTGATTCAGGAACTTTCAGCATAAAGTGAGGATTGGCATAGCTTCAAGAAGGTCCAAAAGAGCTCGATCAATCACCACTTTGCACCCAGAAACATTCGTACGTGTTCTAAAGTTTTCGCTTCAAGAGGTCAATTTTCTTAAATTGTAATATCTTTATCCATACATCATTTGCTTTTGCTTTCAAAAGGATACAACAGGACAGGTCAAAAAGAAAACTTAGCAAAAAGGCAGGCCAGGGGCTGACACGGGTGCCCGTGTCACACGACACGGCCAGTGTCAGTTCAGCTAGGTTGGAAATTTGTCAAAACAGGCATGGCATGGGCTGTCTCGGATGCCCGTGTCACACGATACGACCTGTGTCAGTCAAAAACGTGTAAAGCAGGCAGGACAATCGCTGACACTGGTGCCCTTGTCACATGACACGACCCGTGTCAATTTGGATGGAACAAAAATGTGAAGAAGAAGCAATGGCAGATTCTGACACAGGTACCAGTGTCCACTGACACGGCCCGTGTCAGCTCAGGCATCCAAATTCCTATTTTTTGAGATTTTTAAGTTACTTTTGACATATTGCATTACTTGGAGATGGCCTAACCCTATACAAAAACTTTTTCTAGATAAAACATTCAAGTCATTTTCTAAAATAATTGAGACTACAAAACCTTTTCTATCATAAAAAACACTAAAAACTATTTCCTTTTCACTTTACATTTTCTTGCGCATTTTACTATTTTGCATTATAAATTATGTAATTGTCAAAGCTTTGTAATAGCAATTAGGGTTTATTTTTACTTGTTATCCCCATTTGTAAATTTGTATCCCCCATCCCCAAAAGTATTGTAATAGCGTAGGATATTTAATTTCCGCAATTTATCGTTTTTCATATTATTACTAGTAATTAGGGTTTGTATGAAAAGGTCTTAAAATAAATACTAGACAATCCTAATTCAAGATAAAATATTTGAAAACAATATACTTTACACACATGCACCTCTAGGGTTAACCCACACTTGTTGCCTCAAATAAAAACAGTCACGTCCCTCGAACGTGGGATACTTTAACAAAAACCCTCGATTATAAGATCGTAGACCCTCGATGACCCTTCGATGTTGCCTTAGGTAAATGATCTTAGACCCTTATGACAATTGCTAAAATATCCTACAAATGTTGCCTTTTATGACTATACGATGATCCACGTCCGTCCCTTACATCCAATGATGTGGCTCTCTACCAATCGATGGTAGATAAGCACTATTTAAAGGAGGGGGAAAAGAACAAAGGACTTTTGAGTAGGTTGATTTCTCGTAATTGCTTGCTCACAAACAAAACCATTTGCACCTTACACTTTCAAAACATTTGTCAAAACAAACATTTTTGTAAAAATTCTCAACGATACGAGAATCATTATAAAATAGCCTTACATTGGAATTTTTCAAACATCTTTCGACACACCAACACTTTCATGAAATATTTTCCAAAGTTAAGATTTTGTATACATTCTTATAGAGACGAGAATCATTATAAAGTTTGCCTAAACGAAGACACTTTTCAAAAATACTTTCAAACAAACACAAACACAATTTACAAAGCATTTTCAAAGTGAGCTAGCAACTAAGAGCTCGTAGATAACTACGGATGAAAAGGGTGCTAATACCTTCCCTTTTCATAACCTACCCCCTGAACTCAAGAAAATTCTCAAAAGGTCTTTCATGTTCTTTTCACCCTTTCCTTTATTGAATAAAAGAAAAATCGGTGACGACTCTTGCTATCCGCAACAATTGCGATAAAACGCAAAACACCAAGTCAGTTCTCCCACCGTATTACAAATAGATACCGTGATTTTTTTTTAAAAAAAAATTAATGAAAACTTAAAACACAGTGAAAGCTACCCAGATACACTAGTCTAAAAATGATCCTCTATTGAAAAGACCGGATATGCGTAAAACCGAATGGAATGAATCAATGAGAATTATTAACACATAATTCAATTATAATTGATCACTTATACTTTTTTAACTGCCGTCAATTACTCCCAATGAATTGTTGAGTATAAATCCCACAAATTTACACTTTTGGACTTTTATTGAACACTTGGTGTGCGTAATCACACCAAGTCCAATCTATCTTAATTTGTAGTGTTAAAACCAATTATAGCAATCAAAGTGATTATTATAGTCCTTAGCAATAGTTCTATCACGCTCAAATCCAGACACTTGGAACCACAAGTGCAAATTCACAAATTATAGCAAATAAACGATAAAAGACGAGAAAGAAAAATGACACGCAACATTTTTTTAGGCAGTTCCCCCTGTCGTACTCGCGTGGGGTACTCTACTCCTAATTCTAAAATTTAGAATTAGAATAATTGCTATTATGATTGAAAAGTTTATACAAGAGATAGAAAATAGTCACCACAATTCAAACCCAATATGTTGAATTGAAAACTAAGCTCCTCTCTTCCCTTGATTCGATTTGTACCAAGTATGTCACCAATCTTCGATAAACTTCCGGTTATAGATACCTTGTTGAGAACCCAAAACATTTCTCAAACCCTCTGCTCGGCTGATTTGATTGCAAGATGGTGACCCCAATTCTTCCTTCACAATCCTCTGATTGTAGCTACCTTGTCGATCGAATCCACGGTTACTCAATCCCTTAAGCACGGCTGAATTTGGATGAAGCAAAGAATTGACAAAAAACCCCAAATCCCAATAATCTTGGAGGACAAAAACCTCAGATTTTATTCAAGAAAAACCAAAATTACTCAACCCGAACAAGATCGCAATCTTCTACTTCAGACGTTATCAATACACACTCTGCACCTTGATCGACAAAAAATATTATGTGTAGTTGTCAATGGATGAGCGAGAGGTTGAAGATGATGAGTACCTTGTGTATCTATTTCACTTTTCTTGTTGAAAACCAAATGATAGAACCTAACAAGATTATATATATTATCTCAAGTCAAAACCCAAACTATCAAGCTGAAAAACAGATTTAACGAGCAAACAGTCGACCTATGCCAAAAGGGGGACTTGACCTGAGCATTTCCGAGAGTGCCAGAAGACAAAGTGTGCGATCCATGTATCGACCGCTCTAGGGCTGTGTGTCGATGCATAATTCGTAAAGATTACTCCCAGGTTGAGTCGACCACATAGTCGACGTGAGCAAACCCGAGACTTCCCCAAGACGCAACTTTCAATTCATGCGTCGATTGCTCCAGGACTACGCGTCGACGCATAGTTCCTAAAAATTACTCCCAGGTTGAGTTGACTACACAGTCGACGTGAGCAAACCCGAGACTTCCCCAAGGAGCAACTTTCAATTATGCATCGACCAAAGCTTTCTTTGAGTCGACTCAGAGCATAGAAATTTCCAAAAATACCAATTCTCGAAGACTTTTCATGCTTCCTTGTCCACCATATCATCGAGCAATATTTTCAACATATAGTAGAAAATTTTGACATCATTGAAACCCTTATTAAAGAAACCTTATCCTCACATATTTCATATAACGCGTTCATAATAAATGTCTTTATAAAATGATTATGAATATGATTTATATTGTTAAATTGATTTGTTTGTGTTTTTTTTTTTTTTGACTGATTGAGTTTAATTGGTTAATTGGTTATCACGTTTAATTGAAATGTTTATGGGTGGTTGTCTAAATGTATTCCATATAATGAGTTCATAATAAATGTCTTTATAAAATGATTATAAATGTGATTTGATTGTATTTTTTTTGTTGGATTGATTGAGTTTAATTGGTCGATCGATTAATAAAGGAAGCGTATCACATTTAATTGGTTTATTAAATATATGATTTTTCTTAAAAAAAATCAAGAATTGAAATGTTTATGGGTGGTTGTCTAAATGGATTCCATATAATGGATTCCATAATAAATGTGTATGTAATTTATTTTTCTCATGCCATATCATATATGTCCATATCATATATGTAAGATTATTTATATAAAAATTATATGATTGAATTCATTAAATCTATTTAATTATTATCGATTTTAATTTTTAAAGAATTTAAGGATTTAACTTTTATTTTTAAAAGGATTTGGTTCTTTAATGGGATGAGTGGCTCTTTTCAAAAAGGAGTGAATGTTTCAGCCATATAAATAAAATTGTTTTTGTTTTAAAATATGTTTAAATTTGTTTATGCCAAGATCATGATGAAATATAATTTTAATAGAACATATTTTTCAGTAATTACAATTATTTTCACCTCAAATTCGATATTTATAGTATATTTACTATAAATAAAAAATATTATATTTTATATATTATTTTGTAATGTATTATGCAATAATTAATATGATATATCTTTCAATAATATATTATTTTATAATCCATCCTTCAATATATATTTTGTTTAGTTAAAAAATATAAATTTTTCTTCAATAATTAATTTATTCTTTAATGATATATCATTTTTTAATTTTTCCAACAATAGTTAATTTATTTTTGTTTACTTATAAAAACAAAACGATATTTATAAGAAAGGAAAATCTTAATTGAATAACAATAACAAACTTATCATTCAATTTTTATTATTTTCTATAAAAGACAATAATTTAATGATAATATGAAAATATAAATTGGACGACAATAAGAAATTGAATGACAAAAATAAATTATATCAAAATTTTAATTTATCAAAAAAATGTTAGTATTATTTTTTGATAAAATATAATTAGTTATATAAAAAATATTACAAATATTTGATTTTGATTAAAAAGACATGGAACAATACAAATTTGACAAGATAATTTTGATCCTACAAAAATTGATTTAATAAATTAGTTAAAAGTTAATTTTGGATTATAAATAGTTATTTATAATAAATAGTAAATAATATAGTTTATTTTTATTTTAATTTTGACATTAATTAACACTTATTGGGATTGTATTGGAAATAAAAAATATTTAAAAATAAATGTTTTAATATAATATTATCAGATGCAATACATTGGAAACTATATAAATCATATCTCATTTATCTTTAGTGTTTCTTCTCATTTCCCTAAACTACGGGAATATAAGAAGATTCTTGGAATATCAAGAAGATTGTTGTAATTTAATAACTTGCTGTTATTTTATAGATAAATAATTTCTTAAATAATTATAGGATTTATATTTATTTGTTAAACAATTATAGTTGTATTTTATAAATAAATAAAAACTAAAAAAAAGCTCAATTTTAGTTTTAATTTATATAATTTTTAAAAAATTAAAATTAATTTTAATTATGAAAATAAATATTTTTAAATTTTATTCAAACAATTCACATCATAAAATTTGTAAAATAAATAAAATATTGCGACATTATTAGACTGTTTCTACAAAAGGATTTTATTCCAAATATATTTTTTAGATTGCTTCTACAAAAGAAGTTAAAGATTTAACTTTTTTTTTTTAAAGCAAAAGATAATTTTTATATTTCCAAAAATATATAAGTACAAACGGATTCACAAGGATCCAGGAAACAAGAAAACTAGAAAAACCAATCTAATCAACTTTATTCGATACAAAGAAATTTGATGTTGACGTGGTTAGCAACTTTTTTATATCCTATACGTCTGAAGACAATATTTTTATATAATCCTATCTTTTATTGTATCATCCGACATATGTTGGTTAAAAATCAAATCATTGCGCATTCTCCAAATAGAATACACTGTTTCTGCAGCCGCAATTTTAAGAAAGCACCTTCTCCAACCTTTTTCCTTGTTTCATTGATGAGCCAACTCTTCTCATTATTTCAGTTGGAGGAGACCCTGTTAAAACCAGCCCACATGAGAATATTATGCCAAATATCCCTAGTTCTAGGGCAATCAAACAGTAAGTGATTCAGAGATTCAGTTTCAGTACAAAAAACACAATTAATCTTGTTCTTCTGCACTGCAGTCTCTCAATAATCTGTCTGAATCACTTAGTCTCTGGTTTTCAATATCCTCTTCAGCATCCAGGAGCAATTTTGTGGGAGTTGCCACTGCATTACATCATGATTCTTGAGGTAGTAACCATTTATCCATCTGACCCATAATTTATCAACTTTGTACTGAATATTCTACAACAGTTTTGCAATTGTGACTATTCCAGTGCATCAGATCTGTAATGTTGAATCCTCTAGAATTTTTGGGCTCACATATCTTGTCCCAGGCCACATGTACCTTGTAGCTCCTCTCCTCTTTGCCACTCCACAGAAAGTTCCTGCAAAGATTTGACTTTTATTTTCATTTTTAAAAGATTTTAGTTATTTGGTCCTACAAAAATTGATTAAATTAATTAACTATGATTTTTTTATAAATTTATTTAAAACAATTTCATAAATTTAATGAAAAAATTATATCTAATATTATGACATAATACAAAAAAAAAATACTTCGCTCCTTATAATAAGAATTTAAGATGATTCATTTTAATTATAAACTATTAGATAAAAAATATATTTTTTATTTTAATACAAATTATATAAATTCTTAAAAACAATCTATAAACTAAAGATTGTGTTCATAATATTTTTCAAAACTAAATAATTAATAATGTATACCAATGTTAAAGTATAAAATAAACCTATTGTAATTGAAATTCTTAATGAATAAAATTATAGCAAAAATAACCAATATGTATTATTTACTTTTTATTCGATAATATGGACTTTTAACTTCTTACAAAGTCAGTCCCTATAAACTATATTATCAATAAATATGTTTAATGGTATTCTCCTGATTCACCAGGTTGCCAAAGCACTTGTCATTGCGATACCTCAAAACTCAGTATATTGTCTCAGTAGCAGCAAGTTTGATAAGAGTGTTTCACCAACTTTTATCTTTGCTTTGCCTCACAATCCAAGATAGTTCCTTATGTCATTCTTTAGGATTATGATTCACTTGAATCCAGCTTAAAACTCCAGTCCAGATTTGCTTTAATTTAGCACATTCGAAGAAAATATGGTTTATCGATTCCTCATCTTAACAAAAACAATAACCAATTTCATTTATCATACCAAGCTTATGAAGTCTATCCTTTGTGGCCATTTTTTTATGGCAAGCAAGCCACAAAGTAATCAGAGATCTAGGACGGGCAGGATTATTGAGCAACAAGTTATGTCAAGGCATAACAGACTCAGTTTTCATCAACTCATTGTAAACAACCTTCATACTAAACTTTCCTTTGCAGATCATGTGATCCCAACGAATTTGAATATTAGCTATCATCTCTTTTTTGCATAACACATTTTCATGATCCAGGTCCCAGTAGGTCTGATTTCTGTCTCCATGATACTCTGATTCTTCATATAGTAAGTATGTATCCATCTCACCCAAAGATTGTCTTTTTTGTTGCAGAGATTTCATAACAGCTTTAACATTGCAATATCATTCCAGGAAGATAAATCAATTATTCTTCTTTGGTCTACAAACTTGCTTCCAAGAAACATGACTTTTCCTACTGATTATATCTTTACCAATCCAGAAAAATGAACGACAAATAGCTTCTATTTTCTTTATCACGGACTTAGGCAAGGGAAAACAAGATAGCCAGTAGTTAAACATAGCAAAAGTAATGCTTTTTATAAGCTGCAGCCTACCTGCTAGACTCAACAATTGAGATGACCAATGTATATTTTATATTATTTTGTAATATATCCTTCAATAATTAATGTGATTTACCTTTCAATAATATATTATTTTATAATCTCTCTTTCATTAATTTTTTAATGTATCTTTCAATATATATTTTGTTTACTTAAAAAATATAATTTTTTCTTCAATACTTAATTTTTTCTTTAATAATATATTATTTTTTAATTTCTTCTTCGATAATTTATTTATTTTAGTTTTCTTATAGAAAATAATATTTATAAGAAAGAAAAATTTTAATTGAACTGAAATAAAAACCTTCTCATTCAATTCCTACCATCAATGCCTATATTATTATTTTTTAAAAAGACAATAATTAAATGATAATAAATTATATTTAAATTTTAATTTATAAAAAAACGTTAATATTATTTTTATGATAAAATGTTATCAGTTATAAAAAAAAATTATAAATATTTGTTTTTGATTAAAAAAACCCGAGACAATAGTAATAGGTGAATACACAAATTTGATATGATAGTTTTGGTCCTATAAAAGTTGATTAAATCAATTAAGTGTGATTTTTTTTATAAATTTATTTAAAGCAAAATCATAATCTTGATGAAAAAATTATCTAATATTATGACATAATACAAGAAAAAAATACTTAACTCCTTATAATAAGAATTTAAGATGATTCATTTTAATTTTACACTAAAATATAAAAAATATTCATTTAGTTTTTAATCCAAATTATATAAAAAATACTTAACTCTTTATAATAAGAATTATAATTAATTATCTATAATATTATTTCAATTCATTGACTTATCTAAATTTATTTACTATAATCGGAACATAGGTTGATGATTATATTTTTGTATTATTTAATTTATATATTTATTATACATCTATATACTATATTTTTCTTGAAATATCTTTACTTTTTTTTTTAAGTTGATATTTAATTCAATTAACATAATTTTGTTGTACGTCTTTACAAAACACAATTATCTTCTAAATTAAATTAATATTTTAATAAAAATCATAATTTAAAACATTTTCTTCTTAATTTATATATCTTTTACAAAAACACCACTATTTATGGAGACAGAAATCAGACCTACTGGGACCTGGATTTCATCTCTTTTTTGCACAACACATTTTCATGATCCAGGTCCCAATAGGTCTGATTTAAAACATTTTTTTCTTAATCATCACTATATTGTTTTTATTTACTATTTATAACGACATTGTGCGATCACTACAAAAAAGAAGCTTATTTGCCACGTGAAAATCACGTGGCAAACATCAAAATCACGTGGCAAAACAAAAATAGCGACGTGGAGACATATGTCGCTGGGGAGCCAGTGGCAAGCCAGTAGCGACGTGATTCCCATGTCACAAAGTTGTGACGTGGTATTCACGTCGCAAAAGCTTTATTTTAGGGAATATACAATCTGACATACAGCAGTTTTAGTTGCGACGTGAGAATCATTTCACTAATTTGTGACATGATTCACACGTCGCTACAGGTGACGTTTTTATTTTTTTTAAAATTGTTTAGTAATTATTTTTTATATTAATTAATTTATGTAATAAAATTTAAATAATAAAATTTATATAATAAAATTTAAATAATAAAATTTATATAATAAAATTTATATAATAAAATTTAAATAATAAAATTTATATAATAAAATTTATATATTAAAATTATTAGAATAATAGTATTTTATTATATATTCGAATAATAGAATTTTATAAAATAAAGTCATATAATAAAATGTTATATAATTTAATAATTTAAAATGATAAAAATAAATATCTTACATAAATGCAAATTTAAAAACGAAATAAATAAAATGTTTTCACGGGGCATCTTCACCCGGATAATTATCAAGATCAAAATCATCAATTCCATCATCATCCGGCTGTGTATCAGGAACATTTTGATTTCCACCACCTTGCATAAACCGTCTCATCTGCTCCTCCATATCAGATTGCCTCTTCCGCATGATCTCTAACTGCTGCTCCTGCTTTTGCCTCATTGTCGTCATTTGGGCCTCCATTTTGCGTCTCACTTCACTTGCCGCCAATTGTCTTACTGTTTCAAGTTGATCCTGTGTCAGATTCGGTTGACGTGACCCTCCCTCTCCATCTCTAAGTCGTTGAAACAGATTACGATTCACAATAAAACAAGACAACTTTATTTTCCGTGTCCAAGTAATTGTATACCAACTCGTAGATATGTTTAACAAATCCATAGAAGTCGTCTTCACCGCCATCTATAACTCCTTTTACAAAAACACCACTATTTATGGTTTTTTTCCCTTCGGTCCATGCCTCAGTGTGAAATTTATATCTGTTCACGAAGTATGTGTGCCAATCATTTGCGCTTTGGATAGGGCCTTCTGCCAAGTTTCTCAAATGGAGTATTTCTGGAGTTAGTGCAAGAACGCTAGACAATGTTTGCTTGAACCATGAGGGAAATTGAGCATGAATGACACCTGATGTTGACTGTACCCCGGTACTATGAAAATATGCATTGTTAAATTCCCTACAAAACACACACCATAAGTTTAATAAGTTTGGTATACACACACCATAAGTTTAAAAAGTTTTGGTAAACTTACTCAAGATATGGTTTAACTTCAACGCAGTTGATCAAGACATGGACATGTGCATATTGCATTTCTTTTTGGGTCAACCAATGCACACCCTTCTTTCCAGAAGGTCGACCTGGAAGCGCAAAGACTGATAAGGTGAATTGACTCCTCTGATTGACATTTACAGGATTCCGTATGATTCTAGAAGTTAACATCAAGTGATTGAAATAGTGACTGCAAAAATGTGATGTTTCCCGATGCAAGTAATGTGCACATATAGATCCTTCTACTCTAGCTTTATTTTTTACCGATCTCTTTGAATCACCCATGAACCTTTCAAACGGATACATCCACCTATATTGAACAGGTCCACCAAGATAAGCTTCATATGCAAGATGCACAGGTAAATGTTCCATGGAGTCAAAGAAGCCAGGCGGAAATACTTGTTCCAACTTACAAAGAATGAGTGCAATGTTTTGGTCCAACTTAATGATGTCTTCCACTTCTAAAGCTGACGCACAAATATCTCTAAAAAATTGACTAATTTCAGTTAGTGGGTCAAGAACATGTTTGGGTAGCGATCCAAATGCATCCTCAACCATGTCACCGATCAAATTAAAGTTCTCCTCATACTCCATAATCGGTCGACTACTTGAAGCATGCGTGTTGCTAGTCTCTGGTACATTAACCGGTAGTTCTTCACCATTATACGTCCAAACCCAATAATTTTCAATGAATTCCCTTCTATGCAGATGACGTGTTACTTCCTCTGGGTCACTAATTATTGGTCTACATTCACATTTAAGACAGGGACACCTAACCCCTCCTTCGCTTCGACAACAATCCTGAGTAAACGCCCACTTAATAAACCCATCAACTCCTACTATAAAATTGGGTTTAAGTCCACTTCTTCCTGGATATGTTCTATCGTACATCCAACTACGATAATACCGATAATATTCCATACTGCACATTTATACAATCATTGTCTTTTTCATTAGAAATATTAATCAACTTAATAATATTATTCTTAAACTATTTAATACTATTCTTAAAAATATAAATTTTGCTTTTTTATATATATACTAACATATAAATAAATATTCAAATGTAAAATATATAATTTTTTATTATATAACAATAATATCAAAAAATAATAATATAACATATTTACTTTTTATTATATATACAACAATAATATTAGAAAACAAATAATGTAACATATATATACTTTTTATTATATATATAACAATAATATTAAAATAATAATATAATATATATATTCTTTTTTTAATTATGTTTTTTATAAATTCTTATTTTAATATATAATTTTTTTTTCATATCTTTAACATATAAATAAAAAAATAAAACTATTATAATAAATATAATATACATTTTTGTTTTTAAATATGTTATTAAATTTATGTGTTAACATATATATATATATATACATCTATAAAAAATAAGACTTTTAATTTTATGTTTTCTAAAAAATTTTATTTTAATATATATTCAAATTTTTTTTATTTTATACGTATATACTAACAAAAAAATTTTATATGTCTATATAACATGCAATAATATTAATAAATATTAACCTATATATATTAACAATAATATTTCTGTTTAATAATATATTAATATATAAAATATTCTAATTTTCATTTTATTTTAAATATTAACCTATAATACTAATTAACCTAAAACTAAAATTAAGTAAAATATTTTTTTAATTCACATAAACAAAATACATATACTACTAATCTATATAATACATATAAAATATAAAAAAAAATGCATAAATACCTCTATATAATTTCTTCACTTAATTTGCTTCTTTTTGTGTAGCTCTTGGTGTTCTTCTTCAAATTTCTCTACAGGTTAAACAAAATACCCTTTTTAATATTTATCACCAGTATAATAAATAATGAACAAATGAAATAAAAATTTATCAAAATATGAATACCTTATTCTTCTTCAACAATTTGGGATGGAGGAAATTTGATTTGGGAATTTGGGTTTGAGAGGTAGAGGCAAGGCAAACTAGTAAACAAAGGAAGAAGAAAGGAAGAAGAAAGGAAGAGGAAATAAACCACATGCTGTAACGGATGAGAATTTTGTGGAGATGTAAACATCAAGTAGCGACGTGACTGTCACGTCGCAACATTGCCACGTGAGACTCACGTCGCTACACACTCAACAGAAATATAATTCACTTTCTCACTCTGTCACCCTGTCATCAATCAACTTTAATTTTCCCCTTAAATGTAGCGACGTGGCTATCACGTCACTACCAAATTTCAAAATAATTTTAAACTCTCTCCAACTAAATGTCTCAGAGTTTATACATATTAAATTTTCGTTTTCTGTAGCGACGTGTAAGACACGTCGCTGATTTTTTTACTAAACAACCTTCTCTGACTTGCTTTATTTATCATTAAAATATGTTTGTGACGTGGTTATCACGTCGCAACTGTATTTATTACTCACGTGATAACCACGTCGCTAATATATGTCGTTGGGGACCATCTTTCTTGTAGTGGATCCGTGCGAATGTACATGAAGATGACTACTTAATTGTTTACTTTATTTTTCTATTAAAATATACATTTTCGACAGGTCAACACTATTTAGTTTGTATATCTTTTATATACATTTATTAACCATCATTATGTCATATTTATTTTTTATTTATAACGATGTTGCACAACTCATACAAACACACGGTAGATAATCAGTTTTATATATGTATCAAGTATACTAAATCATATAGTCATATATTTTTTAACATAATTTCTATGTATATCTTCACTACCACAACTTAATAAATTCAATTAAAACTTATGTGACAATCATCATTGAAAGATTTTTTTTCGGTATATATTTTTATATATATTTTTTAGCTATAACTATTTAATATTTATATGTTTACGCGACCTGTACGAACGCACGAGTCTTTCTCTAATGATGTAATCTAAGTATTATGAACATTAAGTAATATTTAAAGTTCAATATCATAAACATAGAATAGTTTACAGTTTTATCTCCAATATTCTACGTTCAAATAGAAAAAATAAATAATCACTCAACTTGACAAAAAAAATAATGTATTGTGCGACTTCCACAAATACACGGATTCTTTAGTAGATAAAAAATATGAATTAACCAAACTAACAACCATAACAATTCCACCATTTTTTTTTCAAAACCATGTTTTTGGATGACTCAAAAATATTTTTTTTCTTATTTAATTAAATATAACAATAACATAATAAACTTGTATAATTGCGTCAACTGAAAAAAAAGTTGTGTAATCAATTTTACAATTTTAAAATGTAATTTGTCTTGATTCATCACCACGTGTCTCTCAAATTATATAAACTTGATAAAACTGTGTGATAAATAGTTTTTTAGGATTAATTATAGGAAAATACAATAGATATGTTTAAGAAGAACTTTTTGTTAGCATTTTAAATTTTATGTAGAATTTCCCAATCGTCTTTTGAAATGCAGCCTAACAAACAAAAATTACAATCAGATTGAAAGGTGACTTTACTCAATATTCCTATATTTTCCCAGAGATAAGGAGTTTCTGATAAATAATAAAACATTTTTATCCTATAATAAATTGAGGTGTACTTCCCATATGACCAATCTTTCAAATAATTTATTTTGTATTTTGCCATGAATATGAAATAAATCTTGAGTATCAAAACACTCAATTTTAATCAATGTGAAATATTTACTTAAGAATGACGATTCTCTGAGTTATTTATGCTTTTTACATTTTTTTTTGACAATTACAAAATTGAAATTTATTTCTTTTTCTATTCAACTTTTTAAGTTGGGATTGTTAAGTACTTCAAAGTTAAAAGTGTTTTATTGCACCTGTTTAACAAAACAGTGACTATTTTTGGGTGGTTTATTCTTTGAAGTCTTTTAAAAATTGCTCCAGGATTTTTTTGCTATTTTATACTGCAAATAAATTTTCGAGGAGTTGGTTAATTTGTGAAAACATTATATTTTTAATTTTTAGAATTTGTGTCAATTTTAATCTACTATTAAGAAGATAACATACTTTTGAATAAAATTATGAGTTAAATAAAGTGAGTTTGACTAAACATGAGATTCATGCCAACAACAAATATTCATATTATATTCATGTTGAGCTTGATGGATAAACCAAATATTTGTATTGTGAGTCGAATTGGATTAACCGATCAATTTCATGTTGATTTGAATCGGATCGCAGGTTATGCACTCAAATGGTCAAAAGTCTATTTTTGTTCAAAAAAATTGTCCAATACTTTCGCATCTAGTAAGCAGTTGTTTTTAGTGGAAGAAAAAAAAAGTTTAGAATGCATCATTTGTTTTATTGCACAAATATAAATTGTTTTGGTTAAATTAGAGATGAAAAAGATAAATAACTAAAATTTGAAGGTTTATTTATTTTATATCAAAGGAGACTTATTAGTTGGGTCACTTATTTTGTTTTTAAACTTACTTCTATTATCTAGTTGTGTGGGTGAATTGAGTTTGGATACATCTTAACTCGTTATCCAACATGTCAGTGAAACTATGACTTTCATTAAATTATTTGTATCTAATCAATTGGCCTAACTTGAATTATGTTGGTCTAACACATATATAGATCTACTTTAAAGTGAGTTATTGTGATGGAGAAAAGATTAAATATGTTAATTACGGAAGATGTATTACGAAAATAATATTTGTTATGCTTTAAATGTGGTTGAAGAGTCGTAAGATTAAGAGTCAAAGACCTTCAATAAGGAATTTGAAAGTAAAGACATTAAAAATGGCTGAAGAAAATAAATAATGAATTGTATTAAAGAAAAATTATTGTAAGTTTGTGAGACTATCTAATAATTAAAGGGCGATTCTATGCAAGTGGATGCAAGTACCTATATTAAATTTCAAGCACATATTGAACTTGGTAAAGTTTGTTGAATTATAATTTAAGTTTTAAATATAAATGTTAAATTGTAATTTATTTATATTTTGCCCACATTGTAAGGCCCACTTAGTTAGTTAAGAATTATTGTTTCTTTCTAATTATGTACTCCCTTCATTCTCTTTTATAAATAGAATTTACTTTTTTTAGGTTCATTGAATAAATTAAGTATTTAAGTATATATAGACTAGATATATTAGTTATTTAATTAATCTAAAAAATAAATTTTGTTTTATTGCATAAATATAAATTGTTTTGGTTAAATTAGAGATGAAAAAGACAAGCAATTAAAATTTGAAGGTTTATTTATTTTACATCAAAGGGGACTTATTAGTTGAGTCACTTGTTTTATTTTTAAACTTACTTCTATTATCGAGTTGTGTGGGTGAATTGAGTTTGGACACATCTTAACTCCTTATCCAACATGTCACTCAAATTATAACTTTTATTAAACCACTTGTATCCAATCACTTACCTAATTTGACTTATGTTGATCTAACTCATATATAGGCCTACTTTGAAGTGAGTTATTATGATGGAGAAAATATTAAATATATTAGTTACGGGTGATGTATTATGAAAATAATGAAAATAATGTTTGTTATACTTTAAATATGGTTGAAGGGTTGCAAGATTGAGAACCAATAAGGAATTTGAAACAAAGACAAAAAAATGATATTTGGAATGAACTTCGTGAGCGATATCATCAGGGTGATATATTTCGTATATCTGACCTACACGAGGAAATTTATGTGCAAAAATGGGGTGAGCAAACCATTACTTAATACTTCACCGCCCTAAAAAATTGGCAGGAATTTGATAACTTCCACCCCATCCTCAATTGCACTTATGATCCTATATATCGTTGTCAACTTATCCCTACTTTCAAAACCTATCGGGACAAGTCTATGTGATGAAATTTTTAAAAGGCCTCAATGATCAATACGCCCTAGTTTGTGCTCCAATAATGTTGATGCAACCTCTCCCTACTATCAACAAAGTTTTTCACTTCTCATTTAACAAGAGAGACAAAATTCTAATCCTACAGAAGATGAAAAACTCATGGCCCATCTGAATAAACCTTATATGCAAGGACGTACTTCTGATTTTGGTAATAAACAAATACTCCTCTAACCAATTCAAAGGTCTAAAGATATGTAGTTTATGCAACAAACCAGGTCACACCATAAAGGTTTGCTTCAAAAATCACGGGCTCCCAGCTTTTTTGAAGAAAACTAACACGGCACAAGCAAATAATTATGAATAGAACACTGAAACATAAACATAAAAAAAAAGTGATGGTATCCAAGATAAAACTAGTTTACTTCTGAACAACATAAGTTTTTCTAGCACTTATTCAACAAAATCATACCCCAACTGCACGCAACATTCAACATCTTTAATCTGCCGCTCAAGCATATTTAGGTACTACTTATCTACACAACATAAACATTAGAAATATTGAATGGTTATTAAACACATGGGCCACAGATTACGTGTGTCACTCCATATATTTATTTACATGTTTAAACCCCATCAAAGCCATTACGGTTAGACTTCCTAATGGAGCCTTCATCACCACTACTTTTTGGGTTCCATTTACTTTAATAATAACTTCTACTTACATGATGTTTTGTACCTCTCCAATTTTTCAACAAACTTAATCTCTGTTTCTAAGCTCACTTCTTCTTTAAATTGTGTTTTTCTCTTTACATATTCTCACTGTATCATACATGGGACTCATACTCTTATTAAGATTGATGCAACTAGATATCATCAAGGCCTTTACACTATTGTTTCCCCACTCTCCATAATAATGTTCCTCATTCCCATACTCCTACCCCCAATATCTTTATTGTTACACTTGTAACTTGTGGCACAACAAATTAAGCCACCCTTATTATGACATTATGTTGCATATTAATAAAAAAATTCCTTTACCTAAGTTGCATAAATCTCATGATCTCGGTGACACTTATTTTTGTGCCAAACAAAACCGCTTACATTTTCTCGACATCATTTCTAAAACTCTCAAATGTTTTGACCTTATACACATGGATATTTAGGGCCCCATCTCCATCCCATCTATGCATGGAAATAAATATATTTTGATTGTTATTGATGATTTTAGCCGTTATTGTTGTATATTCTTAATGAAAACAAAATCTGAAACTTCTACTTTAGTCAAACCTTTTGTGCATTTCATTCAAACTAAAATTTCATGTCATCATTAAGACCATTCGGACTGACAATGGGCCTTAGTTTATTTTAAAAAATTTACTTAACTCAAGGCATCCATCATCATACCTCACGTGTTAATACTCCCCAACATAATGGTCTAGTTGAAAGAAATCACTGACATCTCCTTAGAGTTACCCGTGCACTTCTCTTTCAATCACACATTTCAAAACCTGTTTGGTCTCATGCTTTGTCTTATGTTGTGAATATTATTAATAGATTATCATCTAAGTTACTTAATTAAAAATCTCATTTCTCTATATTGTTTACTAACATATCTAATTACTCTAGTATACATACTTTTAGTTGTCTTGTATGTGCTTGTAGCTCTACCCTTAATACAACCAAACTTGACTCTAGGTCTCGAAAATGTGTTTACCTAGGACTGGAAAATGGTGTCAAAGGATCAATTCTTTATGAAATTTCCATAATAAACATTTATATCTAGAGACATCATATTTTTTGAATACATATTACCTTTCCAACATCATTCACCCACACCCCTGCAATCAACTAACCTATCTACCACACACCCACTGACAACTTTATGGATTATCCTAATAATGATACCACTTCTACAATACCCGTAGACACATTGTAACCCAACCCTTCTAACCACACTCCTCCCAACACACCAAACAACCCCTATGATTCATCCCAATCTACCAACCCTACTACTTCCAACAAATACATAGACACACCTCAACCTTGCCTTCATTCCAACACACATAACAACCCCCCTCATATCCTCCCATCTACAACTACCACCTACCCTTCTAAGAAATCCTAGTCGCCTCTCTAAACCTCCATCCTACTTGAAAGATTTTCATTACAATCTTATTTTTTAGGTAAATCTTCATCGTCTTCACACATAGGTACTATTGCATATCCCTTATCTAATTACTTATCTTATGTTAACTTATTTGATCAACATAGATTTTTTTTAACTTAAACATTTCCTTTGTCACTAAACCTACTTCATATTCTTCTACTATAAATAATCCAAATTGGTAGCAACCCTTTCAAAACGAACTTACATCTCTCAATAATATCAATACTTGAGACATCACTACCATGCCTAATAAGAAAGTTGTCGACTACAAATGGATATTCAAATTTAAATTTAAACCCGATGGTACTATTTAGAGATATAAATCTAGACTTGTTATCAAGAGCTTTAACCAAACTAGAGGATTAGATTATTTAGAAACTTTTTGTCATGTCATTAAAATGATCACTATACGCATGTTATTATCTACGACTTCTTCCCTTAAATGGCACCTCCATCAGTTAGACATTAATGTTGCCTTCCTTCATGGCGACTTAGAGGAAGAGATTTGTATGAAACATCCCCTTAGACTTCATGTGCTCCTAACATGGTTTGTAAATAAACAAATAACTTTATGGCCTTAAGGAGGTCAATCCCCAATGAAATCACAAACTGACCACCACTTTACTAGCCATCTGTTTCTCTCGATCTAAGTTCGATTACTCCTTATTTACCAAAAAATTCAATAATAAATTTACTACTATTATGGTATATGTATATGACTTGATTATTGCATGTACTGATTTGTGTGAAATCACCTATATCAAACATTTATTAGATCAAAAACATTTATTAGACCAAACATTTAAGATATTTTATGGGCTTTGAAATTGTAAGATCATCTGCCGACATCACTTTGTGCCAACTCAAATACTATATAGACATTCTAGACATTACAAGCCTCCTTGGGGAAAAATCAACTTCCATGCCAATGGACTCGATCCATAAACTGGACAATCCCGATGATTATCCTCGCCTAATCCTTCACAGTTCTGCACCATTATAGGTAAACTTTTTTACCTTACTCACTCCCGACCTGATATTGTTTTTTTTTTTGCAGATTAAGTCAACACCCGTCAAAGCCAACTAACACTCATCTTCAAGTTGCATATCACATCATTTTTTACTTGAAAAATTCTCCTTAAATGGGTCTCTTTTCCAAACAAGCATCCAACCTCAACTTTATGAGTTTCACAGACTCAGATTAGGGAGCTTTCCCCATTACCAAACGGTCAACCAGAGGGTTCAACTTCTTCCTTCGTGATAACATCATAAGTTGGAAATCCAAGAAGCAGATTGTTGTATCGTGTTCTTCATTATAAGCTAAATACTGAGTGTTTGTCAATACTTCGTGTGAAGCTCAACGGTTGCATTATCTGCATATCACACCCACAGCCAGTCAACCATATATTGTGACAACATAAGTGACATTCACAAATCAACGAACCCATTCTTCCTTGAACGAACCAAACATATCAAGATAGACTGTCACTTATATTGAGACAAATTACTTGCAAATATTATACATCTCATGCCTATCAATTCAGAAAATCAAGTTGCAGATCTCTTTACGAAGCCTCTGCACCTTAGTATTTTCAATTCTATAGTTCGCTAACTTGGAATGCTCAATATATATTCCAGTTTAAGGGGGATGTTAAATTGTAACTTATTTTTATTTGGCCCACATTGTAAGGCCCACTTAATTAGTTAGGAATTATCATTTCTTTCTAACTATTTTTATGCTATCCTTAGCTTATTTAATGGCTAAGACCCAAGTCATTATAGTATGAGATTAAATATATTTTTATTTTGGTTTATTTATGAATTTTGCTGCCATTTGTCAACAATAATCAAAGGTGTTTGATTTCAGTACTTGTCCGTTGGGGAATTTTTTATCTAAAATGCATCTTGTTTCGCATAAATGCATTGCGTTCCAGGAACATAATATGTCCTAGTGGCATGAAATGTGTCCTCGTGGTGCACAATGCAGCCTAGTGATATGCAATGCGTTCGTGAGTTTTTTTTCTTTCAAAAACACAATGTCTTAACAGAGAACACAATGTGTTTTCCCTAATAAAATGTGTTTTTATCCCTTTATGCTACACAATTGATAGTGGTGAAATTATATAGAGATAAACTTAGAGAGACAAATGGAGGGACTTTTATGTTTCCTTGTTCTAAAAATTGGAATACCTTTGGGGATATCTAAGAAAATTGAAAAATACTCTTTAAACACTTTGAGTTTGTGTGATTTGTATATTTAGTGAAGTAGAAAATGAGAAAGACTTATGTAAAAATAAGAGATGTTCTTAGGAACTTGGAATACTATTTTCTTATAACTTATTTTATAATTTCTTGTATCAACTCTTTAAAATAAGAGATTGATTAATTTTATTTGAGATAATTTATTTTTATTGTCAGTGTTCTTTATTTAGCACATCAAAGAATTTGGTGTGATTGAACATTTAAATTTCACAACCCTGACTATACATATTTTGATATATTATTTATTATTAGTTTATTTTCAAGATATATTATTTATTATTAGTCTATTTTCTTAGGTATGTAGACTATTTTTCTAATTCTCATGATAGAATTTTAGGCTTTTAGCACTACACAATTCAAGTAAAGAAAGTGTTTGGTTTAGGTATCAACTTTTTTTAAGGGTGTGATCGGTTGTAGATTGAAATTAAAAAGAGAGAAATATATGAGAAATAAATTAGATTTAAGATTTTTTTAGAATGAGATGAAAATGAGATGAATAGAAGAGAAAAAAGTGGAGTTTTTTTTTTGGAAAAGTCAAAAGTGTCCCTAGCTAAAAAAATACAACTAATTAAAATTGATTAGTTAATTGATCAGTCTCATTAATAATTTTTTCTCACTGATGATGTTGTATTTTTTATAGAGATATTTATTTCACTAATTTTTTCTAGTAACATTTTAACGAAGCTTGTCCTTAATTTCCATATAAGGAGGTTGATATAAATATTTGATAGATGTCTCACTTTCTGTGGATGCTTTACAACTCATGGATATTTTAATGAAGTTCGTCCTTAACGAATCTTGTCCTTAATTGCCATCTTTTTTTTATAAGCATAAATTATTAATGAGAGTACAAGGGGTACTCAACCCATAACATTATACAAAGATCACAAGGATCCCAAACAAACCAAAACAGCCTTCTTTAAACACTTACATGAAGTCTAAGGGAGAGTGCAACCAATTATAAAGAGTTGTGCAACTTCTCCCCTTATGTCCTACACACAACCATAACCAAGACGTGGTTTTGATATTCATAATCAAATCATCTAAAATGCAGGTATTATTTTCGAAGATGATACTGTTAAGTAATCTCCAAATGGACCATAATATTGCCAACCAAACCATGTTAATGTTCCTCTTCCTTACATTTCCTGCATGACCATTTTTGAAGTGGTAAAAGTGATTCACACCAATAAACTTTTCCTCCATATCCAGCTCTAGCCAACCATAGATTTTCCTCCATATTCTCAAGCTAATCATGCATTTAAACAATAAATGTTCAAGATCTTCCAGCCCATTTAGATACAATACACAAACCTTATCCTCTTCATTGTGAATGATCCCTCTCCTAAACAATTGATCTTTGGTTAGGAGTCTATTGAGCATTACTCTCTATCCAAACACCTTTGCTTTTGAAGGAGTGCAAGTCTTCCATAATTTTTGTAATACTCCATTTATTTCGTCTGATATGACATCTTCGAGTTCTATATCCCTTAGACAATTGTAACAATTTTTTATCGAGAAACTTCCATCTTGATTTGGCCACCATCTACATGTATCATTATTTTCTTCTATCATGTTTACCATCATCAATATCTCAATCAATTCAAATGCTTCCATGGCTTCCATTGGTTCGGCCAGAACTGCATCTGCATTAACGTAAAAATCCCAACTCCAATCATTTATTGTTCTACTCTGCATCTCGCATACCATTCCTTTTGGCTTATAAGAACAACTAAATAATATAGGAAAAATGTTCTTTAGAGGTTGTTCTCCCAACCATCTATTATACTAGAACATAATTTTACTACCTGCATCAATTTTAAAGCTTATGTTACCTGCAAAACAATAAAAAAGGTCAGTTTTAATCCAGCTGGCCACTAGCAATAGCATATCCTTCCACCAAGGAGAATCTTTTCTGGTTATTTTAAAGTCTTTGCCCATCATCACATCATGTTCTAAGTTACCATATCTCGCACACAAGATTTGGTTCCAAATGGCTCCCTCTTCTTTCAGCACTCTCCATTTCCACTTGTATAGTAATGCTTTATTAAAATACCCAATATGTCTTATGCCAAGACTACCCTCCATTTTTGGTTTGCACACATTATTCTAGCTCACCCAGTTGATACATCTTTTGTCTTCCTTTCTGCACCATAAAAATCAGCTCTGAATTCTTATAACCTCCTTAATGATTTTAATAGGAGCTTTATAAAAAGACATGGTATAAATCAGTATACTTGATAACACGGAGCTGAGCAGTGTTACCCTCCCCCCAATCGATAGAAGTCACGCCTTCCACATTGAAAGTTTTTTCTTTAAGCTGTCTACCACATGATTCCAACTTGCACATTTACGAGGATTAGTGCCCACGAGAATTCCTAAGAATTTGAATGGTGTGATGTCCCTGCTACAATGTAGAAAATGTGAAGCACACTCCATAAACCCCTCTTTCACATTCACCCCAATTATTTTACTTTTATAGAAATTGACTTTTAAGCCAGACACTAATTCGAACCCCATAAAGATAGCCTTGATGCTCCACAAATTTTCCCTACTTACCCTCCCCACAACGACGATATCATCCGCAAATTGAAGAAGCCTCACTTCTGTATCTTCATTTAATTTATACCCTCCGAATCTATCATTTTCCACTTCCATTCTGACCAAACCAGCTAGCCCCTCTGCAACCAATGTGAACAAGAAAGGTAACAATGGGTCACCTTGTCTTAACCCATTCTCCCCCCTAAAATCTTTGGTTGGGCTTCTGTTTACCAGTATTGACATGGTACTATTGAATATACACGCTTCCATCCATCGACACCACAAAGTTCCAAAACCAAATTTGACTAACATTTTGTGCAGAAAACCCCAACTAACACAATCATACGCTGGTTGGAAGTTTGCATTGAAGATGAAACACTCGTTCTTCTCTTTGGATGCATGATCAATGATTTCTTTAAGAGATAATACTCCATCTAGTATTTTTCTTATTAGGACAAATGCCATTGAGTAGGTGAAATTATACCATTAAGCACCCCTTTGATTCTATTGGCAATAATTTTTTACAGGATTTTGTACAGGCACCCCACAAGACATATTGGTCGGAATTCATTCAAGCCTTAGGGATTAAGGTTTTTAGTATAAGCGCGATGAATGCTCCTGTTATGGATTTAGGGAGACACACATTTAAAAAGAATCCATGCACAAACTTTCCAATATCCTTTTCTATAAAAACCCAACATTCTTGAATAAATTTGAAATTAATCATATCGGGACCCAGACTTTTGTCTCTATTTGAATCTGACACTGCAACTCTAATTTCTTCCTCTCTGAATTCTGTTTCTAACGATACCCTTTCCTCTTCAAAATTTTTGTTGAAACCAACCCCTTCTAGAAACGGTCTATTTACTTCATCCTCTTTAAATTTTCCTTCAAACACTTTGTAAATCTCGTTACGAATCTCCTCTACATCTTCAACTCTCACACATTCACTATTAATAGCTGACAAGATTGAATTTCTTCTCCTCCTATATTTTATCACTGCATGGAAATATCTCGAATTAAGATCCCCTCCGGCTAGCCATCTTTGTCTTGACTTTTGTTTCAGTAAACATTCTTTGAGATGAAGATGTTTCCAGAGCTCCTCCTTGGCTTCAACTCTTGATTCTACCACCATGTTACTGTCATTTAGATCTACATTACTACTTGTTCTATCACACTCATTTAGCTTCAATGTTACCTCCTTTATCTTCAAATCCAACCACTCGAAGCACTCTATGTTCCAACTTCTCAACTTATTTCTCAAATTTTTAAAATTTTCCTTCAATAGGTATGTTTGTCTTCCTTTCACTTCAATAGTTCTCCATGCCTCTTCCACGAATATTTTGAAATCCTTGTGCTCGAACCAATAATTATTGACCCTAAAGGGTTTTGGACCCCAATCCATTTCATTAGCCTTTAACAAGATTGGGGAATGATATGATATGTCTTTATCCCCAATATTCTGCCCCACTATCGACCAACTATCCACCATAGCATCCAAGAGTAAATATATGTCCAGTCTACTCTTAGCACTCCCATCTTTATTTGACCATGTGAATCTTCCTCCAATCGTTGGTACCTCAATCAAGTCCAAAGCGTCGATGAAATCATTGAATTCATTCAATTTTCCCCCCTTGATATCCCGTTCCTCTCCATATTCCTCCCCACCCTTTCTATCTTGTCTCTAATGCTGTTAAAATCTCCTCCAACACACCACCATCCTGGCCCAAAATTATTCTCCATCTTCACTAATTCTTCGTACAACTCCCTCTTTTTTTCTATCAAGCATGATGAGTAAATGTTGACAAAATAACAGACATGTTCTTTGAAAACTGCATACATCCCCAACGCTCCTTCTATTTTGAAACTGAATAACGGTTCTACCACCCCTTTCCTCCACATTGTTAAAATCCCACCAGAAGCGCCTTGTGAGTCCTTCGTTGTCCACTGCGCGTCCTTATCCCCCCATAGTGATTCCACAAAATCACCATTCACGTGTTGTATTTTTGTTTCTTGAATGAATGCCATGTCTGCTTTCCCCTTTACCAAAATCTGGGTTAATCTTCTTCGCTTTAAAGATAGCCCACATCCCGGAATGTTGAGCGAGACTAAATTCATTTTAAGCCGTTGTTTTTCCCCAACCTTACCTTAATTCCTTCTAAATCCCTTTTCTCGATCCCCCTAATTACTTCCACAAAGATATCATCCCTGATACCCCTAAGAATCCCTAATTGATTGATTTCATTCCACACTTTATTTACCAAAAATCATCCTTCTTCCCAACCGCATTCCAATCATCATCTTCTACATTAATGACCCCAACAGCTGAATTGCTACAAATTGTTATCCCCTCTGATGATTCTACTGGAGAACGCTTTGAGTTTGATGTAATGTTGTTGTCCATTCTTCCCTCCACCCCTTTACTGGTTTCCTTCGATGATGTTCGTAGTAATACTAAAAATATTGATTTTGAGATCTTTATATCATTCTTCTTCTTGTCCTTTTCATTGTTCATATCTGAGTGTTTGTTTATGTTGAGTGGTAGTGAACGCCTATGAGGATTGTTGTTTGATGATGTGCCATTAGAATTCCACTCTTAAGCACTTTGGGCTTTAGAATTTTTCCTCATTTGGGCTTTCTTTGTTGTTTTTTTCTTCTTAGCACAAACACCAACGTCCATAGCTAAAGCTTTTCTTGGCCCCAACTAAACCTTTTTGTTTAGGCCCCTTTTACATTTTTTTAAACTCCAATTCCTTTGTATTTGTTGACTTTGGTAAATGCTGCAACTCTTTTGTCACATCCACACAAATATTTTCCAATGGCTGCTTTTCCTTTTCCAATGCTTTTTGAAACACCCCATCCACTTGATGTGCCGCCTGACCTTTTGGCAGAGAATTAATTGTTTCTTCTAATGAAACACGCCCGCCTCCTCCTTTTTATGAATTGTTGGTTATTGTCTCTTGGACAATGGCCTCATCTTCAAACTCCCCTTCTTCCATGTTCATCTCCCAGTCATCGTTACCGTCCTTCGAACTGTCGCTTGAAACACTACTTTGTGGTGGCAGTTTATTCCTCGGACTCATCGCAATATGCTTAGGACCATGCCAAGTCTTCAACAACTTTTATCGCAAATGTGTTATCATTGGTATAAATATTGTAAGTTTCGTTCAAAACCAGACAATATTTGGTTCTGATAAGTATTCTAGCCACGTCCAAGTTCGTTTGTTTTGTAGTTTCTTCGTCCGTACAAACGAAACAACCCACTGGTTTCAGAATGAACTCAAAAACTTTTGAGTTCCAAGCATGACATGGAAAGCCAAAAACTCTTAACCATGTTAATCTCTCAGTATCTACATCTTGAGGATGCCATGGTCGTATCTCTGCAAACCACTGGCTGATCGAGTCAGAAACCTCCCCAATCAACGCCTTTAGCTCCCCCTCTTCTCTTTCTTCCAGCAAACACATATTGACACCCATTGGTGTGACTTTAATCCCAAAATATACTTCCATATTAAAATATTCTTGCATATTATACGTGCCCCTTGGACTCTCTACAATGCCTGCATAAGCTTTTTGAAAGCAAATTAAATCCACTTCCTCCAAGTTGTACTCTAAATGAGCAAAAGGGATCTTCTTTACATGTGATAAATTATCCCGCACTCTATTCCCATTGTTATTGTTTCTAACAGCTTGAGCATAGGTGTTTCTATTCACACCACCTCCCCTATGTATCAAATTTCCGCCTTGCTCTTTCCTTCCAGTCCCCATATCTATTCCCGTCGCGCTTATCGGTCTCTGGTTTTTGGCACCTTCCTCCATCCTTCTTGTATCCCGCTTAAACCTTGGAACATTCACATGTATTTTCCGTGTTCCAATAATGATGATATCAAGTTTGGTTGCCATCATTTTTTCGTCATCTACGTTAAAAAATCTTACAAATCTAAACCTTTTTCCTCTCCTATCTTTCCTTGGTGGGATAGTAACTTCATCTATCTCACCAAACTCTTTGAATACTGCATACATTTCCTTAGCACAGAAATCATCCGGTATTTCAGTGAAAAAGAACGTGTTTGTTGTTGTCTCTGCAACCCTATTCCTTCTACCTTTGACACCGTCCCAAGCCTCCTTTCTTCCTACTAGTTGCTTCTAGCCTCTCCTAACTTCAATACATTCTTTTGAGCCGTTTCTTGGTTCGTAAATCATGGTAACCTATCTATGCTATGAATCTGGGTTTTTTAGAAAAAGAATATCATGTTCCTCTCTCCCTTGGGTTTTCTTATAGTTCCTTAATTTCCATCTAATGTCTCTATCTAATGTCTCTCACTCATTAACATTGCTCTTTCCTTCATATATCAAGGCTCATTACAGTATCAACTCATAATAAGATATAATATTGATATTCTTGTAAATTACAGTATTTATATAACCTATAAATATAAATTATGTACCATTTTAAAAATACACTTGAAGATAGGATACGATAGAATATTGATATTCTTGTAAATTACTGTACTCATAACCTATAAATATAAATTATGTAACATTTTAAAAATACACCTTGAAGACAGTAATCCAAACTCGTTATTTTTCCAATTTTCTCTTCTCTCATTCATCTCTATCTTTTCATGTTTGAATATTGTTTTAGTTAATTTCATAACACGTACAATTCATTCATTTATTCGGACTAGTGCTTATCATTTCCATTTTCAAGTCAATGGTCTAAACCATGAAGTAAGTTGGAGATTTGATTAAAGAAACTTGCATATACACTCATACACTCATATACATGAGTTCAAACATATAAATAAGTAAAATTGATACCAGAAAAGGATAATTGCAAATATATAGATTTTGATCTTATCGGATCAGAGATGGACCATCACAGCTGGCTCAGGCAGAAGTTGAATGAGATGGGGGGAATACCTGCAAGACACTCTGATGGCAAAGTAAGAAGTGGAATGAGCAAGCAAGTATGAGTTCTAAGATATGAGTTGAATACTTGACCCTTTTGGAAGAGAGGGTATTTATAGCCCTCAGCGTTGGGCCAAGGTCTCTTTATTGGATTGATCAAATAGGCCCAACAAAGAGTCTGCCAGGTTCTACGTGTATAGTAGAGACCCGCACGTGGCCTCCTACCTGGATGACGTCCTCCGCAAGACCGGGAGGATAGGGACGCGATATTTCCGGGACCATGAAGACTCCGCGAAATCCGGAGAGGTTGAAAGTCATCCCTACAAAGAAGGTGCTTGAGGGGAGCACATGCTCGTCAGAGATGGTCTCTGTGAGCACTGACGGGAAGCAGTCTTGGTTGACAAGAAATTTGTGGTCGGGATGTGCTCGGGGAAAATACTTCTCAGCGCAGCAGGTTGGTATGCTTAAATTGGGCCTCACTGGTAGTTGGGCCAAGGGCAGGCCCAGTCCAGAACAGGAGGCCCCCAAGTCGTTGCTCCTGGTGAAGGAGTTATGACTTGATTTAAGTTCGCCCCTTCGTGAGACTTGCTGCGCGACATGGTTTTTTTTTACCGTGGACGGAAGACGTCGCCTAGTTCATGATTTTCTTCATGCAATGATCGAAGAGTGTTCGAGGAATACTCGCGGGGAAAGGATGACACGCTAGTCAGACACGTGGCGTGGCTCTTGGAAACCATAATGATATCCTAGGGAGTAGGGGGCATCATTGTCTATGCGAGTAGGTTTCGAGGAGAAAGGAGGCTTGTGATTGCTCGACGCGACGTTTCATATTCCACGTCAGCTCTATAAATAGGGCTTTATGGCCCATAACTTGTTTTCACATTTCTGCGCTCCCACATTTTCTCTGTCGTCAACACCGTGCGTTTTCCTAGTGTCATTGAGACCGCCGCATAGTCCGTCGTGTACTTATCTCAACAACCATCGCTCCTCATCTTTCCTTCAAGTAAGTGTTCTTTTTATTTGATATCTTGTGTTGTAGATAGATTTTGATGGTGTTTAGTGGTAGGATTTCGTGTCTGGGGGTTATGCCCGGGTAATTCAAGCGTTTTAGGCGTCTGATTCATGATCATGCCTGTGGCGTTCATACATTTAGGCATACAGTTTATGATCATGCCCGTGATATTCATGCATTTAGCTAACAAATTTATGAACTTGGTCGCGGGGATTCACCCTTTCGTTAGTATATAGGCTAGTTTTCCCCGTGGCATTCTTGTATCTGGCTATCAATGGTATGAACTTGGTCGTGAAATTCATTCTTTGCTCGCGATATTTATGATTGATATAAACGTTCATCGTTAAGATTGGTGTTTGATCGAGGTCCACGTGTTCCCCCTCTTTCGTGCGAGTGGCTGTCGACCTGGTCTGAGTGTCTCTTACTTCTCCCTGTCCGTATCGCGGAAAAGTGGATTTGCTGTCGAATTCACCGGTTTCCTGTACTTTGCAGGTAAATGGATGATACTCCCGAGTCATTGGAGCACATCAACACCGAGGGAACCCGTACTGCCGAGGAAAGCATTAATTTGGTCGACACCGTCGATGACCCTACTCTGGACTGGGTCGGTGCAGAACCCCGAGGGATAGCTTCGATCTATAGCTATACCGGCAGGCAAGCTTATACGGTCATCGAGTACGACGGCGACCAGGAGGGGTTTCGGAGAAATTTTAAGATCATGAGGCCGACACAGGACACCCGCATTTGCTCAGAGTTTACTCAGGACGCCTTCCCTATGCACGATATCATATTTAAAGATCTCGGGCTCCGGCTTCCTTTCAACGACTTCCAGATGGGAGTGTTCAATCACTTGAACTTGGCTCCCTCCCAGATTTATCCCAACGCGATTGCCTTTATCCGGGCATTCGAACTTACATGTAGTTTCCTGAGGATCGGGGCAACGATTCCCCTGTTCTTCGGGGTTTTTCACCTGCAACGAAAATCCTGGGGAGGGAAGCATAGTTGGGTGTCCCTTAAGCAGTCGAACAGATTGTTTAGGATGTACATGGATTCTGTTCTGGATTTCAAGGATAAGTGGTATATTTTGCAACCGTCTACCCATACAATCGTGGATTCACTGTTCGAATCGGTTGCCATGGTGGACGAGGACGGGGAGTCGTGTTTGGACTCTGAGGGTAATCCCGAGATGGGGAAAGTCTCAAAATTTCCCATCCACTAGTGTTCGGGCCATTACGATCATGGACCTAGATATTACCACACTCCCACTGGCGGTATGAGCGCCGAGGACGAGGAGGCATATGGCGTCCTGAATAAATTTGTCGACAGTTTCTTCCCTGCTCGGTGGGTTACGAGGGAAGGGAACGAAATTCTTGATGAGGATGGCGAGCCGACATTCGAGGCATGTCCGATCAACACCAAGGCGCTCGTCGAGTGTCAGTCTTACGGACAGGCCGTAGAGCTCTTGGGTTTCTTTCTTACTCTATTGATAGCCTTCTTTTTTTGTTCGACGTGGCTAACCCAAGCACACTTTCTTTGCAGGTCACATGGCAGAACATCGAGAGAGATTGTTGAAGCTGACCCAAGATAAGAAGATCAATAAGAGGTTGGTGAAGCCGCAACAGGCTACGCGTATGAGTCTGACCCCCGAGTCGGCCAAGGAAGGATCTAGTGGGACCTCGGGCTCTCGTGACACCGAGCGCCAATATGCTTTTCTTAGCAAGAAACAGAGTCGACGAGAAGGTGGAGTCGAGGTGACCGATGGAGGGGAGGGTGCCCGAGCCTTCAGCCTGCCACCCTGTTTTGTGGAAAAAGACTTCTTTGAGGGGGGGTTCCCTTGACTGTATCCGACAACGAGGCCGATATCATCAGACGACTCGACAAGGAAGGTCGGAGGAAGCACCTCGCTGCCAGCATGATCGGGGTGGTGAAGATGGTTGAGATGGCGGTTGTCCTTGCGGGTGAAGGGTCAGACTCCTCGGATCAGGTCAACGAGCTGGAGTCGGAGAAGGCAGCTCTCATGGCCAAAACCCGCAAACTGAAGACTGCTCTTGAACGATCAGAGGAAATGTTTCGGGAGAAGTCCGACGTGCTGTCGAGGGAGAAGGAGAGGGCCGACAGATCCCTCGAAGACAAAGAATGCCTCCAGCTCGACAAGGAGCGGTTGGAGAGTGAAAACCAATTACTGTTGAGAGAGGTCGAAGATCTGAGAGCCCACTATGTTTCCCGCGAAGGGTGAGCCTGAAGGGGTGGCCAACTTGCGCACGCATGCTGACTTCATTGCTCATATTCAACTTCTGGAGTCGGATTGTGTTGATGCTTTGGTCGACGGCTTTGAGTCTGCTGTGAATCAACTGTCCTTGTTGAACCTAGGGTTGAATACTTAAGAGACTGAGGTTCTGTCCCAGGTTGTTGATGGCCGAGTGGTCCCTCCTCCCGACTCTCCTGATGTCGAAGTTGGTACTTCGGGGAGTGATTAATGTTTTTATTGGTGTATTTGGGCCTGCATGTCCACTATTATTTTAGGGTCTGCGTGCTCGCTATCATTCTTTTAGTTTCGTGGTCGTCGTGCCTAAACTATAATTTTGGACAACGCCGGCCCTTGTGGTCAGCATATTATGATTGCTTTGTTTATGACTGTATACTTGATGAATGCTTTGTTTATAGTAGTTAGTTGATGAATAACAATATTTGATACATGTACCCGACCATTATCGTGGTCGTTATGAATTCTTCACGAAGTTCGTGTTCGTATGGAGATACTCGTTCAACCCTAATGTCGGTTTGACGCACTTTGAAATGTGTCGAGGGCACGGAGTAGGGATCCGTGGGACGGGCGTATGATCGCGATCGGGATTCTACGCTCGTGGCGTGAACTGCCCATCACGAGCTGGGTGTTCTGCCATGTTGGGGTACTTTGACAGCGGAGCTCGATCGAGGTGTCCCTGTCGGGCATGTATGTTGTTCGTCGAGGTGAACAACATTATACCTTTGTTGGTTGGTAGGTAGGGTCCGTACCTCGACTCGTCTACGTGGCCGAGCTTTTCCCTCCGTCGACTGAAGGTGAATATTCGACGGTAAAAGTCCCCAACATGTAAGGGGCTTTAGCTATAATATTGTTTTAGCTTTGCAGCATTACAGGGTCGTGGTAGTGGTTCTCCATTTAATTGCTCGAGATAATATGCTCCGGTGCCCGTAGCTCCCTGGACGCAATAAGGTCCTTCCCAGTTTGCGGCCAACTTCCCTTCGCGGGAATCCTTCTGGTTTCTCTGCAAGACTAGGTTGCCGACCTGAAATTCGCGTTTTACGACTATGTTGTCGTGGCGTAGGGCTACCTGCTGTTTCAGAGTGGCCTCGCACAGGGCTGCTCCTGATCATATTTCTTTAACAAGGTCGAGCTCGTCTCTCAAGGCCTCGTCGTTCATCTCCTTGTCAATGGGCATTTCAGTTCGCCTAGATGGCTCCATGATTTCTACTGGGATGACTGCCTCGGTACCGTAAGTCAGCCGGAATGGTGTCTCACTGGTAGTCGAGTGGGGCGTTATTCGATAAGCCCATAAGACGTTGTGTAATTCTTCGACCCATCCCCTCTTGGCTTTGCCTAACCTGCGTTTGAGTCCTCGCAAGATGACCCTATTTGCAGCCTCGGCTTGCCCGTTAGTATGGGGGTGTTTGACTGATATAAAATGTTGTTTGGTTCCGAGTTTGGAAACGAAGCTTTGAAAGCCTTGGTCGGTGAACTGGGTACCGTTGTCTGTGACGAGCGCCTACGGGATTCCAAACCGAGCGAGCACGTTTCATTTGTAAAAATGCATAATGTTGTGCAAGGTGATTTTCGCAAGGGCTTCGGCCTCTATCCACTTTGTAAAATAATCTACGGCCATCACGAGTGTTGTACCCCAAAATTTGCCCTCCCATATTCTTCAAAATTGGCAAAGAGCATGCTTCAAAATATCCCAAGGGGTTGCACAGTTCAAGGGCCTCCTAACAGTCAAAAAACTAGGGTTTTGGGTCTGGCAAAGAAATTGAAGTTTTCAAGGGTCCAATCAAGTCCCACATGCCTACAAACATGGTCAAGCATCCACATGCCAAGTTTCAAGACTTACAGCACAAAATTGCACAGTCAAAAACCCTAATTGCCCTACAGTCAACTGTAGGGGCAAAATGGTCATTTGACAGTCAAAAGTTCAAATTTTTGGTCAACATCTTATTTTGAAGCCACAAACATCATTTGATCAATTCTTGATCATGATTCTCAAGGCATGGCTCAAAAAACCCCAAGATGCAAAAGTTTCCATATTTGGACAGTTGAAAAAGTCAACTGTAACTTGACCAAGGCATAACTTCCACATGGTTTATCAGAAAAATTCCATCCAAAGCTCATTTTTAATAGAAAGACATTTCCTACAACTCCTCTTCACACTTCAAGTCCAAGAAATTCTCTCACAAAAAGTTATCAATTTCAACATTATAGGTCATTTTCAAAAGTCAACAAAAAGGGACTTTAAGTCAAAGACCATAACTTGAGATTGGTAAATAAAAATGACATGGGACCAAAGGCATTGGTTAGAGGACTTCAAGACCTTTCCAAAATGTCCAAGAACATGATTAAAGCTTAAAACTTGAGCAAGATATGCCTTGTGGAAGTTGGGAAATTTTGGGGAATTTTGAAGAGTCAACTTTGCTTCAAATGCCTCAAAATTGCTAATGGGCCACATTTTCTTCCAAGAATCATTATCCAAAGGCTATGCACGACCATTTGGCCCAAGGGGAGTTATTTCATCATTTTTTATTATTTATTTGAATTTTTAATCACCATTAATTCATTTAATTAAATAAAATATGAAAAAATACTCATCCATGCTTTTCAAATCTTTTTGTGCATAGAATACCTTCAAGATTTCGTGCACTATTCAATATGGAAAGAATCAAGGTGATTGGCAATGATTGGCATATTCTTCACATGAAAAAGATTGGAAAAAGATACCATGAAAATCAAATCTTAAAAGCATTGATTACCAAGGTTTTGGACATGTTTTGCAACCCTAATCCATTGGCATACATATACTGATCATAACCCTAAAGCTCACAACCAGAAAGCTGCGCCTAAGAATCAAAACCAACTTTGCATTTTTCATCAAATTTTTCAAAACTGAAAACGATATTGCAGGGAGTTTCAAAGCTTCTAACCAATTTCAATAGCTTGCCAAGGCTTCAAGGAACCTAACTGCATCCTTTTCCAATCCCCACGCATCAAGAATTGGTATATAGAACTCAAAATTTCTCATACTTTATGCATAATCGTATTTTAATTTTTGGGCATTTTCCATACAGTTTAATTGTTGTTTTGTACTAATATGGACCTTCTGAGTCTATTGACATTGTTTAATTGAGTTTTCATAGCCTATATGCAAAGTTACCATTGAAGCTTGCTAGGGTTTCAGAGCTGCAAAATTAGGGGTTTCCTCTTCAGGAAAAATCAGACCACGAGACCCACGCCATTGAAACCAGAAGCTCATGACTAATGGATTCCATACCTCGCGATCAATTTATGATCAACAGGGTTCTATTCGCTATTTTTGTATGCATCATTTAGTGGGGGTTTAAAACCCCCGCTATCCAGTTTGTTTTTTTCAGGCAAAATAAAGAACAGAGGAAGAAGACGCTTATGTGTCATGACGTGAAAGGGCAATTCAAAGTTGGCGCGCGTTTTATTGATTCAGACCACTAATTCTTGTTTTTTCTTATAATAATTGCATTCCATTAATATTACAAAGAAAGCGCTTGGCACAGTTGGTTGATGCGTTGTCCAATAGGTACTGGGACCTGGGTTCGATTCCCAGGTCCCCTCACTTTCTTAATATATTTTGTTTCAACGTGATTCCATGCAGTTTCAAGCCCAGGGGTTCATCATACATCCACCATCCAAGCTTGCCACATGGCCACTAAGATCAATCCAATGGCCATGATCTGAAGAGTACCATGCATAGGTCAACCAAGCCACACGCCTCTCAGGAAAGTCAACCAGGCCTCCAATGATTGGGCCTAATTGCTGGCAGAATACCTCCAAATTGGGGTCTACACCCCCCATTGGTTTGCACTCTTGTTTTCATTCCTTTTTATTTTTTCTATTTTATTTATTTTATTTAAGTTTTATTTCAATTCTTTAAATTAATTTCTCATAATATAAAAATAATAAAAAAATCAGAAAGTCACAAAATATAAATATATTTTATTTAATGTTACTTTTGTAAATAAATTTTATTAGTTGATTTAGTTTTAATTCTAGGTTTAATTTTAAATGTTTTTTTATAAACTAAAAAATGTAGAATTAGGGTTCTAAATATTTTTATTCTTTTTCTTTTCTTTCACCATAATTAATAATTAATTATTTATTTTGTAAATAAATTGCCATGTAAATAATTAGGTTAAAATTAGGATACAAACTTAAATATTTTTTTTAATAAATTAAAAATAGTTTAGAATTAGGTTTTAATTCCATTAATTCTCATTAAACTCCATAAATACAAAAACTCCAAAAAATTCTTCTTTTCATTTAAACCTAATTAATTTATTAATTTTAATTCAATTTCTTTAAAAGGGTCCAACGCCCTTGCATTCGATCATAATTCTAATTCGCGCGCTTATTTTATTTCCTTTTTTCATGTAATTCTCCCAAAGCCATGTAATAGACTAATTAGATATTTATCTTTCCGCTTTATTTTATTTCAAATCGGGTCTTGGATTAATTTGGCGATGTAGACCCGCGCCTTTGTAATAGCGTAGGACTTTTACCTTCTCGCATCTTTTTTTAACTGTTAATAATTCGCATGAAAGAATGAATGCTCAAAATAAAAGCAACGCGTAGATCACCAATGTATGAACAAGATAAACATAAATGAACATGACACACAAATCACACACCACCCCTAGGGTACGCCTCACTGTTGCCTTGCCCCTCGAAAGGTGGTCGTCGAGTAAAGGATGTTTTAGTAAGTCCTCATGTCCATGAACATGGCATGAGGGTAGCTTCTAAGGTGTCTTCCTATTGCTCCGGTGATCACCATGTCCTAAACCCTCGAATTGACCCGAACACCTCCAACGGTGGTGCTACCTACCTCTCAATGGTGGGATGGCACTACTTCAAGGACATTTACACAGACGAATTTCTTAGGGTAGGTAGACGACTCTAGATACTTGCTCTAATCTCAAAACAAATCAAAAATACTTTTCACACCGACACTTTCAAAAAGCTTTCAAAAACAACTTTTCAAACACTCTTGAGGACTGATACAAGAGTCGAACTGAAATTTTCAAAGAAACTTTTTTAAACCCACAGTTGAAAAGCAGACAAACATTTTTGAAAACACAAGTGAGCAAGTATCTAAGAGCCCATGGATAACCATGGATAGAAAGGGTGCTAACACCTTCCCTTTCTATAAATCCACCTCCCGAACCGAGAGCAATCTCTATAAGGAATTTTTCTGTGCTTTTGTCTTTTCCATTTGGAGAAAATAAAAGACGGTGGCGACTCTTGCTTCTGCGGCATTTCGCGAACCAGCATTAAACAGTCAGTTCCAGATCCACCGATCACAGAACTGGCGACTCTGCTGGGGACTATAACTTAAAGTGAGGTGTACCTTAGGACTAAGATCATTGTGTTTTCAATTGCTTTGACTTATTTGCTTTAAATTGTGGGACTGTCTTGGGAGTTCTATAGATCCTAACCCGGATCTGGGGATACCTTCTTAGAAAGTAGCAACAAGGCTGTGAGGGAACTGTGCGGGGTATACCGACATGGTTGAAACAGTCTGCTACGTTGATGTGGCACTTTGGTGTGTACCGGTAACCCTTGAGTTCAGTCAAGGAGAGTACGGGGCCTCCGCGTGGTGTCGTGAAACATCAACTGACCTTAGGAACCTTAATTGAACCATCTTGGCCTCTTTAGGGTAGTGAGATAACTGACTTTGGTGCAGTCCGAGGTTGGTTGATACTCGATACTACACTCAATTGAGGGTTGCTTTCCTGGAATATTTCGGTCGCCAGTTCAGTGGCTAAATCGAAACGATGAACAATGAAAGCAATCCCGTGATATTGGGACCCTTAGAACCCGGTTAATTCTAATAGGACAGGTTGAGCCCACCAACTTCAAGAGGGTAATACCCAGACCCCATGCTGGCCTAAACTCTAAGGGCTGGTCTTGTGTGACTTGTGTGCCTTACATGTTTGCCTTTGTAAATATCTGTGGTGTGTTTAATCATAGCATCATGACATCATCCAGCATCATATGCATTGACTAACCATTTCGGGGGTTCGAATCTTCATCTTTGTCCTTGTTTTGTAGGACATGGAAACTGTTCGCAGAAAGACAATTCAAATTAGCCTTGTAAGGATCCCTCCTCAGCTTAAGGAGTTTATATCCAGGATTCCCGAGAGCTCTTCATTCAGTGAAAGACATGGAAGACTTATCAGCTTGGTAAATACCAACATTGAGGAAGATATGATAAAGGTCCTATTCCAATTCTTTGACCCTCTGCATCACTGTTTCACTTTCCTGGATTATCAGCTGGTACCTACACTGGAGGAGTTCTCCCGGCTTCTGAAGATCCCTATCCTTGATCAACTACCCTACAACGGTACGGAAAAGGAACCCAAGCTTGAAGAGATTGCTAAAGCCTTACACCTACAATCATCTGACCTCAAGGGACATTGGGAAGTTAGAAGTGGTATCAAAGGGTTCTTAGCCAGGTTTCTATTTGAAAAGGCCCATGAATGTTGGAACTCCCTTGACTTACAAGCTTTTGAAGAAGTGGTGGCCCTCCTTGTCTATGGTTTGGTGTTGTTCCCTAACCCAGATCAACTTATAGATATCAGTGTTGTCCAGATCTTCATGTCCAGGAATCCTATACCTACATTGCTGGGGGACATCCTTCACTCATGTTACACTCGAACCATGAGAAAAAGAGGTGTCCTTATGTGTTGCACTCCTCTCCTGGGAAGGTGGTTTATTTCGCACCTTCCACAATCAGCTTTGAAGAACGAGCGGGGTTTGAGGTAGTCACAACGATTGATGACTCTTACACATGCAGATATACATTGGTGCCCTCGGTCCAGAGAGGATGTCACTATCATTGATCGTTACGGGGAGTACCCTAATATTCCTTTACTTGGAATCAGAGGAGGTATTACTTATAACCCATGCCTGGCTTGGAGACAGTTTGGTTATGCTCGGAGGGATGGCCCTCATGATATGTTAATTCCTAACATAGTTTTTGACTTCGACAACGATGAACAAGGACTTCGCCAGAGATTTATCAGAGCTTGGAGGATGCCAAGTAGGATAGACAGCAAGACACTGGGGCACAGGAACTCCATCCCGTTGGAACCTTATCTCAAGTGGGTACGAGCCCGCTCCCAGAAGTTAATAATGCCTTATCCTCATGTGCTCCCTGTGATCAAAGAGCCAATCTTGGAAGGAGAGGTGTCCTACACCATTCAACATCCTGACATGCCCACGTCCTGGGAAGAGATGCAGAAGAGCTGGATCCAGCTTAAGGAAGAACGGAATTCTCTTGAGACCAGTCTACATGCTAGTGAAAAGAAGGTCTTGGAGCTCACCCGCCTATTGCATGAGGAGAGGAATCTCAACACCTACATAGCTCCAAAGAGGATGCGTAGTGTCTTTTGGGATTAATTTGCTTTGTAATATGTGCCCATGAGGCTTTGATGTACTGAACAATTATTTCCTTAATGATAACGTGTGTTCCCTTTTTTGTCTACAACAAATTTGAATTTTCGAACCCTTGAATGCATTGCATAAACACATATCATTCATCATGTGCATAGCAGGTTTTCTTCTTTTCAGGTTGCTTACTGTTCTTCGCTATTTATTTCAGCATCATGAACCCTGACTCATCATCAACCGAGATGTCTATCAAGGCTCTTCAGGCGCAGAACGCGCAATTTCAGGAACTGATCATGGGTTTGGCTCAGGGCCAAGAAGAGCTGAAGGCTTTGCTCCTGAAGAAGGAGAAGAAGAAGAAGAAGAGAACTGTTCTTTTCAACTCGAGCCGAAGGTTTGGCAACACTCTGCAGAATGAAGAGGTTGGTTCTTCTATAGGCAAGAGCAGTCCCCAAGGGGGAAAAGGTCCTAGTCCGGTAGTCTCTGACAATGAGACTGACTTCAATGAGGAGCAGTATCCTCCGGCTGAAGACAAATATAAGCAGTTGGAAGACAGACTGAATGCAATGGAGATCTAACAAGTGCCTGGGCTGGATTTCGGAGACTTGGGCTTATCTACTGGTGTGATCATTCCTCATAAGTTTAAGGCACCATCTTTCACCAAGTATAACGGGGCGTCTTGTCCCAAGCTACACCTCAGATCTTATGTGTGGAAGATTCAGCCGTATACAGTGGACAAGAATTTGTGGATCCACTTCTTCCAGGAGAGTCTTTCAGGGACTCATCTCGAATGGTTCTATCAGCTGGATGGGACCAAGGTTCGTAACTGGGAGGAGTTGGCTACCGCTTTTTACAAGCAGTATCAATATAATGCCGACCTTGCTCCTACGCGTACCCAACTCCAGGGTATGTCGCTAGGGTCAAGCGAAGGTTTCAAAGAGTATGCACAAAAGTGGAGGGATTTGGCTGGCAGGGTGCAACCTCCGTTGACTGACCGTGAGTTGGTAGATATGTTCTTGGGGACCCTATCTGGGCCATTTTTCAATCACCTTATCGGTAACTCGTCTGCAGGGTTCACTGATCTTATTCTGACTGGAGAGAGAATAGAGGCTGGAATGAAGTCTGGTAAAATTCAGAAGGGTGCATCTGCAAGCTCTGAGAAGAAGCCCTTTAAGAAGGAGGCCAGTGCTGTATATGGGTCTAGAAGACAAGAGAAACCTGAGCGCCGCCAATCTGTCAACGCGGTGATGATTGCTAAACCTGATGCCGCTCCTCGGCAAACCAATCCACAAAGGGCTGAAAGACCCAGGAGAGAGTTTACCCGTTTGAGTATGACCCTATCCCAAATCTTGTCGCAGTTACTATCCACCAATTTGGTGACTGTTAGAGAGGCCCCGAAGGTTGTGAATACTGCCTCTCCGAAGTACAATCCAAATGCCCGCTGTGCTTATCACTCCGATAGCCCGGGGCATTCCACTGATGACTGTTGGGCATTAAGGAATAAAGTGCAGGATCTTATTGACGCCAAGGAGGTACAGTTTGAGGCACCTGAGAAGCCCAATGTGGTGACTGCTCCCATGCCTAACCATGGAGTAAATGCTATCAGGGAGGATGATGAAGTGGATGAAGCTGAATTCGACAGTTGGATTTACCCGGCAACCGACAGTGAACCTAGCAATTGGATTGCAAAGGACAACCTACTTGTTTCTCTTGTTACTGAGTAATGAATTCTTTTGTTTTGGTTATTTGTAATAAACAATGAATTAAAACTCTATGGCCCGGTGTCTTACCCGGGGCACCGTGGCTTCATTTGTGAGGGCATATTAATTGTCATTTCATATATCATGAATAAAGATCTTGGACGTTTTCTCGCATTTCAAATCTTATGCTCCTTTTCTTTCTTTCCTTTCTTTATATATTGCAAAACAGCTGTATTTACACACACTCACTCATACAGGTTTCAATCCACTCTGGATCTCACTGGTAACGACTCTGCTACCGCCAGTTATGACTTCGAAAATCCGATCAACTTAGCCGAAGACGAAGGTGAAGATGATTGTGAAGTGCCTGGTGAGCTTGCAAGACTGTTACTCCAGGAAGAGAGGGCAATTCAACCACACGAAGAGCCAGTGGAAACAATAAATCTGGGTACTGAGACGGACAGGAAGGAAGTTAAGATTGGTGCCAACCTAGAGCTCAGCGTGAAGCAACGGTTGACTCAGATGCTACATGATTATGTGGAGATCTTTGCCTGGTCCTACGAAGACATGCCCGGGTTGGATACTGATATTGTGGTCCATCATTTGCCTACCAAGGAAGACTGCCCTCCGGTTAAGCAAAAGGTCCGCCGTATGCGTCCAGAGATGTCTGAGAAGATCAAAGCCGAGGTTATGAAACAGTTTGATGTCGGGTTTCTTGCAGTAACTTCTTACCCTCAGTGGGTTGCTAATATGGTGACAGTACCTAAGAAGGATGGTAAGGTCCGAATGTGTGTCGACTATAGGGATCTGAACAGGGCTAGCCCCAAAGATGACTTCCCTCTACCTCACATTGATGTCCTTGTTGATAATACTGCTCAGCATAAGGTGTTCTCTTTCATGGATGGTTTTTTAGGGTATAATCAGATCAAGATGGCTCCGGAAGACATGGAAAAGACTACCTTTGTTACTCAGTGGGGCACCTTCTGCTACAAGGTCATGCCATTCGGGTTGAAGAATGCTGGGGCAACCTACCAACGTGCCATGGTTGCTTTATTTCATGACATGATCCATCATGAGATAGAAGTGTATGTTGACGACATGATCGCGAGGTCCCAGACTGAGGAAGAACACCTTGATCATCTGCAGAAATTGTTTGACCATCTGAAGTTGTACAAACTGAGGTTGAACCCGAACAAGTGCACCTTCGGGGTTAGATCTGGAAAGTTGCTAGGCTTCGTTGTAAGTGATAAGGGTATTCAAGTGGACCCTGCCAAGGTTAAAGCCATTCAAGAGATGCCAGTTCCTAAGACAGAGAAAGAGGTCAGAGGCTTTTTAGGATGCTTGAATTACATTGCTCGATTCATCTCGCACCTAACTGCTACATGTGAGCCAATCTTCAAGCTGCTGAAGAAAGATCAGGTAGTACGTTGGAATGATGAATGTCAGGCTGCTTTTGACAGAATCAAGGAGTATCTCTAAGAACCACCCATCCTTATGCCACCGGTTGAGGGGAGACCTCTGATACTATACCTGACAGTACTTGACAACTCAATGGGGTGTGTGCTGGGGCAGCATGACGAGTCTGGCCGAAAAGAGCATGTCATTTATTACCTTAGCAAAAAGTTTACCGACTGTGAGACCCGATACTCATTGCTTGAGAAAACTTGTTGCGCTTTGGTATGGGCTGCTCGCCGGCTGAGACAGTATATGCTGACTCACCCTACCTTGTTGATCTCAAAGATGGATCCTATAAAATACATATTTGAAAAGCCTGCTCTGTCTGGGAGAATAGCAAGATGGCAAATGATCTTGACGGAATACGACATTCAGTACACGACCCAGAAATCCATCAAAGGAAGTGTATTGGCAGACCACTTGGCACATCAGGCAGTAGACGATTATCAGTCAATGAACTTCGAGTTTCCCGACGAGAGTATCATGATAGTGACTGATTGTGAAGTACCTGGACCGGATGAAGGACCTGAGGAAGGATCCCGATGGTCTATGCACTTTAACGGAGCCTCCAATGCTTTGGGTAACGGTATCGGCGCTGTAATCATATCCCCTCAAGGCACCCATACTCCACTCACTGCCCGGCTATGTTTCAACTGCACCAACAACATGGCGGAGTATGAGGCGTGCATCATGGGTCTCCAAGCTGCGATCGACTTAAGGATCAAGTTTCTGAGTGTCTTCGGAGATTCCGCTCTCGTGATCAATCAGATCAAAGGAGAGTGGGATACGAAACATCCGAATCTTATTCCTTACCGAGAATGTGTGTTGACATTGATCCCCCACTTCACAGAGATAACCTTTGAACACTTTCCAAGAGAGGAGAATCAGTTGGTGGACGCGTTAGCTACGATGTCTTCTATGTTCAAGGTCAAATGGGACAATGAGGCTCCCCGGATCATCATCTGGAAACTGGACGAACCGGCATACTGTTGTGATCTCGAGACTGAATTGGTAACTGAGAAGCCTTGGTACCATGAAGTGAATAGATACTTGGAAGCTCAGGAATACCCTGAAGGTGCATCTGTCAACGATAAGAAGTTTCTGAGAAGGTTCGCAGCGAAGTTCTTCCTTAGCAACGACATCCTGTATAAGCGAAACCATGATTCGACCTTACTGCGTTGTGTGGATAAAACTGAAGCAGAAAGGATCATGGAAGAGCTACATGAAGGGACCTTCGGAACACATTCCAGTGGACACACTATGGCAAAGAAAATCCTCCGGGCAGGGTATTTCTGGTCCACAATGGAAGCTGACTGTTACCAACACTCTCGGACATGCCATAAATGCCAGATATATGCAGACAAGGTGCATGTTCCTCCAGTTCCTCTAAATGTTCTAACTGCGCCTTGGCCGTTTGCAATGTGGATCATAGATATGATCGGCAAGATTAAACCTACGGCATCCAATGGGCATCGCTTCATCCTGGTAGCGATTGACTACTTCACGAAGTGGGTTGAAGCAGCTTCCTACGCTACGGTAACCAAGACTGTTGTAGCACGGTTCATTCGACATAATCTGATCTATCGATACGGCATCCCAGAAAGAATTATTACTGACAACGGTACCAATCTTAATAACAAGATGATCACTGAGCTCTGCGAGCAGTTCAAGATACATCACCATAACTCTTCTCCTTACAGACCGAAGATGAATGGGGCTGTAGAAGAAGCAAATAAGAACATTAAGAAAATCGTGCAGAAGATGACAGTGACTTATAAAGATTGGCACGAGATGTTACCGTTCGCTCTACATGGGTACCGTACCTCAGCCAGAACGTCAACCAGGGCAACTCCTTTCTCCTTGGTCTATGGCATGGAGGCAGTCCTGCCCATTGAAGTGAAAATACCCTCTCTCCGGATAATGAAGGATGCAGATCTGAACGAAGATGATTGGATCAAGACACGACTTGATCAGCTAAACCTTATTGACGAGAAAAGACTTGCTGCTATCTGTCATGGTCAGACGTATCAGAAACGGATGATCAGGGCATTTAATAAAAAGGTCAGACCACAAGAATATCAAGTTGGGGATCTGGTAATCAAGCGTATCATCCTTCCTCAGAGTGATCCAAGGGGCAAATAGACCCCTACGTACGAAGGGCCGTTTGTGGTTAAGCATGTGTTCTCAGGAGGAGCCATGATTCTAACCAACATGGATGGTGACGACCTTCCTCACCCCGCCAATGCAGACATAGTAAAAAGATACTACGCATAATAAAGACCCGCTAGGCTGACATGCCTAGGCAAAAATTAGGGCTTCCCGGCGAACCAAAAGGGTTCGGGCAAAATGAAGGGATGAAATGAAAAAATCTGTACACCCGGCAAGTCGAAAACCTGAAAAGGTGGCTTGGGCAAAAATGGGTATCCCGGTGGACTGAAAACCCGAAAGGGCGGTCCAGGAAAAAGTTAGGGATAAAGCGTAATACTATGTCTCATTGGATCACTTTGCATCCAGAACCCGGTATCTACATCAAGTTCAGACGGCATCGATCAATCAGCTTCATCTTCAACTAAGGTCATCAAGTGATGAGACGCTCAAAGATATAAAGGCGATAGCAGAGTTGAAACCCAGTGGATCATTCATTTCACACAGCTGTTTTATTTTCTTTTGTACAAATTGTATAAACTCTTTTGTTCAGCGGCGTTCTCTTACTAGGACGTCAGCCTCTTGTACATAAACGCCTATTTACAGGAAAAATCAAAATCAATACAAAAATCACTTTTCAGCTCAAATTGCCATTTGTTTTTCCTTTTCTGTTTGTTTTGCGAAGAACGTCCAAGGTTCAATTTGTGATATATGCATTGACAATAATTTGCTAACTCATGAATATTTGCATACGAAACAAAGGATTAATTACAGGTAACAGTAGAAACAGGGGCAATAAAGAGTTGTCTAAGCAATCTAATTGTTCTGTCCTCCAAGGTATCAAGGTGAGTTCGGCTGAAGAACATGACCAAGATATCTTAATTCCCCAGAGAGTGAGCCAGCAAGTCAGCGATACTCTCCCCAAGCAGAGTTAGTCCACTATCAACCTCAAGGAAGTTGGGTATCTCCAGTAGATCTCAACATTCCCCAGCAATATACGGACATTTTTAACAAGCATCCCCGGCAATCTTGGTCTAAAGATTGTTCCCCGGCGGTATACCAAACATTCAATGGAGTCACTTCCCCGATACAGTTCAAAACTTCCCCAGGAGAGTCCAATCAAGATTTCCCCAGGAAGGTTGGAATCCATCTCCCCAAGCAGTAAGCTCATCCTAGTAGATTCTGGAAGCTTGTCCCTCGCAGAGCACGAACGCGTCTCCCGGCTTTATTCAAAGGTTATTTCCCTACCAGGATATAACTGGGTTATCCTCAGCCAAAAGCCACGGAAAGATCGTCCTCGGCGAAGTCTTCTTATCCCCAGCGAAGTCTATTAACACTTCCAACACAACAATGGTATCCCCAGCGAAGTCTATCAGCACTTCCAACACAACAATGGTATCCCCGACGAAGTTACCATCAACATTTCAGCAAAGTACCTTTCTCCCCACAGAGTATTGTTCCCAGCAAGATCGTTAGAGTACTTTTCTCCCCACAGAGTATTGTTCCCAGCAAGATCGTTAGAGTACTTTTCTCCCCACAGAGTATTGTTCCCAGCAAGATCGTTATAGTACTTTTCTCCCTGCAGAGTAATCCATTCGCCAAGCTTATTCCCCAACGGAGTTATCTTCTCCTACCGGTATTCTTACAACTATCATCCCCAGCGGAGACAAAGCACTACTCTCCAACATCAGCCCAGGATATGACTTCCCGACATCCGTCAAGGATTTATTTTCCTAGGACGAAAGCACACATTCATAAACATCGCACTTCCATACATTATAGCATGCAAATCTCATTCATATTGAGAGCATCATTGCTTGATTCATATCATGCCTTGCATATGACTGACCTTTACCTTTCAGGAAAGATCCAGTCAAGCTCTCAGCTATATTTCAAGACTTTAGTCTGGTTCAGTTAAATCGATCCTAAGATTTTCCTGTTTCTTATCCAGTCAAAGGCCTTCTCTGGTTCAGTCAGATCGACCCTAAGATCTCCCTGATTCTTATCCAGTTGAAGATTTCAAGACCTTGTCCAGTTCAGTTAAATCGACCCTAAGATTTTTCTGTTTCTTATCCAGTCAAAGGCCTTCTCTGGTTCAGTCAGATCGACCCTAAGATCTCCCTGATTCTTATCCAGTTGAAGATTTCAAGACCTTGTCCGGTTCAGTTAAATCGACCCTAAGATTTTCCTGATTCTTATCCAGTCAAAGGCCTTCTCTGGTTCAGTTAGATCGACCCTAAGATCTCCCTGTTTCTTATCCAGTTGAAGATTTCAAGACCTTGTCCGGTTCAGTTAAATCGACCCTAAGATTTTCCTGATTCTTATCCAGTCAAAGGCCTTCTCTGGTTCAGTCAGATCGACCCTAAGATCTCCCTGTTTCTTATCCAGTTGAAGATATTCCAAGACCTTGCTTGGTTCAGTTAAGTCGACCCTAAGATTTTTCATGATTCTTATCCAATCAAAGGCCTTCTCTAGTCCAGTTAAATCAATCCTTAAAGATTTTCCTGATGAAGACTCAGTAGAAGACACCCAAGATTCTCTCAGCGTTACTGTTGAGGTTGAAGTCGCCCCAAGATTCTCTCAGCGTTACTGTTGAGGTTGAAGTCGCCCAAGATTCTCTCAGCGTTACTGTTGAGGTTGAAGTCGCCCAAGATTCTCTCAGCGTTACTGTTGAGGTAGTAATCGCCTATGATTCTCTCAGCGTTACTGTTGAGGTTGAAGTCGCCCAAGATTCTCTCAGCGTTACTATTGAGGTTGAAGTCGCCCAAGATTCTCTCAGCGTTACTGTTGAGGTTGAAGTCGCCTATGGTTCTCTCAGCGTTCCTGTTGAGGTAGTAATCGCCCAGGATTCTCTCAGCGTTCCTGTTGAGGTAGTAATCATCCAAGGTTCTCTCACCGTCCCGTTGAGGTAGTAACCATCCCTAGTTCATTCACCTTTTTGAAGCTCCAGATTCAATTCCTGTAACCAGTCAGGAGGCATCTATACAAAGAGTTTGAAGACCAGCTCCTGTAATAGGTCAGGTACTCATTTTTCTTTTTCAGGTACGCAAGTTCTCGCTAAGGAATCTCTTATGCGATTGACACCCAGATGGCATCTATAAGCCCATCCACTTTCCATCACCTCTCAGCATGGAATCTATAAGCCCATCATCCTATCCATCAGTCTCCAAATGGCATCTATAAGCCCATTCCCCCCATCACACTACTATGTGAGCGCAAATTTCTGGGCACTCTAGTGTTCAATCATCTTCCACCTTCGGATTACGAAAGGCACGTCAGCCAATCTGCATCCTCGGGTTTAAGAAGATTGAACAGGGGTAACTGTTGTACCCCAAAATTTGCCCTCCCATATTCTTCAAAATTGGCAAAGAGCATGCTTCAAAATATCCCAAGGGGTTGCACAGTTCAAGGGCCTCCTAACAGTCAAAAAACTAGGGTTTTGGGTCTGGCAAAGAAATTGAAGTTTTCAAGGGTCCAATCAAGTCCCACATGCCTACAAACATGGTCAAGCATCCACATGCCAAGTTTCAAGACTTACAGCACAAAATTGCACAGTCAAAAACCCTAATTGCCCTACAGTCAACTGCAGGGGCAAAATGGTCATTTGACAGTCAAAAGTTCAAATTTTTGGTCAACATATTATTTTGAAGCCACAAACATCATTTGATCAATTCTTGATCATGATTCTCAAGGCATGGCTCAAAAAACCCCAAGATGCAAAAGTTTCCATATTTGGACAGTTGAAAAAGTCAACTGTAACTTGACCAAGGCATAACTTCCACATGGTTTATCAGAAAAATTCCATCCAAAGCTCATTTTTAATAGAAAGACATTTCCTACAACTCCTCTTCACACTTCAAGTCCAAGAAATTCTCTCACAAAAAGTTATCAATTTCAACATTATAGGTCATTTTCAAAAGTCAACAAAAAGGGACTTTAAGTCAAAGACCATAACTTGAGATTGGTAAATAAAAATGACATGGGACCAAAGGCATTGGTTAGAGGACTTCAATACCTTTCCAAAATGTCCAAGAACATGATCAAAGCTTAAAACTTGAGCAAGATATGCCTTGTGGAAGTTGGGAAATTTTTGGGAATTTTGAAGAGTCAACTTTGCTTCAAATGCCTCAAAATTGCTAATGGGCCACATTTTCTTCCAAGAATCATTATCCAAAGGCTATGCACGACCATTTGGCCCAAGGGGAGTTATTTCATCATTTTTTATTATTTATTTGAATTTTTAATCACCATTAATTCATTTAATTAAATAAAATATGAAAAAATACTCATCCATGATTTTCAAATCTTTTTGTGCATAGAATACCTTCAAGATTTCGTGCACTATTCAATATGGAAAGAATCAAGGTGATTGGCAATGATTGGCATATTCTTCACATGAAAAAGATTGGAAAAAGATACCATGAAAATCAAATCTTAAAAGCATTGATTACCAAGGTTTTGGACATGTTTTGCAACCCTAATCCATTGGCATACATATACTGATCATAACCCTAAAGCTCACAACCAGAAAGCTGCGCCTAAGAATCAAAACCAACTTTGCATTTTTCATCAAATTTTTCAAAACTGAAAACGATATTGCAGGGAGTTTCAAAGCTTCTAACCAATTTCAATAGCTTGCCAAGGCTTCAAGGAACCTAACTGCATCCTTTTCCAATCCCCACGCATCAAGAATTGGTATATAGAACTCAAAATTTCTCATACTTTATGCATAATCGTATTTTAATTTTTGGGCATTTTCCATACAGTTTAATTGTTGTTTTGTACTAATATGGACCTTCTGAGTCTATTGACATTGTTTAATTGAGTTTTCATAGCCTATATGCAAAGTTACCATTGAAGCTTGCTAGGGTTTCAGAGCTGCAAAATTAGGGGTTTCCTCTTCAGGAAAAATCAGACCACGAGACCCACGCCATTGAAACCAGAAGCTCATGACTAATGGATTCCATACCTCGCGATCAATTTATGATCAACAGGGTTCTATTCGCTATTTTTGTATGCATCATTTAGTGGGGGTTTAAAACCCCCGCTATCCAGTTTGTTTTTTTCAGGCAAAATAAAGAACAGAGGAAGAAGACGCTTATGTGTCATGACGTGAAAGGGCAATTCAAAGTTGGCGCGCGTTTTATTGATTCAGACCACTAATTCTTGTTTTTTCTTATAATAATTACATTCCATTAATATTACAAAGAAAGCGCTTGGCACAGTTGGTTGATGCGTTGTCCAATAGGTACTGGGACCTGGGTTCGATTCCCAGGTCCCCTCACTTTCTTAATATATTTTGTTTCAACGTGATTCCATGCAGTTTCAAGCCCAGGGGTTCATCATACATCCACCATCCAAGCTTGCCACATGGCCACTAAGATCAATCCAATGGCCATGATCTGAAGAGTACCATGCATAGGTCAACCAAGCCACACGCCTCTCAGGAAAGTCAACCAGGCCTCCAATGATTGGGCCTAATTGCTGGCAGAATACCTCCAAATTGGGGTCTACACCCCCCATTGGTTTGCACTCTTGTTTTCATTCCTTTTTATTTTTTCTATTTTATTTATTTTATTTAAGTTTTATTTCAATTCTTTAAATTAATTTCTCATAATATAAAAATAATAAAAAAATCAGAAAGTCACAAAATATAAATATATTTTATTTAATGTTACTTTTGTAAATAAATTTTATTAGTTGATTTAGTTTTAATTCTAGGTTTAATTTTAAATGTTTTTTTATAAACTAAAAAATGTAGAATTAGGGTTCTAAATATTTTTATTCTTTTTCTTTTCTTTCACCATAATTAATAATTAATTATTTATTTTGTAAATAAATTGCCATGTAAATAATTAGGTTAAAATTAGGATACAAACTTAAATATTTTTTTTAATAAATTAAAAATAGTTTAGAATTAGGTTTTAATTCCATTAATTCTCATTAAACTCCATAAATACAAAAACTCCAAAAAAATTCTTCTTTTTATTTAAACCTAATTAATTTATTAACTTTAATTCAATTTCTTTAAAAGGGTCCAACGCCCTCGCATTCGATCATAATTCTAATTCGCGCGCTTATTTTATTTCCTTTTTTCATGTAATTCTCCCAAAGCCATGTAATAGACTAGTTAGATATTTATCTTTCCGCTTTATTTTATTTCAAATCGGGTCTTGGATTAATTTGGCGATGTAGACCCGCGCCTTTGTAATAGCGTAGGACTTTTACCTTCTCGCATCTTTTTTTAACTGTTAATAATTCGCATGAAAGAATGAATGCTCAAAATAAAAGCAACGCGTAGATCACCAATGTATGAACAAGATAAACATAAATGAACATGACACACAAATCACACACCACCCCTAGGGTACGCCTCACTGTTGCCTTGCCCCTCGAAAGGTGGTCGTCGAGTAGAGGATGTTTTAGTAAGTCCTCATGTCCATGAACATGGCATGAGGGTAGCTTCTAAGGTGTCTTCCTATTGCTCCGGTGATCACCATGTCCCGAACCCTCGAATTGACCCGAACACCTCCAACGGTGGTGCTACCTACCTCTCAATGGTGGGATGGCACTACTTCAAGGACATTTACACAGACGAATTCCTTAGGGTAGGTAGACGACTCTAGATACTTGCTCTAATCTCAAAACAAATCAAAAATACTTTTCACACCGACACTTTCAAAAAGCTTTCAAAAACAAATTTTCAAACACTCTTGAGGACTGATACAAGAGTCGAACTGAAATTTTCAAAGAAACTTTTTTAAACCCACAGTTGAAAAGCAGACAAACATTTTTGAAAACACAAGTGAGCAAGTATCTAAGAGCCCATGGATAACCATGGATAGAAAGGGTGCTAACACCTTCCCTTTCTATAAATCCACCTCCCGAACCGAGAGCAATCTCTATAAGGAATTTTTCTGTGCTTTTGTCCTTTCCATTTGGAGAAAATAAAAGACGGTGGCGACTCTTGCTTCCGCGACATTTCGCGAACCAGCATTAAACAGTCAGTTCTAGATCCACCGATCACAACGAGGAATTTTTTTGGTATGTCCCTTGTACGAATGGTCCGAGGATGTCCATTCTCCACCAGGCAAATGGCCATGGCGACGATAATGTGTTTAGCTCGTGCGGCAGGGAGAGATGCACGTCGGCGTGTCTTTGGCACTTGTCACATTTCTTGACGTGGTCTTTGGCGTCTTGCTGCATTGTTGGCCAGTAGTACCCCGCTTGCAGTGCTTTCCGTGCTAGGAACTTTCCGCCCATGTATTGGGCACTAATCCCTTCGTGAATTTCTTGTAGTATCTCGGGGACCACGAATTCTTCGATGCACTTCAAGAGTGGGATGGAAAATCCTCAACGATACAGTTTATGCTCGAGCACCACATAGGAGCATACTCGTCGTTTGGTCGCGGCTGCTTCCCTTTGGTCCAGGGGAAGTTCCCCCTTCGTTAGGAAGTTGAATACCGGGGTCATCCAACACGAGTTGTCCCCGATGGAATTTACTTCGGATAAAGTCGCGGATTTTATAATGCTCGGGCGAGACATGTATTCTTGTATGACAGATTTGTTTCCACCTTTCTTCTTCGTGCTTGCGAGCTTCAAAAGTATGTCGGCCCGTGTGTTTTATTTGCGTGGTACGTGCGAAATTTCTGCCCGGTCGAACTTTTTCATATGTTCCCTGACCAAGTTTAAATATTCGATGAGGCTGTTGTTCTTAGCCTGGTATCCCCCTTGAACTTGAGACACGGAAAGTTGGGAGTCAGTGAAAATTTGTATTTCGCGGGCGCCTAAATCCTCGGCCAGTCTTAGCCCTCCGAGCAGCGCCTCGTATTCTGCCTGATTGTTTGAGGTTAGAAAGGAGAGGGTGAGTGAATGTTCGATCACTACGCCTTCCTCGTTCTCAAGGAGGATTCCTGCTCCACTTCCGGTCGAGCTGGAGGCTCCGTCGATAAAGATTGTCCATTTGTGCTCCTTCCCAACGGGGGGGTTATTAGCAGTCATCTCCGTGACAAAGTCGGAAAGAGCCTGGGCTTTCAGGGCCTTCCTGCTCTCGTACTGGACGTCGAATTCTGAAAGTTCCAAGGACCATTTCAGCATTTGGCCCGCCATGTCTGGTTGACCCAAGAGCTGTTTCACGGGCTGGTTCGTTTGTACGACGATCGTGTGCGTGAGGAAATAGTGTCTGAGCCTTCTCGCTGCATTGACGAGGGCTAAATCCACCTTCCCGATATGTTGGTATCTAACCTCGGGCCCCTGGAGCGCTTTGCTCATGAAGTAAACGGGTTTTTGTCCGTCGTTAGTCTCGCGAATGAGGGCCATACTGACGACTTCGACAGAAACGGCCAGGTATAGAAATAGGGTCTCCCCGTCGACGGGTTGTGGTAGCACGGGCAGCTGCGAGAGGCTCTGTTTGAGATGGAGAAGGGCCTGTTTGCATTCCTCGGTCCACTCGAAAGTTGCCTCCTTGCGAAGGAGTTTGAAGAAAGGCAGGGCGTGTTGAGCGGATTTTGCAACGAAACGGGATAGTGAGGTGAGCATGCCATTCAAGACTTGTATGGATTTTTTCGACGTGGGTGTATGGAGGTAAGAGAAAGCTCAGCACTTGTCGGGGTTGGCTTCGATTTCTCGTTCTGTTAAGTAGAAGCCGAGGAACTTTCCTGCCTTGACCCTGAACGTGCACTTCTCGGGGTTAAACCTCATTTTGCATTGCCTTGCTTGGGCAAAGACTTCCCTAAGATGAGCAGCATGGTCAGTGTCTACTCGGGACTTGAAGATCATGTTGTCCATGTATACCTCGAGCATATCTCTGATTTGGTTGCGAAAGATCTTGTTCATCATCCGCTGATACGTTGCTCCTGCGTTTTTCAGACTGAATGGCATTACGTTGTAGTAATAGTTGCCCAAGCTAGTCATGAAAGCGGTGCAGTGTTTGTCGCCTATTGCCATTGGGATTTGGTTGTAGCCCGAATAGGTGTACATAAACGATAACATTTTATAGTTGACCGAGTTGTCGACCAGCATATCAATATTAGGTAAATGAAATGCATCTTTGGGGCATGCCCGGTTAAGATCGGTATAGTCAACGCATATTCGCCATTTTCCATTATTTTTCTTAACAAGTACAACATTTGACAGCCAGGTTGAATATCGGGCTTCAAAAATAAAATTTGCCTATAGGAGGTCTTTTACATCTTTTTCAGCAGCCTCCACTTTCTCGGGAGACTACCTACGCCTACGTTGTACTACTGCCCTAGCGGCTGGATCAATGGCGAGTTAATGACAGGAGACCTCAGGGCCGAGACCGGGCATCTTCGCAGCACTCCGTGCAAACAGATCCACATTTTCCCTCAAGCAGACCTTGATCTGCTTTCTTGCCAAGTCAGGGAGTCTAGTGCCAATCTTCACTCCTATGCTTGGGTCTTCACCGAGAGGGACGAGCTCGAAGTCCCCATCCGGAATTGTCTCGCCGTTGGAGGGCTCGTTCTGGTCGAAGCGAGTGTCCAGCAAGATCGAGTCGACCTTTGGAGGGCCCCTTTGTTCTCCCACTCTGAAGGGCTCTGACCGTTGAGGCTTTGATCGCGCAATTGTAGCTTTCTTGGCGGGCCGTATCTTGGTGTCGATTGTGCTGTGTCCCTTAGACACCGCGTTGAAGCACCTTCGGGCAGCTGCTAGATCGCCTTGAATAGTGGCGACCCGTTCCCTCTTGGTGTAGAACTTCATCTTTAAGTGGACGGTGGAGGGCACCGCGGTCAGCTCTGCCAGTGTCGGCCTCCCGAGGATGCAGTTGTAGAGGGATGGGCAGTCGATGACGAGGAAGCGGACCTTGACCTGCCTGGTACCGGTATCCTCGCCGAATGTGACCATAAGCTCCACGTACCCCCACGACTTAGAGGTCGAGCCATTAAAGCCCTACAGGTCTGACCCCACGTATGGTGAAAGGTGAGAGTCATCGAGCTGCAGAGTTCTAAACAGCTGGTTGTACATCATGTCGATGGAACTTTCCTCGTCGACCAGGATGCAATGGACGTCGAAGTTGGTCATTCTCGCCCTTATCAGAAGAGGGATGGCCGAATTGGGGGGCCCTCAGGGGAGCTCCTCGAGGTAAAAGGTGATCGACTCTGATCTTCCTTTCACCCTTTCGAAGGACACCATTTGCGGGGGAGCCGCGTCGACCAGTTCGTCCAGCTTTCTCTTTGCTGAATTTATGGTCAAATCATTAAACCCTCCACCGTTGATGACCATGGAGGAGGGGAAGTTTTCCCACCTGCTGTGCATAGACAGAGGCTCTTGCAGATGTTCGGGGACGTAGAAGTCCTCATGTCTCGTGACGGAGAACACGGTTTGGATGGGAACTGACTCGTCAGATGGTTGAGCATCCTCTTCTACTTCACTCGCCTCACGGGCATCTCGACGAGGAGCGTCGCTTCTCCGATATTGCGCGAGTCTCCCCCCTCTATGAGGGTCTCGATGGCGTCCTTAAGATTGACGCAGTCTTCGATCAAGTGCCCGTAGCTCCGGTGATACTGGCAATATTTGCTTCGGTCTACCCCGGATTAAGCAGGAGCGGGGCGAGGACGCTTGACGCCGCCGTCCTTGAAGTATGTATTTGCGCACTCCGCTAAGATGCGCTCGCGGGAAGCCGTTGGCGGAGTGTATTCAGTGAACCTCCCCGAGGGCCCCCTTTGTTCCCGGGCATCTCGGGATTTGTCGTCCCTTCTCTTCTCCGCCAGTTCGTCGAGGATGGGCGGTGTCTTGTCGTGGATTACTGGTAGATCCGCGATTCCTGAGATCTCGGGCTCTGTTGGTCGCTTCTCTCTTCTCGTAGTCCATATAAGCTCTGGCCTTCTCGAGGAGGGCATCAAATGTCTGGGATGGTTCGATGCCTACAACCTTTCTGAATTCAGTGTCCGGGAGGAGTCCCCTCTCGAGCAGGTATCTTTTCATGTGGTCCGCACATGGGACCTGGATGGCCTCCCGGTTGAACCGGTCAATAAACTCCCTTAGGGTCTCATCGTGTTTTTGGACGATGGCCTCGAGGGCTGCTTCGGTCTTCGGGTGTCGTCGCGAAGCAGTGAACGAACTGATGAATTAGTTCTTCAGATTTCGCCAAGAGGTAATTGACCCCGGGGCGAGACCTTTGTACCAGTCCATCGCAGCTTTTCTTAGAGTCGTGGGGAACAATCGGCATTTGATCGGTCCCCCGACATTGTGATAGTGTAGCATGGCTTCAAACCCGTCTATATGGTCAACAGGGTCGGCGATGCCGTCGTACTCCTTTAGGTGGGGGAGGCTTCTCCATGCCCGGGGGGATGGGTGCCTCTGTGATAACTTGTGACAAGGGACCGCGGGGGTCGTTCTCGTCACTCTGTTTGGGCGAGCGAGACGGAGATCTGACGTAGTGGCGGCCACGGTGGCCCTGGTCGCGCGGAGAGGTCCTCAGGCGGTATGACCGTTGGTGGTTTCCCTCGTTCCTGTCTCCAGGGGGTCTTCGTTCTTGACGCGAGGGGTCGTGATCGCGCCTTCCCGCATCAACGAGTTGTTCCCTCTCCAAGGGGGGTCGTCGCCCGAGTGGTTGGGGTGACGGGCTTCGAGAGATGTCCCTGCTATGTCTCCGCGGGGAGATTGTGGGTGTTCCTCTGTTTGTCGAGGAGGAGGAGATTGAGGTCTCTTGTGCCTTCTTGGGGGCCTCCGATCGTCTTCGAGTGTCCTCGGTCTTTCTCCCTGGACGAAGATTAGGTAGTTGGTTTGATTGATTGCCGCGAACAGTGCCATGGTCGTGGCGTCTGCCCCGGCGGGGAAGGGGACCTCGTGGAATTGGACGTGTTGGTAGTTCTGGGGAGGTGGTCGGTCGTCCTCATGTCGGTGAGGCAAAGATGATAACGAAGGCAGTTGCTCCGTCTCTGTATTCAGAAGGCCCAAGCATATTGATGTCGGGTGTTGTGTTATGGCCAGCTGTACCGGCGTTGTCGAGACCGGCATTGTTGTCGGTGATGTTATTAACGTCGATGACACGGACGTTCAGGTTGTCAGGAGTCTGGTCATCCATGATAGTCGGGAATTGTTTAGCTTTGGTCTCAAGTGAATAGAAGACGGGGAAGCAAGTTTCCCACAGACGACGCCACTGATCTTACCGGATCGGAGATCGACCGTCACAGTTGGCTCAGGCAGAAGTTGAATGAGATGGGGGGTGGGTACCTGCAAGACACTCCCATGGCAAAGTAAGAAGTGGAATGAGCAAGCAAGTATGAGTTCTGAGATATGAGTTGAATACCTGACCCTCTCGGAAGAGAGCGTATTTATAGCCCCAGCACTGGGCCAAGATCTCTTTATTGGGTTGATCAAACAGGCCCAACAAAGAGACTGTCAGGTTCTACGTGTGTAGTGGGAACCCGCACGTGGCCCCCTACCTGGATGACGTCCTCCGCAAGACCGGGAGGATAGAGACGCGATCTTTCCGGGACCATGAAGACTCTGCGAAATCCGGAGAGGTTGGAAGTCAGCCCTACGTGGAAGGTGCTCGGGGGGGAGCGCATGCTCGTTAGAGATGGTCTCTGCGAGCACCGACGGGAAGCAGTCTTGGTCGACAAGACATCTGTGGTCGGGATGTGCTCGGGAAAAATACCGCTCAGCGCAGCAGGTTGGCATGCTTGGATTGGGCCTCACTGGTAGTTGGATCAAGAGCAGGTCCAGTCCAGAACAAATTTATTACTAGTTCGACAAATAACAAGCATGCTCTAAATGTGTTCAAACATGTGTTCAAACATATAAAAAAGTAAAATTGATACCAGAAAATGATCATTGCAAATATATAGATTTATTACTAGTTCGACAAACAACAAACATGCTCTAAATGTGTTCAAACATATAAAAAAGTAAAATTGATACCAGAAAAGGATCATTGCAAATGTATAGATTTATTACTAATTCGACAAATAACAAGCATGCTCTAGATGTAACCATTAAGCCATCATGGTTTGTTCAATGCAATATAATCTGGAATTTACAATGATTCCTAATCACTTCCCTTTGAAGATATTAGAGAAACGCCATACTTTTTGAAGATGGAAGAAGCTCTTCCTGTCATTACAATTTCAACATTCAAACAACATAGCAACAAAAAAATAAAATTAGGATGAAGCATGGGAAGCTGAATGATCATAAGTTGATCCTACATGCTGGATAACAAAACCATAGATCTTCCCCTTCAATTTTTCAATCTTATCTGTCAATGAATGATTCCCTTTAGAAACCACGCCATCTAGCCATGCATTTACACGCTTCAAATGAGATAAAACAATAGCGATGGAGCCACCATCCAGAGGCAACGCTTTCTTCCCGCCACTACCACTGTCTCCAAACACTTTAAATCCTGCTTCAATGGACTCCTCAACAAAAAGTAGAAACCACATTTGCATTTCTGACAGCAGATTTGTTCCAAGCTCGACTGTTTCCTTCATTCCATTACCCCTGGTCCACACCCCACCACTTGGACTAGTGTGTGGAGATGACAAAACATTCACATTCAGATGACTCTTAGGTGTGCAAAGAGATTGTCGTTTTGACAGGCTTTTCTGAAGTGATGATGGAGTATCTGTGCCAGTTTCAGTAAGCAGTGATACTATCTGAAGATCAGTGGCCAAAGCAGCTTCAACCCAAAGGGAGAGGGATTTTGATTGATCTGTTGGAATGTTGTCATCAAATATCTCAAAATTGTGACCAGTGGCAACAGATTTAGCCACTGCGATTGATCTTAGGACATCTTCATAGATGATAAAAAATCTGTCTATGGTTGGCAAAGGATTTTTGGCTTTGCACACTGAGCAAAGGTCTGAAAACATGCTGAGTAAAGAAACAATTTATGATTATTGAAACACTTCAACAGAAAATGGACTATTATAAAAATCTGGTTAAAGGGTAGTTATTACCTTAAATTTCTTATTATGCATTCAGTAGCATTGGCCTCCTCTAATGCTGCAGCAGCTGCTGCAGAAGCAAGAGCTTTCCTTTGCATTGCATCCTGAAACCAGTTCACAATAAAAGATTAGTCAAATTAGCCTTCAAAGAGTGCATTCACAATAAAAGATTAATCAAAGATGCTATATCACCAAAATCCTGGTTAATTAGGAACTAGAGATATCATCAATAAACCTACCACATCCTAGTATGTACTATGCATAAACACTTATTGCTTAATTGTTTTTACCTCAGGAGGGTTCATTCACACTACATTTTTAAAAGGGTTCATCACACTACAAAATAAAAGCCTGAAAATCAACGGTAACTTTCCAAAATTCACACCTTTGCAAGTCTAGAAAGTTTGGATGATACTGCATCCAGCGGAACACTCCCATCAGTCCATTTCTTCTCATGAATTGTAATGCCAAGACCTGAAAGCTTTGATTTCTCCGTCTCCAAACAACACAGAGGAGAAGAAACTATAGTATTCTCATCAGAATCATTGTTATCAGATTTTTGACTTTTCACATCACTCAATCGCCTTAACATAGCAGCCTACAATAACAAAACATTTCAATACAAATGACATTAGTTACATTGAAACTTTCCATTCTTGTTTCATAGCATATATAGAAAATTTGGAATTTAAATTGGATATTTATGTACCTGAGTACGCGCAATTGAATTAGAATCAACCCTAGTTTTCTCCTTTTCATTGGATTCACCACCTTCAATGTTTTGTTCATCCCAATTCTTCCTTGTCTTCCCAGCCAATGCATCAGATATCTTGGAGATTCCAGTTACAATCTTCTTCTTCCCCGAAGAATCTATGGCCGGAGAAAACTTGATACCTCCAGACAACCTTCTACCGGGCGAGATTGAAGCTCTTCTAGGGTTAGGCGAGGGCTGCTTCCTTGCAGTAGGAGACGGTTGTCTGTACCTGGACGGAACAATAATAGCCGCCTCCCTTGAAACCCTCCGATTCTCCTCCCTAGCCGAAACCAAGCTCGGAACCAAGCATTTGGAAGGAACGGGAGAAGAAGATCTCTTGGCCTTTCCAGCTGGAGAAGGATCTCTCTCAGCAGATGGTTTGTTGAACTTTCCTGCAGATTGAGACCTCTTGGCAGTAGCCGGAGATGAAAACCTCTGCGGCGGAGGCAAATTGTCTCGTTGAGCCAGAGGCTTTCTCGGCTGTGGTTGTTTCTGGTGATGGTGTGGTTGATTAATCGGAATTGGAGAGAGTGACGTGTTATTGGTGGAGAGATACTGAGAAAGAGGATCGTCCGAATCGGAGAGAGGCTGAACGCTGAAATGGCGAGAGGATTGCGAGATTCGAGCGATGAGGGGCTCCGGTGATCCAACGAACGGGTGACGAGTTGTGAGAGGACGAATGTTGGAAACGGTAGGAAGAGGAGTATTGAAATGGAATCTATCAACGTAGAGAAATTGACCTAATTGAAGACGGTTAGAGAGAATGAGTTCGGTATCGGGGTGGGAGAGAAGAACGTAGGTGGAGTTGAGCGAGTCCGAGAGGTTGAGGTAGAACCCATCGTTGGAGAAGAGATCGGAACCGGCTAAGGCCGGGACGATTCCGATGAGTTGGAGAAGAGGTGAACGGTGGTCGCCGGTGACGCGTGTGTCGCTGTTCATGGCTTGAAGGAGTTTTAGGACTAGTCCTGGGGTTAGAGAAGCCATTGTGAATCGAGTTTGGAGTGAGAGTGTGTGAGAGTGAGAGAGATATAGTATATAGAAAACAGAGCGGTTTATGTTTGTTTTCAAATTCAAAAAATGGGTTTTGTCCGTTATGATATGTTTCCGACTCTAGCATCACATGATAGTGATGACAACAATAATACTACCGTTGAAGATTTTAACGCCTTAAATCTTGGATTAACTTAGAAAATACACTTTTGACTTAACTTTATGGAAAATCTTAGTAGCTTAACTTTATGGAAATTATATCTAACATTTTTATTTTGAAATTTGTGTGTAAATTTTCTTTTTAATTTTTAATTTGGTTTTTTCAACATTAATTTTTAACATGTACTTCTTTTTTTTCTTTCTATTTTTATAAATGTTTTGAGTTGGCCAAAGACCTAATGAAATGGTCTAATTATGTATAACTAAATCAAAATTATGTAACGTATATAGTCAACATATATGAGATTTAAGGTACATATTTTGATCTTCATATTTCTACACTCATCTTAGATTTTATAACTAATTTGGACATTGGAGTGTTAACCTTGTAGGTCCACTCCACACCATTATATCTGAGATCAACAAAATCGCTTCTAGAGTCTTACGTCATCAATCAAAACCTATTTTGGTTACAGTACTGTTTACCGTTGTTTTTGGTAAACAACCGCTAGTCTCCAAAAAAGGTAAGTTTTTGGTTTGCTTGCGGGATCGACCAAACTAATCCCAGAACATATGCTAATCTTTATGTAAAATGAGTGAGAAGGAAGAACGCACGTTCGACCCAGGGGAGAGATGTTTTAAGTTTGTTGAACAGTAAATGAAAACATAAAAATGCAAGTAAAAGAAGTGAAAAGAAGTAAAAGATAACTTTGCAATATAATGGTAAAGTAAAGTGAAAAGACTTTCATTAAGTAAAAAAGGTGTTTCTAACGTACATTGCTCTGCTTTTTATCCTTTCTCACGCAGTAGTTACTTGGATAATATTTGAGAGATTTTGTACTATATGTTGCACACACTAAAAATTACACAAACTTCTTAATTTATACTAAAAATAGGTAACCGTCGAGGGGACATCCTGCGCTAAAATGAAGACAAGTGTCTCCTGCATGTCTCTCGACCCATAGCCTTTTGCCACGTTTCCTTCCCTTAGACGCTGATAAAAACCACCTTTCCCTCCAATAATTCAAATTTCAAAATGGTCTTCGTCCCACGTGCCAAGGCGCGAACACTTCCCTTCAGTCGAAACAACCTGCATCTGCCTCGATCGAATGAGCATTTGATTGAAGCTTTCTTATTATACCTTGGATCCTTTCCTTAATTTATCTCATGCGTCGAATTACATCTCCTGGTGTAGCTCATTTCCAGTTGTTTGGTCAAGGAGTCTAAATATAGCAAGTGTCGAATTTGGGAGCCAACAAATTGCCCCCCAAGAATGTCTATTTCGACGCCCAAAGAAATAACTATTCTTTGAACTTCCCATTCGACACCTGTCTTACCAGTTGTCCACCAGGCTTTGACGTGTACCTTTCACCTTCTAACGACTGCTATATTTGATAAAACCATCATTACTTTTCTCCAAAATGTCTCTTCAAAACTGTTGTTACCACGCTTGATATGATGGCCTCGTTCCTATAATCTAGGCAAGCATGTCCCAACGTTTCCCAACGCCTGCACGGTAATCGTTTCCTGCCTCGCCACGTGCCCCACTACCTGCAAAACATTCAATGCGTTTGACGAGACATTTCCCACTTCTGAAGGCTATAAATACTTCCAAACTTCTCCATTTAGAACTTTTATCATTCTCAGCTTTTCCAAACTCCTTGCATTCTCACAACACTGTATTGTCACCTTCGCTCTTTCTCTTAAATCTTTAACAATGGCCTTTCTCTCTAATTCCCCAAACAATCCACAACCAAAGAATGCCAATGATGTTCAGAAACCACCAGAGATTTTTTCTATCAACCCTTCTTCTTCCTCGACTAACAGGTACATTGTTGAATCTATGGGAGAAGGGCGAGAAGCCTATGACTCTCAACTCCTTATTCCTGTCAGATATGGCGGAAAGATGTATGCTATGTCCGGCCCATTGTCTTCATGTGCTGAAAATCCCTTAAAAAACAATGCCTTTTTCCCTACACATCCAAGGCTTAAACCCATAGGTTGTGCCAAAAAACCTAGGGCAGATACTGAAGATGCTACACCGGCTAACCAGCAAAATCCTCAAACTGCTGATGATATCAACCTCCAGTTCATGAATAAAGGTAATCGCATCTTTCGATCAAGCCCTAACCTTTCTTCTGAATACTCCGACTGGCTGAATAAAATGGAAAGGGTGCAAGCTCCTATCTGGAAGGAGATGGGCATCTATGACTTAGTGATGTTGTCGAAGACAGGGTTACCTTATTGCCCCCTTATGCTGGTATCCTCATTGTACTTTTGGGACAGTGCACATTTCACCTTTCATCTGCCTTGTGGGATGGTGACCCCTACCTTGTTCGACATAGCTGCCATTACTGGTTTTCGACCCACTGGTGACTATTTCGACCCTGAAGACCTGTCTGAGGATCCCATTGGGTTTGCTTCTACCAAACCTACTTATACCACCTTCATAAACCACTTTCATGACAAGGCTTCAAATACTGTGTCAGAGGTGGAGCACATAGCCTTCTTGGCCATGTGGCTGTCTCGATTCGTTTTCTGCACTAAATCACTGCAGGTGACGAAAAAGATGTTGACGCTTGCAACACAGCTCCATCACAAATACCCTCTTTGCTTGGTCGAATTGATTCTGGCCAACTTATATGAGTCCATCAGTAATGGTGTGACTCAACTTAAGGTTCTGGGGGACAGAGGAAGTTTGCTGCTATCTGGTCCCTTCTGGCTTATGTAATTGTGGCTTAACGCCACCTTCGAATCCTTCCTCCCTCAAAAGAATAAGATCAATGAAGAAGCTCCTGAAATTTCAAACAGGAGAGTCGAAGGCACCAGGTTGGCATTGCTAACTCCCACTGACGAAGGCCAACAGTTTCAAAAAGCCTTTACAAGCTTCGTAATGATGTTTGCGGAGCGAAAAAGCTTTGATTCGACTATGGCTCCTTTTACTGGTCGAAAAGTTGGCCCGGAATGGTTTACTAGACCATATCCTTCAGAAGAAGATGACGTGGTGGATGAGTTCGTGAGCATGTGGGAAGCGTTTCTCCGCCCCAGGATCATGCCTTTAAGATTTAAGAGCTCGAATAACCAATTGAGCTTGATTTCCTATCAACCCAATCTTGTCTCTCGACAGTTTGGCATTGCTCAATCGCTTCCTTCGCCTATATACCCTCGAGAGAGACTGCTACTCTTTTATAATGCAGATTACTCAGAGGATGCCGCTACCAAGCATATTGGTAGGTATTCTGGTCAAATTACACTGACCCTATTCAATTTTAACCTTCATTTTCTGAACTCTACCATTTATGAGACGTGGTGGAGACACTATTATGAGGAAGAGTTCTTTGACGAGAAGGACTTTGCCCACCATCTGCGTGAGGCATTCAAGCTGGTTCTCGACAGAGTTAAAAAAGGTATTCCTTTTTCCATCCCTTCGATTTAGATTTGTTTTACCAACTCCTAACTAACCATAGTTGTTTTGCCTTTCGTTTAGCTGTCAAGCGGGTTGCGAAGAAAACTGCTGAGAGTGCAAAAGGGGGAGACTCTGCCATCAATCCCTCTCCTAAGGTACCTACCTTTCTTTTTTTACCCTTAGTTTTATCTGACGTAGTTATTGACCTTCTCGCCTTGGTTTGTTATACGCTTAGAAATCCACTCCAAAAAAGCGGAAGGTTCAAGAGATCCAAATCTCTAGCGATGAGGAAGAGGAGTCTCCACCTATTCCTTTGCAGAGACGAAGATTGAAAAAACCAACTCCTGCTGTCGAAACCCGTCCAAAAATTAGGATTAAAACTACGGCGGGGAGGTTACCTCCTATCATCATCAATGAACCCACTGAACAGGAGATGATCGCCAGATTAAACAATCCTAGTGAAAGTGACAATTCTAGTCCTGGTGCTGAAATTCCAGTACAGGTATCCACTTCGTCTGCTTGTTATGTACTTCTCACTCTCTCTTACTTTGTGACACTTTTACAAGCAATAAATTCTTTCTATTTTTCAGGACACTGCTGGCACTTCGACACAAAATCCTACTCATGTCGAGGATTCGACCACTTGCTTGAATAGTGACGGGATTCCTACCTACAGACCTTCTTCGGCAAAAGACTCTTTCGTGAGTTCAGTTGACGAAGTGAATCAGACTTCTGAACCCCAGCGTGAAACCATAGAAGAAGCTGATGAAGAAGAAGCTGAAGGAAATCAAGAGGAGGTTAGGATTCCTATGGTCGAAGTTGAGACATAGGAGGAACATGGGGAGATCCCAGAAGCTGAGGGTGATGAAGCTCTTGCTGAATAAAACCAAAATCCTCCAGGTATTGAGGCAATTCCTACTCAAGTACCTAACGTGGTTATTGCAGCCAACACAAGCACCCCTTCGACTGGGTCGAGAACCAAAGAGGATTTGGCTTTACTGAAGCAACAAGATCTGTTAGGTTATTTGACTGCAATCTTGGAGGGTCGAGAGAGCTCCTCTGATCGTAGCGCCTCGACTGCATCTGGTAGTACCTCGACTTCCCCTCTCGATGAAGCTCTTCAAAAGGTTAAAGCACAAATCTTTAAAAGAGATTTGACGTTAACTTTAGAGGGGGAACCAGCAGTGCCTTCCTATCTGAAGACTATCTTGAAAGTTGTTGATCTTCTTGTTGCCCCTCCAGACGTAGCTAGTGTAATCTTGTATTTACTTTCTATCGTCGAGCAAGTATCAGCAGACTTCAATCGTCAAAGACTCATTAATCGTGATATTGAGGAAGCCAATGGCCAAGTGGCTGCTGCCACTGAATCCACTTCTAGAGTAAAGGACTTGTCGAAGGCCCAGGAGGCTAGGCAAAAGGAAGTCGAGGATATTGATCAAAACAGTGTTCAGTTGAGAGCACAGATTGCAGAGTTGGAAGCAAAACTCGCTGCCAACGACAAAAAGAAAGAGGAGCTTCTTGTTGTGAACACTGAGTTAGAAAGCCAAGAAGAATTGGCTGAAGGGTTAAGACATGTGGATCGAGCTCAATCTTTGGACGCCAAGCTCGAAACCCTTCACCAATCAAAAGCTCTCTGTGATCGAAGGCTAAAATTACAACGGATCAAGTACCTCCAGATCAAGGCCAATCTTCCCTTCTGAATCTTGTTCCTTTTAACTATGTAATCACTTTCTGTAACAATTTCAAATCCATTTTGGCCTCTTTAATGAAAATCATTTAAGTTTCCATTTTGGCATTCTTTATAATTAGTGATTATATATTATTTATTTTTATCTCTTGAAGCATAGGTCTATACGTTTTCAAGTATTTACCATTTACCTTCAAGAGTCTTCGATCTTCGCTTAACTCTTCGATCTCACAGGCCCCACCTGAGAAAGCCTGCACAATCTTAAAAGGTCCTTCCCACTTAGGGGACCATTTTCCCAAGCTTCGATCCTTTCGATCCATTGGGAGTATTACTTTCCAAACTAGATCTTCATGCTGAAATGTCTTGGATTTTACCCTTCGATTGTAGGATTTCTCGACTCGCTTCTTTTGTAGTCTCAAAAGGTCTAAAGCTTTCAACCTCTCTTCGTCTAAGTCTACAAGCTCATCCAACATCATGTTTCAATAGACTTCGGAAGGGATCTCGTGATGCATTTGAATCCTTGTCGCTTGCAAGTGGATTTCCACTGGTAACACCGCATCATGACCATAGGTTAGGCGAAATGGCGTTGTCCCTGTAGCTTCTTTGGGACACGTTCGACATGCCCACAGGACTTGATCTAGTGTTTTGTGCCAGTTTCTAGGTTTCTTTCCCCATGTTTCTTTATTAAACTGATCACCACTTTGTTTGCTGCTTCGACCTGACCATTAGCTTGTGCATAATAAGGCGTAGACGTCAATAGCTTAAACCCCACTTCTGCAGCGAAATCTTGCATTTTTCGACCAGTGAAGACTGATCCCTGGTCTGTAGTTATTGTCTCAGGGATCCCAAACCTGTATATGATGTGCTTTTGAATGAATTCAATGACATTCTCTTGGTCTACATTGATTAAAGGAATCGCTTCAATCCATTTAGTAAAATAATCAATGCCCACCAATATATACTTCTGACTTTTAGAAGATGCTGGTCGAATCTCCCCAATGAGATCCAAAGCCCATCCTCTAAAAGGCCAAGGTTTCACAATTGAGTGAAGCTCATTTGCTGGCACATGTTGAATGCTTGTATGTTTTTGGCATTCTTGGCATCCTTTGGAAAACTCAACACAATCTTTTAGCATAGTGGGCCAATATAAGCCTTGTCGAAACAATAACCATTTCATTTTTTGGCCTACTCGGTGTGCTCCACATGCCCCAATGTGTGTGGTAGAAAGGGCCACATACGCCTCTGTTTCACTTAAGCATTTCAAGAGTACACCTTCTTGCATTTTCTTAAACAGTTCGCTTCCCATCAACACATAACTCAGTGCTCTGTACTTTGTCTTTCGTTCTGTCGAAGCTGCTGGATTTTGTAAATAATCCACTACAGGCTTTCTCCAATCCTGCTCTATTAGATTGTCTATGAACGATATTTCAAAATTTTCCTGATCAGTATACACCAACTTTGTGGTCTTTAAGTCTGATGGAAATAATTTGGTGGCAGTTACTCTCCCTCTAACTTCCACTGCTTTCGAAACTTTATACCCATAAGCAATTTGTGCCAAATCGTTGGCTGCTTAATTTTCTATTCTGGGTATGTGCCAAATGTTAACTGCCTCAAAAATTTTCAACAACCATCTGGCTATTACGAAATACATAATAAGGTTTTCTTTTATGCATTTATATTCTTTCGTAATTTGTTTTAGGACTAACTCCGAATCTCCCATTATTTCGACTCGAGTTGCCCCCAATTCCAACAAAATTTCAAGGCCTATAATTAATGCTTCATATTCAGCCTCATTATTCGAACAATCCCCATCTATTTTGTACTTAAATGTTGTTGGAATTTTATTGGGAGAAATAATAAGGACTCTGACTCCGACTCCATCTTTGTAACGAGATCCATCGAAGTAGAGTTTCCATGGTTCGATCTCCAAATAATTTAGTGATCTTTCTTGTACATAGTGGTCGACTATAAAGTCTGCAACCACTTGGCCTTTTATAGCTTTAAGAGGCATGAAAGTTAATGAATATTCAGTCAATGCAAGTGCCCACTTACCAACTCTACTATGCAGAATGGGTTTTGACAACATATACTTGAAAACGTCAAAATGAGACGAGACATAAACATTAACTGGCTTTATATATTGCTTAAGTTTTGTACATGAAAAATATAGACATAAACACAGTTTTTCAACTTCGTTATATCTAGTTTCTGCATCATTTAAAACTCTACTGAGGTAGTATATGGGCCTTTCGACACCATGTTCGTCCTCCTGAGCAAGCATGCTCCCTAAAGTCTTATCTGACGCAGCTATGTACAGCCTCATACTTCTATTCCGACAAGGAGGCACCAGAATAGGTTGTTTAGTGAGGTACCCTTTGATTTTGTCGAAGGCCTCTTGATGTTCTTCCTTCCATTCAAATCCTCCTTTGTTGAGTCGAAGTAGTGGCGAAAAGGCTTGCGTTTTCTCACTAAGGTTGGATATAAATCTCCTTAGGAAATTTATTTTCCCAAGTAGGGATTTCAATTTCTTTTTGTTAGTTGGCGCTTTGGCTTGCAAGATAGCTTTGGTCTTGTTTTGATTTATCTCGATACCTTTCTTGTGGACCACAAAACCTAAGAAATCTCCTGCTCTTACACCAAAAGCACATTTCAGAGGATTCATCTTCAAACCATACCGTCTCATCCTCTCAAAGGATTGTCGAAGATGATTCATATGATCTTTCCCTAAAACAGATTTGACAATAATATCATCAATATACATTTGCATGAAAGTGTCAATAAAGTCATGGAAGATCGAATTCATGGCTCTTTGATACGTTGCCCCTGCATTTTTTAGGCCAAAAGGCATCACTACCCATTCATAGGTGCCTAAAGCCCCAGGGCAATGAAAGGCCGTCTTCGACACATCTTCTTCAGCAATGAAGATTTGATTGTAGCCAGAGTAGCCATCCAGCATACTCATGTATTCGAAACCAGCGGCAGAATCCACAAGCATTTCCGCCACTGGCATTGGATATTCGTCTTTGGGGGCCGCAGCATTGAGATCTCTGAAATCAATGCACACCCTCAAGGTACCATTTTTCTTTATAACAGGTAGAATATTTTCAATCCATTCGACATACCTGGTTGTTCTAATGAACTTGCACTTCAGCAGCCTTTCGACTTCCGTTTTTATTTTTGATAAAATCTCTGGTGCAAACCGTCTTGGAGTCTGCTTGACGGGTTTCTTTCCAGGCTTTATTGGTAACTGTAGCTCGACCAATCCTCTGTCGAGACCAGGCATCTCATCATAGTCCCACGCGAAGCAATCCTTGAACTCTTTCAGTAATTCAATCATTTCAACCTTGAGTCCTGGATCCATCTTTGCGCTTATGTATGTGGGCATGTTCACAGGACCTTCGCCTAGATTTACCTCTTCTAGAGGATCTTGGGCCAACATTCTGACATTGTGTGCCAGCGGGTCTTTTTCGAAACCAAGAGGTTCGTCATCGTAAATGGCATCTAACCTCTGGTCTACAAAGTCTTTCGTTCCCAAGTCGGGAGGCTCAGGATCGAAGTCTTTCCCAGGTCCTGTCTTTGACATAACTTGTTCATTAGCCTTGGAAGCCACATATTTAACTTCAGCCTCTAAGGCCGCTATCATTCTGTTTTCGGCCACATAGGCCAAAATCTTTTGGAGAGTTGATGACTCAGTCATCATCATCAAATTCGCTGCCCCAGCCCGTTGGCTGTATATCGTTGATTCCTCCAAAGTCTATGTTGGATAAATCTTCTATATCCCACTGGAAACCATGATCAGAGTGCAGGTATAGAGAGCAGAAAGCATTTGGAGTTGGGGTTAAATCAAACTCAGGTGGGTTACAAGGCCCTATGTGAGCCAAATTCCTGTCGAAATCATTCTTTCCGACACTATTTATTTCACCCAGGTGGTAACTCTGGTCTGCTTCAATGTTCTCGACAATGCCATATGGGCGCCACATTATGACCCTTTGGTGCATCGAAGATGGCACTGCTCCAATGCCATGTATCCACTCTCGACCAAGGAGTAGATTGTAGTTGGGCTTTGCTGAAATAACCATGAACATGGTGGGTCGAAGGATTGAGCCCACCTTGAGGTCGAGTTGAATGACACCCATTGTGGTGCCAATGCCCCCTTCATAGTTTGATAAGACCATGTTGTGTGGCTTTATGTCAGCATCTCCTTTCCTAACTTTTCCAGCATAAATTGTGGTATGATATTAATGGTTTCCCCACAATCAACCAGAATTTTGTTTATGGTTACCTCCCCAACTTTAGCTCTAATGAATAGTGGTTTCAGATGGCTTTTCATTGCCTCTGTTGGGGGTTCAAAGAATGTGTTTTGTTCTTCCACGCATCCATTGTGCATTATATAATAACATACTGACTTATGTCTAGCCAGTTCATGTTCAACCATTAGGTCAGTCTCTTCGACTTCGACCTCTCGGTTATATTCTTTGGGTAGCACAGATATGACATTCACCATGATGTCTAAACTGTCGCTAGAGTCAGATTCATCATCATTCGACCCACTCTCTTCCGCCCAGGGCATAGGATTTCTCTCCAGAGGTTTCCTTTGTCTTTTCTGCACATTGGTGCTAACTTCTGGGTGAGCCCCAACTGCCTCTTTCTCAGCTTTTCGCCGTCTTTGAAACCTCCTCCATTGTGAACGAGACATAGGATTCTTTCCTTTATAGTTTCTCGACACATGGGTCATTTTGTTTGATGCAGAGGCATGATATTCTTTTCTGTAATCTAGAGAGGAACCTCTGGGTACGTCGAATGTCTGCCACTTTTCTTCATTTGGCCGTTTTCTTCCCATGGTATTCAACCAGATATCAGTAGGCACATTAGTTGGAGGCCTAAAAGTTGGTGGCCTCCTTTCTTGAGTCATGGGTCTTTGTTGATGTCCCCTTCTGGGGTCAAATCGAATTTCTGGACCCATTCTTTGTTGGGCATTGGTACCCTGTTTTGCTTTTACAGCCCGCATTACCTGTATGTGTTCAGTGGCCTTTTTATCAAAAATAGAGCTACACCTGGGGCATAGCATAACCTCTGATTTCTTCTTTTGACATCTATGCAAAAAATCTGCCAAATTTTCATCCTCCTTTAGGAATGCAGTTTTGTTTACCTCCTCTTGTCGAAGGGTTTCCTCTGAAACTCTAGCTCCAGAGACTTCGACCATATTAACCTGCAGGTTGCTTTTGGTAGTCAGGTTCATCTTCTGCATTTTGGTCTCAAGGCTTCTGTCGAACCCTTTGCAGCATCCAAATAAGAACCCGTGATGGTTCTTTTGCTGGAGCTTCCGGTACCTCCTTTGATTAATTTCAGGCCAACAACAGCCTTTTCGTTTGACGCTTGGTCAACTTCTTTTTTCGAATCCAGGCCCTCAGTATCCTTTCTCACCCCTTCGATTGTTTTCCTGGAGATGTTCCCAGTGAAACTTCCGAAGACGGGTTTTGTGATGAAATCTTCAGACACTTCTACCATATGAATGCCAACTGGTTCGGCATAATGAGCTTCTGCTTGTAGTGGGTTGGTGTCAATTTTCATTGCTGGTTTATCAGCAAATTTTAGCCTTCCTTCATTCAGTGCCTGTTAAACGAGATCCCTGAAAAGGAAACATTGTGAGGTCTTATGTCCTAAAAAATTATGATATTTACAAAAACCTCTTTTCTTTCTTTGTTCTAAAGGAGGCAATTTGGCCCCTGGGGGCACTATCATCTGTCCATCTTTAACCAATAGATCGAATATTTCATCACACTTGGATATGTCGAAACTATAAGTTTTCTTAGGAAATTTATCACTGCCTTTCTTAGGTTCCACAAGATTTTTTCCATTTGATGGCACCAATAATTTACAAGCATATGGTGGTCCATTTTTTAATTCAGCTAGATCAATTTCGCCCTCTTCGATATCTACAGGATCACTGTATGTCTCTGGATCGTCATCATCCATTTCGACATAAGCTACCCTTTCTCGTCGAAGAGTTTTAGTATTTTTGGCCTTTTCAGCCTTAAGGCGTTCTACTTGTCGAACCCTATCAGCAAGTTGGGCCATGTTTCTTAGGTATTGTGTATCCAACTTTTTCCTAATCGAATAATCCAGGCCACCTGCTGCTATTTCAACTAATTCATGCTCAGGGACTTGGGTAAAGCATCTGGCTTTGAGTAGTCGAAATCTATTTAGATATTCATCAATTGGCTCAGTGAACCTTCTTTTCACACTAGCCAATTCTTTTAGACTTATCTTGGTTTGACCCATGTAAAATTGTTCATGGAACAATCTTTCCAATTGGTCCCAGTTGTGGATCGAATTGGCTGGGAGGGTAGTGAACCAAGTAAAAGAATTTTTAGTTAATGAACTTGGGAAGTATTTGATTCTAAGGTTTTCATTGTTTGCTATTTCTCCCGCTTCTATCAAATACCTAGCCACATGTTTGACAGTCGATTCTGTCGTATCCACCGAAAATTTAGTGAATTTTGGGACTTTTCCCCTAGGTGGTAAGTTTGTTTGCAGAATATATTCTGACAATGGGGATGTAAAGTTTGGTCTATGGAAGCCAACATTCATCCCGTTTTGAAGCATGATTCTCTCGATCATAGCAGTTAAATTATTATCCGCCCCATAATTATGGTGTCAAACTTGTTGTATTAATTCGTCAGCATTTTGGTTTCTATTTGCCAAAATAACGCCTTGATCGATTTCTCAATGGTTTCGAGGTATCTCTAATCTTGGTTGTTCTACTTCGACCCTTGGAACTTGGGGGTTTGGATTAATGGTCAAATCTTCTTCCATGATTACCCCTTGATTTAATTTTATTGGTACTCTCTGGGGCTGTCGAACAACTTGGGGTAGTTGAGCAACTTGAGGCACCCCAAAGAACTCAGCCATGCGTGTTATTTGTGTTGTCATCTGTTGATTCGACTGCGTTGCAGTCTGAATGAGGGGATTTAGTACTGTACTTAGAGTCTGTGCTAACATCTGTACCATTTCATGGTTACTTTCGTCCATCTGTTGCCTCAAAATTGATGTCGAAGCATTTGTGAGACTTGGTATCATATGAGATGGCCCTCCTAAAAATTGGTTTCTACTGGCTCCAGATCCCTGTAATGGTGATGTATCATTTACCAAAGGTTCTGAGAAAGTAGACGCAGCATTCATAAGGCTAGCCATTTCAATAGTTGGCATGCCATATGGCTGCTCTCGACCCATCCAGGTTGTCGAAAAGCCTGGGGGTACAGTTGATCGAGACCCTAGGTTCATCCTTGGTGGGGGTGTTCCTGAAATACCTCTTGGACCCATATACGTATGTAAGGGTCCAGTTTGATTCATGGTTAACGCTGGCATGGATCCGACAGAAGTTGGGATAGTCCCTTCGACAACAGTAGTAACTGTTGTTCCTATGATCGGTGGAGGTATCTCTCCATGGTTTGGCTCATTAGCCATACTATTCTCTCTGCTTTCTTTCCTAACAGTATACTTGTTTGTTATTCTACCACTCCGTAATAACATGCAATGTTATAACTGTACAAAAAAAACGCAATAACATAGACAATTAGCAACGTCCCACCAGGTGTGCCAATTTGTTTACCGTTGTTTTTGGTAAACAACCGTTGGTCTCCAAAAAAGGTAAGTTTTTGGTTTGCTTGCGGGATCGACCAAACTAATCCCAGAACATATGCTAATCTTTATGTAAAATGAGTGAGAAGGAAGAACGCACGTTCGACCCAGGGGAGAGATGTTTTAAGTTTGTTGAACAGTAAATGAAAACATAAAAATGCAAGTAAAAGAAGTGAAAAGAAGTAAAAGATAACTTTGCAATATAATGGTAAAGTAAAGTGAAAAGACTTTCATTAAGTAAAAAAGGTGTTTCTAACGTACATTGCTCTGCTTTTTATCCTTTCTCACGCAGTAGTTACTTGGATAATATTTGAGAGATTTTGTACTATATGTTGCACACACTAAAAATTACACAAACTTCTTAATTTATACTAAAAATAGGTAACCGTCGAGGGGACATCCTGCGCTAAAATGAAGACAAGTGTCTCCTGCATGTCTCTCGAACCATAGCCTTTTGCCACGTTTCCTTCCCTTAGACACTGATAAAAACCACCTTTCCCTCCAATAATTCAAATTTCAAAATGGTCTTCGTCCCACGTGCCAAGGCGCGAACACTTCCCTTTAGTCGAAACAACCTGCATCTGCCTCAGTCGAATGAGCATTTGATCTAAGCTTTCTTATTATACCTTGGATCATTTCCTTAATTTATCTCATGCGTCGAATTACATCTCCTGGTGTAGCTCATTTCCAGTTGTTTGGTCAAGGAGTCCAAATATAGCAAATGTCGAATTTGGGAGCCAACAATTACAAAACAATGGCTCTGTGTATGGGAATTAACCTCTAATTCCCGCAAAATCTATGAACAAATCATTCTTGATCCAAAAACCATATCTCTATTAGAGCTTAAATAAGATGGAGAGAATAGCATTTTGCATCGCACCAAAGAACTCTGTCGGATTCTCTAATCTTGTACAACCTCAATCATTCGTCATCAATGAGATCTACATGAAAGCGATGTGTGATCGGTGGAAATAGAACTGACTGTTTTTAAGCTGGTTTCGCGAAATGTCGTGGTAAGCAAGAGTCGCCACCGTCTTTTATGTTCTCCAACATGGAAAGGACAAAAGCACAACAAAATTCCTTATTCGAGATGTTTCTCGGTTCGGGAGGTAGATTTATAGAAAGGGAAGGTGTTAGCACCCTTTCTATCCGTGGTTATCCACGGGCTCTTAGGTACTTGCTCTTATGTTTTCAAAATTTGTTTACTTTTCAAGTGTGTGTGGGTTTTGAAAAAGTTTTGTTTTGAAAGATTTCTAAGTAACTCTTGTATCAGTCCTCAAGAGTGTATGAAAAATTTGTTTGAAAACTTTTAGAAAGTGTGAGTGCGAAAGGTTGTTTTGTTTGTTTGTTTTGAAAAGAGCAAGTACTTAAAAGAAATCTACCTACTCTAAGGAATTAGGCTGTGTAAGAGTCCTTTAGACAGTACTATCCCACCATTGAGAGGTAGGTAGCACCGTCGTTGGAGGTGTTCGGGTCAATTCGATTAAGGGACATGTGTGGTCACCGAAGCAATGGTAGGACACCTTAGAAGTAACCCTAATGTCCTAGATCCTTTTATCTGAGGCAACCGTTTCGAGGCAACTGGATCTTTAGACAAAGGGTGACCTCTAAGACGTCCTATACTTGATGACCATGTTTCGAGGCAACCAGTGAGGCGTACCCTAAGAAGTGGCATGTGCTTGTGTGTTCAATTTCAGTTTATGTTTGTCTTGTACATGTTATTTGTGAGCTACGGATTAATTTTATTTACATACATTCTTTCATGCATTTAACAGTTAGAAATGCGGAAAATTGCAGAAAGATAAATTCTACGCTATTACAAGGCGCGGGTCTATACATCACCAAAAAAACAAAGACCCGTTTCGTAAATAAGTGCGAGAAATTTAAATAAAGCGGTAAAATTCCTAATTAACTATTACATATCTGGAGACAGTTACATAAATAATCAAAATAAATAGATGCGCGCGAGAAGAAATTTAATCGGGAACGTCCTAAGGGTTTTGACCCTTTTAAGAAAAGAAATGAATTTTTTGTCCTTTTTTGTGATTAAATGAAATTAAAATTAATAACTAATTAATTAATTTATTAAAAGAAAAATATTTTTGTATTTTTATGTTTTTAATGAAATAAAATTAAAAGTTAATAAAAACCTAATTCTAAATTTATTTTAGTTATTAAGAAAAAAAAAGGTTAAAGTTGCCTAATTAAAACTAATTCAATTTATTAGTATTTATTTACAAAAATAAAATGGAATTAATAATAATAATAATATTAATTCTTTTTTTTTGATTTTTTTATAGAAAATAAATTAATTATGTTAATAGTTAATAAAAGAGAAAAAATAAAATAAGACAAACAAAATATAAAAATGATAAAATAAAAATTGCAAACCCAAGGGGGGGTTTTGGGCCAGATTGGAGGGTGTGTATGGAATTGTGAGGCCCATTCAGAAGCCAGCTTGGTTTGACTTTGGAGATTGCATGCGCCTGTGTTGACCTGAGAACATGATGCTCCTTCCCTTGTGGCCATTGGATTTGCTCTTGGAGACACTTGGCGCCTTGGATTTGTGAGGCACATGATAAGCCTTCTTTGAAGCCTGCACACAAGTATGTAAGAAAAAATGGAAATAAGCATTTGGGGGACCTGGGAATCGAACCCAGGTCCCAGCGCTCAAATCTCCCTCGCCCTGCCACTACACCAAATGTCTCAATTGTAATAATAATAAGAAAGTAATGTTATATTGAATAAACGCGTCACATGCTGGAAAATAAAAAAGAGCGCGCGTGATTTGAATAAACCACCCACGCAAGGACACCTCATCATCGTCTTCATCTTATCTGCAAAATAGAAACAAGATAGCGGGGGTTTTTAACCCCCACAATGCAAAACTGTGGAAAATAGCGATTAGCTATATAGTGAACATAAAAAGGGCGCGAGGTGTCCAACATGTTCGTCTCATCACGCTGGTTTCAACCATGTGTGTTTGGAGGCTTGATTTTGAAGTATGCGCAAAGCCCCAATTCGGAAGCTCTGAAACCCTAGAACTTAACAATGGCAACTTTCATTTTAAGGCACCATAATCAAATTAAGTTACACTAATAGCTTCGTGTGGATCCTGTGAGCACAATACAATCAATGAAAAATGTTAAAAACGCATGAATTGATGATTGTGATTTTGAAAAAAGAAGGTAAATCGTATGACTGTGTAGCACGAGTTCTTGAGTGTTAGGACTTGTTTATGCTTGCAATAGGTTCCTGGCAATGCTGGGAACGTGTTTGGATCAAAATAAATGCTTGAATTGCACTGGAAAATTGATTTCAGTTTGTGACTTTTCTTTGGAATTTTGGAAATTGGTTATGCTATTTCAGAGGTTTCTAGGTCGTGTCTGATGTATGAGAAGCTTGCATATATGTGTATGAATGTAATCAAGTGACTTTAGGAGCCTTAAAACCAATGCAATGATGTTTGAGATTTTTCCATAACCACCATTAAAGAAACTTGCCATTTTTGTTCAAAATTTGAATTTCATGCTCATAATAGGCTTGGCACGAATTTGGTATGTGATTCATGACATATAAAAGTCATTCAAAACTCAAAGATACCATTTAACTCATTTTTTTATTTTTATTTGAATTATTATGGATTAAAGTGAATTAAATCCATAAAAATTAAATAAAAATGAAAAAAATAAATGTTTGGTCTTGTAATGGGTCATGGGACATGTGGGTGGCATGACAAGGCTGAACCAAGTGGAAAAAAGTGGGCCCTTTTGTCAAAAATGGAAGGTTCAAGGATAGTTGACTTTGGCCATTTCACAAAATTTTCCAACTTCTCCAATGCATATCTTGCTCAATTTTGATCATATGAACATGTTCTTGGACATTTTGGAAATGTCTTGAAGTCCTCTAACCAATGCCTTTGGTCCCATGTCATTTTCATTTACCAATCTCAAGTTATGGTCTTTGACTTAAAGTGCCTTTTTGTTGACTTTTGAAAATGACCTATAATGTTGAAATTGATAACTTTTTGTGAGAGCATTTCCTGGACTTTGAATGTGAATATGAGTTGTAGGAAATGTCTTCCCCTTCAAAATGAGCATTGGATGGGATTTTTCTGATGATCCATGAAAAAGTTATGCCTTGGTCAAGTTACAGTTGACTTTTCAGCTGTCCAAAAATAGAAACTTTTGCATCTTGATGATTTTTGAGCCATTCTTGTGAAATCATGGTCAAGATTTGACCAAATGATGATTGTGGCTTCAAAATGAGATGTTGACCAAAATTTTTGACTTTTGACTGCCAAATGACCATTTTGCCCCTGCAGTTGATTGTGAAGCAATTAGGGTTTTTGACTGTGCAACTTGACCTTGTGAGCCTTGAAACTTGGCATATGGATGCTTGGCAATGTATATAGGCATATGGGACTTGATTGGACCCTTGAAAACCTCAACTTCCTTGCAAGAACCAAAACCCTAATTTGACTGGCTTAGGAGGGTGTTTGAACTGTGCAACCCTTGAGTAGACTTGAGCAAATTGAGATGATGCTTGTCAAAACTTTGAAGAATATGGGAGGGAAAATTTTGGGGTACAACACGATGTATGACAAAGATCCACCACGAGAGAGCCTCATCCAAGCAACGACTGATACTAAATATTAAAATAAATACAAATCAATGCTAGGATTTCAAGATCACAATATAGACGAAAGTTTGTGTAATGTACTCTACACTGACACGCTCGAGCATCTAGGACTTTGCCAGCTAGATCTGAGTCCATACGGTGGTGAAGGTCTATTGGCCTTCAACGATTCCATAACTCACCCTTGTGGAATGACACATCTACCTCTATCACTTGTAGAAAGAGAAAGCGAAAAGAAGTTAACCCTCAAATTCCTGATGGTTCCATGCAAAAGTTCTTTTAGTGGCATCATCGGCATGTCTTTTTAGGTAAAATTGGATGTCGTGGCTTCCCCAATCAAGCTTAAAGTAACATATCACAACAACGCCGCGAAGTCATTTGTAATTAACACCTACTTGAAAGAGGCTAGGTATAAGTGCAAAGTTATACTTAAAAATCTCATCACCGCCTCGATAGTGTCAGAAGAAGGCCCGAAAGAGTCAATATGGTCAACCTTGACGTGCGTGAAGCCGAAGTCATGCCAATTCTGGACGGTGATTTCAAAGTCGTTCACCTTGATGATAATCCCATTATATCCATAAAGATAGGATCTGAACTCCTTACCGAGGTAAAGAACGTGTTAATCAAATGTTTCTTGGCTAATGCAGATCTCATTGCTATTTCTCCCTGTTGTACCCCAAAATTTGCCCTCCCATATTCTTCAAAATTTGCAAAGAGCATGCTTCAAAATTCCCCAAGGGTTGCACAGTTCAAGAGCCTCCTAACAGTCAAAAATTAGGGTTTTTGTTCTGACAAAGAAAATGAAGTTTCCAAGGGTCCAATCAAGTCCCACATGCTTATAAACATGGTCAAGCATCCTCATACCAAGTTTCAAGACTTACAGCACAAAATTGCACAGTCAAAAACCCTAATTGCACTACAGTCAACTGTAGGGGCAAAATGATCATTTGACAGTCAAAAGTTCAAATTTTTGTTCAACATCTCATTTTGAAGCCACAAACATCATTTGATCAATGCTTGATCATGATTCTCAAAGCTTGGCTCAAAAATCATCAAGATGCAAAAGTTTCCATATTTGGACAGTTGAAAAAGTCAACTGTAACTTGACCAAGGCATAACTTTCACATGGATTATCAGAAAAATTCCATCCAAAGCTCATTTTGAAGAGAAAGACATTTCCTACAACTCCTCTTCATACTTCAAGTCCAAGAAATGCTCTCACAAAAAGTTATCAATTTCAACATTATAGGTCATTTTTCAAAAGTCAACAAAAAGGGACTTTAAGTCAAAGACCATAACTTGGGATTGGTAAATCAAAATTACACGGGACCAAAGACATTGGTTAGAGGACTCAAATACCTTTCCAAAATGTCCAAGAACATGAGCAAAGCTTAAAAATTGAGCAAGTTATGCCTTGTGGAAGTTGGGAAATTTTTGGATATTTTGAAAAGTCAACATTGCTTCAAATGTCTTAAAATTGCTAATGGGCCTCTTTTTCTTCCACAATTCATCATCCAAAGCATGTGCACGACCATTTGGCCCAAAGGGAAGTTTTTCATCATTTTTATTTATTTATTTGAATTTTTAAATGCTAATAATTCATTTAATTAAAATAAATATTTGGAAAATACTAAGCCTAACTTTTTAAATCTTTTTGTGCATAAAATAGTCTCAAGATTTTGTGTATAATCAGATTTGGAAAGAATCTTGATAATTGGACATGATTTGAACCAAGTTTGCATGAAAAAGATTTGAAAACTTATGCCATAAAAATCAAATATCTCTTCATCAATTCATGGATTTTTTTGATCAAATTCTCAACCCTAATCACTCACATACATATACATATGCTAACCCTCGTGCCCATAACGACCCAGCTGCACCATAGACCAAGAACAAAACTTGAGTTTTTTTGCCAAAAGTTGAAAACTGAAAACTAAGTTTTAGGGCGATCCAAGCCACGATAACTATTCCATTGGCTTGTTGAGACTTCAAGGAAGGAATTTGGATCAAAACCATAAGCTCTAACACCAAGAAACGTGAGAATAATCGTGCCCTGTACAGAAATTTTTTCATATGCTTGCATCATGATTCATGCGTTTTTAATACTTTTTAATGTTTGATTTATGTTCCTTGTTTGATTCTGAAGCTAACCCAGTTGTTTGATTGCATTTTCATCACCCATACGCGATTTCGCCATTAAAGGATGTTAGGGTTCTTCAGCTTTCGAATTAGGGGTTTTTGAATATGGTAAAATTAGAACACCATAATGCCATGAATGAACTCAGCGTGCTTGGACGAAAACAAAACACTCCTCGCGCCTAATTTATATTCCAAAACGGCTTATTCGCTATTATTGGATATTGCATGTTTTGGGGGGGTTCAAAACCCCCGCTAACCCTTTACATATTTCAGGAAAAGAACAAAACGAGGAAGAAAACAATGAGGTGTAAGGCAACGATTGGAGGATTTGAATTTTCGCGCTAAAAGGAGCACTAACGCTTATTTTATCTTATATTATTTGTTTTCCATATAATAACCAAAAGGCGCGTGTGGAGCAGTTGGCAAAGCGTATCATTGGTAATCCCTGGGACCTGGGTTCGAGCCCCAGGTCCCCACCCCTTTCCATATTATTTTTCTATTAACGCTTCTGTGTAGTTTCAGTACTAGGGAACACCATACGTCCACAACATCAAGCCATCCACGTGCCTACTGAGATGAATCAAAGAGCCATAATTGGAAGAACATGGTGGGCAGGAGTCAACGCCTATGCACGCTAGCTGAGAAGTCAACCAGGCCAAAGGCTTAATGGGCCTGATTACTGGACTTTACCTCCCAATTTGGGGACAGACCCCCCTAGGTTTGCAATTTCCTTTACATTTTTTATTTGATTCAATTTTCTTTTTAATTAATTTCTTTAATTTAGTTTATTTTCATAAAAACATAAAAAACAATATAAAATCAGAAAAAGACAAAAAAATAGTATTTTTATTTAATGTAAATAAATATCATTAATTGATTTTAGTTTTTTTTAATTTAGGTTTAAATCTTAATATTTTTCTAATAAACTTAAAATTTGTAGAATTAGGGTTTGTATTAATTTTTATCTTTTTTCTTTTCCTTTCACTAATAATTAAATATTATTTATTTTTATAAATCAAATTCCATGTAAATAATTAGATTAATCTTAGGTTTAATTTTAATATGTTTTTCTTAATAAATAAAAATTAGAATTAGGGTTAATTTCTCAATCTCATTTAATTCTCTTATTAAAAAATCATAAACACCAAAACATAAAAAAAAAACAATTTCTTTTTCATTTTAATTTAATTAATTTAATAATTTAATTTAATTTCATTAAAGGGTCCAACGCCCTCGCTTCCAATTTTAATTTAATTCGCGCGTTTTATTTTGTTTCTTTTAATTATTTATGTAATTCTCCCAAAGCCGTGTAATATTTATCTTTCGCACTTTAATTCTTTATTTTTCTGTCAAATCGGGTCCGGGAAATTTTGGCGATGTGGACCCGCGCCTTTGTAATAGTTTAGAATTTTACCTTTCCGCGCTTTCTTAACTGTTAAATAAATGCATGCAAGAATGAATGATTAAATAAAAACAAACGCATAGATCACTTTGACATAACAAGATAAATGCAAATGAACATGACACACAAATCACACACCACCCCTAGGGTACGCCTCACTGTTGCCTTGCCTCGAAAGGTGATCGTCGAGTAGAGGATGTCTTAGTAAGTCCTCATGATCTGGGAACCTGGCATGAGGGTAGCTTCTAAGGTGTCTTCCTATTGCTCTGGTGATCACCATGTCCCGAACCTCGAATTGAACCGAACACCTCCAACGGTGGTGCTACCTACCTCTCAATGGTGGGATGGCACTACTTTAAAGGACATTTACACAGACGAATTCCTTAGGGTAGGTAGACAACTCTAGATACTTGCTCTAAATTTCAAAACAAATCAAAATACTTTTCACACCGACACCTTTTCAAAAAGCTTTCGAAAGCAATTTTTCAAACACTCTTGAGGACCGATACAAGAGTCGAACTGGAATTTTCAAAGAAACTTTTTTTAAACCCACAGTTGAAAAGCAAACAAACCATTTTGAAAACACAATGAGCAAGTATCTAAGAGCCCATGGGTAACCATGGATAGAAAGAGTGCTAACACCTTCCCTTTCTATAAATCTACCTCCCGAACCGAGAGCAATCTCTTTAAGGAATTTTTCTGTGCTTTTGTCCTTTCCATTTGGAGAAAATAAAAGACGGTGGCGACTCTTGCTTCCGCGACATTTCGCGAACCAGCGTTAAACAGTCAGTTCCAGATCCACCGATCACAGAACTGGCGACTCTGCTGGGGACTTAACTTAAAGTGAGGTGTACCTTAGGGTTAGTTCATAACTGTGTTTTCAATTGCTTTCCTTGTTTGCTTTAAATTGTGGGACTGTCTTGGGAGTTCTATAGATCCTAACCTGGATCTGGGGATACCTTCTTAGAAAGTAGCAACAAGGCTGTGAGGGAACTGTGCGGGGTATACCGACATGGTTGAAACAGTCTGCTACGTTGATGTGGCACTTTGGTGTGTACCGGTAACCCTTGAGTTCAGTCAAGGAGAGTACGGGGCCTCCGCGTGGTGTCGTGAAGCATCAACAGACCTTAGGAACCTTAATTGAACCATCTTGGCCTCTTTAGGGTGGTGAGATAACTGACTTTGGTGCAGTCCGAGGTTGGTTGATACTCGATACTACACTCAATTGAGGGTTGCTTTCCTGGAATATTTCGGTCGCCAGTTCAGTGGCTAAATCGAAACGATGAACAATGAAAGCAATCCAGTGATGTTGGGACCCTTAGAACCCGGTTACTTCTAATAGGACAGGTTGAGCCCACCAACTTCAAGAGGGTACTACCCAGACCCCATGCTGGCCTTAAACCTTAAGGGCTTATCTTGTGTGCCTTGTGTGCCTTACATGTTTGTCTTTGTAAATACCTGTGGTGTGTTTAAAGCATAGCATCATGACATCATCCAGCATCATATGCATTGACTAATCATTTCAGGGGTTCGAATCTTCATCTTTGCTCTTGTTTTGTAGGACATGGAAACTGTTCGCAGAAAGACAATTCAAATCAACCTTGTAAGGGTCCCTCCTCAGCTTAAGGAACTTATATCCAGGATTCCCGAGAACTCTTCATTCAGTGAAAGACATGGAAGTCTCATCAGCTTGGTCAATACCAACATTGAGGAAGACATGATAAAGGTCCTGTTCCAGTTCTTTGACCCTCTGCATCACTGTTTCACCTTCTTGGATTATCAACTGGTACCTACATTGGAGGAGTTCTCCCGGCTCCTGAAGATCCCTATCCTTGATCAACTACCCTACAACGGTACGGAAAAGTAACCTAAGCTTAAAGAGATTGCTAAAGCCTTGCACCTACAGTCATATGACCTCAAGGGACATTGGGAAGTTAGAAGTGGTATCAAAGGGTTCTTAGCCAGGTTTCTGTTTGAAAAGGCCCATGAATGTTGGAACTCCCTTGACTTACAAGCTTTTGAAGAAGTTGTGGCCCTCCTTGTCTATGGTTTGGTGTTGTTCCCTAACCCAGATCAGCTTATAGATATCAGTGCTGTCCAGATCTTCATGTCCAGGAATCCTATACCTACGTTGCTGGGGGACATCCTTCACTCATGTTACACTCGAACCATGAGAAAAAGAGGTGTCCTTATGTGTTGCACTCCTCTCCTGGGAAGGTGGTTTATTTCGCACCTTCCACAATCAGCTTTGAAGAATGAGCGGGGTTTGAGATGGTCACAACGGTTGATGACTCTTACACATGCAGATATACATTGGTGCCCTAGGTCCAGAGAGGATGTCACTATCATTGATCGTTGCAGGGAGTACCCTAATGTTCCTTTACTTGGAATCAAAGGAGGTATTACTTATAACCCATGCCTGGCTTGGAGACAGTTTGGTTATGCTCGGAGGGATGGCCCTCATGACATGTTAATTCCTGACATAGTTTTTGACTTCGACAATGATGCACAAGGACTTCGCCAGAGATTTATCAGAGCCTGGAGGATGCCCAGTAGGATAGATAGCAAGACACTGGGGCACAGGAATTCCATCCCATTGGAACCTTATCTCAAGTGGGTACGCGCCCGCTCCCAGAAGTTAGTGATGCCTTACCCTCATATGCTCCCAGTAATCAAAGAACCAGTCTTGGAAGGAGAGGTGTCCTACACCATTCAGCACCCTGATATGCCCATATCCTGGGAAGAGATGCAGAAGAGCTGGATCCAGCTTAAAGAAGAACGGAATTCTCTTGAGACCAGTCTACATGCCAGTGAAAAGAAGGTCTTGGAGCTCACCCGCCTATTGCACGAGGAGAGGAATCTCAACACCTACATAGCTCCAAAGAGGATGTGTAGTGTCTTTTGGGATTGATTTGCTTTGTAATTTATGCCCACAAGGCCTTAATGTACTGAACAATTGTTTCCTTAATGATAACGTGTGTTCTTTTTGTCTACAACAAATTTGAACTTTCGAACCCTTGAATGCATTGCATAAACACATATCATTCATCATGTGCATAGCAGGTTTTCTTCTTTTCAGGTTGCTTACAGTTCTTCGTTGTTTATTTCAGCATCATGAATCCTGACTCATCATCAACTGAGATGTCCATCAAGGCTCTTCAGGCGCAGAATGCGCAATTTCAGGAATTAATCATGGGTTTGGCTCAGGGCCAAGAAGAGCTGAAGGCTCTGCTCCTGAAGAAGGAAAAGAAGAAGAAGAGAAGAATTGTTCTTTTCAACTCGGGCCAAAGGTTTGGCAATACTCTGCAGAATGAAGAGGCTGGTTCTTCTATAGGCAAGGGTACCCCTCAAGGGGAAAAAGGTCCTAGTCCGGTAGTCTCCGACAACGAGACTGATTTTGATGAGGAACAATATCCTCCTGCAGAAGACAGATACAAGCAGTTGGAGGATAGATTGAATGCTATGGAGATCCAACAAGTGCCTGGGCTGGATTTCAGAGATTTGGGTTTGTCTACTGGTGTGATCATTCCTCACAAGTTCAAAGCACCATCTTTTACCAAATATGACGGGGCGTCTTGTCCCAAGCTACATCTCAGATCCTACGTACGGAAGATTCAACCGTACTCAGTGGACAAGAATTTGTGGATCCACTTCTTCCAGGAGAGTCTTTCAGGGACTCATCTCGAATGGTTCTATCAGCTGGATGGGACCAAGGTTCGTAACTGGGAGGAGTTGGCTACTGCTTTCTATAAGCAGTATCAATATAATGCCGACCTTGCCCCTACACGTACTCAACTCCAGGGTATGTCGTTAGGTTCAAGTGAAGGTTTTAAAGAGTATGCTCAGAAGTGGAGGGATCTGGCTGGCAGGGTGCAGCCTCCGTTGACTGACCGGGAGTTGGTAGACATGTTCTTGGGGACCCTATCTGGGCCATTTTTCAACCATCTTATCGGTAACTCATCTGCAGGGTTTACTGATCTTATTCTGACTGGAGAGAGAATTGAGGCTGGGTTAAAGTCTGGTAAGATTCCGAAGGGTGTATCTACAAGTTCTGAGAAAAAACCCTTCAAGAAGGAGGCCAGTGCTGTATATGGCTCTAGAAGACAAGAGAAACCTGAGCGCCGCCAATCTGTCAACGCGGTGATGATTGCCAAGCCTGCTGCCGCTCCTCGGCCAACCAATCCACCAAGGGCTGAAAGACCCCGGAGAGAGTTCACCCGTTTGAGTATGACTTTGTCGCAAATCTTGTCGCAGTTACTATCCACCAATCTAGTGACTGTCAGAGAGGCCCCAAAAGTTGTGAACACTGCCTCTCCCAAATACAATCCAAATGCCCGCTGTGCTTATCACTCCGATAGCCCGGGGCATTCCACTGATGACTGTTGGGCCTTAAGAAACAAGCTGCAGGACCTTATTGACGCCAAGGAGGTACAATTTGAGGCATCTGAGAAGCCTAATGTAGTGACAGCTCCCCTGCCTGCTCATGGAGTGAATGCTATTGGGGATGAAGATGAGGTGGATGAAGCTGAGTTTGATAGTTGGATTTACCCGGCAACCGATAGTGGACCTAGCAATTGGAGTGCAAAGGACAATCTACCTGTTTCTCTTGTTACTAAGTAATGAATTCCTATGTTTTTGGCATTTGTAATAAACAATTAAAACTTTATGGCCCGGTGTCTTACCCGGGGCACCGTTGGCTTCATTTGTGAGGGCATATAAATTGTCATTTCATATATCATGAATAAAAATCTTGGACGTTTTTTTGCATTTCAAATCTTATGCTCCTTTTCTGTCTTTCTTTCCTTTATATATTTCAAAAACAGCTGTATTTACACACACTCACTCATACAGGTTTCAATCCACTCTGGATCTCACTGGTAACGACTCTGCTACTGCCAGTTATGACTTCGAAAATCCGATCAACTTAGCCGAAGACGAAGGTGAAGATGATTGCGAAGTGCCTGGCGAGCTTGCAAGACTGTTGCTCCAGGAAGAGAGGGCAATTCAACCACACGAAGAGCCAGTGGAAACAATAAACCTGGGTACTGAGGCAGATAGAAAGGAGGTAAAGATTGGTGCCAACCTAGAGCTCAGCGTGAAGCAACGGTTGACTAAGATGCTACATGATTATATGGAGATCTTTGCTTGGTCCTACGAAGACATGCCCGGGTTGGATACCGATATTGTGGTCCATCACTTGCCTACTAAGGAAGACTGCCCTCCGGTTAAACAAAAGGTCCGCCGTATGCGTCCAGAGATGTCAGAGAAGATTAAATCCGAGGTTATGAAACAGTTTGACGCTGGGTTCCTTGCAGTGACTTCTTACCCTCAGTGGGTTGCAAATGTGGTGCCGGTACCAAAGAAAGACGGTAAGGTCAGAATGTGTGTCGACTACAGGGATCTGAACAGGGCTAGCCCCAAAGATGACTTCCCCCTACCTCACATTGATGTCCTTGTTGATAATACAGCTCAGCATAAGGTGTTCTCTTTCATGGATGGTTTTTCAGGTTACAATCAGATCAAGATGGCACCTGAAGACATGGAAAAGACTACATTTGTTACTCAGTGGGGCACCTTATGCTACAAGGTCATGCCCTTTGGACTGAAGAACGCTGGGGCAACCTACCAACGTGCCATGGTTGCTTTATTTCATGATATGATCCATCATGAGATAGAAGTGTATGTTGACGACATGATCGCAAGGTCCCAGACTGAAGAAGAGCACCTAGACCATCTACAGAAGTTGTTTGACCGGTTGAAACTGTACAAGCTGAGGTTGAACCCGAACAAGTGCACCTTCGGGGTAAGATTTGGAAAGTTGCTAGGCTTCGTTGTAAGTGATAAGGGTATTCAAGTGGACCCTGCCAAGGTTAAAGCCATTCAAGAGATGCCAGTTCCTAAGACAGAAAAAGAGGTCAGAGGCTTTTTAGGACGCCTGAATTACATTGCTCGGTTCATCTCACACCTAACTGCTACCTGTGAGCCAATCTTCAAGCTGCTGAAGAAAGATCAGGTAGTACGTTGGAATGATGAATGTCAGGCTGCTTTTGACAGAATCAGAGAGTATCTCCAAGAGCCACCCATCCTTATGCCACCGGTTGAAGGGAGACCTCTGATACTATACCTGACAGTACTTGATAACTCAATGGGGTGTGTGTTGGGGCAGCATGACGAGTCTGGCCGAAAAGAGCATGCCATTTATTACCTTAGCAAAAAGTTTACCGACTGTGAGACTCGATACTCACTGCTTGAGAAAACTTGCTGCGCTTTGGTATGGGCTGCTCGCCGGCTGAGACAGTATATGTTGACTCACACTACCTTGTTGATCTCAAAGATGGATCCTATAAAGTACATATTTGAAAAGCCTGCTCTGTCTGGGAGAATAGCAAGATGGCAAATGATCTTGACGGAATAAGACATTCAATACACGACTCAGAAAGCCATCAAGGGAAGTGTATTGGCATACCACTTGGCACATCAGGCAGTCGACGACTATCAATCAATGAATTTCGAGTTTCTGGACGAGAGCATCATGATAGTGACTGATTGTGAAGTACCCGGACCGGATGAAGGACCCGAGGAAGGATCCCGATGGTCTATGCACTTTGACGGAGCCTCCAATGCTTTGGGTAACGGTATCGGCGCTGTAATCATATCACCTCAGGGCACTCATACTCCACTCACTGCCCGGCTATGTTTCAACTGTACCAACAACATGGCAGAGTATGAGGCATGCATCATGGGTCTTCAAGCTGCGATCGACCTAAGGATCAAGTTTCTGAGTGTCTTCGGATATTCCGCTCTTGTGATCAATCAGATCAAAGGAGAGTGGGATACGAAACATCTGAACCTTATTCCTTACAGAGAATGTGTGTTGACTTTGATCCCCCACTTCATAGAGATAACCTTTGAACACTTTCCGAGAGAGGAGAATCAGCTGGCAGACGCGTTAGCTACGATGTCTTCTATGTTCAAGGTCAAATGGGATAATGAGGCTCCCCGGATCATCATCTGGAAACTGGACGAACCGGCATACTGTTGTGATCTCGAGACTGAATTGGTAACTGAGAAGCCTTGGTACCATGAGGTAAAAAGATATCTGGAAGCTCAGGAATACCCTGAAGGTGCGTCTGTCAATGATAAAAAGTTTCTGAGAAGGTTCGCAGCGAAGTTCTTCCTTAGCAACGGCATCTTGTACAAGCGAAACCGTGATTCGACCTTACTGCGTTGTGTGGATAAGAATGAAGCAGAAAAGATCATGGAAGAGCTACATGAAGGAACCTTTGGTACACATTCCAGTGGACACACGATGGCAAAGAAGATCCTTCGGGCAGGATATTTCTGGTCCACCATGGAAGCTGACTGCTACCAACATTCCCGGACATGCCATAAATGCCAGATATATGCAGACAAGGTGCATGTTCCTCCAGTTCCTTTGAATGTTCTGACTGCGCCTTGGCCGTTTTCAATGTGGGGCATAGACATGATCGGTGAGATTAAACCTACGGCATCTAACGGGCATCGCTTCATCCTGGTAGCGATTGATTATTTCACGAAGTGGGTTGAAGCAGCTTCCTATGCTACGGTAACCAAGACTGTTGTGGCACGGTTCATTCGACACAACCTGATCTGTCGATACAGCGTCCCAGAAAGAATCATTACAGACAATGGTACCAATCTCAATAATAAGATGATCACTGAGCTCTGCGAGCAGTTTAAGATACAGCACCATAATTCTTCTCCTTACAGACCGAAGATGAATGGGGCTGTAGAAGCAGCAAATAAAAACATCAAGAAAATCGTGCAGAAGATGACAGTGACTTATAAAGATTGGCACGAGATGTTACCGTTCACTCTACATGGGTACCGTACCTCGGCCGAGACGTCAACCGGGGCAACTCCTTTCTCCTTGGTCTACGGCATGGAGGCAGTCTTACCGATCGAAGTGCAAATACCCTCTCTCCGGATAATGAAGGATGCAAATCTGAACAAAGATGATTGGATCCAGACACGACTTGATCAGTTAAACCTTATTGATGAAAAGAGACTTGCTGCTATCTGTCATGGTCAGACGTACCAAAAACGAATGATCAGGGCATTTAACAAAAAGGTCAGACCACAGGAGTATCAAGTTGGGGATCTGGTAATCAAGCGAATCATCCTCCCTCAGAGTGATCCAAGGGGCAAATGGACCCCTACGTACGAAGGGCCATTTGTGGTTAAACATGTGTTCTCAGGAGGAGCCATGATTATAACCAACATGGATGGTGACGACCTTCCTCACCCCGCCAATGCAGACATAGTAAAAAGATACTACGCATGAAAAAGACCCTCTAGGCTGACATGCCTAGGCAAAAATTAGGGCTTCCCGGCGAACCAAAAGGGTTCAGGCAAAATGAAGGGATGAAATGAAAAAAATCTGTACACCCGGCAAGTCGAAAACCTGAAAGGGCGGCTTGGGCAAAAATGGGTATCCCGGTGGACTGAAAACCCGAAAGGGCGGTCCAGGCAAAAATTAGGGATAAAAGCGTAATACTATGTCTCATTGGATCACTTTGCATCCAGAATCCGGTATCTACATCAAGTTCAGACGGCATCGATCAGTCAGCTTCATCTTCAACCAAGGTCATCAAGTGATGAGACGCTCGGAGATATAAAGGCAATAGCAGAGTTGAAACCCAGTGGGATCATTCATTTCACACAGCTGTTTTATTTTCTCTTGTACAAAATTTGTATAAACTCTTTTGTTCGGCGGCGTTCTCTTACTAGGACGCCAGCCTCTTGTACATAAACGCCTATTTTCAGGCAAATTCAAAATCAATAAAAATACACTTTTCAGTTAAAATTGCCAATTGTTTTTCCTTTTCTGTTTTATTTTGCGAAGAACGTCCAAGGTTCAATTTGTGATATATGCATTGACAATAATTTGCTAACTCATGAATATTTGCATACGAAACAAAGGATTAATTTCAGGTAACATTAGAAACAGGGGCAATAAAAGAGCTGTCCCAGCAATCTAATTGTTCTATCCTCCAAGGTACCAAGGTGGGTTCAGCTAAAGAACATAACCAGATATCCCAATTCCCCAGAGAGTGAGCCAACAAATCAGTACACTCTCCCCAAGTAAAGCTATATTATCAACCTTAAGGAAGTTGGGTATCCTCCAGCAGATCTCAACATTCCCCAGCAATATACATGTGTTTCTTAAACAAGCATCCCCGGCAGTCTTGACCTAAAGATTGTTCCCCGGCGGTATATCAAATATTCAAAGGAGTCACTTCCCCGATACAATTCAAAACTTCCCCAGGAAAGTCCAATCCAGTTTCCCAGGAAAGTTGGAATCCATCTCCCCAAGCAGTAAGCTTATCCCCAGTAAATTCTGGAAGCTTATCCCCGCGGAGCACGAACGCGTCCCCCGGCTTTATTCAAAGAGTTATTTCCTTAACAGGGTATAATTGGGTTATCCTCAGCCAAAAGCCACGGAAAGATCATCGTCGATACAGTCTTCTTATCCCCAGCGAAGTCTACTAACACTTCCAACACAACAATGGTATCCCCAGCAAAGTTACCATCAACATTTCAGCAGAGTATCTCTCTCCCCACAGAGTATTGCTTCCCAACAAGATCGCTAGAGTACTTTTCTTCCCGCAGAGTAATCTATTCGCCAAGCTTATTCCCCAACGGAGTCATCTTCTCCTACCGGTATTCTTGCAACTATTATCCCTAGCGGAGGCAAAAATCTATCCTTCAATATCAGCCCAGGAGTGACTTCCCGGCACCCGTCAAGGATTTATTTTCCTAAGACGACAAACATACATTCCTAAACATCACATACATCATTATAGCATGCATATACGCATCATATCTTACAAATCTCATATTGAGAACATCATTGCTTGATTCATATCATGCATTGCATATGACTGACCTTTACCTTTCAGGAAAGATCCAGTTAAGTTCTCAGCTACATTTCAAGACCTTGACCGGTTCAGTTAAATCGCTCCTAAGATTTTCTGTTTCTTATCCAGTCAAAGGCCTTCTCTGGTTCAGTCAGATCGACCCTAAGATCTCCCTGTTTCTTATCCAGTTGAAGACATTCAAGACCTAGACCGGTTCAGTTAAATCGACCCTAAGATTTCTCTGTTTCTTATCCAGTCCAAGGCCTTCTCTGGTTCAGTCAGATCGACCCTAAGATCTCCCTGTTTCTTATCCAGTGGAAGACATTTCAAGACCTAGACCGGTTCAGTTAATCGACCCTAAGATTTTCTGTTTCTTATCCAATCCAAGGCCTTCTCTAGTCCAGCTAAATCGACCCCTAACAGATTTTCCTGATAAAGACTTAGTAGAAGATATCCAAGATTCTCTCAATGATTACTGTTGAGGTTGAAGTCGCCCAAGATTCTCTCAATGATTGCTGTTGAGGTTGTAGTCGCCTATGGTTCTCTCCCCGATACTGCGGAGGTAGTAATCGCCCCAAGATTCTCTCAATGATTACTGTTGAGGTTGAAGTCGCCCAAGATTCTCTCAATGATTACTGTTGAGGTTGAAGTCGCCCAAGATTCTCTCAATGATTACTGTTGAGGTTGAAGTCGCCCAAGATTCTCTCAATGATTACTGTTGAGGTTGAAGTCGCCCAAGATCCTCTCAATGATTACTGTTGAGGTTGAAGTCGCCCAAGATTCTCTCAATGATTACTGTTGAGGTTGAAGTCGCCCAAGATTCTCTCAATGATTACTGTTGAGGTTGAAGTCGCCCAAGATTCTCTCAATGATTACTGTTGAGATTGAAGTCGCCTAAGGTTCTCTCACCGTTCCTGTTGAGATAGTAACTACCCCTGGTTCATTCATCACCTTTTGAAGCTCCAGATCCAGCTCCTGTAACCAGTCATGACACATCTATACAAAGAATTTGAAGACCGGCTCCTGTAACAGGTCAGGTAATCATTTTTCTTTTTGCAGGTACGCAAGCTCTCGCTAAGGAATCTCTTACGCGACCAACATCCAGATGGCATCTATAAGCCCATCCACCTATCCATCATCTCTTAGCATGGCACCTATAAGCCCGTCATCCTATTCATCAATCTCCAAACGGCATCTGTAAGCCCATTCCCCACATCACACTGCTACTATGTGAGCGCAAATTTCTGGGCACTCTAGTGTTCAATCATCTTCCACCCTCGGATTACGAAAGGCATGTCAGCCAATCTGCATCCTCAGGTCTAAGAAGATTGAACAGGGGCAACTGTTGTACCCCAAAATTTGCCCTCCCATATTCTTCAAAATTTGCAAAGAGCATGCTTCAAAATTCCCCAAGGGTTGCACAGTTCAAGGGCCTCCTAACAATCAAAAATTAGGGTTTTTGTTCTGACAAAGAAAATTAAGTTTCCAAGGGTCCAATCAAGTCCCACATGCTTATAAACATGGTCAAGCATCCTCATACCAAGTTTCAAGACTTACAGCACAAAATTGCACAGTCAAAAACCCTAATTGCACTACAGTCAACTGTAGGGGAAAAATGATCATTTGACAGTCAAAAGTTCAAATTTTTGGTCAACATCTCATTTTGAAGCCAAAAACATCATTTTATCAATGCTTGATCATGATTCTCAAAGCTTGGCTCAAAAATCATCAAGATGCAAAAGTTTCCATATTTGGACAGTTGAAAAAGTCAATTGTAACTTGACCAAGGCATAACTTTCACATGGATTATCAGAAAAATTCCATCCAAAGCTCATTTTTAAGATAGAGACATTTACTACAACTCCTCTTCATACTTCAAGTCCAAGAAATGCTCTCACAAAAAGTTATCAATTTCAACATTATAGGTCATTTTCAAAAGTCAACAAAAAGGGACTTTAAGTCAAAGACCATAACTTGAGATTGGTAAATCAAAATGACATGGGACCAAAGACATTGGTTAGAGGACTCAAAGACCTTTCCAAAATGTCCAAGAACATGAGCAAAGCTTAAAAATTGAGCAAGTTATGCCTTGTGGAAGTTGGGAAATTTTTGGATATTTTGAAAAGTCAACATTGCTTCAAATGTCTTAAAATTGCTAATGAGCCTCTTTTTCTTCCACAATTCATCATCCAAAGCATGTGCACGACCATTTGGCCCAAAGGGAAGTTTTTCATCATTTTTATTTATTTATTTGAATTTTTAAATGCTAATAATTCATTTAATTAAAATAAATATGTGGAAAATACTAAGCCTAACTTTTTAAATCTTTTTGTGCATAAAATAGTCTCAAGATTTTGTGTATAATCAGATTTGGAAAGAATCTTGATAATTGGACATGATTTGAACCAAGTTTGCATGAAAAATATTTGAAAACTTATGCCATAAAAATCAAATATCTCTTCATCAATTCATGGATTTTTTTGATCAAATTCTCAACCCTAATCACTCACATACATATACATATGCTAACCCTCGTGCCCATAACAACCCAGCTGCGCCATAGACCAAGAACAAAACTTGAGTTTTTTTGCCAAAAGTTGAAAACTGAAAACTAGGTTTTAGGGCGATTCAAGCCACGATAACTATTCCATTGGCTTGCTGAGACTTCAAGGAAGGAATTTGGATCAAAACCATAAGCTCTAACACCAAGAAACATGAGAATAATCGTGCCCTGTACTGAAATTTTTTCATATGCTTGCATCATGATTCATGCGTTTTTAATACTTTTTAATGTTTGATTTATGTTCCTTGTTTGATTCTGAAGCTAACCAGTTGTTTGATTGCATTTTCATCACCCATACGCGATTTCGCCATTAAAGGATGTTAGGGTTCTTCAGCTTTCGAATTAGGGGTTTTTGAATATGGTAAAATTAGAACACCATAATGCCATGAATGAACTCAGCGTGCTTGGACGAAAACAAAACACTCCTCGCGCCTAATTTATATTCCAAAACGGCCTATTCGCTATTATTGGATATTGCATGTTTTGGAGGGGTTCAAAACCCCCGCTAACCCTTTACATATTTCAGGAAAAGAACAAAACGAGGAAGAAGACAGTGAGGTGTAAGGCAACGATTGGAGGATTTGAATTTTCGCGCTAAAAGGAGCACTAACGCTCATTTTATCTTATATTATTTGTTTTCCATATAATAACCAAAAGGCGCGTGTGGAGCAGTTGGCAAAGCGTATCACTGGTAATCCCTGGGACCTGGGTTCGAGCCCCAGGTCCCCACCCCTTTCCATATTATTTTTCTATTAACACTTCTATGTAGTTTCAGTACTAGGGAACACCATACGTCCACAACATCAAGCCATCCACGTGCCTACTGAGATGAATCAAAGAGCCATAATTGGAAGAACATGGTGGGCAGGAGTCAACGCCTATGCACGCTAGCTGAGAAGTCAACCAGGCCAAAGGCTTAATGGGCCTGATTACTGGACTTTACCTCCCAATTTGGGGACAGACCCCCCTAGGTTTGCAATTTCCTTTACATTTTTTATTTGATTCAATTTTCTTTTTAATTAATTTCTTTAATTTAGTTTATTTTCATAAAAACATAAAAAACAATATAAAATCAGAAAAAGACAAAAAAATAGTATTTTTATTTAATGTAAATAAATATCATTAATTGATTTTAGTTTTTTTTTAATTTAGGTTTAAATCTTAATATTTTTCTAATAAACTTAAAATTTGTAGAATTAGGGTTTGTATTAATTTTTATCTTTTTTCTTTTCCTTTCACTAATAATTAAATATTATTTATTTTTATAAATCAAATTCCATGTAAATAATTAGATTAATCTTAGGTTTAATTTTAATATGTTTTTCTTAATAAATAAAAATTAGAATTAGGGTTAATTTCTCAATCTCATTTAATTCTCTTATTAAAAAATCATAAACACCAAAACATAAAAAAAAAACAATTTCTTTTTCATTTTAATTTAATTAATTTAATAATTTAATTTAATTTCATTAAAGGGTCCAACGCCCTCGCTTCCAATTTTAATTTAATTCGCGCGTTTTATTTTGTTTCTTTTAATTATTTATGTAATTCTCCCAAAGCCGTGTAATATTTATCTTTCGCACTTTAATTCTTTATTTTTCTGTCAAATCGGGTCCGGGAAATTTTGGCGATGTGGACCCGCGCCTTTGTAATAGTTTAGAATTTTACCTTTCCGCGCTTTCTTAACTGTTAAATAAATGCATGCAAGAATGAATGATTAAATAAAAACAAACGCATAGATCACTTTGACATAACAAGATAAATGCAAATGAACATGACACACAAATCACACACCACCCCTAGGGTACGCCTCACTGTTGCCTTGCCTCGAAAGGTGATCGTCGAGTAGAGGATGTCTTAGTAAGTCCTCATGATCCGGGAACCTGGCATGAGGGTAGCTTCTAAGGTGTCTTCCTATTGCTCTGGTGATCACCATGTCCCGAACCTCGAATTGACCCGAACACCTCCAACGGTGGTGCTACCTACCTCTCAATGGTGGGATGACACTCTTTAAAGGACATTTACACAGACGAATTCCTTAGGGTAGGTAGACAACTCTAGATACTTGCTCTAAATTTCAAAACAAATCAAAATACTTTTCACACCGACACCTTTTCAAAAAGCTTTCGAAAGCAATTTTTCAAACACTCTTGAGGACCGATACAAGAGTCGAACTGGAATTTTCAAAGAAACTTTTTTTAAACCCACAGTTGAAAAGCAAACAAACCATTTTGAAAACACAATGAGCAAGTATCTAAGAGCCCATGGGTAACCATTGATAGAAAGGGTGCTAACACCTTCCCTTTCTATAAATCTACCTCCCGAACCGAGAGCAATCTCTTTAAGGAATTTTTCTGTGCTTTTGTCCTTTCCATTTGGAGAAAATAAAAGACGGTGGCGACTCTTGCTTCCGCGACATTTCGCGAACCAGCGTTAAACAGTCAGTTCCAGATCCACCGATCACACTCCCCATAAAATGCTCGACATTGACCCCAAAGTAGCTTGCCATCAGCTAAACTATGATCCTAGTGTCTAGTATATCTTCAAGCGGAGAAAAAGACAATCTACAAAGAAGGTTGAAGCTACCACTAGCATGGTCGAAGGACTGTTAAACCCCAACTTCATTTCTGAAGTGAAATACATAAATGGTTATATATTGTCGTACTAGTTAAGAAGTGGATGATGCGTGTCAATTATACTGATCTCAATTGATCGTGCCCAAAAAACTCCTATATGCAGCCTAACATTGACAAGATGGAAGACAACTCATCCTTTATCAAAAGAAGAAAACAACTAGGTGATTGGGAAAGAAATCAAACTCTTAGAAGAAAAAAGGACATTTGTTTCGTTCACTAGTGCCACCATCAAACAAACCTTGACTTCTAGATACAAATAACATGTTCTACCTAGGGAATTCTGAACAAGAGACTTGGTACTACAAAGGGCCGATATCAGGGGGAAAATGCTTGAGACAGAAAGTTAGCAGTAAACTAGAAAGGGCCATATGAAGTCTAAGTCGACACTGGAAATGGGGCCAAAAACCAATAGGCGGGGACGAGACCCAATCCTTAGCCGAGGATAGTCCTCTGTAACACAGAAAATTTGCTTGGATCCCTTTGAATGGGATGGATAATCGCAAAGTCTATTATACCAAATCACATCAATTCTCATAAAAGGAACATGTCGAGGGGAAAGAAAGAAGGGCATGCCAAGACCAAACAAACAAAACAAGTGTTATACAAAAATAGCAGGCACTAATGATACAATCAAAAAATGGTGTAACAAAGAATTCTTTAGTTTACAAAGACAAATATAATTACAAATTGCAATGAAATATTTCTGAGATTAAGCCTCAACTCTTCATGAAAATCATGAACATCTGAGGCGAATAACTCCAGTTCATCCATGACATTCTTCAAAGTAGCGTCTTCTAGACCATCAACCAAAAGATCTAAGACTTGTTTATCAAAGTCGGCCTGCTCACCCTAGAAATCTTCACTTCGCCAAAATGTGCCTCTTTTACCTCCTTAAACTTTGTTTTGGCGACTAAGACAGAAAAGACGAAGTTTCCAAAGAAAACTCTGCCTCATGAGAAGTTTTATTTTCCTCTTCAAGCGCGGCATCAATATCATTTACCTAGCCAGCCAGCTATACCGGAGTTACATGCAAGTTTACCTCATCTAGAAAGGGAGAGATTTAGTCTAGACCCTGGTGAAGCATGGACAATTCTCCTTGGAAGTTAAGAACTTCCAACTTGACAAGATCGCTCCACATTTGCAAAGATTCAACCTTCTGAGGAAGAGTGCTCGGGGCCAAGAGTTCCCCACGATCAACCGCGACTAAAGTCATGATAGAGACTACCGACAACATCTGGAAGGAGGACTCTTCCAATAACCCTGACTTTCCTGTTTCGGAGAGCTAGTGTACATAAGCACAATCTTCAACAAACACAAACGCCTTTATCTCCGAGACATACCATGCCTCCTTAGATGATTCAACATCTCAAACCTTTTCAAAATTATCTGGATCAACGCATTATGAATTATAAATAGGGATTTATAATCCTTCTTCTTTAATTATTGTTGAGCATTCTTTTGATCATTTGTGGCATGATCACTGATTGGTGTCACTCTATTTTTCACAAGATTCCACACATCTTAATAGCAAAAAATCACATTCATTTACTTGCACCAATTGTCATAATTCTTTTCATTTAAGATTGGAAAATTTGCAGGGAAGCGATCATTTGGAGGAGAAGCCAGTGCAAAGATCCACCAAGAGTTAGAACTTGGGATATAGATAACAGATGTTGGATCAAACACAAAAACAAAATCACAATCATTCTTCTCTCAAGTGATGCTCACACACACGTAAATTTTACAAAAACTCTCTTCCTTCACTCACACACCCTTGATACTTTGAGAATTGAAAGAAGAAGATAAAGAGTGGAAGAGGAAGGAGAATAAATTGCACTAACTAGAAGGATTACAATGTTAGAGTTTATGTACATGGGTTACTTGCACACCAAGAACATACCTTATTTTCTATCAAAGTGATTCACAATCTTTCTGATTCTTAATATATGAATCACACAAACTCAATATTTTTAAAGATGTTTCTCATTTCCCATATATACCTCCAAAGATATTTTTAGGTTTCTTTCCATATTGGAGTCATACATGCCTACTGAGATTATCACACATTCCCTCCTTTCTTCCCTGATATACATGCCTACTGATGACAAACAAGAGTCATCACTAAAAACCTGTGGGAGCTTTAAGTGTAGTACATGTAATAGTGATTTACATTACTGAATCTTACCATCTTCTAATGATACCATGGAAAAACCTGAAATGTTGTTTAAAAACAATTCTTAAAAGCCTGAAATACCTTTTCTACTTTCCATAATCTATCCTTGCTTACTAAAAAAAACAATTCTGTAACATTACACAGGTCACAATCAAACTTGAACAAAATATTTTATGTAGTAATCTAATAGCCACTTGAACTTAGCTCACCTTGCTAAGCTAACTAGAGTTTAAAATCACAGTATACACTAAAAAATCAATTAAATTAAAAGCAACAACAAAGTAGCTTAAGCTTTTCAACATGAATCCTTTTTGAATCATTCATCAACTATAATAAAAACAACACAAGAAAAATATATACACCACCAAATCCCAAAAGGCCTTTATGAGGGGTTTGGGTTCCATGAGAAATCATAATAGGAAACTGACACCCTTTTTGTGACGGATCCTGATCTGTCAGAATAGCCAAACCAGAAAAATCACAATCCCAATCCTTCTGATTATTCACCTGATAATACATATTAAAAGCATAAGAAGCATTCCCTTCAAGACTCAAACCATTACAAGATGAACCATATCCCAATGCAGTACAATCTGATAAACTACAAGCATAATCAATACTATTAGCCAAATAATGAAGATTAGCAACATCAGGATCCAAAATACACCACTGTTTTTCCAAATACTTCACACCTTCAACTGCTACTAAACCTTTATCATTCTGTAAACCTCTTAAATCCAATTGATATTTTGGTTTTCCATCAAACTCCAAAATCCCCCAATGCCTCTCAAAGTTACCTGGTGCAGTACTTTTCGCGTTTTCATCGATTAAACTGAATAAATATATGTCGATTACACCTTTTCTTTTCGGTGTCCCGTTACCACTTAAACAATGTTTAAGTAAACCCATGTTGAATCTTCTCGCATTCTGAATATTCGCGTTTTTATCACCGTCCGTAGGCCAACCCACTTCTCCTATTATAATCTTCATATCTGCATAACCTGCCTTCTCCAAAGCATACAAAAGTGTATCAAGATTCGCGTCGAACACGTTACTGTAAACTGAATTACCATCCATTAAAGGCCTATTGTTTCCATCGAAAAACGCGAAATCAAAAGGGAAATGATCGTTTCCGTAGAGACTCAAAAACGGATATATGTTGACAGTGAAAGGCGCGTTGTTTAGGTATAAAAAGTTAATTATCTCGATGGTTAAGTCGCGAACTTCTGGCCTGAAATCGCCCGCGGACGGAACCATATCGGTGTCTGGTGAGTAATAAACATCTGCATTGAATGGAACTGTGGCCTTGATCATTGAACCATGACCTGCATTGTTGAGAGATGTTTGAATGTTCTTGAGAGCTGGTAGAGTGTACATTAGATATGTTCCATTATATTCCTTAAGGAAAGGTTCATTACCAACAGCAATGTATCTGCAAATTCATATCATGATTCATGCATGAATCAATATAAAGTTTAAATATCATACAAAAAAAAATGAATCTTGAATTTGAAGAAAAATGCTTAACTTGATGTTCAAGCCACCAGGGTACAAATAGCTGGTGACATTTTCATAAACCCAAGAATCAGCAGCTTTTGGATTCTTGCTTAATTCTTCCAACATGTTATTAGGAATTGCTAACATAATCTCAATGTTAGTCCCTAATAAAGCTGCCATAACCCATTCATCAGCATCGAAGATTTTGAGTTTATCAAAGCCATTTTCTTGAAGCATCTTGACAACTTTGTTTGGAGGAAGTTGGTGAGTTGCCATGGTTCCCCAGTTGACTCCAACTCCATAGCTACATGAAGCCATGTTTAAGAAGATAATGATCAAGAATAGTTTCATTAGATAATGATGGTGAGTTGCATTTTCTTGTGCCATTTTTTCTAAGTTTCAAGAATCCGAAGAAATGGGAGTGAAAAAAAATGGAAGGAAAAGAAAAGGGAATGTGTTATTTGTTGAATAAGAATTTATATAGATATGATGAGAGTTTGAGTTTGTTTTTTTTTTCTTGGTGCTTGTATTTCAGTGCATGTCTTCACAAAAAAGGTAAATAAAAATAAGCACTTAAAATTGGACTCTTTTTAAAAATAATAATAACATAAAAAGTATAATTTACAACAAAAAAAAACATGAAAAGTAAAAGATTGAACAAAGATTCTTTCCTTAGTTCAGTTATAATGCCAGCATGTTTTGCATTAGTGTTCAGCTTTGGTATTATCTTCATTATTATCTTAATCTTTCTTTTTTTGGTACTATCTTAATCTTAATTACAGTAAAAGGACTAGGCCACACATCATAGTGCATTTAGGCTATATAAGTTATTAAATCATCTTTAGATAAACTATTTTATAACAAATTGACTGATTAAAAGTAAATGAATGATGTAATCAAAGATAAATTCATATATTTCATTATTTCAATTTTTAATAAAATATATATATATATATATATATATATATATATATATATATATATATAAAATGAAAAATGAGAACTAACGATATCATCCATCAAATTTAATTAACGTTTAAGATTTATTAATTCCATATTATAAATATATTACTGAATTTTTATTATCTTGTTCAATATTTAAAAATTTCATAAAAACGAATCTTTTTAAAAATATTTTTATTTTCTTTAATTATTAGACTATTATCATAATAGAAGAATATTTTCAAAAATATTATGTTTAAAATGTAAATATTATCACAAAAATTTCTTTAATATTTTGACTTTTTAAATATTTATTTT